>CM032157.1:36500240-37700240 GCA_018901935.1 Pugionium cornutum | reverse complement strand
CAAATATATTTTTAGTAAATTTATTTTGTAAATATTATTAATTTTTTTCTTTTAAAAATACCATAAATAATAATTGAATTATAACTTTAAAAGATGCATTTTAAATAAAAAAACTACACTATAAAATCCTAAAAATTAGATCTTAAATATAAAATACTAAATCTAAACTCAAAATTTTAAATTATAAATTCTTAAAAAAACATTTTTAATATTTGTAATATTTAAAAAAAATATTTTGGTAGATGCGACGATGCACGGGTACTCCGTTCCTCGGTGCCTTCTCCCGTCCCGGAAATGTCCCGGAGACGGATATTCAATAGGAGACACTACTTTTTTAAAAATGTTTTTAATATTCTATTATTATTTTATTAGATAAAGATCTTATACAATATTTATATGATATAAAAAAAGGAACATCAACAGTAAAATTTTTTTTCTTTTTTACATATATCTTAAATAATAATTTTATATAAAAATGAAAAAAATACTCTTATATAAGTCTATTTGTAACCTTAGTTTTCATTTTTAGTTTTAATCCGTAATTTTCATTCTCAATTTTAAAAATTCTACGATGCACAATTCGATAAAAAGGTATGCGTTATACTAATTCTGGTTTTTATATTATAATTTAAATTCTTACTTTGAACTGTGCAATTTAAATCCTTATTTTCAACATTAATTAATAGATAATTAACGTACTGATGCATAAAATTAACGCATTGATGCATAAAATACATTGATGCATATGTTAATACGTATGATGCATATAACGCATTGATGCATAAAATATTTATATATCAATCTTATAATAATGATTGGTATTAATTCTGTTTTTTTTCACTTTATTATAAACATTACAATCATCTACCGATTAGCAGATAGTTGTTGTATCCTCTAACCAGTGTGGTATTTGAAATATTAAAATGCTTATATATGAAAAGATCGTACTTTGTTCCCGAGCCTGTTTTGCTAACCAATCCATTTGTGTATTTTTTTTCCTATTTTGGTAGCTGAGCGAGAAGTCCGGGTAGAGCCATCGGATGGCCTTAAATTTCTCTATCTTTGTTGAGAATGCTGCTCATCCATCTGGATTGTTGATTAAATGAATTAAGTTAGTGGAATCCGTACAGAACCTCCCACAATATCTGTGTCGCTTGTGCACACTAAACATCGCCCAACGCAGGCTTAGAAACTCCAAGTGAAACACCGTACATTGTATGTTCCTTTCATACCTAGTAGATCGCTTGTTCCGTCCTTTAATTTTAGTATCCACCCCACACCTGATGTTGGCTTCCCTTATTTTCATGAGCCATCAATAAAACAGACAAAGGGGGTATCGTGATCTGCATCGTGTTCTGCCTTAGCTTCCTCCGGGACCTTTGGGTCCATGGATAGCTGCCAAACCGTACTTTTCCTGCGGGCCTTGTCGAGGGTCTCTAAGGCGGTGCGATCTATGTTGTTATAGATCTTCTCGTTTCATGCTTTCCAAATAAACCAAAAGATCCATGGGAACTTCCCAGAGTCGGATTCTGTCTGGGGTCCCTCTGGTGATCGGCATAAAAGATAATACAGGTTCCCAAAAAAGCTCTTAATGGGGAAGATGGTTGGGGCATAAGGGATGAGTGATAACGCCCACGTTTGGCGAGCCGGTGGGCAGAGAAACAGGGCATGATTGATGCATTAATTGTCATAGCCACATATCTCGCATGTGGGCTCGCTTGTAATGTGGCGATGATGTAAACTCCCATGTGATGCTATTGCCCCCGAGAGAGATTGTCAGAGGAAGTATTGAAGTTTCCTCAAAATTTTTAATTTCCTGACAGTATTTTTCAATGGGGACAACGATGGCCGTTGTAGTGTAAACTGCATATTTGGTGATTTCCATTTCTAGAGAGTCTCGTACCCCGATTTGAATCTATATTCTCCCTCTTTTGTGAAGTACCAGCAGAACATGCCCTGTTCCATCCAGATATTTAGGGAGATGGACGTGATCAATCTAATGTCCTCGGGTCAAAACAGCTGCCTTAGTTCTTGGATATTCCAGTCTCCAGTTTTTGGTCGGATAAGGTCAATTACCCTCACCATAAGGAACCAAGGTTGGTTGATCATGTTTGGGCCTTTTGGGACTATGTCTGGAATGCAGGGGTCTGTCCATATATTGTCATGGTTGAAAGTTCCCAGGATCTTTCTTACGCCTAATCGTATTAGATTTATGGTAGACCATATACTTCTCCAACCATACAATGTCTGATATGGTTTATTTGCCTGGAAGACGTGTGCTTCCTTGAAATATCGACCTTTCAGAACTCGGGCCACTAAAGTTGTTGGGTACCTCTCGAGCTGCCAAAGTTGTTTCGCTAGTAGGGCTTTATTGAACTTTTCTAGACTCATGAAACCGAGGCGCCCGTCTGATTTAGGGAAGCATAGTGTTTCCCACGGGAGCTAGTGAATGCCTCTTTTAGATCTACCTGTAACCCACCAAAAATTATTGATTACACTGTTTAGCTTTTTTCACAGTAATTTTGGGAACAGGAAACACGACATCGCGTATATTGGTATTACCATTGCCACATATTTTATCATTATTTCCTTACTTCCTCGGGATAGGAGCCTTGACGACCATTCGTTTATTCACTGTTGGATTCGCTTTTTGACATATGCAAAGATTTGGAATTTTAAACCTTTGAAGTTGTCTAGGATTCCCAAATATTTCCCGACACCACCGTCCCCGTGGATCTTGATTTTATCCTTAATGTCTGATTGAATGGCGTTTGGGACCTTCTTGCCGAATACAATTGATGACTTTTCATAATTTATTTGTTGTCCTAAAGCCTTACTGGAAAGTGACTCACATTGCTCAACTAATATCTTGTAGAAGAAAAAGCTATCATCAATGAAGAGTAAGTGTGAGATTGGCAGACTTGTGGGTGCCACCCGGATCCAAGACATGGCTTTCGATGTTTTAGCCGTGTTTAGGTTGGCAATTAGGACTTTAGTACACAAAATAAACAAATATGGGGATAAGAGATCACCTTGTCGAATTCTCCGATACGGGGTAATGAGGCCCTTTGGGCCCCCATTGATTATCACCCTTTAGGTACCGATATAACGCAAATCATGATCCAATCTTTCCATTTTTTCGTGAAGCCCAACCTTTCTATTAAGGTTGATAAGAATCTCCACTCCACTCTATCATAGGCTTTGCTCATATCTGTATTGATCGCGAGATAACCTGGTTGATAGTTTCGTTTTGATCGTAGAGCATGAAAGACCTCTTGTGCAATAAGAATGTTATTAGATATCACACGCCCAACGACAAAAGCTGATTGGGTTTCAAATATTAGGGATGGAAGGATCTCCTTCATCCTATTACATAGAACTTTCGATATGATCTTGTAACACAGGTTACATAGGCTAATGGGATGGAATACAGCCATATGTCTGGGTTTATCCTTTTTGGAAATTAGAAATATATTAGTCTTGTTTAAAGTGGGTTCCAACATCCCCTTGTTCATGAAGTCTTTAACCAGTTCCACCATATCGTCTTCCAACATGTTTCAGAAAGATTGGTAAAAGAAGGCATTTATTCTGTCTAGCCCACGAGTCTTCTTTGGATGCATTGAAAACAGGGTGTCCTTTACCTCCTCCTTTTAGACTTGTCTTACCAGTCTGTTGTTCATTTCTAGACTTATTTTGGGAGATAAGTGTGCTAAGGAGGTCATTATGTCTGGTAGGACGGAGGTTGCGAACAGTTCAGTGAAGTACTCAGTCGCAACCTTCTCGACCTCTTACTCATTTTCTACCCATATTCCGTTTTTGTTCATCAAGCCTGAGATTCGGTTCCTTGCTCGGTGCTGATTGGTGGAGGCATGGAAAAATTTGGTATTTTGGTCTCCTTCTCTGAGCCATAAAGTGCGACCTTTTTGCTTCCAAATAACTTCCTCGTCATTTATGGCGCCACATAATTTCTACTTTAGGGATAATAGCTCTTTAGCAGTCGTTGTGTCGGTCGATTGAGCCTTCTGAAGTTCCTCTTTTAAGTCGTTTATGACCTTTGCGGAGACTAAATTTTCTTTGCACCTCTAGCGAGATATGGATGAGCAAAATTTTGCAATGTGGTCTATAAGCAAGGTTTTCTACGCACCGTGGTCCAACATCCAACCCTGCTTTACTACGTCCTCGAGATTGGATTTAGCTAGCCATCTCTTATTAAAACAGAAGAAGGGTTTCCTTTTTTCAAGTTGTTTAATTATATGAATGCAGATCGGGCGATGGTTAGATCCACAGAAGCGCAAATATTCTACTTTAGTATGGGAGTAGGTATTGTGGCACTCTTCGTTACCCAGTACTCGATCCATTCGGTAGCCGATTACGGTTCCACCTCTCATGCCGTAACAAGACATGTTGTTTCCTCTAAAAGGAAAATTAGACATTCTACAGTTTTCTTAAATATTTTCGAAATCGAGAAAACTAGACTCTAGGTGGACTCTTGAAATCCTGCTGTACTGTCCGATTTCTCGGGATTCTCATTTATTTCTTTGAAATCACCGATCATTAGCAACAGTTCAGATCTGTTTAAGATTATCCTAATAAGGCGTTCCTAGATATTGTTTCTCAAGCTCAACAGGATCTCCATAAACGAAAGATAGAAAACTTTATTATCGCCAATAATAACCATTACATCGATGATATATTTATTAGAAAATAAAACTTGGACATCAAATAGAGCCATCAACGCCGAACCCCCAATAAGGCTCGATGGTTCCACCGTAAAGAGAAAATCACCGTAAACTTAGGTAAGCTTGCATATCTTGAATGAAGCTCCTAGTACATTTTGTTTCCATTAAGAAAAGTAACCTAGGGAACAACGCTTTGCACAGTTCTCGCAACCGTCGAACTGCCAAGTAGCTCCTCGCTGCTTAGTAGTTCCAACTGAGCAGCATTATGCATCTTCTGGTGGTCTCTCCTTGACCATCAGATCCTTCGGTCCCTCAGTATTTCCCATCTTGGGAGGGGCCATCTCTGAGGTAGACATTGGTTTTATATTTTCATTCACCTGTGGAGGCTTGGCGGTTGATTTGGTCTTGCCAAAATACGTGATGGTGATTTTCCTCACTTTCGATACATAGAACGGGCTCCTACTAAAATTTCTTCCTCGCTTGTAGGGATTTTGAAATCTTTTCTTTCAGCTTACTTTTTGCCCTCCCTGTAGCACGATTGTCCCCGTCTACGAGGATCTTTTTCAAGGGGGAGATGATCTCTTTTGGGTAGAGGCCCTCTCTTGCATCCACTTGAAATTGAGAGAGAACGACGTTTTTTGCTAGATGAATAGCATGGTTAGAGAAAGAGGAACCTCTCATTATTCTTCTATTCGCCTGGAGAGCTTTTTCCTTTGTCTCCTTATACCAGGATGGCTTTTTCCCTATTGGATCTTTTCTAGTTCACATTAGGGTCGTGTTTCTCGATTCGTTCCAACGCAGGTGTTTTGTTCCCACGTGCATCAGCTCTTTTTGGTGATGGTTCCTCAAACCTGAGTGCCCTCTTTGAAGGTGGATGTTTCCATTAAGAAATGTAATCCTGGGAACAACGCTTTGCGTAGTTCCCACAACCGTCGAACTACCAAGTAGTTCTTCGCTCCATAGCCGTTCCAACTGAACAGCATTATACGTCCTCCGGTGGTCTCTCCTTGACCATCGGATCCTTCGGTCCCTCAGCATTTCCCTTCTTGGGAAGGTCCATCTTTGAAGTAGACGTTGGTTTTATATCTTCATTCACCTGTGGAGGCTTGGCAGTCGATTTGGTTTTGCCAAAATACATGATGGTGCTTTTCCTCACCTTCGATGGAGAGGACGGGCTTCACCCAATTTTCTTCCTCGCTTGTAGGGATTTTGAAATCCTTTCTTTCAGCTTACGTTTTGCCCTCCTTTTAGCGCGTTTGTCCCCGTCTACGAGGATCTATCTCAAGGGGGAGATGATCTCTTTTGGGTTGAGGCCCTCTCTTGCATCCACTTGAAATTGAGGGAGAACGTCATTTTTTGCTAGATGAATAGCATGGTTAGAGGAAGAGGAACCTCTCATTATTTTTCTATTCGGTTGGAGAGAGACCATGAATAGTCGCTGGAAGAACGAGGCTCTCTATCACGTAATTCCGAGCCCGAGAGCAAGGACGGCGAAATAGAAAGCAGATAGAGTTCCTGGAGAAGAAGAGAGCAGAGGAAATTGTGGTGAAGAAATTGTTCCGATTTGCACCCTATTTAGAGGGTTGCGATTCGGAAGAGCATCGTGGGATTTAATTTTGATTTCTTACACCATATTCGTTTTCCAAAAATTCCCCGAGTAGAAGATTGATTTTTCCGAAATTTCCACCGTGATGAACGCGAATTGATACCGCAAGATAACATCGGATTGGGGCCCCGATTTGTAGTAAAACACGCTGTGGAAATGGAAAGAGGAAGGGGAGAGGTAATCTCGCTTCAACGAGGAATATTCTCCTGTGAAATTCACGAGAGAATCGCCCACTTTCCATCCCCAAGCCTTGTTTCCTTTCCCGGTGAGAAGGATCTCTGGCTGCCATCTCATTTGGTACACCGGAGAAGAAGGTGGCCCAGCCGTTACACGAAGATGGGTTTCAAACCCCCATAATGGTTCATCATTTGAGAGAATTACTAGTTCTACTAGGCGTTTTTGTTATATATATTTAATTTATTTTTAGGGGCATTTGCAAAATTGACCTAAAATTTGTCTTCAATTGCAAGTTTGACAATTTAAATTTTTTTTTGCAAAACTATCTTTCTATCTCTATTTTATCCTTCAACAATAACTTTATTTACAACTTTGCCATTAACTTAAAAAAAAACAAAAACAACACAAATACCATTATGAAAATTTTTTTTAAAAATATTACAAAAATGCCATCTTTTTCAATGCATACAACAATCATTATCGTGGTTGTTGGGAGAAAAACATTTTATTCCTATCAAAGCAGACTTCTCGGAGAAGTCTGCGACGTTTATTCCGATCAAAGCAGACTTCTCGGAGAAGTCTGCTTTGATAGGAATAAAAATTGCTTTGGCGAGAAAAAAAGTTTATTCCTATCAAAGCAGATTTCTCTGAGAAGTCTGCTTTGGCGAGAAAAATATTTTATTCCTATCAAAGCAAACTTCTCGGAGAAGTCTGCGACGTTTATTCCAATCAAAGTAGACTTCTCGGAGAAATTTGCTTTGATAGGAATAAAAATTGCTTTGGCGAGAAAAATAATTTATTCCTATCAAAGTAGACTTCTCAAAGAAGTCCGCTTTGGCGAGAAAAACATTTTATTCCTATCAAAACAGACTTCTCGGAGAAGTCTGCGATGTTTATTCTGATCAAAGCAGACTTCTCGGAGAAGTCTGCTTTGATAGGAATAAAAATTGCTTTGGCGAGAAAAACAGTTTATTCCTATCAAAGCAGACTTCTCTGATAAGTCTGCTTTGGCGAGAAAAACATTTTATTCCTATCAAAGCAGACTTCTCGGAGAAGTCTGCGATGTTTATTCCGATCAAAGCAGACTTCTAGGAGAAATCTGTTTTGATAGGAATAAAAATTGCTTTGGCGAGAAAAATAATTTATTCCTATCAAAGCAGACTTCTCTGTTTTGGCGAAAAAAATATTTTATTTCTATCAAAGCAGACTTCTCGGAGAAGTCTGCGACGTTTATTCCGATCAAATCAGACTTCTCTGAGAAGTCTACTTTGATAGGAATAAAAATTGTTTTGGCGAGAAAAACAATTTATTCCTATCAAAGCAGACTTCTCTAAGAAGTCTGCTTCGGTAACAAAAACAGTTTATTCCGATTAAAGCAGACTTCTCCGAGAAGTCTACTTCAGTGAAAAAATTTAGTATGTGTACAATGATCTAATCAAATTCATTAATTTTTACCGCAAATAATTGTCCAAATCGTTGTTGTTTGTGGGGAGTGGACTATTACAGAGAATTGAAATTTTTCTGTGGATAATATAAGAGGAGGAAAAATGTTTGTAATTGAGGATGATGATTACGTTGTTGATGAAGATGAGAATAAAGTTTACTCGAATGTTGAGGATTACATTTTTTACGGTAAAGTAAAAGATGAATAAATTCAGTTTTAGTGTTGAGTATCTCAGAAAATTAAGTTACGAGTAAGGACAAAGTACAAAGTCTGCCGAGAAGTCTGCAAAGAAGCCTGCCGAGAAGTCTGCAAAGAAGTCCGCGAGATTTATACAACAAAGTTTGCCGATATAAATGTGTAGTTTCTGAAACATGTAACCAATCAATTCAATTAATTTGAAGGCACAATGTTATCGATGTTGTTTTACAAAAACATCAAACACTATCCTGTTAACTTAGTATTTTGATGGAATTGTTTATACATATCTTTCAGTTCTTGTTCTTTCTTGTTATTAGGAAGTATGCATTAAGTATCTTAAATATGCACTAAGTCCTTAACTATGTATAAAAGTATTTATGAAAATTTATACTAATATTTATGTTTTTAATGGTTGTCATTTTGTAATTTTATAAGTATGATTTGACTTGAGCTGATTGAAAGGTGATTGACATACAACTAATAGTTTATTATAATTCTGAAAAAGTTGATTGAAAACTGACTGATAAGGTGGAGTGATGGGAGCTAGTGATAGGTATAATAAAGTTGACAAAAATTCATTTAAAATATGACCAAAAATACAAACGAAGTCTGCAATTATTAATGAAGTCTGCAAGTGAAGTCTGCATTTGTAATGAGAACGTGTTGTGAAGTCTGCAACTGAAGTGTGCAACCTGTAATGAAGTCTGCAACACGAAAATCTATTGATTCAAAAACCAAAGTCAAATTCAAAACGTAAGAAAAAAACTCAAAAATATCCACAAAAACAGTAAAACCACCATAAATTTCAAGGGGAATTTCAAACATCTATTGAAAATCTTTAAAAAACCATCTAAAATTTTAAAAACAATTAAAAATCACTTTAAAAGCAACTAAAACAACAATATTACTTTTTTGAATCTTTTTCGAGATCTACAAAAAAAAAAAGAGAAATAAGATAAGAATATAAGAACTCCGCAACTGAAGTCTGCAACTGAAGTCTGCAACTGAAATCTGCAAACCTGTAATGAAGTCTACAACACGAAAATCCATTAATTCAAAAATGAGTGTCAAATTCAAAACGTAAGAAGAAAACTCAAAAACAACAACAAAAAACTCTAAAACCACCATAAATCTCAAACATCTATTGAAAATCTTAAAAAAACCATATAAAAATTTAAAAACTATTAAAAATCACTTTAAAAATCTAGTAAAACAACAAAATTAGTTTTTGTAAATCTTTTTTCTAGATCTACAACAATAGAAAATGAAAAATAAGATAAGAATATAAGAAAAAATTAAGAAAACAACAAAAAACAAAATCTCCAAAACAATGAAAAACGTAACAACTAGTAAAAATAACAAACTTACATCTTTAGATCTCGTGACTTCCTTTTTTAGATCTACAAAAATACAAAATGAGAAATGAGATAAGAATATAGGAAAAAACTTAAGAAAATAACAAACACAACAAAAATCACAAAAACTACGAAAAATTTAAAACTAATAAAAGCAACAAGCTTACGTTTTTATATCTCTTCACTTCTTTTTCCAGATCTACAACACTATAAGACGAGAAAGAGTGTTATAAAAATAACAAAAGATCTAAACAATAAAAATATTCTAAAATCACAAACCCAAAACCATATAAACAAAAAAAAACTTACCTTTTTCACATCTCATGATTTTTTTCCAGATCTACAAAATAACAATATGACAAAGAACATGAGAAGAGAAGAAGAAAAGAAAAGAGGGGAGGTAAAACGAGAAGAAGAGAAAATTTACCTTATAGTCATTTTTAGAGGATGGAGGCTCCCACGTTTTTTTTTTTGGAAATGAAATTATGATAAAATTTTAGGGTTACCTTCTTTATATATGGAGAGTTAAATTTGGTTAGGTTAAAAACTGTCAATTTCCGGTTTGCGCAGACTTCTCGAAGTCTTCGAATTTTATTCCCGCTGAAGCAGACTTCTCAGAGAAGTCTGCTTTAATAGAAATAAATCTCGAAGATTTCTCGAGAAGTCTGCTTTAGTGAAAAAAATAGTTTATTCCGGCTGAAGCAGACTTCTCGAAGTCTGCTTCATATTTTTACATTACCCTAAACTCTAAATTGAAAAAAACCGGTTTAATTACATTTAATTTCCGGTTTGTGCAGACTTCTCGAAAAATCTGCTTTGTTAAATCTACGACAACATCTCGAGAAGTCTGCGTAACCCTAAAACCTAAATAATAAGATTCACTAAATGTGCAAAAGTTTTGTTAAAAATTGGATGAATATGTTGAAGATAGTTAAGTAAATGCAAAACTCAAACAATTTCTTTTAAAAATTTGTAAATCTAAATTTTCAAATTTATCACATGATATTTCAAATTCTAGCATGAATTCTCTACACAAACATCAACTATTAACCCACAACACATAACAACAAAAACTAGCAAAATATTTTATATCATTAGATCGAATCTAATCTACTTATTTTTGAATTCATTATAACTTTTACGTGCTTTTGATATGTATATAAACTATGTTAATAACAATTTTAATTTTTTTAAATATTTCAAAAAATTTATTTGATTTAGGTAATTTATTTACAAAGCAGACTTCATGAAGTCTGCTTCAGCCGGAATAAACTGTTTTTCTCACCAAAGCAGACTTCTCGGAGAAGTCTGCTTCAACCGGAATAAACTATTTTTCTCACCAAAGCAGACTTCTCCGAGAAGTCTCCGAGAAGTCTGCTTCAACCGGAATAAACTGTTTTTTTCACTAAAGCAGACTTCTCGGAGAAGTCTACGAGGTTTATTCCGACCAAAGCAGACTTCTCCGAGAAGTCTGCTTTGATAACAAAAAACATGCAGGGACTGAAACGTAATTGACATTTCAACATTATTTTTTAGATCAAGGGAGTGTTCAGTAATTTCTCCACCCTCATAGGTTAGTTTTGCAAAAAAAAATGTAAATTGTCAAACTTGCATTTGAAGTCAAGTTTTAGGTCATTTTTAGCAATTCCCCCTTATTTTTATTTGGTTCTTATTCTTTTTATTGTTCTTATTATATATTTTGTTTTGATTCTAAAAACAAAAATTAACGTATTGATGCATATGTTAATAACTTAATACCAATCTTGTAATTAACGCATTGATGCATAAAATACATTATACATATTAACGCATTGATGCATATTATTCCGTTGATACCAATCTTGTAATTAACGCATTGATGTAATTAACGTATTGATGTAACTAACGCATTGATTACTTTATAATTTATGAGTTTTTTTGAGTTTATACATTATACATTATAAAATACATTATTTTCATTCATGTATTATATATATGGCACATTTCAAAAAAAATTTCATTTTTTTATAATATTAGACAGTTTGATTACCATGCGAAACTAACTCTCACTTCAAAAAAAGTATAACTTCTCACCTATTGAAAGATCATTTGGTATTGAAATCATAGACCAATTTGGATCAATAAATTGCAAGAATATTTTATACGGAAGGTCTATCATTTAATTTTGTAAGAAATCCACATTACCAAAATTTTATCAGTTTGCTGGTGCTACCAAAATTGATGATTATGTACCTCCTGTTTATAATAAGTTCAGAACGACCTTAATAGAAAAAAACCCATGTTGAGAGGTTATTATAACCACTTAAATCAACATGGAAAGAAAAATGATTAACAATTATGAGTGACGGTTGGAGCGATCGTACAAGAAAGCCTCTCATTAATTTTATGTCTACTTCTAAAAATGGTATTTTGTTTCTCAAAGCTCTGAATTTTTTTGGCGAAGTGAAAGAAAATTTTTGATTGTTGATTTGATGAAAAAAGTTATTAATGAAGTCGGTCATCAAAACGTTGTGCAAATCATTACTGATAATGCAGCAAATTGTAAGGCAGCTCGAGAGTTTATTGAAAGTATGTTTTATAACATCTTTTGGACACCATGTGTTGTTCATACCCTTAATCTTGATTTGAAGAACATATGTGCAGCAAAAATGTAGAAGGGAATGAAACAACATATGAAGAATGTAATTGGTTAACAGAAATTCATGGAGATGCACTTGCAATAAAACATTTCGTCATGAACCATAACATGAGAATGGAAATTTTCAGTAAGTTCTCTCCTCTTAAATTGGTTTCGGTAGCCGATACTCGTTTTGCATCCATCATCGTGATACTTAAGAAATTGAAGCTTATTAAAAAGGGTTTTCAAGCCATGGTCATAAGTGAGAAGTGGTCTAGTTATACAGATGATGATATGGGGAAAGCAAGTTTTGTTATAAAAAAAATTGTGAATGATGATTGGTGAGAAAAAGTATCATATATTATTGATTTTACGAAACTAATATATGATATGATTAGATTTTGTGACACCGATAAACCATGTTTTTATTTGGTATTTGAGATGTGGGATTCCATGATTGAGAATATGAAACTTGAAATGTACAAGAGAGAAAAACGTCCGCTATCTGAGTTTAGTCTCTTCTATGATGTTATTTATCAAATACTAGTGGCTCGTTGGACAAAAAATAGAACACCTCTACATTGTCTAGAATACCTTTAAATCCAAAGAATATGATTTAAATTGTATATTTATTCTTTCAATTAATTTTTTTGACACATATATAACACATTTTTGTATATTATAGATTTCATAATGATGTATGGTTAAATGAGGATCCTGCAAGAATAGGTCCACATAGAGATGGAGAATTATCTCGTGAGAGGATTAAGTGTTTTTAGAGATTGATTTCCAGTTATGAAGATCATATCAAAGTTATGGATGAGTATGCATTTTTCTCGATGAAATGTGGTCCTTTTAAAGATTTAACGTGTATTTCGATGATGTCTACAATGGAGCCCAAGAAATGGTGGGCTAACTTTAGTGCTCAAACTCCTCTCCTTCAGTCTTTCGCTTTTAAGTTACTTGGACAACCTAGTTCATTTTCTTGTGTTGAGTACAACTCGAGTACTTACTCATTCATTCACTGACTAAGAAGGAACAAATTAAATCCAAGTCATGCTCAAGATTTGGTTTACATCCATAACAATCTACGTTTTTATCAAGTAATTTCGATCAATATAAAGATATGAAAAAAACCAAGATGTGAGATGTTGGTGGAGACACATTTGATTCTATGGAAGATGTGAGATTTTTAGAGTTTGTAAATCTTTCATTAGATGAGCCGAATTTAGAAAATGATTTAGTTATTGAGTAGTTTATTTATTTGTTTATTTATATTGTTATTTAATGACAAAATATTTTTCATTTTAAATTTTTTTAAATTTTTTATTTATAAATATTTTTTAAAATTTTTACTAACGTATCTATACCGTACCTGTCTTTATAAATTTTAAATGTGCCGATTTCTCTCCCCGTCCTTGATGCTTGTCCCTGTTTCAGTGCAGCATAGGATGCTTCCTTTATATGTTGTGGAGAGACCATCTAAAATCTATTGGCTAGTTTTGGGATAAACTCAAGAACAATCAACAAAGCAACTATGAAGAAATCTTTAAGAGGGCTTCAATAATGGTCTGAGTGCTTGAAGCTTCTCTAAAACAATGGAAGTTCCTAACTTAGTCATTCTCATAGTTCATGTGATCTTTAAGTTAAAGGGAAGTCTCTCTTATTGAAAGTTATAGCTGACTGGTGGTTGGAAGTTCACTTGGTTGTTCAAGTGTTTGGCATTCGACTTCATTGGCTCTACACAAAGACCATTGAACCAAAAAGCATGTAGGAAATGGTGTGGTCAACTTCTACTAGCTTTAAAACAATGAAGACTACCATTTAACTGTCTGTCTTAATAGCATTTGAAAGACCTTTTGTACACAAAGACAAAAAAAATGAAGGGATCACTTTGGCAAATACCTCTTCTTCCATTATATATATTTTTTTAATTTTGAGTTCCTTAAAAACTTAAAACTATAATTTAGGTACAATTATAGTTATGCGTTATGCACCGGCAATAAACTTCTTTTTTTTTTTAACTAGAAATATTTTATAATTTTTTTATAAAGCAGTAATATCTAATGTTGCATTTTAGATGTTAATAAATAGAAATTAACTAGATTTATACCCACACGGAAAAAATATTCATAAATTATATAATATTGTTTATTAGTAAATATAAATTAAATATTTATATAATTTTAATTTCAATTTAAAATTATTTTTAATATTAATTTGTATATGTAAATAATTTACAATAAATTAAATAAAGAAAAATAATTATTTTTTATGAATTTAATAGTATTTTTGGTTAATTTAATAAAATATATTAATTTTTTAACCAAATTAATAATAATGACATATATTGTAATTATTGTAGTAACATAAACTTAGTTATATATTTATTTGAAATTTATTGCGGTAATAACATATCAACATAATATTTTAGTTAATAATATTATTTTTAAAAAATATTTTTTAAATAATATATTAAAAAATTTATGATTTTCTAAAATGAGTCAATAAAAGACACCCCCACATGCTCAGAGAACAGTAATAATAGTCAAATGAACTACACGTTTTGAACACTATTTATAACTAATAAACGTTTATTATTATTAACAAATATATCAATAACAAATTCGTATGATCTCACATGTTTGAAAATTCTATTCTTAGTAGTCTTTACTATGATCCTTTATAAAGACATGTTCACAATGACAAAACAACTTATACTCATAGCTAAAGGAATACTCTAAACGCAAAAGAGATATATATAGTAATGGCGAGCAACAGCGATTACAACCGGAACGCAAATGATAGCGTTTGGCGGTTCAAAGGAAACGTTGCAACGACTGATGCAGCTGCGGTTACGTTGAGAAAGCTTGTCTTTGGGATGTTTAAAGACTGCAACTTGAATAGTGGAAAGACTATTTTGCCCTCTGTCACTCACTGCTTCAAAACTTGTCCTGAAGCGGAAGAAGCTGTGACTGCAGCCGTCCGCTCCGGCATGGCTAACTCTTATGCTCCTAGTCCTGGAATTTTTAAGGCTAGAAGGTTTGATTTTTAAAGTATTTATTTCTCCAAAATATAGCAGAATTATTACTTAAAAAATACTTCTATATCCTAAATACATTACAAACTAAATTAAAATGTTATATTTAGATTATCATGTTGTAAATTTTAAATTAAATTTCACTCATCACAAAAATTTATTTTTATATTATATTTGTGGTATATATGGAATTTTTAAGATTAAAAGGTTTGATTTTAAAAGTATATATTTAAGAAAAATCTTTTAAGTAAATTTTTTTAAAATTTCTGAAATCATTATTTTCCCCAAAAATAATATAATCATTATTTAAAATACTTGTATATCTAGATTAATATGCTTTAATTTAAAAATTAAGTTTTTTCTCATCACCAAAAATTTATTTTTATATTACATTTGTGATATATATGAAAAAATATTGATGATATATTTGACCGAAAAATTTTAAATCTATTATTATTTTTTTAATTATTTTTCATTTTAGTTGAAATTAAAATATTATATTTATTTTCTCGTATTTCAATTCCGCCTTCTCCTTTTAATCGAATCATTATTCGTATCTTTCGATATAATTTAAATTATTCTCGTTACAAATAATTTTAGTCACATTTATATTAAAATTTGTTATATATAAAAAAATAAGTGATGGTATATTTGAAGACGAATAAAACATAAAAGTATAGTATTTTTAAAATTTTCTTTCATTTTTTCTTTTAGAATCTTTTGGGTAGCTAAATTTCTATATATATATATATTAATTATTCTATACATTTTTTTTTTGTCTCAGAGCGGTGGCAGATTATGTAAATGTAGAAGTTCCAACTAAGTTAAGGCCAGAAGATGTGTATATCACCAGCGGATGCAACCAAGGAATAGAGATAATAATAGATTCTCTCGCCGGAAATCCAACAGCCAACATTCTGCTTCCAAGACCAGGTTATCCTCATTATGATGCTCGTTCTCTTTTTAGCGGCGTCGAGGTTCGCAAATACGATCTTCTTCCGGAGAAAGATTTTGAAATCGATCTTGATGAACTCGAAGCTACTGCCGATGAAAATACTGTTGCAATGGTTCTCATCAACCCAAACAATCCATGTGGAAATGTCTACACCTACGATCATCTTAACAAAGTATAATATTTTCATATTATACTATACATAACCTTTATAAATGTGTGAGGTACTAACATGTATAAGCAAATGAACACTTTAGGTTGCAGAGATGGCTAGGAAACTTGGTATAATGGTGTTATCTGATGAAGTATACAATCAAGTTGTATATGGAGACAAGCCCTTTGTTCCTATGGGGATGTTTGCATCGATAGTTCCAGTGATCACGCTTGGATCTATATCCAAAGGATGGGTTGTACCGGGCTGGAGAATCGGTTGGATTGCTATCAACGATTGTAATGGCATTCTTAAACATACTGGGGTTAGTCAATTTCTTACAACAGAATGATCTATATATTCAATATAGTATAACATACGAATTGTGTCTAGTTAATTCATATTTTGTTGACATCAGGTAGTTCAAGCAATAGAGGATTGTCTTGATTTAGTTCCACAAGCTTCATTTATACTTCAGGTTTGTAACCTCTCTCTCACTTTCTCTTTCTCTCTTTCTCTCTCTCTCTCTCTTTGTAGCCTCTCTCTCTCTCTTTGTAGCCTCTCTCTCTCTCTCTCTCTCTCTCTCTCTCTCTCTCTCTCTCTCTCTCTCTCTCTCTCTCTCTCTCTCTCTCTTTGTAGCCTCTCTCTCTCTCTTTGTAGCCTCTCTCTCTCTCTTTGTAGCTTCTCTCTCTCTCTCTCTCTTCTCTCTCTCTTTCTCTCTATCTCTCTCTCTAATATCTTTGTTGAGTTGAATAGGAAGCACTTCCTGATATATTGGAGAAAACACCAAAAGATTTCTTTGAAAAGAAGAATAAAGCAATGATAAGAAACGTAGAGCGTTCATGTGAGAGGCTAAAGGACATTCCTTGTCTCTTTTGCCCCAAGAAACCTGAATCTTGTTCTTATTTATGGGTACTTTACTTGAAATTTATCTTTGATTTTAACATATATTAGGGATCGATATAGAATTATTTAACAAATTCAAACGATAAATTTTTCCAGATAAAACTTGACACATCAATGTTGAATAATATAAAAAATGATCTTGATTTCTGCACGAAGCTAGTTAATGAAGAGAGTCTTGTCCTTGCACCAGGTATCCTTGAAGCATATGGTTTCAATTAATTAGGTTTAATCTTTAATGATCTAATCAAATTTTGTTTGTTTGTTGGAATTTAATTTGTAGGAATGGCTTTAGGGGCAGAGAATTGGCTGAGGATATCAATCGGAACTGAAGAATCAGAGTTAGAGGAAATATTTGACAGATTAAAAAATTTCTGTGGTCGTCATGCTATTAAACTCAATGGTCTTTACCATTAACAAGAGAGTTGTCTGTGTTGTCTAATTAACAAGAGAGTTGTCTGTGTTGTCTAATTAACAAGAGAGTTGTCTGTGTTGTCTAATTAACAAGAGAGTTGTCTGTGTTGTCTAATTGTAGTTTTCTTATGCAATTTTCTTTTTTTATCTCCATATGTGTCCATGCAACCAAATAAAGACCAGAGAAATATACACAGATATTTTTAACAATATATATTACAAAGATATTTCGTTTTCTTTTTATTGTTTCTATTTTAAATTCATTGAATTTTTCTGATCATTAGGACAATAAGGACCGACCAATTAGCAAAATTAATTAATTAGTTTTATGGTGTTTAAGAATGAGAAAAAGTCCAAAAATTCTCACTTGTACGGTTTCAACCAAAAAGCTTTACAAATATTAATTTTTTGTTGATTAAACTATTTTAATATTTTTTAATTTAATTTTTTAAGTAATATTCTAAAATAACATTTTTTAAAATTTTGAAAAACTCTATAAAATAATAATTTTTAAAAATTTTGTTCCAAAATTAGCATTATTAGTTTAAATTTCTAATAATAGCATAAATTTAAAATTAAAATATATTAAAATTTTATTTTAATAGAAGCTAAATTAGAAAAATGAATCTAAATATAATGTTTTAACTTTATGTATAATTTATTTAGAGTAAATAAATATTTTACAAAATTATTATACTATTTTGTAATTTTAATTTTAAAGTACTAAATTTAGAACAAAACTTTAAAAATTGTTATTTTAGGGTATTATTCTAAATTTTTTGTTCTAAACTATCACCTCAAAATTAAATTCCAAAAATAGTATAAATAACTATATAAAATATTTATTTATTCTAAATACATTATATATAAAGTTAAAATGTTATATTTTTGTTCTTTTTATAATTTTAATTTTAATTTTTTCCATTAACAAAAATTTTTAGTTGATTTAAATCTTAAATTTATGATATTATTCAAAATTTAATCTAATGATGATAATTTTGGAATAAAATTCAAAAATACTATTTTAGAGTATTGTTCCATATTTTTAATCTCACCATTAATCAATTATAGCTATTATTGATATATTTACATTTTGGAATTACTTAATTTTTTTTTGTCACTATACCACAACAAATCGGTTCTATATCCTAACATATTCATACGAAAATTTAAAACCATTCCATTAAGGTAGATAGAGTCGAATTCTACACCTATAAGATCTACGTAGATATGATAAAAATTGGACTCTTCAATATGTATTTCAAAACAAGAGTAAAGCAATGTAATGATGGTATGAAGAAGAATAAATGCACGAGATAAGGAATATGGTAAAGTTATGGAAACACAGAAAATGTACGTCGGCTACTTTGTCAAATGGGAAAAATAGTAAAAGACAGACTTGAGGTAGAAGATGACATTTTTAATTAAATAAAACATTGCAAAAACTGATAGTTATCCTATACACATGGAAACAACGAAAATCACTATGGAACCAATATATCACTTACTATTTCTTGGAATTACTTAATCTACGAGTGTTGTTTTTTGCGGTCAAGTTACTTAAGATTATTCTTTATAGGGTTTACTTCCGTAAGCTACACAGACTTGGTAGGATAAGTCTATTTCCACATCAACTTTCAGGCTCTTCTACGGGCTACAATAACTATATATATTCTTGTATATCCAACCTAAACATTAGTTTTCGGTTAATTTTAGAATCGCTGTTAAACACAAACAGATTCCGTTAGATTAGAATATAAACCAAAATTTAATTAACCAAAACCAGTGTTTACATGGGTTTGACTACTAACCAAGATTTAAATTAAACCAAGATCCGATCCATAATTTTAACCCAGAAACCCGAGTAAAACCCTAAACGAAAAATTCTAAATCGATTTGGGATTTTTTTGTGAAACTAGGGTTCTTCGTCTCATCCTGGCCGGCTATCTCTTCCTCTCCTTCTTCACGACCTCCCTCTTCCTCTCGGCCTCCTTCTTCTTCGCGGCCTCCTTCTTCCTCGCGACCTCCTTCTTCCTCGCGACCTCCTTCTTCCTTGCGACCTCCAAATTCCTCTAATCGAATAATGATTCGATTTAGGGATTTGAGAAGTGTGAGGGTGGTGAAATTTTTTCCAGTTGGTTTGCTCGGTTTGGTTAAATTGAATGTTTCAAATTTTGTATTTCGGTTTGGTATTGATTTACACGGAAATCGTTTGGTTTTAACAGTGTTTTTGAAAATAACAGTATTTCAAAGGTTTAGGTAGGATAGAGAAGCATATATACAATATTTGTAGCTCATAGAAGAGCCTCTAAGTTCATGTGGAAATAGACTTACCCTAACAAGTCTGTGTATGCTACGGAAGGAAACCCTTCTTTATATTTAACAATTTGTTACTCTAAAAAAAATTGTATCTGAGATTTGAAAAGGATTTAAAGGAAGAAAAATATATTAAAATATCAACAATGTAAGATGCAAATATCTGATTAGATTTTCTTGCCAAAGATATTTTCTCTTTCATCCCAAAGAAGTACAAATTTCTCTCATTTCTTAGAATTTATTTCATCTCGTCAGTTGTTGTATTTATATATAAATGAGGTATGATTTGAACGATTTATTCCACTCGTAAAACTTCCTTGTTGGACAGGTTATTCAAGTAGAGTTTTATATGAGCATATCTATTTTTTTTTATATTGTATATCTAAAACTAAAACTATGACAGTAAAATTTTCTAATAAATTTTTTAAAAATAGATCCGATGGAATATATTCTTAAAAAATCATCAAAAATATTTTTTTCTTCTAAATTACTATTAATTAGTATAGAGTAATATTTTAAAATAACATGTTTTTAAATTTATTTTCCAAAACTAACAAATTAAAAATAAAATTTTTAAAATAACACAAATTATTATGTGAAAAAGTAATTATTTACCTTAAATAAGATATATATAAAATTAAAACAATGTTTAGATTCATTTTTCTAATTTAGGGGTTAAAACCTTTTTTTACTATAAACAGATTTGTAATTATTTTAATATTACACTTATGTTATTTTTATAAATTTAAATGATTACTATTATATTTGAAAAAAAAAATATCATTTTACACAATTACTCGTCGGTATATATAACATTTAATTTGACGAGTTATTTAAAGGTAATGAATCAAGTTTTTTTTTCAAAAATAACTTAGCATTTGAAGATGATGATCAATAAAAGAAGACAAATTTCGAATAGATGATCTAATTTATGTATTTTTGGTTTTGACGATCAACAATTTTTTGGTTGATAGTAATTATTTTTAGTTATTGATTAATGAACTTATAACAAGACAAATCAAATTCTTGATTGTGTTATTTAGCTATCAACTTTTACATTAAGATTTGTATTTTTTTTAAGCATTGAACACATAGCATTTTGTATTTTTTTGTATAAAATATGCAAAATAATACTTAAAATTTATAAAATAGATAAAAAATAAAAAGTGTATTACTTTTGGCAATAACATTTCCTAGGTTCTTGAGGAGTACGAGCAACACATTGGCCTCCGAATTTGTAACCAGCATTTATACAATCTACATAACATTCAGGCGTTTTGTATGTATCTTTGTTACACATTCCGATGCAATATTCATATGTAAATCCTATTTCTCCACCTACATAAATCCATATAAAATATAATTCTAATCAGTAATATATAAAATTACTTATTACAAAATTAGATGTTTGATTATTGCTTTTAAAATATCAATCGATGTCAATTAAAATTAATGAAGTAATCTAAAATTTAAAACATACCTGGGGCTAAATTTTTGTTATTAGATAACAAAACTGTTAATGTTACGACAAGTAAACAAGTCATCAGAACTTTTTTCATATCCATAATAGTTTTTATTTTTGTATGAATTCGTTTGTAAATATAAAAATATTGTGAGTTTTCAGAAAGGTTCTTTCTATATATACAAATATTATTAGGTTTTACTATTATTTGATCTTTTCAAAAGTTCAAAAAAAAAACTGACATTTTGGATTTTTCTTTCCAAAATAATTAATTGAATTACATTAAAAGCAAATGCAAATTTCCATTATTCAATGTTGGAAAGATTTGTATGCCAAACTGAAAGGTTGACAAAATTCAAATCTTCCAAATTAATTGATTGAATATGTTATCATTATGATATATCAATATCTAAAATTAAACGCAAAATTCCATTATTGGAAAGATTTGTATTGAAATGTTGACTAAATGTTAATATGCAATCATTTATATTTATGAGCAATTTTCTAAAAACCACAAACATATTTTCATTCCAAAATACCATTAATAATTTTTATTATTTTAAAAGTACAAAATATAACTAAAATTTAAACCCTAAAAATATATCCTTAAATCCTAAATCCAAAAGTACTTAACATATATAATATTTAAATTATAAATATCTAAACATAGTTTTATAGTATTTTTGGTATTTTTGGAAGAAAAAAAAATAATAGTATTTTTTTAAAATATAATAAAGAGTAATACCATAAAATAACATATTTTAAGCTTATATTCCAAATGTAACACATTAAAAATAAAATTTCTAAAATAACACAAATTATTATGTGCAAATAATTAATTACCTTAAATAAATTTTATATAAAATTAAAACATAATGTTTGGGTTCAATTTTTCTAATTTATGGTTTAATTTTTATTAAGAAAAGTTTTTTAGTTATTTTAACATTAAATTTGTGATATTTTTAAAAATTTAAATGATTAGTGTTATATTTCGAACCAAAACTTAAAAAAAATACTATTTTAAACAATTTTCTTATAATAAACTATTGCAGATATTTTTGAAAAAAAAAATTTCGATATTTTAAGGTACTTCTTTTTTGTTACACTGAATACAATGGATCCCATCAAAACGTGTTGCACCATTTTTTTAATAAGTGTCAAAGCACCTCTCTATATTTATCCACTTTTAGTCAAATTTCATTATGACTAAAACTTTAACCATATGTAAACTACACATAGTCATGAACATAAGTATGGAACAATTACTTTGCTGCAAGGAGTAGAGTATTCCACTATCAGAAGAAAAAACACAACTGGTCATGTTGGAACAAATGCTCCTTGAGAGAGTTGTTTGGTCAAGACATGGTTTGTAGAATCAGAAGCAAGTTCAAAAGCCATGGTTTTTCTGACCCTAACCGGCCAATTGTTCTATGTTAGTAAAACCGACCTAGCAAAGGCTTTAGCCGGCTCTCTAGTGAAGATTCATATGAATGAATACATGTTAAAATCAATAGTCTCAAAGCTTTTGATAAAGCATCGAATATGAAAATACAATGTAAAAGTTAAGAGATAATGCCATAAAAGAGAGACAATTTCATTATGCCTAAATATTTCATTGGATGTATAAAATGTTAATAAAACATACACACTCAAATATTTACAAATCTTATCCCTCCCAAAACTTATACACAAGAAGTTACATTTCTTTTTCTGTATTAAACCAGGGAGGAACTCAAAACCTCTGCATAAGTGTATATATCTAATACTATTTCCATCAAATCACAAAGCTAAATCGCCCGTTTCTAAGTGTGTTTTTTTGTAGTAACCTACAAGAAGAACAAAATTTTCCTCCTTTTTCTTCTAATCTAAACGACTAAATGCAAAGTGTGCTTAGCAAAATATGGGGAAATTCTCGGCCTCTCAAGTCAAAGAATCCCCCAAGTTAAGTCCGCAACATGTAGTTTCCAGTCCCCAAGGCTTAAGAAGGTCGAGAGAGTTGAGAGCTAGAACCTTTTTTGTGAATGCAGTTGTGTTTCAGTTCTCATTCTATATACCATTCTTAAGTTTCTCGTTCTCTGCTTCCTTCTGCGCTCTCTTCTTCTCAAACTCTACTTGCTTGCAGTTTTCCTCGTGTGACCGCACAAATATTCTTACAAAGTTGTGCAGGGTGGATACAACTGCAAGGAATTTGTTTCTCATATGTGAAAAAAGCAAGGGACAAAAAGGACACAACTCCAAAACCGAAATGGAGAATATGCATAGAAAACCAACTTGGTTGTTGAGTTTGCATCGGAATGTTACCTTGCTCAAATGGGACACGAGTTGGATCCTCTCCGAAATATAACGCCAAAGCATCAGCACTTCCACCCTAAGACATCCATGACAAGAACATCGGATTAATAGCTTCAAGAGAAGGTGCTTCAGAAAGAAGAAAAAATGCAATAAAGTATGGAGTCCTACCACAGTTGAATAAAGAGAAGCCAAGGACCTAACTTCTCCTTCAGCAAAACTAAGGAACTCTTTCAAGTTCTGCATAAACAAGTACAAGCTAAGCAGCTGATAAAACAAGAGCTATCACTAGCTAAACCAGATTCTCAAACATCTAATTTAGCTTACCAAACGAAAGTGTTTTGATACTGGACCATCAGTTTCTGATGCAGTCAATTCTTGCACAACTTTCTCCAACCCCTTGGTAATTGCTTGCATCTCCTCCGCCAGATATTTTAGTTGAATCTGCCATCAAAGAATTATTGTCAGAGAGATTATCACTAAAGGCTCGAAGGGATGTCATTTTTTTTTTAGAAAAGTCAAATTACCTTTGTTGCTGCCTCCAAGCTCACCAGGTCTTTTGGAAAATCAAGTAGCTCTGGGAGTTTTTCGCCAAGCACCTGAAAAGACATGCATGATAAACATATTGAGAGAACCGTTAGCATAACATACCATTATAAAGACTAATGCATGTCAAGCATATAGTATAGTAGTTAAAAACAAAGAGAACTTAACACTAAACAAATTAAAAAAGAGTGGGTGCGATTAAAATATCTCCTACCTTACAGAGATAGTGCATCAGAGTCATCTTACTGTTGCGGGATCTAGTGTCAGTGAGTTTCAGAAGACTATCCAAGCGAAATCCAATAGCTGAGCCTGACAAAAAAGAAGAAATATATAAGACAATGCAGATATAACCAATGCCTCTCTTAAGAAAACACTACTTGGCAATCTAAAGAGACAATAGATAATATACTCACCTCTTGCAGTTCCATGATTCAAGGCATTGCCCAGGGAAAGTATAGTTTGCATGATTCTTTTTAGTTTAGCTGAGCCTCTAACCTGGAAAGTTGTAACATGCAATAGAGTCAAGTGTGGAAAATCACCAGCATGAATCTGTGTGGTTTGCAAACTATTTTGCACGAAAAATAAACTTGCCTCGTTGGCTGCACTATGTATAATATTCAAACATCTTCTAAGATCAGTAACCTGAAGAAATAATCATGTACAGAAATAAGAGCCAAGCTTTTAGAAAGTAAAAATTACACGAAAAAAATATAAACTCCAGTGGATTCTCCTACCTGGGAGTGGAACTGGATCTTGAATGAGAAAACCCTTATCTTGGTCTCCACTCGAGGAATTTTCAGCAATTCTAAAAAGAACTATCACATGAAAAGTCAGAAAATAACTGTCAGTAAGGATTTGAGAGAAGAAAGTGAATTCTTGATGCAGCTGAGATATTTGGATAATTTCCAAATATAATTTCCTTATATTGTTCTGACTATGTATATGTACATCTATAAGAGTGTTCATTTGTATCTCGTTCAAATATGAAAGTGGGTGCACCGGACTAACCTGCTCACATCGTCCCAAAGTTTCCTTATTTCCAGTGTAGCCCTACGGAAAGCAAGAAATTGAAAACAGGAGATGTAGGATCAGTGTACTCACAAAAGAAGCTTTTGCCGGACAATAGTAACTTATAATTTTTCGTGATACAGAAGCAAAATTTTTTGGATAAGAACCAGAAATAAATGTACCTTGAGCAATTCTGCTTCTTCTTTTGTTGGACAGAACTTGATTATATTGTCAACTTGATCAACATCTATCACTGACTCATCCAATGCAAGAACAGAACTCTGTAACCCAAGATCATTCAGGTAAGAAAATATGGTTTATAACAGCTCTTGAATGACAACATGGCATATTAAATTTTGCATTAAACGAGCAATGGAGCTTAAAATAGAGACTAATTCAAGAACTTGCCGAGTGAAAAAGAATTTATACTTACCATCAAATCAGGCAAAGGAATTTTAATTTTAGAAAGCATGATCTCACAGTTGTATGCTCGTCTGAGCTCAATCTGCAAAACTAATACACAAAGTTAGATGATGAAAATAGAGCAACTGTCAGCTATATTCTAACAGATGTACCAATGCATCTTTGTTTCATGCTCTGAAACAACGAAAAATGAAAGATTTAAGAAGTTTGAGGACAGCAGAATACTCATTGCAATCAATTACCAGCTGCACTTTCTCAGCTTTAGGTCGGACATGTCGACCTGCTTTCCCACCTTTACTTTCATTTTCAGAGCTAGGATTCACTGCTGAGAAGAGTTTCTCAAGCTCAGTTATGTCGAAATCTGGAGCACTAGAATTGAAAAACACAATTAGAAGATGCTGGATTTAACATAAGAATGAAAATCACAGACTTGTACTAAGAAAAAATTAAAGTTAAATTCACACGTAGTAGCTTCATCAGGTTTCTGTGCTTCAGCCCATAAACTTCCTTGCACTGCCCTAGTAAGCTTCAACCAGTGATACGGTTTCAAATTGGCCTTTCTCGTTTGACCCTGACCTCTAAGACTCATCTGTAAAAGCCCACGCCCCTTTAAACCCAATGGTGGTCCAGGGACCGGAGGAATATTTCCATTACAAGACCCGTTATGAGAACGAGGCAGAGGTGCAGGGACTGGAGGAGGAGGAACAGGTGGGGATTTTACCACCACAGAATTTGGGGGTAGTATACTTGGTGGGCATGTTCGAGGTGGTACAGCTCCTGATAAAGAATTAGAATGCGGAGGTAGTGGTGGTGGAGGTGGAGGTGGAGGATTAGTTGGGTCCACCACTTTCTTTGGAGGTGGTAACGGTGGTGGCAGAGGAAAAGATGACTGTGCAGAACGTTGAGGTTGTGGTGAAGGTGGAGGTGGCCTTTGTATTGCTATGGAACTGATGGTCGAACTTGGTGAAAGAGTGGAACGCTGAGAGGATATGGGAGGTGGGGGTGGAGGAGGAGGAGGAGGAGGAGGAGGAGGAGGAGGAGACGAAATCCTAAGTGACCTCAACAGTGGCAATGTTGGTGGCGTCACTGCTGCTTCTGCTGGAGGACCACTTGAAGGAACAAGGGTGGACAACTGTTGTGCAGAAGCTTTATGTAGCGATGCTGTTAGTGGATGCAATGTCGGGCGAAACGAAACTGATGGTGAGCCTGGTGATGATGAAGTAGCCTCTTCACCTTTACATGTGACATGATCATGTAATATTGAAGTGATTCCAAGGGTAGAGGAGGAGCTGTGATATCTGGGTATTGAAGCGGGTGATCCTTGTGTGGGGCTTCGATTCAAAACTGGTGATGATACTGGACTTTGGATCATCCGAGGTGAAATTATCTTTGAATGAGGTTTTCTTTGGACTGAAACCCGAAGTCCATACGGTTCATCCACCTTCTTAATGAGTGAATTTGGATCTGCATAAGATTTATGACAGGGCGATGTATCTTTCTCTTTCCATTCAGGAGAGAATGCATCAGGACTTACAGCAACACTTTCTGATATCATCAACTTGGTTCTCTCCCTAACTTTCTCAAGTGCCGATTCCAGTAGGCTACGTGAATCAGGGCTTCGAGGAGAGCTTGAATCCAAGCTTTCTTGAAGGATATTTGCTGCTGTTATTTGGTTAAAAACAGTCACAGCAACATCCGAGTTTGGATCCAACCATTCAGCATCACTAAAAATCTCCTGAACCTTAGCAAATGCTTCCATAGGTAGACCATCTTTTTCCTCCATATGTGGCATATCAACAGAGACAAGATTACTACCACCATCCATCTCCGAAAATATAACCTAAACAAACACACAGAATGTTACTCCATTCTTGAGTTGGACAGATTAGTTAGCTATGCATCCAAAAAATGCTTTTAACAGAAATGTTAAACTCAGATTGAACTCGCTAGAATACAGGTTGGAAGGAAAATAAGGTGAACCTTTGATTGGATAACCAAATATATAACCTGAAGAAATGCACACAATTATTGACTCCGAAAGAAAGTATTACAACAAAGTACTTCTAACAAAAATACTAGTCTCATACTACGTGGACAAAAGGCGACTCTTTTAGTTGGGAAACCAAAAACTTGTATAATTATTAAACAAAAATAAGATAAATACTAACCTCAGCTCTGAAATCCTTGGGAAACCGATCCGTTCTGTTCCACGGCACATCAATCTCATCACGGTTAAGTATTAGAATGTTTGATCTAAGAAATGCAGTGTTGAACACAACCCGAAACATCATCTCTTCCCTCTCATGATCACTATCTAGTGTAATGCACTCAAGCACGACATCACCAAGAATATGGCAATGGATGTCAATCTTTACGAGCTCACAATCTGCCTGCAACAGTAGACGAAAAGTTAGTACTATCATGAAGCAATGATATTACTATGATACTGGGAAGAGACTGAATGAACAAACACATGGATGAAAAGAAATTTTTGGTGTCACCTGCTTATATGGCCGAACAGCTTTGCTTCTTTTCGGCATAGAGAAAAGGACTTTTGAAGTCCGATCGGAAGCCATAAAAGGATCTTGACCATATATTCTAAATATGGGACGGCAACCACCCTCACCATCAAAATCAGGAATCATTCTAAGATTGATACAGTCTAATGTAAGGGCTCGATCTAGCGGTGGCCACTGTGACCCAATATTCCTACCTGAAATATACTGAAGAAACCTCAACTGTGAAGGCAGCGGATTTAATGGAGACATTAGCTGTAACAACTCACGGGGAGCCTGCTTATATATCATCTCTAGCGTTTTCTGTTCTCCACTAAACTGTTTACGGTATAACAAGAGCGCAGCAAGCATAAAAGCTAAAACCGGCCAGCCACTTCGCTCACAGTGCGACAATAAGATATTTTGTTGACTTAACAATAGCCAATTTTCACTTGATTTAAGAAAGTGGTGGACTGTCTCCATTGTAAGCAAAGGGCAACCTTCGTAATAACAAGGATACTCCATGATGGTCATGTCATACTCAGAGAGTACAGTCTCCATTAGGCTTCTGCTCTCTCCTTCCCGGAAATTAAACACCATAAATGATGCACCCGGAAATTGTTCTCGTAGCTGACTCATTATGCGGCCCACATAGGCTCTGTACTTTTCATCTTCCAACATTACCGTGGTTAAGCAGCAATCAAAGACTGCAAATATAGACATCAAAGATCAGCAAACTTATAGAGTAATCTTATGCATCTTTGTCACTAAAAGGTCTATCATTTAAGACCAGGGAATACACGACAGAAAACCTAAATTGGGAAGTCATACAACCAAGTGAACAAGCAAAAGAAACTGTTTCGTAACAAATCTTCAATAGATAACTTTACAGAATCCATGAGCTAAATCTCCACCATCAAGAATGAGACATCTTAAGCTATCAAAGGCTAGATCAGTTCAACATATGATCCTGATAGAAAAGAAAACAACTGGAATAAAAAACAGGACATTACACTTTGAACTTATCTTTCCATAAAAAAATCTCATTTTTAAGACCTAAAAACTCAAACTTTCTAAAAACCCAACACTTAAACGCAGAGATTGGAAGCTGAAGAGAGCATTTAAAGAACGAAGAAGCATACCGTAAACCCTCTCTGAGATCTCCACTAACCCTTCAGGAGGCTTTCTGTAGAAAAACTTTCTGAACAACGCCATGAGAGTTTTCCTTTAAATGCTTACGAAAAAAAGCAAACCACAATCCCTAGAAATAATCACGACGGCCACCAAATGCGACCCACATTTCAGGAAATGGAGAAAAAAGGTGAAACAATAACCCCCAAATCACCAGAAAACAAAAACGAGAAAATGTCAGGAAGAAGAAGAAAAGCGTTAAATGATCTGCTTGCTGGGTCTTTAAGGAACAATACGTGTGTATGTTGTTGTTTATTGTAGTTTGGTGGTTTGTCTTGACATATACACTTTCAATCTCTTCCGTTTCGGATTGAAAGAAAACTTAGCTTTCAATCAAATAGATGTTGATAGCTTTTTGCACATGCGAAGAAGAAGAAGAAGAATGATGCACAGAGAGAGAGAGAGAGAAAAAGAGTTTTAGGTTATCATGTGGAAAGAAAAACTAGGGTTTTTTTCTCTAATACGAGAGCAAGAAGATTATAGCTATGGATTTGAGACAGAGATTAAGGATGTCCGATTCAGATAGAAGAGAAAGAAAAGATTTGAGGAGGACCCAAAGGATCTATTACTTTCTTAGGACTATGTGATACATTTTTCCAATATTCTTTATTGAGTTATATAAGATTTGCTTTCTTTTTTCTTTCCTAACTAAACTCGGAAATATAATTAATTTTTCTTCGTGCATTAACAAATGACCTCATTTAAATATTAAGATATTAATAGTTTAATTTAAAGTAAATAAAAACATTCTTTTAGATGTAATTAGGATCTGCAAAACAATGATGTGATGATGTGTTGTCGTGGGTGCACATACAAAAGTGCATATCCCCTCAAATACTAGTGTACATGCTCATATGTCTAGTCCTATCAAGCGGATCCTACCCACCCCGCGTCCTGCATGACCCACCTCGGGCGGAATGAAGATTTTTTTTCATAAATCTTTTTCATCCGCAAAATTCGTAAGTCATTTTTTTAAAACCTACATCCACCTCGCATCTAACGGGTTTGCGGGTGACCCGCGATCCATTTCGTTTTCTAAATTTTTAAAACATATTTAATTAAAATAAATTTAAATAATAATAAATCTAACATTAATACATCAAATATATCGAAATTCAATTTTTAAAACATCAAATTACACAAATTTTGAACATCAAATTTGGTATTAAATTGGTTTAATATTAAATTGTTTTAACATTAAACTGGTTTATGATTAAATTGGTTCAAATTTTGGTTAATGATTTTGATCTAAAATTTATGGATATACACTAATCCGAAAAATAATAAAACGAAACATGCATATGCTCCGATAAACCAAAACTTCAACCCGCACCCACCCCTCATATAAATTTTTTTTTTGTTGACCCGTACTAACTCTATAGCGGGTCAAACAGAGTGGGACCAGTGGATAATAAACGATACTGACATGCTTACATATGTCCATAGCAAAGGGAAAAAATGAATTTCTACAACGTTGGGTTTAGTGAAGCCTTTTTAGAGAAAATTGATAAAACATTTATCGGAGAAGTTTTGAACAAACAATCTAATGATAAAGAAGCTTCTTAGAGTGAAGTAAGAAAACTTACTCTTCAAATCAAGATTCTTAAATTTCGTAATCCGATAAGAATGTTCAAATAGTGGATATGAAGCGAATTAGACTTCATTGAAAAGTAATATTCTATCAATTTCTTGATTTTATTTGGAAAAAGATAGAAAACAAAGTGTTTTTTATGAAAAGAATAGAATAAGAAACAATATTGAGTATAAATTAATAAAATATTTTATGTAAAATGATAAAATATGGTTTGAAATGAGAATTTTACAATTATACCAATGCTTACACCATTTTGTATTATTTTATATATTTGGAGTTCGATTTCACATTTTATCATAAAATATATCAATTTAATTGGTTGTACTATATGTATATCTATTATACATATGTGGAGCTTGAATTTATTTTCCTTCGTAAAGTGTATCAATGTTTTGCATTACCTCTATATTCATTAAAAAAATATGTAGTTCGAATCCAATTTATTTCATATGAAAATGTTGATATATTTGATCAGCACGTTGTAATAGAGATAATAAATAATCTCATACTAGATTTATACCCACGCCATGCATAGGGGAAAATATTCACAAATTATATTTTATTAGTAAATATAAATTAAATATTTATATAATTTTAAATTTTATTTAAAATTACTTTTAACATTAATTTTTGTATATATAAATTAAAAAAAGAAAAATAATTATTTTTTATGAATTTAATACTATTCTTTTGTTAGTTTAATAAAAATATATTAATTCTCTAACCAAGATAAAAAATGATATAATTGTAATTATTCTAATAAGATAAATTCATTTATATATTTATTTGAAATTTACTGTAGTGATTATATGTCAGCATGGTATTTCTGTTAATAACACGTCAGAGTAATATTATTTTCTTAAAATATTTCTCAAATAATATATTAGGAATTATAATAGTAACTTAAATCTATTATTTATTTGAAATTATTTATAAATTAACGTATAAAAAATTTAAAAAAATAAAAATTATTGTTTTTACAAATGTAATAGTATTTTTTGGTTAGTTGAATAAACTATATTTATTCTCTAACCAAATTAATATTAGTGACATATATTTTAACTATCTAGTCAACTTGACATGTACGCACTAAATAGTCTTTTACATTTGATTTAAAACTCAAAATAACATGAGTCCAATGCCCCCATTAAGCTAGCTTAATTTTCTATATTGTGATAATATTTAAGATTGAAAGAGCTACTACAAAGCGTCTAAGTAATCCAATGTATCCCAAACTGCGTGATATCATGTATTATGCATCAGTTATAAGCTTTTACTCAATGAGTACCAATGATCAGTTTAGAATGATCATTTTAACTCGCCGATCAACTTGACATGCCCGCACTAAATAGTTCGTAACTTTATAATTTTTAGTGTTGAGAACGACACGAATCCAACGCCCACGTTAAGTTAGCTCAATTTTCTATATTGTGACAACATTTGAGACTGAAAAAGTCACGACAGAGCCTCCAAATAATCCAATGTATCTCAAACTGCGTGATATTATGCATTAAGCTTCGTTTATAAATCTTTACTCAAAAACCACCAACAATTCGATTTATAAACCAAGATTGAATTCTGCAAAGTAAAGAAAAAGTTAGTTTTCTCTTTATTAATAATCATACACATGTAACATGAAATTTATAATCATGAAATTTCATACATCTAAATACTGATTAGAAAATAATACAATCTAGAATCTCAAGTAAAATAATCCAACTTTGTGTAAAGAAAACTCTACACCTACAATTTTAAAGCACTTCTTACAAGGTTACTGTCTGACTTTTCTAATAAAAATATCCGATTAGAATCGGCCAAAAGTAGTTTAAACTCTTGCAATCTCTATTGAAATTACAACTAAAATACAACTAAATCGGCAGGCCCAAAATCTTTTCAATGGGCTTCAAATACAATTTACAACGTTTATTTATTTGTCTAAAAGTTACTACTTCTTTTAAAAAACGGCTACAATTGTAAAATTTTATCAATAAAATTTCATACAAATTAAAATAAATTATTAATATTCAAATATGAATATTTAAATTTAATCACTTCACACACTCTTTAATAATATCCTAAAATATTACCTTTTTTAATTTATCTTCAAAATTTATCACATTAAAAATAAAATTTCTAAAATAACATAAATTATTATTAAAAATAATTATTTACTTCAAATAAACTATATAAAAATTAAAATATAATATTTAGGTTCATTTTTCTAATTTAGGGTTTAAATTTTTTTATTTAAAATAGATTTATAATTATTTTAGTATTAAATTTGTGGTATTTTTAGAAATTTAAATGATTAGTCCTACATTTGAAATAAAAACTTAAAAAGTATTATTTTAGTCAATTTTCCATAAATAAATAATAATTTAACTATTCAATTTTTTAGAGAAATTTTCTAAAATAGCATTTTTTTTAAAAAAATTCAAAAATAGCACTATTAGTTTAAATTTCTAGTAATGGCACAAATTTAAGATCAAAATATATTAAAATACTATTTTAATAGAAAAAAATTAAACTCTAAATTATAAAAATGAACATAAATATAATATTTTAAATTTATGTATAATTTATTTAAAGTAAATAATTATTTTTCTATAATTATTTGTGATATTTTTGGGAGTTTAATTTTAGAATGCTAGATTAGGAATAAAAATTTTAAAAGATGTTATTTTATGGTATTACTATTTTTTTAAGTTTACAATTAATTATTAAAGTATATAAAAAACTTTTAAAATTAACTTTTGTAGAAAAATAAGAATATCTAAGGAGTATTAATTTTGAATAATACTTGTAAATAATATATTTTTAAAAAAATTTATTTTAAATTCACCACTTTAAACTTAAAATTTCAAAATAAAACAAATTATTTTCTGAAAAATATAGATTTATTATAAATAAATTATAAATATAATTAAAATATTATATTTAAGTTTTTTTAATTTAAGATTTAATATTTTTTATTAAAAAGAGTTTTAAACTAAGGTAATATTAAATTTATGCTATTTTGAAAATTTAAACTAATAATATTATAAGTAAATAAAATAAATATTTAAAATAATGTTATTTTTTCTAACAAAATTATAAAAGAGAAAAAATGAGGGCCTACCTGACACGGTATGTCAGTTTCCATTATTCCAATGTTCTAAAATTTCTCTTAACCGTTACATTTTCCCAACGGCTACAGTAACATTTTTTACATTTCCTCTTTTAAAAATAAAACAATAATCTAACGGCTAGTTTTCGAATTTTCACCATTATAAAACGTGAAAAAGAGACTCGTCCACATTTAACAATATCTCCACAACATTCGTAACACTAACTAAAATATCTTCTTTTCTACTTAGTATCTATCTATGGCTTCTTCTACACTTCTCGTAACTATCATCTTTGTCTTATGCTCACTCGTCACTGCAAATGAAGTCACCGTCGGTGGAAAATCCGGTGACTGGAAGATCCCTTCTTCTTCTTCTTCTTACTCTTTCACCCAATGGGCTCAAAAAGCTCGTTTCAAAGTCGGCGACTTTATCGGTACCCATCTTTTGATTTTGCTTTAATACTCTGTTTTCTACTAAATGCTCTGTTTCTTGACACAAATCACTTTTGTCTTTCGTTTATTTTACAGTTTTCCGGTACGAAGCTGGTAAAGACTCCGTTTTGCAAGTAACAGAAGAAGCCTACAAGAGCTGCAACACCACGAGTCCTTTGGCTAACTACACCGATGGAAAGACCAAGGTTAAATTGGACAGATCAGGTCCGTTCTACTTCATTAGTGGAGCCGATGGTCATTGTGAGAAAGGTCAGAAGCTAAGGCTCGTCGTGGTTAGTCCTCGTCATGGTGTCTTTTCTCCGGCTCCTTCTCCGGTTGAGTTTGAAGATGGTCCAGCCGTGGCTCCAGCTCCTACTAGCGGCTCAGCTAGACTTGGTGGTGGCTATGTTTTGTTAGTTCTTGTTCTTGGTCTATGGGGTTGGGGTTGGTTCTGATTTGGAACCATGTGGGTTTTGTTTTTTTGGGGGATGAGCTTTTTGTATTAAAAAGCTTTTACTCTTACTTTCTTTTTATGATTACATGTTGTTGGCCAAAGATCTTTTAATTTAGGATTCAATTTAATTTGTTTTTTGTTCAATATTTCTAGAAAATGATTCAGAAATTAATTTTGAGTAATATCATAAAATAATATATTTTAAAGTTTTTTTCAAATCTAACAATTTAAAATTAAAATTCTAAAAATAACACAAATAATTGTGTAAAAATAATGGAAATTTTTAATGCATTTTAATCTTAAATTTATGTTATTGATGGAAATTTAAATTAATGATGATATTTTGAAACAAAAACTTAAAAATATGTTATTTTAAATAATTGCCCATTAATTTTGGCTGTGGGGTAATTGCAAAATTGTTATTTTACAAAACGAAATTGTATTTACAATTAATTTTCATTAATATTTTTATGTTTTTACTATATGGATATACAAAATTCCGTGAAATTCGAATTGATAAATTCATAGATTTTTGAAAAGAAATTGAGAAAGGGTTAATTTAACATACTGTTTTAAAATTAAATAATTCTCAAAATGTATGACTATTAATTCGAATTTAATGAAAAATATTGAAAAATTCCTATGTAAAACTAGATATTCATTTTAAAATTTTAAAATAATACATGAAAAAAATCTATGTTTTTCAAATAAATTTTTGCATTTGAATCATTGTTTTTCAATAAATTAAAACTAATAAAGAAAGAATCAATAATAATAACATATCTTCCACAAAATATGTGTCCTAACCAGTTTTTTTATGATTATTTGCTAATATATATAGAGCTTTTGGTTATGAGAAACCCAATTCCAGGAAATATATGCTACTTGTTCCAGGAAAAGTGTTGTTTTTAGGCTGTCTAGAGATTTAGAAGCAATAGAACTGTTTGATGAAGAGCACAACAACAATGTGTAAATCTCATTGTGAAGTTTGTGTACATGAAAATTTGGAAATAATCCTAACCAACATTGACAAAGACAACTATACAAAGTGGTTTTTGATTACAGGAACAGATGAAAACCAGAGTTGACTCTGTGAGTGAAGAGGAGCTGGGAAAACTGAAATCCCAATAAACACCAGCTTCTGCTCTAAGCCACTTCAAAAGCATTTACAATGATGAACCAAAGCCAATGATAAAGAGACTTTCAAATCTTTTTTCTGGCTCTTTAAAGGGCATCTAGCTGGACGAGCTTGCCTCCTCCTGGCTTGGTTCTGGTTTGAATTCTTCTGGTTCAGTCACGGATGGGTTAGGCTTCTTGAACTGAACCAAGATGATGGTCATATTATCACAACCTTCACCACTCGAAGTGTCTGGAGCCAAACATCTATCAACAATTTTTTCGCATACCGTCGAAAGTTTTGCTTCCTGAATGTTTCTTACCAATGTTACAGATCAAGACAAGGCAAAAACTGTAATAGAGAAGAGGAGTAAAGGGATTTAACTTACAGTTTTTAACAGTTCATGGATGAAATCTACCAGTTGTTGGCTTGACATACAATCCCTGAGGACGATGAGTTGAATCAAAATTATCATCAAAGTAACTAACTTATATGTAGAAATTGAAACAATTAGAGATCTATTTTACCAGATTCCATCACATGCAACAACAAGAAACTCATCATCATCACATAGTTCAACCTGATAAGAGGAAACAATAACAAATCAGCTTAAAACACACAAAGAAAACAAAACCAAGCTAAAAATGATAAAATGTTACATTCTTACAATGTTTATATCTGGATTGGCAGTAACCATTTGCTTTTCAGATGGTAAAAACTTATTCTGCTTGAATTCCATGTCACCTGCAAAGGAGCAGAAAAATTACATGTAAGAACTGAGGCTCCAAGGAATGTATGCAAGTAGAAGAAGAAAACTGATTACCAATGGCTCTGGTCAGATTCAAGCTTCCATTGATTCGCCCAGCGTGAATAAATCCACCAGCTTTTAATATTCTTTCTTTTTCAGCTTCAAGATCAGGCTTGTGATCTTTAGAAAGATTGTAAGCCTGACCCTTCCTCGATATAACACAACGTGAGTCACCAGCATTTGCAACAAAGAGCTTATTATCTTTTATAAGAGCTACACATGCTGTGCACCCGGAAGTAGGTCCAGGGAAATCAGAATGAGGACCCTGTATAGCAAACAAAGGCACGGGTTTAAAACATAATCTAATCTGTGTTCAGAAATCCCAACTCATTCTTGTACAGGATACAGAAGAAGCCAGACTAAGAAATAGGAAAATATCAAAGCACAAGTATATGAAAACTTACGTCTTCAAGAAGCCAATTGTCGGGCTGGTTATTGATGTCACCGCTTCTTGGTGACCATATAAATCCTTCTATCATGCCGCTAAATTTATTCATCTTGTCACCCAGTACAGCTAACTCTCGCCATCCTCTCTGCCCTTGCATCATATCATCCATTCTACAATGCTCCACAATGAACAAAATTTAGGTAGAACTGTCTTTTGCTGTAAAAAGTAAATTACTATACAAGAATGCGGAAGTGATACCTAAAAAATGCTCTCTTAAGAGATGTTTCGACGTCTCCAGCTTCATAAGCTTCATTACTGAGAACCTGCTGGTGTAGATACTTGGCACAGAATTTTGCAACAACTTTACCTACACCATAAAGGTTACTTTGAGTTCCATATCCATCAGGCATGTAAAGAGCGAAACATCCAAAGTATATGCACAGATGTAAGCAGCAGTTCTAAGTCTCTGCAATGGCCAAGAACCTCAAGAAGAACTTCGTATCATCATCGAAAAATGTATTAAAATTATATACGCAGATTTAAGCAACAGATTTAAGTCTTGCCAGTGGTCAAGAACCTCAAGAAGAACCTTCTTTACTCAGTATTTTAACTAGCTCAAGTATTTTTCTTATCTTTCATTCGATTCAGCATTTTTAGCTTTCAAGTTCGAGCTGATTTGCAACACAACGTAAACGGACTCTAAATTGAATTTTACCCGATCTAGATTATATTTAGAAGTAGGTGCAGTAGTATCTTACCTCCATGTCCATCGTAAACACCGAAGAACGATGTCTTATCATCCAGATCAAGAATTGCAGCATGCTAGCAAAATCAAACCAGTTATTATTGAGAAATCGATAGGATCAAGGAAATAAATCCAAGATTTCAACTTTTTCATATGATCAATATAAAGCAAACATATGAAATGAGCCATCGATGTTTATGTTTGACTCACCGCATCTTCCATGGTGGCGCGCCAACCTTGCATAGAAGATAACCCATATCTGAGTTTATCATTCTCACCTTCTTCTGATAACTTATCAGTCTTTGGAGAACTTAGATATGTACCCATCTCTCTTGCTGCTCTTTCTGTAAAGCAAGCAAGACCCAATCAGAAAATCTTACACAATCCCTTCCTTATGAATCAAAATCAAGGAATCCAAATCCAGAACCAATCAGAATGCTACACAATCAATTTTCTACCTCATAAACTGGATTCACAATACAAAGAACTATTCATGACAAAAATGGGTTTGAATCGAATCGATTCAACCAAAAAGACAGACCGAGATTCGGATATTTGACTATTTCAATCGAAAAAAGATTCAGATACTAAAGAAAGAAAGCTAGCAACTTACATCTCTAGGTAGAAGAAAAAGGAAGACCCTTTTTGAGATCCGTAAGACCAAATTCTGGAATTAAAAGAAGAAACTAGATCGGGACGAGAAAGGGGAAAAGGGCCACAACCACTTGAAATTAGTAGAGATCAGATGTACAATCCATAAAGGAAACAATAAATAAAAAGGTCTCAACTTTTTTCACCCTTTTTTTTCTTGTTTCTTCATTATAGCTAAACTAAAACTCGAGATGTATAAATCTTTACAGCTGTTAAAGCTTCTTTTCTTCATCGTCACAGCTTCCAGAAGGTGTGTCTTTGTCATAGGACACAGCGAAACTATAGAATCATTTTTTACTAATTCAGGGTTTGTTCGATATAATACATAAAAAAAGAATACTAGACGGACCAAAGATATTTCTTGTAGTTGAAAAACAATTACTTACAAAATTTTACTTTATTATATAAAGTGATGTTTCTAATTTTGTAGTTAATACGTGTTAGTTATATAATTTTGACTAGATTTTGACAGTTAATTAGTTAATATAAATCAGATATATATATATCTATATATATATAATTTATTTCATATTTAAATTAATTTTTAAATCTATTAACATTGATTACGAAAATTAAATAATAAATTGAATTATACAAATAGATTTAAATTATAAGGCAATTGACTAAAATAGCACCATTTCAAATATTTGTTCCAAATATAGCACTAGTCATTTAAATTTTCAAAATAGCACAAATTTAATATTAAAATAATTGAAAACTTATTCATAATGAAAAAAAATTTAAACCCTAAATTGGAAAAAGTGAACCCAAATATTATGTTTTAATTTTATATATATTTTATTTTAGATAAATAATTATTTTTACATAATAATTTATGCTATTTTGGGAATTTTAGTTTTATTGTGCTAAATTTAGAAGATAAACTTAAAATGGTGCTATTTTAGGATATTACTCTAAATTATATCTATTTTGAATAAAATTGTACATGTGATAAATATTTAAATTAAACTTTTGTTTTATATTTTGTTTGACTAATTTTTTAAAATTTATAATATTTTGTTTTATATTGTATTTGTATTTTATGATAAAATATATTTTATATCAAAATATTAAAATGTATACATAATATATTGTGTAATGGTAGTTTTTATAAATAATCTAATAAATTATATATTATGTAATATTTATTTTAAAATGTTCTAATAATGTGATATATTATCCTGACATATTTGTAAATCACACGTTAACATAAAATTATTTTGTTAAAATGATTATCAATTAATATATTAAAAATATATATAATGCTCTCGATTATATTTTTGTCACATGGCCAAAAATTATATTTATTTCTAAAGATTAATACCATTACTGTTTTAATTCATTTTACAAAATAAATTCTCCTTTGAAAAAAAATTCAGTTATGGATATTATATAAAAAAAATAAGAAACTAAGTGAAGAACTATTTATAATTTTTATGATTATAAGAAAGATCATATCATATTTCAAAAAGAATCAAATATGCTATATAAATCAAATAAAAATAGAAAAGGAGAAAATTTCGTCAAAGTTTAGGGAAAAAAATATTGGGAGATTTGATTTTAAAATTTGAATATTAAAATTGGGTATTACCCTAAAATAACACCATTTTAAGTTTATCTTCCAAATTTAGCACACTAGAATTAAAATTCCAAAAATAGCATAAATTATTATGTGAAAATAATTATAGGCAATTGACTAAAATAGCACTATTTCAAATTTTTGTTCCAAATATAGCATTAGTCATTTAAATTTTCAAAAATAGCACACATTTAATACTAAAATAATTGAAAACTTATTTCTAATGAAAAAAATTTAAATCTTAAATTGGAAAAAATGAACCCAAACATTATGTTTTAATTTTATATATATATTTTATTTAAGGTAAATAATTATTTTTACATAATAATTTATGCTATTTTGGGAATTTTAGTTTTAGTGTGCTAAAATTGGAAAATAAACTTAAAATGATGTTATTTTAGGGTATTACTCAATAATTATTTACCTTATGTAAACTATATAAAATTAAAACATAATATTTGGGATCATGCAATGGTTTAAAGTAAACAAATTAAAGAAGAAGAAAAGTATATTTAAGATTTTGGTTTTCTATTTTGTTTTACTTTGCAATTTTATTATTGTTAAGTAGTTTAAAAAAACTAAAGTTAACTTACTTTTATTTTTGAATAATACCCTAAAATAAAAATATTTTAAGTTTATATTTAAAATTTAACACACTAAAACTAAAATTCTAAAAATAGCACAAATTATTATGTGAAAATAATTATTGACCTTAAATAAACTATATATAAAAATAAAAATAATGTTTGGATTCATTTTTTCTAATTTATGGTTTAGTTTTTTTTCATTAGGAAAAAGTTTTAAATTATTTTATTATTAAATTTGTGATAATTTTAAAAATTTAAATGATTAGTGTTATATTTGAGATAAAAACTTGAAATAGTGCTATTTTATTCGATTGCTCTTTATTTTTTTTATTTTCAAAATTTATAATGGTATTATCAAACTTTATTTAATTTACAAAGTTAATTATCAAATAAAAACTAAACATTTGAAAATATGTGATAAAATTATATAGAAAATCATTTATACAAGAATCAAAATAAATATAAATAAATGTTAGATTTTTTTGGTTTTCATTTTTTTCACGAGTGTTTAGTTTTTGGTAATACAATATTAAAATATAATTGAATGATCCGTAATTATTTAAAAGATTGGGAAAGAAATAATTAGATTTGGGAAAATCGCATAAAAACTTTGTATTTGGCAGCTACTAACATTTTAAACATCAAGATTTTGTGACTTACATTTTAAAGACTCAAAAATATTATTGGTACAGTATTAATCTTAAACTGTCACTTTCAATAACAGTCCGTTATAAATATGTAACGGACTTCATAACGCCGTTTAGTTTGAAATAACACCGTTTAAGTGTAGATAACGCCGTTTAACCCCGAAGACAGTTGCCATAACTCTGTTTTCCACAAAGGAGTTAGAGAAAACAAAACCAAAATCGCGAAAACAAACCCGAAATCAATTTGGGATTTAGGGTTTTTCCAAAAATCAATAACAAACGAAATTCATATTTGGGAAGAGGAACATCGCATCGAGATGAGGTAAAATCAGTTTTGAACTTAGAATCGAAGCTATTTTCGACTGTAATTTTTAGGGTTTGCGATTTCTAGGGTTCTAGTGTTCGATTTTGGATATATTCGGTTGGATGTTGTTCTTTTGTGTTTGATTTTTTGTTGTTGGGGTTTGACATAGTGTTCTAAGGTTCGATTTGGGTTCGATTTGGGTATTTCGTGTTTGATTTTTCGTTGTTGGGGTTCGACATAGTGTTCTAGGGTTCGATTTAGGTTCGATTTGGGTATTTCGTGTTCTAAGGTTCGATTTGTGTATTTCGTGTTCTAAGGTCTGATTTGGATTCGATTTGGGTTTGATTTCTAAGGTCCGATTTCGAGTTTATGGGTTCGATTTTGTTGAGTCGGTTCGATATTGTGTGATAGGAGCTGATTCAGGAGCTGGTACTCTCACTGCTTCTGTCACTAGATCTCTTTTCAATAATTTCATGAGTTTTTGAGATTGCGAATGAAAAAAAGTACGAATTTGGTGTTTATTTTGCGTTTTTCAGTGTGTGTAGTTTCTTTGGTCTCTGTAGTTTCTCGAAATTTTTGTTTGGACTCTGTATTTTCTCGAAATAGAGATGAACTTGACAGGTTTTACAGAAAACTTGTTTACAAAAAACTTGAGATGAAATCATATTTTCAATTTTCAAACTTGTTTTTTAACGTTTGATATATATTTCAGTGATGTTTCACTCTTATTTTAAATATTTAAACCGTAAATAATAATACATACCATCTAATCCGATGATTTTAAGTCTCAACCAGAGAGGTTCAACAATTCATTAGCATCTAATTACAAGTAGTTTTATAGAGAAAATTAAAAATTAGAACAAGAAACGAATGTGAAGTTACAAACTCACATCATTCCAATATCTCTAACAATTTTATTTGCCACTTAATTTTCACCTAAAGTTTCATCTAATTACCACTTCTTATTGTGATGTACACAGGAGTTGTACGACTTTGCTTAGGAAAACCATAAACTAAAAATTCAACCATAATTAATCACCTAACCAGGTTCTTGCTTAAACTAACAAAAAGGCTAGCAATGATTATCTGTATTTTGGTGCATCATTTAGAATATATTAAAATTTAATTTGGGTTCGATTTGTAAGGTCCGATTTCGAGTTTATGGGCTCGATTTTGCTGAGTCGGTTCGATATTATGTGATAGGAGCTGAATATGATTTTCCATACAACATGTTTTCTGTAAATGCGGTACGTAATTTATCTGTTGTATTTTAATTGTGGGATACATTTTGATGGATTTTTTATACTTTTTTTGTGTGGACAGTGTTGATGGTATGGTGAAACTCATAATCCACTACGGTGGATTTATGAAAAAAGAAGGCGAAGTCTACAAGTATTTAGAAGAATTGGGTCTGAAATGAGTACAGTGGAAGTTGTCGGACATTCGATGGACGAAATTCGAAGAGTTTTTGGCGGATGAGAAAGTTTGTGCACCAATATGTTTTCTTTGGTACAAACAAGTAACAGAAAGCATGGCAAACATTGAATATGCATTGGAGCCTTTGGATGAGAAATTGCTAGAGTTATGTGTTCTTGCTGAACTAGCTGGGGAGTTGGAGATATTATGTGAACATGATTGCTCAGAACAGAGTCCTAGTCCTCTTGAATTTGGTTGTTTTCTGAAAAGCAGTCAACAAGAGGATGAAGGAGAAAGAGATTGTGATGTCGGCTATGATGGAGAATATGAAGCTGAACACGTATTTGAGGAGGAAACAGAAGCTGATCTTGAAGGTGATAATGTGCCAACTGGAGGAAGCTGTTTACACGGTCAGAGTACAAGATTTTGTTTTGGGGAGTAGCATACAGCTATAACCAAGGAGAGTACGAGGAAAAAATGAAGATGTTACAAGACTATGATGTTGCTGCATATGCGGATTTGCTGGAACGAGAACCAGATAAGTGGTCCCGAGCATTTTTCTCTATAGACTCACACTGGTCAGACGTGCATAACAATCTCTCCGAAAGTTTTAATAGGACAATCAAAATAGCGAGAACAAAACCCGTGATTAGCTTGCTGGAAGATATCAGACGACAGGCGATGAGAAGAATAGCACGTAGATATGTGAAAGGAATGAAGTTTGACACAGTACTAACACCAGTGACGATGAGAATCTTGGAGAAGGCAAGGATTGATAAGAAGTACTGCACAACTATACGGAGCAGCACGAATTTGTATGAAGTGGTTGAGTTTGACAATGGCTACACGGTTAACTTAGCCACATGACAATGTGCTTGTCGTCGATGGGATCTCACAGGTACGAAACACTATTGTTTGTTTGAATTGGTTGAGTTACTCACATGTTTTTTGTTGTTTGTGTTTCTTCCAAAGGTATACCATGCAAGCATGCAATGTGTGTCCTTGATGACAACAAAGAAGACCCTGTGAAATATATAGCTACATGTTACCACACAAGTGTTATGAAGAGTACATATGCTGAGAACATCAAACCAGTGAATGGTGAGAAGTTGTGGAAGAAAATAGACAAACCTGCCATTAGGATTCCTGAGTTTCGAAAACCACGTGGTAGACCAAAATCCCGGGACAGGAGGAAAGAACCATTCGAGGATTTAAAAAACAAAGGAAAAGCCACACGTCATGGTAGAATTCCACATGATAGTAAATGTGGTCAAGCTGGACACATCAAACGAAGCTGTAAGAATGAAGAAGTTATTGTTCATGGTCCAAAGAACAGACATGGCAGGCCACGGAAACTACCTACTGAGGTAAATCTTATTGTTATTACATATGTTTCACTGTTGTATATGGTATGATTATTTGTGATTTCTGTTGTGTAGGTACCAACTCGCCTAACAGTTCCAAGAACAAAGCGGAAGATTCCTTCTGTTATTTCCAGTTCACAACCTACGCGAGCTGGTGAATCAAGTTCCACCTATCCACTTGTTTCCAGTGCTCCAGAACCGTCAACCTCCACCTACCAAGCAAAGAAGGCTAAGCGTGGACGCCCACTTAAGATAACTAAACCCGGAAACATACCTAGGGGTGTTGACACTTTTTGGAGTCCTTTTACGGATCGAGTATTCGATGTATTTCCTGGCCGAGCGTATGATAAATGTGCAAAATCATCACAGCCACCACAATGAATTGTCATTACTGTTACTTAGTTATTCAATGACTTTTTGTGTAGTGTGATTGAATATTTTCACATCCTCACAATAACTTATCACTACTACAAGATTGAATGTATTTTGTTTGGGCGTTTGGTTGTGTTTTGAACTTGTATTTTCAACTTCTGTTTTGAACTTCAATGATAGTTTTTGACTTCAACTTCTGTTTGGAATTTCTATTATGCTTATTATACTGTTTTGAAGAAAGAATGATATACATAAACATGAATATTATTACTTAAAGACCATTGTACATTCCTACCCCAACACAACTCCAACCACTACAACACTCGAATAAATCATAACATTATACAACACACGACTTCTCTCGTTTATTACCAACACTTCTCGCTTGAGTGCTTCACATTCTAATTTCAATTCATCAATTATTGAATTCGGCGTTACTAAATTATCATTGCTTAACATTCCTACCGTTTCTCTTAAAGTTTTAATCTCTTCTCTTTGATCATTCATGACATCTCTTGCCTCCAACAATGCAATGTGTTGTCATCCATGCGGTTTCTCCAAATCATACCAACGAAAAAAATTGCAAGACTCGTAACCTTGACCAATTTTACGCCTTCTACAAGTGTAAAATCTTCGCCCAGGATTGTCATTAGTCCAAGATTTCAAGATTCTTGCTGCTCGATTGCAATTACAGAACACATTCCCACTTTTGTTTTCTATTGTTGAAGAATTTTCACTGTGAGACATCTTCACCAAAAAAAATCGAGAATTTCATTGTCAAATAAACACACTAAATATGGCAGACAATGTAAATTCATCCCAAAATTCATCCTCCCCTCTAAATCAATGAATTTTGCAACTTCGAAACTCAAACTCCTAAACTCATGAGAACAACTTCAAAACCCAGAAATTAATCCTCCCAAACAACTTTGAAACCCGTAAACCCTAAAACTCCAAAATCCTATGAGACATTCAAACCCGAAACCCAGAAATTCAACAAGAACAAGAAAATCCGAAATCATAAACATCAAAAGAAACCCAAGATCGAAACCGAGCCCCTTTAAATCGTAAGCAAATTCGGACGTATTAACATCGTTTTCACCAATCTTACCTCGTTCTATCTTCAATCTTACCTCTTTCTTTCTTCAATTTCGGACCAGTTCACTCTTCCTTCAATTTTCCCCATTTCTCACAAACTCTAATGCCCTTCAACAACTCTCCCATTTTAGATAATTAAAACCCACGTGTTAACTTAAAATAAACGGGGTTAAATCGTTTTTAACGGAGCGCAAATCGGTTTTAACGGAGGTTAAATCACTTTTAACGTCAGTTTATGTCATGTTAGATCTATTTAACGGAGAGTAATCGGATATAAATTTCAATGTTAAAAATGATAAAAATTTAATTTCACATGTTTATAATGTAAATGATAAATTATCAAGGTTTAAAGTGTTAGTGACGGCTAAATTCGAAGTTTTTTTATGTGATTTTCCCAATTAGATTTTGGTAAATAGTCCCAATTATTGTTGTTGGCTGTTCGTTTGGTGCAATTCGTTTGTGTTGGAAAAGATGGCATTATAATTATACTGTCGGTCTCTGTTACTATATTAAACTCATATTGTAGAGACGTAGAGAATCAGCTTTTTTAATAAGTTAATTGCCTGTCACATCTTATTTTATCGGAAATGTATTATAAATCCATGACGGATAGGCATTGCCACCGATCAAAACGTACAGCCACATATTTTCGAAACAAATCTCTAATATACTAATCTACAAATATTTTAATAAAATATTTTTAGTTTAATATTTTATGAGATGTTATTTTTTTCGTAATCTCTCGACAGAAAATTACAATATATATCATTCAATAATCATTAATATATATAAAACCATTCAAATAAATTTTATAAATGTTTCACTATATTACCTATTAATAATTAATACATAAATTATTTTATTCTTCACAATAATGCCAATATTTTAATTTAAATTTACTTATATTTTAGTTTAATTGAAAATATTCAAACTATATTTATATTGTTTTAATTGAGTTTCAAAATATTTTTCACTAGAAATTTTTTTAAATCTTAAATATTCAAATCTTTCCACATAGAATTTTTTTTTACTCATATAAAATAATCCATAAAACTATATTTTAAATTAAACATAATACAATTATGATATATTATTTTATCATAGTAGTATATGTTTAAAGTTTTCAAATAATATTTTAATATATAAACTAGTTATATATATTATTTTTATAAAATTTCATTGTATAAAATATAATAAATAGTTTAGTACGTGTATAACGTGAACTATAACTTAGTTGATCAAAATTTGAAAATGAAATTATGTCCAAATTAATTTAATTTTATTTTTTTGGAGCAGAAAACAAGTATGCACTAAATATGTACCTCAAGTCAAACCGGTTCCAAACATATTTAAAATTACTATTTTAGTGGGTCTACTTCTTGATTCTCAAAATCTCGAAAAAAATGACAAAAAATGTTATAACTCTATAGAAATGCTCTAAAATAACATTTTTGTTATTTTAACATTTTTATTATAAATTTAATATTCTAAAATTAAAATTTTAAAATATGATAAATAATTATATTAAAATATTTATTTACTATAAATAAATTATACATAAATTTAAAACATTATATTTGAGTATTTTTTCTAATTTAAGTTTTAATTTTTTATTAAAATAAAATTTTAATATATTTTAATCAGTTTGTACTATTATTAAAAATTTAAACTAATGATGATATTTTTGAAATAAAAACTTATAAAATACTATTTTAGATAATAGCCTAAACTCTATTCTTAAAATTTATTTTATGACTTAAGAAGTTTTCAAAAACTAATCCAAAGGTGATTGAATAACTAAGCAAAACATAAATCGCTCCTCTTTCTTATTAGAAATAATTTTGTTAGTGTTGACCAAATTGATTCTTAGATTTTTGATATTGATGTTTAATATAAGTTATGTTTGTTTGTTATCCGGAGTTTCTTGTAATTGCGGTTGCGGTATATTATTATTCGTTTACATGTTGAGTCTATCTGTAGTCAATCGTATTGGTCATACGTTGCGCTATACATTGTAATTTTTTAATTAACCGTTGATTAAACTAGCGATTCGATTAAAAATCTACGATCAACCGTAATTTTTAGCAGCTGACAACCGAACAACATATGTCGCACTCACAACCGCATACAAAAAAACAAACGAACAAGATTATAGTGTTTTTGTATCCAACGAGTTTGCTTTTTTTAAACCGTAGAAAAACCATCAATAACACTTATCATTATTCTAAAGATATTCAAAAAAATTATAAAATATTTTTATATGAAGAAAAATATGAAAAAAATACATTTGACAATATGAGAAGACACTTAAAAAAATTTATGCATTTTCGTAATAAATTTCTCTTACTTTTATTTGTTTTGTTAATTTGGTTATAAATAAAAAAGGTTAAGAGATATGTATTCCCTCCCAAAATACAAAATATCTGATCATAATATCTAAATTTTATTACTACAATATTTAAACATTTTTACTACACAACTCTCTAGAATTTTTTTATACTAATTAGTCCATGTTTTTTGGTGAGAAAACATTTCATTAGATTGGTTTAATGTAATTAGACATAGTTAACATCATGAGGATATTGACGAGCACATCTTGCGAGTTTAAAAGTGCATGTGAATGGAAAATGAACCAAAATTTACGTTATTATTTGTGAATCTCTCTAAATGTGGTGAGGTCACTCCTCTAGTGAAGATGGTTTTGTGAATCTCTCTTGGAGCAGCCCATTGTGTAAACCAGATTTGTCTTCTAGTATGTTATCATACATTGCATCGCCCAAGTAAAAGGATATCTTATGTCACAGACTAATTCCTTGTGAATCCAATACATGCGATCTTAACGGATATCTTTCTTAAAAATGGTGTTGGCACCCCGATTCTGACTCCAAAACCTAAATCCGGAACGAATATTAGGTCAAAGAATGTTTAAAACCCAAATTAACATCTAAGTTATTTTAAAAATTCGGTTCCAACATTTAGCGTTCTATATTTGAAGACAAAAATCCATCCAAATTTTAACAATTAAGATGTCAAATTCCGGTGACGATCATTCAGATTTTCTATCAGAGATCAAAACCCTTCTGATGGATTTAAAATCAAAAGTCCAACGAGATCCTCGTAGCACAATTCAACGCGCACGAGACCCAAGTTCTCACGCAACTAAACAACCTTGCGACATCACAAACGGAGCTGAAATTCAAGATGGTGATTATTAATGCACCCGACGGTTTCCAAGTTGAGGAAGATCCTCAACAAAAACTGATTGAATGTGTCTCAACTTCGGGACTCAGCCAAAATATCGAATCGTGCTCAACACGACTCCACGCACTCCCGAGTTTCTCCTAAGAGCGACGTCGGGCACACCTGCGCCACTGCATCCCAACGCGATCATATCGGGGGTAGAGACCATGCTGCTAACCGGACTCGGCTAGGTCGTAACCCTTAGCCGAACTTCGTTTGATGGTAACTCATACAACAACTCTCAAGAGAACTTCGGTATGATCGATACGAGAATCTTAAAAAATCTATTGAAAGGGGTAATGCCGAGCTGGCAACCATGTCCAAAGTCCATAAGACATCGAGTGCAGTCCGAAGATTGACCGCATGATCGAAGAGATCGAAAGGTCACCATTCTCAGCCCAGATACCTAACACGTAGATAAAAGAAATCAGCAAATTGAAATCGAGTTCGTTTATATGGGCGAACTTCATTATCTCGTTCCACTAAAACCATTTTTAATATATTTTATGGACATCTGTTTTTATAGGGATTTGTTGGACCATTTTTACAAATCTTTTTGGGATGTTTTTTTATGAAATTTTTTACGAACATTTTCAATTTGTTCTCTATTAAATTGGCAAGATACATCATGCCGTAAACATGTCATCAGTATATCGTCAAAATATCAAATTATACTCAGGTGTTGAATACCAATGCATATTTTCATCAAAACGATAAATATACACATAATCAAAATATCAAAAAAAATATATATATATAGATATATATATAAATTTAAATGAAATTAAAATTTTTCATTTACTTTATTTCAAGATTTTAGATAAAGAAGTTGTAATATACTATAAGTTATATAATATAATAATTTTGTCATAATATCTTAATATAACACATTATTAAATTTTTATTACAAACACATTATTTTGAAATTAACAATTTAAAATAAAAATAGTACATATAATTCTTTTAAATAAATTATAAATAAAAATTATTATATTTAAATTTACTTCTTAATTTATAATTTTATTTTATTATTAGTAAGAAATTTAAAATATTTAAATATTAAATATTCATACTTTTAAAAATTTAAACTCTTTAGGATATATTTGAAACAAAACATATAAAAATACTATTTTCGAAAATTATGCAGCAAATAGTAACATAAAAATAAACTATTTTCTTCTTTCTTCGTTGTATTTGTTACAAAAATCTTATATATAGCGAAGTTTAATGATAAAAATGGAAACTAAATCGATTAAATAAATTTTCTACACGACATAAAATATCAAATGGATAATCATCTATTCGTAAAATGAAATTTCAATTATTTTTATCTTTGAATGTTTTTGGAATGATATAAATTGCTCCCGACCATCAGCTCTCTGAGCGTTTAACTGACACGGGTCGTACACAAGAAGATAAACTCTTCTCTTGTAATAAAAACAATGGCTTCCATGGCTTCTTCTTCTTACGCACCATTCCCTGCAGTCTTCAACTGCTCCAAACCTAACCAGTCTCTAAACCCTGCGGCTTTTCTCGTCCCTTCATTGAAATTCTCCACCGTCATATCGAATTTTGCGAATCTGAGTAATGGGTTTTCCCTAAAATCTCCGATTAATCCTGGGTTTCTCTTCAAGTCCCGAAATTTCAGTGTCCACGCTAAAGCTGCTGCAGAGAAGACCGTTCATGACTTCACTGTAAAGGTTTGGTTTTTATTTTCTTACCCAATCACGAAATTACAGCTAGGGTTTTCTTTTGGGAATCTTCAAACTGTGATGACGTCATCTTACTGAGTTACGAAGTGTATACCACTTATTAGCTTAGTGATTTCAATTTTGAGACATCTTTCAGAAAATCTGAAAATTGAGTTTTTGAGGCAGGACATTGATGGGAAAGATGTTTCCTTGAACAAATTCAAGGGGAAAGTTATGTTGATAGTCAACGTCGCTTCAAGATGGTAGACCTTCTCTCTCTATCTATCTATCTTCTTGATGTGATTTAGAAATTGCTTCTGTTGATAGTTCATGTAGACGTTTCTGATCTTAAAGATTGTGTTTGATAACTCACAGTGGTTTGACATCATCAAATTACTCAGAGCTCTCACATCTGTACGAGAAGTACAAGAGTCAAGGTGAGATCTAATTAGCTCTCTCATAAGTGTAGTGAAGATATTACATTTAATGTGTTCGCTGCAATTGATTTGGAATCATAGGTTCTGTTTAGCAAATCGTATTCGTCTCGTCATCCCTTTTTGATGGTTCTTACATGGTCAGTGCCGTTTTTGGACATTTTGGTGTTTGTTGCTGACTTGAATTTGTCGATTTGATTCAGTCCTATTGTTTCTACTTTCACTGCAATGTACTAACTCGCAATTCAACTAAATTGTGTGCAACTTTCGAACTGCAAGAAAATTCAGTATCTTTAATGGATTTAGGCTGATAATCTCAGCTCATCCTTTCTTCGTAGCTAAAAGAATTCTCGAACTCATCCTTTAAGCAGGTAGTAGCACATTTACACATCACTAACCTTTCTTGATGTTCTCATTACAGGATTTGAGATTCTAGCTTTTCCCTGCAACCAGTTTGGTGGTCAAGAACCGGGTTCAAACCCCGAGATCAAACAATTCGCTTGCACCCGGTTTAAAGCAGAGTTCCCTATATTTGATAAGGTATTAATATTCCAAAACACTCACTTTTTCTTTTCGGTTTGGGGACTATAAAAAGTTTGAATTCCCACAGGTTGAGGTGAATGGACCGAGCACAGCTCCGATCTACCAGTTCTTGAAATCAAACGCAGGAGGATTCTTGGGTGATCTTATTAAATGGAACTTTGAGAAGTTCTTGATTGATAAAAAAGGAAAGGTCGTTGAGAGGTACCCTCCCACCACATCCCCTTTCCAAATCGAGGTATGGTTAACGTGACTATCTCCGGTTCATGTTCCGGTTTTGATCGGTTTGTAACCAAACAATTGTGTTTCGGCTGTTTTGTAGAAGGACATCAAGAAGTTGCTTGCTGCTTAAGAACTTTTGCTCATGAGATAACCGGTAAACTAAAACTCAATCTTCCCGGTTATGGTTTTATGAATATAATAATATTTGTATAATGGCAATGTGATATATTTTTATTATAATGTAAATTATATGAGAGTTTACAAAGTTGATATATTTATTTATGCAATAATTTCACAATAATACAGTCTCTCGCTCTCATCCAATGCCAAACAAAATTTTGAAATGTTACAGCTCATGAAGTATTATTAATTGCATCATCATTAGTGTTAACATTATCATTAGTGTTAACATTATCATTAGTGTTAACATTATCATTAGTATTAACATCGTCGTCATCATCACCCTGCCAAGACCAGACGATGTCTTTAAGAGCTGGTCTGACGTCATCCTCACAAAGCAAGTAATACTCTAAGGTATCGCCTGAGGATTTACAGAACTCGACGACGGAGACTTCAGGAGCGACTTCGAAAACTTCAGCGGTCACTGAAAGCTTCCCTTTCCGGCCTTCTGTTTTCCTCTGCAGCTTCATCTTGAAGTCTTTCACGTGTTTCACTCTCATGTTCATCTCACGGGCAGCCGTCTCCAGCCTCTCCTTCACGGATATAGCCGGTAACTTCGACGTGAACATCCTTTTCGGCTTTCGTTTTATCTCGAAGAGGCTGGAGAGGTCGAAACCTGAAGACATTGAGGAGATGAATTGGAATGCGTTGAAGGATCTTGGAGAAACTCCGTCGTCTTTTTCCTCTTCGTTCTGGTGTTTCTTCTTTTTCTTTGCCGGTGGCTCCGGGGGAGATGGGATTGTCTCGTCTATTGAAAATGCTACCGGCGGTGTAAAATTCTTCCGGAACCATGGAATCATTTTGATCTCTGACATTGTAATCCGTTGTTCAGGATCCGCCACAAGCAACTTTGAGATCATTTCCTCCGATTCTGGAGAAAACCACGGCGGGAATTCGAATTCCGCTTTAAAGATCTTTCTGTTTATAGATTGGATTGCACGAAAGATTCAATCAAAACCATAAACAATACTGAGATTATGATCGAAGCACAATCTGGTTCAACTATACCAAGTTTTGGCTTGAGAAACGAAATTCCCCACCCGGTTTGATAACCCGGTTATGTGGTAGGGACGTCAAAATAGCTATTAATTAAATGGTGTGGTTAACCAAACCGAAAGATCATATTTTATAAACCAAAAGATTATCAACGCATGATTATCATTGTTTATTTCAAATTACTAAATATTTATCAAACTTGCAAAATAGTTTAAAACATCCTCTATTATATATACTAGAATACTATATGTGTTATGCACATATTAAAATTAATATTTTAAAAAATTTTATTATTTGAATGAAAAAATTATAAATCTATTTTAATTTAAAATATTATATATATTATAAAAAAATGATATTATTATTATTATATATTATTCAAATAATATTGTATTATTTTATCGTTGTTTTTACGATATGTTAATCAAAAATACATTTATAAATTTTTTAGTAAAATATTTAAAACATGTTTTAAATTAAATTAATAAAATTAATAGTTTTAATTAATTTTTTTATGTTATAGAATCTACTTATATATAGAGTAGTCATACTAAAAAATAATTATTAGTTATTCAAATTTAATATTACAAACAACTGATATAATATGAAATTTTATTTGCAAATATATTGATTGTGTTTAGAAACAAAAAAAATTGAGTGATATAATTTCTATATGATTTGTGATTTAGATATACCGACTATATTATTACACAATATATATATATATATATTTCTATAAAACAATTATTACTACAATATATTGGTTTTAATTATTCAGTTAAAAAGTAAAGTTGCATATAATATAAAAATGGAATTAAATAGTATTAATGAAATTTCTATATCTATAAAATTCGACATATTTACTTTCTTTATATATGTATACAATAATTAATTATTTATATATAAAAAAATTTTCTATTTTTAAAATTAGCGAGTAATTAAATATGTAATTTACTAACTCAAAATTTCCTAATTTTTGAATATTCGTATATTTGAAAATTAAATAGTGTTTGGAAACTTATTAAATTCTATAATTAAGTAATCTAATTAAGATGTTTAGATAATAAAATAAATAATTTATATTTTAAATTAAATTAATTAGTAAAATTGTTGAGAATGAATATGGTGATGACACCTAAGCAATTTTCATTTTTAGTGATTCTCTTTTAATATATAGTAGATATATATATATATATTGAGTATTTCAACTTTTAAAAAAAAGGAAATGAAAAGATAGAGAGAAAGTGAAATCAAGTTCTTATTGAAATCTTTGAAAATTTCTTGAAAGATTTAGAACATTTAATTTTTTCATGAACAGCTCAGATTTTTATAATTTATGTTTGCAAGTGTCAAATTAAAAATTAAATGTATGAAAACAACACTATACACTTAATATTTTAAAATAGCACTTTTTAAAAAAATTGTTTCAAATTTAGTATTTTAAATTTAAAATTCCCAAATAACACAAATAATTATGTAAAAATATTTATTTATTTATTCTAAATAAATTATACATAAATTTAAAAATATTATGTTTCAATTTTTTCTAATTTAAAATTTAATTTTTATATTAAAATAAAGTTTTAATATATTTTAATTTTAATTTTATGTTATTATTAAAAATTTAAGTTAATAAAACAAAATTTTTAAAAAATTATTAGACAATTACCCCAAAACTATGGATAAGATATTTTCCCGTATTGATGTGAAAAGAGTAATACCATAATATAACATTTTTTAAAGTTTATCTACCAAATTTAGCACATTAAAAATAAAATTCCTAAAATAACACAAATTATTATGTGAAAATAATTATTTATCTCAAATAAACTATATATAAAATTAAAACATAATGTTTGGGTTCACTTTTTACAATTTAGGATTTAATTTTTTTTATTATAATAAAATTTTAATTATTTAATATTAAATTTATGGTATGTTTACAAATTTAAATGATTAGTGTTATATTTGTAACAAAAATTTGAAATATTACTATTTTAAACAAATTCTCATGTGAAAACCGGTTAATTAATTTTCTAAATTCAATTTGCTGGCTCACCGAATGAATAAAAATACTAATTTGAACTGGTTTGGTTAAGACTTACGTGTACAAAGTCATGACATTTTCGTCGATAAACGGCAAGAAGCCAGCGAGAAGAGCATACAAAACAATGCCACATGACCAAATATCCGCCATAGCTCCGTCGTATCCTTTATTACGTAGAACCTCCGGCGCCACGTATGCCGGGGTCCCGCATCGCGTATGAAGAAGATCGTCGCTGCTACCACGACGACCGCCGAGTTCTTCCGGCATCATCAACGCCGAAAGTCCAAAATCCGAAACCTTTAGATCGCCGTGTCCGTCAAGCAACAGATTCTCAGGCTTAATATCACGGTGGAAAACACCACGGCTGTGACAGAAATCGACAGCGGATATCAATTGCTGGAAATATTTACGGGCGAGATCCTCCGGGAGCTTCCCGTCTCTATCTAGCCTCTCGAAAAGCTCGCCACCATCTACATACTCCATTACGAAAAAAATCTTACTCTTTGTGGCCATCATTTCACGGAGCTCGACGACGTTAGGGTGACGGAGGAGACGCATGACGGAGATCTCTCTTTCGATTTGCTCCGTCATGCCTCGACGTCTCGACACGTGGTCTTTCTTTATGACTTTGATTGCTACGTCATCGCCTGTAGAGATCTCAGTTCCGTGGTATACCTTCGCGAAGTTACCAGTTCCGAGAAGTTTTCCGATCACGTATTTGTCGAAGAGGACATTACGGCTCGATGCCTCCATTGTCGTTGGAGACTTTGTCTCACGACTTACAAGTTATATTGTGAAAGATAATTATGTGATTATATAACATAACCAGAGAAATTAATAAATATGTAGAAATGATTTGTTTATGAAGTTATTTATTTTGTTTAATATGCGTAGACTAAGTGAAGTGGGAAGAAATGTTCTGTCTTATCTAAACAAAGTGATGTGCATAAGATCTGGCAGATAGGATTAGGAATGAACAAATGAACTGAAATGAAATCATTAGAGCTGTAATGGTGAAACTTCATTCGTCCTTTGATTTATAAAAGAATGGTCAGTTTTGGGTTTATAACTGAGAGAATTGGAAGCACTTAGTTTTGCTTAATTCATCAGTTAATAGAGAATAATGACGAAACATATTTTTTTTTAACAAAATAAGGTTGACGACGAAATTGGATTTTTTTTCTTATATTTCTACTAGATATTATATCGACGCACGGATTTTTTTTAATTTGTATTATTATTTTGTATTATTTTACAACATTTTTTTTGATATTTTAAATATATTATTTAATTAGAAAATTTTATTTTGAAAATTAATCAAAAATATTTTATTTCGGTAAATAGTAACACAAACATTTATAAATAAAAACACAAAAATATAATAGTTTTAATTATTATAGTAAATTTTTCATTTTTATATTGCATGTTCTGATAAAAAAATTGTAGCAGGTTTAAATAAATCATTAATTTCTAATAATCATCAGATTTTAGAAATCATATAATTTAAAAACATGTAGATTGAGATATTATAAACATACATTTTTGCCGAAAACCTATGAGTGTGTTACTTTTGTTTAAATTCAGGCTTTTCAAGTGAATAAATCTAACTAATATATTTTTTCTTTACATAAATCTTTGTCAAACTTTTCAAAAATGGTGAAAATATGAGGATGATAAGAGTAACGTCAAGTTTTTGATGTCATGATTAGCTTTTAGGGATTGTTGCAAAGATTATATTTGACACAGAGAAGTTGTTGGTTTTATAAAGTTAGATAATTGAAACTCATTATTATTAGGATAATGGTCATTAAAATCTGAGATAGTGGAATTGAAGAAACGATAATTTTATTTTAATTGTTTAAATGGTTGGAAAACTAATAGTCTAAAACTATGATAATGTGTTGAAGAAACGGTAATTTTATTTTAATTATTTAAATGGTTGGAAAACTAATAGTATAAAACTATGATAATGATTTGAAGAAACGGTAATTTTATTTTAATTGTTTAAATGGTTGGAAGACTAATTGTCTAAAACTATGATAATATGTTTAATTGTTTAAACTGCCCATATCATTATTTTAAAACTTATTATTTTGGATGAGCTGGATAGCCTGAGAAACTATAATAAATTTTTTCTATTTTATAACTGAATTTTGAAATAGTGGTATATAAGAAATAGTAATTTTATTTTAATTGTTTAAATGGTTATAAGATTTGTTTAAATTGAGAATTACTAACATGTAAATGTTTTAAAATTTGTTAATTTAGGTGACATGGATAGTTTTAGAAACCATAATGAATTTTTTTAATTTAGTTCGATTTTATGCGTTTATTTTAATTGTGTAATTTTATAGCATATTTATCACAAATTCTTTTATATCTACTACGGTTGTTACTAAAAACATGTTATCTTTTTTTACATGGTAAATATATATATATATATATATATTGATAAATATATGTATATATATAGATTTTTTATATTTTTCAAATAATATTATTATGTTTTCTCGATAATTTGCGTAATCGAATATATACTAAATAAAAGAAAATTTTAAAATTGGGATGAATTGATTAAACATTAAACCTATATTTTTCTATTTTATTTTAATAATATCACGTATCATCATGGTGGTAGAACAATTTTTTATATGAGATGTTTCAAACTTTTTTTTTACCTTTGTTTTAACAATGTCACGTATCATCATGGTAGAGCAAAATTTTTTGCTTACGTGGACCTCATGAGAAGGTTCAAACTTATACTTTTATTAGTATAGATTTCTATTTCTTGTTAGTAAGATGCATCCGATATATCTTTTAACCAATAAATAAATACGTTTTATGACAAAAAAAATCTTCACATTATTATTTGATAAACATATTTAAAAAATAACATTAATTTGTAAAATATTATTTCAAATAATATTATAAATAACTATTTAAAAGATAAATATGAAATATATAGAAAAGTTAAATAATCACTAATAGTTTTACAAAATCTAATATTTGAAATTTAGATTTTTATTAATCTATTTGAATAATTAGATATATTAATACATCTAAAAACTTAACAATTATAAAAATTTAATTTATATTTATATTTTATAAATTAAATTCATGAATATTATGAAATTCATTATTTAAAATTCAAATCTTTATTACTATACTTGAATAACTTTTTTACCTCAAAAAACTAACTATAATATCACATCTAACAAATTCCAATGCCACGTTTTTACGATCCATTTGCGACTACACGCATGTAGTCACAAATTGATCGCATTTTTGGGAATAAAACCCGTAGTCGCATATTGATCGTAATGTACAACCAAATTGTGATAATATACGACCAACTTACGACCAAGGTGTGTAGTCATTATTCAGTCGCAGTTTTGCGACCAAATAGCGGTTTCATGTGCTAGATCCATATTGTGTCACAATTTGATCGCAAAATTTGCAACCAATATGCGACTAAAGTGGGAGTGACACTTCAGTCATAAAATGGTGGCTAAACGACAATGTAAAAAACATGTGTGAAATAGATATACCTACAAATAATCGACCACACTACTATGGTCGCAAAATATTCACAAAGTAATGACAAAATCTTATATATATATATATATGTGCATTTTTTTTCTTTTCTTTCATTTGTACAATCAAAAATAAAAAAAAACTTCAAACATGTGGTCGCAAAATATTCGTAAATTTACAATTAATATGCGACCACAATAATTTACGACCACAACTTGTGATCGCAAAATAGTCACAAATAGATGATTTACAACCAATCTATGACCACTTGTGAGTTCACAAATTGGATGTTTTTTGTAATGGTATATAACATAGATTAGCTTGTACTTTAGGTGTAAAAACCTAGATTTAGTGAAAGGAAGTAGTCTTATAAAAAATTGTGAATCATATGTTTTACTCGTATTTATTACCAATATTCTATATATTTTCAATAAATTGACTCTTCGTCTAGTTAGTTTTTAAAAAATAAACTAAATCTCTTACACAAAAAAAGAAATAAATTTCCTTGCGGAAAATATTATACTATACAAAAAATATAGTGGGAGGCCTTTAAATTGACGTGTAAATAGCCGTTAATGCTACACATGTTTTGAAGTGGATACGCATTAATTAAAAATTAGTCACTTTTCCCTATAATTTTTTTTAATGAAATGTCTCTTAGGTAAGGCAAGATTTGACCTTTTCTAATTGACCCTTTAAATATTTTTAAATTTTTCATAAACAATTTCTTAACCTTTTATCTCATTTGGGGATCAAATAGTAGATGCAATGCGACTTAAGATCAAGGAAAGTTGGGTATTTTCAATGAAGATTGTACATGAAAGTTTCATGATAAAACTATCTCGGAATGCTTTGACTGTTCAAAGATGTTAGCTTACATAATAAATAACTAAGACTTTTATTTTTACCATGTATAAATAAAATAATTATTAAATAAATATAATATATTTTTTGTTTTAAAATATATTTTACTTGTAAAATAATTAAAAACGATCATTATGTACTTAATACAAATAAACCTGTTTTTAACTAATTCAATTGAGCATTTTCAAATATTTTTTTCCGTTTCTTTTTTCCCTTTTCGTTTTAGAGTTTTTTAGTTGACAAATACGAATTGATGCTTTCTCATTTTAAGGTTTTAGAGTCGGATCTTGGTATTTGAATACGTGTGGAGTTTTAAAGTCGGATCTTGATCTTCGAATCCAAGTGGATTTTGGTTTGAGTTACAAGTAACCTGGTTCGATATTCACCGATTGTTATCATTAACCAAATAACCCAACAATTTGAGGTAAATTGGTTTCAAATTTTCAGTCCAGAGAGAAATATGTTTTCAATTTTTTCGGTGTGGACAAACAAACGGTAACATTAATTCTAAAGATATCTAGTGCTATATGATAGTTATGGAAAAAAAAAATCATTAGCCCAATTATACTATATATTAATTAAACACATAAATTTTTATATAAATGATTGGTGAATCTATTTTTTTATAAACATAGTTTTTAGGTAAATAAAGTTTTCTTAAAATTATGAAAAATGACATGACAATTGATTTAGCAAAAACAACACATAATAGACTCAACAGAAACAGAACTAATAGATTGACTAACACCGTTTTGATAAAATATTAATTTCAAATAACGGTAACAAATTCATGTAATTTATCTGCAAATTTTGTTAATTTAAATTGAAATCCACACTATATATATACTCTAATTAGTGTATAAAAAGACATGTTTTAGAAGTGGATAAGAAGAGCAGAGATGACAAAGTACACACACCAAAATATTAATATTTTATTGCACCAATCACATTTCATTTTTATGTGTGAATGTCAGTAAGAACCACTCATTAATTTCCAGTGGAGCTAAGATGTCGACTATGATGCAACATAATTCAATTTCTTTTTATTATCAAAACTAACATAAGAAGACGAATGTATGATTCTAAAGTTTTAAGTTATTTGTTGTTGCAAAGAAAAACATACAATGATGAACGTATTGTAAAAATCTATGAATAATTAAGAAAAACTTATTTTTTTTATAAAAATTAATTTTACAGAAACGTCACACTAATTCTAAAAAGCATCACATATTTTATTTTATGTAATCATTTTATGTATATATGTTATATATTTTAAAAATAAAAAACAAAAATTTATATTTATATCTTTAATGCTCATATTATTTATATAATAATCTATCTCATGGAATTAACACATTTGAACATGTCTTAATTGTTTTGTATATTGTATTTACATGCGACATTGGTTTTCCTAAAATGAAACCACTTTGAGTCTTTGCTAAAAATGGTACATTATTGCTAAAAAAGGGTTCCATTTCATAATATACAAGTAGTTTTGATGAAAAATGAAAAAGTTGAAACCTTTTTAAAAAGATATAAACTTTTGTATTCTAGGAAGCATATTAATTTATACACAATAGAGCTACTCCAAAAAAAATCATACAAATTAGAAACTATGATTAATAGCAATCCCCTTATCTTCCAAATTTCCCAATCAATTCATAAAAAAATATAACCGGAAAAACAAAATGCAACAACACATGTAGCTAAAATCCGTGCTGAATTTAAGAAAACCGCAAATAAAAAAAAAGGTTGTTTTACATTATTTTATCATAATATTTTTATAATAGTGACTGGTTTTTAAAAAAAAATATGAAAGGTCTCGAGCACGAGTTTTTCCCGTTTAGTTGCAGAACCGACTCTCATGTAGTTCACATTTCCGGTTTATCTCTAATTCTTCACAAATATTTCTACCAAAACTTAACTAATTAAGCCTAAAACATTAGAATATATTAACACCTTCAACATATGCCAACAGTTCTAGAATTTAAAATTCACTTATCTCTACTACACCATCTTTTATAACTACGATTTTCTTTCAAAACTAAAGAAACTTCATATATATATCTACGATCTTTTATAACTACGATCTCATTCAATAGAAAAGTAATAAGCTTTCCAATGAAAAAAATTTATAGGATCTCATTGAATAGAAAAGTAATAAGCTTTCCAATGAAAAAAATTTATGAACATTTATAAATATTTATAAGCATTAATAATTGAAACGTTGAAAATTAAACAAAATATAAGTAAGGAAAATGACACCATAAACGGAAACAGAATTAATTAACTTAGAAGTGCTTATAGCTAGAGAATTCATCAATCTTTTATACGACCATATTAATAAAAATCATCTGAATATTTCTCTATCATTGATTAAATCTCGTAATAGAGTAATTAAATAAATTTCTTTAAATATTAACGTTTATTATAAGTTATATACACAAATTTCATTTCAAAAAAATATTTCACCAGCATTGAGGATATTTCATCACAACAACTCGTGATATAAATTACCGAAGAAAAATACAAGTTATTAACAGTAGGACCAAAAATTAATTATTACTATTGATATTTGTCGACAAACAACAAATTTTTTCAATAGCATTAACAGAACACATGACAGACAATGACATATGGCATCTATACAACAGACTCATACGTTATAGGCTTTATTAGTTTGCATACAAAATGTGTGTTTTGTGAAGCCGATAATAGAAAATTTGAATTATATGCCAAGACACAATAATATTAGATCCATGTAAACAAATGTAACATTATTACATGGAATCATGTATATATAATTATTTGAAAATATAGACTAATTAACATATATAATTAAATAAAAAAGAAACCAAACGACTCATTTTATTAAAGATTTATTTATGTCCACTATACGAATTAATGCGAATTAATGCGAATAAACCTAGTTATATGTGTATTTTTTAGATTTTTTTACTTACATAAACTGTATTTTTTTTCTATAAACTAAATAAATTTTATAAATTATTGTAATTACACAAATTATATTAATATTTATATTTTAAATCTTTATTAAACTTTTTTTTAATTCAAAAATCGGGTGTTAATTTCGAAATAAATGCAAGTTAAAACCTAAATTTTGAATTAAAACTAAATTTAATAACGATTTAACATATAAATATTAATAGAATTTATGTAATTATAATAATTTATAAAATTTGTGTAGTTTACAAAAGAAAAATACAATTTATAGAACTAAAATAAAACAAAAAAATACGGATAAAAATATGATTATTCGTATACATGAACGAAATAAAGCCTTCTTATAATGCAAATATCCTGACAAAATACTGTTGCAAAACATCTTATATATTCTTGAATAAAAATGTGATGATATGATCCAATGATATCATAGATAAATGAGTAAATACAAGAGAACTAGGGATTCAAAAGCCTCGAGAGAGACAAAGAAAAAAAGAAAGTAACTATATAATAATATATATACATGAATCGAGAAAATAAGGACCAGTCTATTTAACACTTAGGTTAACATATGTTAATCTCACTTAACCACGCGTTAACATATAGATTAAGCTTTTTTCGATACTACCCATACCTTAACTTATAATGAATGATTATATTCTAAAGTTCTCACTCATGCAAAGTAGATTGAAACAAAAATCTATACACAAGAACAATCCATCGTTTAGATTGTATCTTCTTACCTTAATTAACAAGAGAGACAAAGGGATAGAGATAGAGAGGGATTGTGTATGTTAAAGAGAGATTGAGACAAAGAGAACAAAAGACAGGCCAAAGAGATTAGCATCGGAATCTGACAGAAAGAGCAGTGAGCACGCAAGAGAAGCAAATGCAGTGAGGAGAGTTGAACATAAACATATGCAAATTGCCTTTGTGTGCTCACTCTCTTCTGTCAGTTTCTTTTTGTTTCTCTCAATCTCTCTTCACATCCAAACTTGAGAGATCTACATGATGAAACAATGAAACAAGGTGTTAGATCTGAGATTTGACTAGATCGACAAGGCAAAAGAGAGAAGAGAAACTACAATAATTAATACAATGGAGAATATGAAAAGAGGAAAGAGATTGTATTTCAGACACCCTTTAGAAGATAAAGTCTAGGGTTTTTGTCTAAATCGAGAAAAAAACACAACAAAAAAAGAGGAAGAAGAAACAAAGATCTGATGAGAAGATAAGAGAAACCTTCTCTCTCTCACTCTGTCTCTCTCTCATTCATTCAAAGAGTCTTACCTTTCTTTATGGCTTTTGTCGCTTTCTTTATCTCTCTTACATGCAAAGGGAACAGATGTCTGGCAAGGAATTGAACTGAACATAACATTTCAATTTATAGAGTTTCATCTCATGAACTAAAAATGGCAACTCGAAAGATCTTGACATTTCAGAGTGAATAATGGTCTCTTGATGATGGATGTATATATATATATAAATCTTTTTTTGTGTGTTTTCCCTATTTTACCAAATTCATCTTTAATATGCTTATTAATTAAAATTTGGGTTTTAGGTTATTGAAGCCTTTAATTTGATTATTATTTTCATATAGTTTCTTCACCTTCCTTTGTTGGCGGAAGACCAACACTAACAAACCCTAAAATTGCATAATTATCCAAGAAAAATCAAACAAAAGGTATTACATTAAGAACACCGAAAAAGCATTAACAAATTTATTTCTCAAATATATTAAATAATATTTGAATAATACCCTAAAATATCACATTTTAAAGTTTTTCTTTCAAATCTATCATCATAAAATTAAATTTCCAAAAATAGCACAAATATTTATGTGAAAATACTTATTTATTCTAAATAAATTATACATAAACTTAAAGTATTGTATTTGGGTTCATTATTTCCAATTTAGGATTTAATTTTTTTCTATTAAAATATAGTTTTAGTAGATTTTAATCTTAAATTTGTGCTATTATTGGAAATTTAAATTAATGATGCTATTTTTGGAACAAAAACTTAGAAATGTGCTATTTTAGATATTTGCCCATAATATTTTTTCCTTATGTAATATATTTTTGCGATTATGAAAATGGTAAATCTTTAAACTAACACATTTTTAAGTTTTTGTTCTAAATTTAGTATAATGAGATTAAATTTATAATAGTAAACCAAATTAAATATTATTTTTTTTGTTAATGGAAAAAATTAAAATTAAAATTAGAAAAAATAAACTCAAAAATTATCTTTTAAATTTATATATAATTTGTTTAAAACAAAGAAATATTTTTATATAATTATTATTTTTGTAATTTTAGTTTTATGCTAGATTTGGAATAAAATTTTAAAGTGTGTTATTTTGAATATTATTCTTATGAAAAATATATTTTATTAAATACATTATTTATTATAGTTAAAATATTGTGATTTAATTTATTGATGAATAATATATTAGGGATTTGTTTGAATATACGTATTGGACTCACTGCTTATATTAGAGTGACGTGGTTTCACACTAAACCACAGAGTCGAATGGTCCATTCTGACCGTCGATTTGAAATATTTAATTCCCTGCCGTTGGATTTTGTCACTTTAGAAAAGACATTTCATTTGTTTTCTCTATAATTCTAGTGGCCATTAGAGTTCATGGCCAATTAAAGGGTTTGATTGTTTTTCTTTTTCTCTATGCTGACGTATGTAAATATTATTTTCTAATATATTATGCTTAATATTAAAAACACAAGCTTTTCAATTTGTAAAATCCCTTTTTGTCTAATGGTTTGATTAAGTTGGGTATGGTGCGGGTTAAATGTTCAATTTAAACATAAACAATTTTGATCATGCTTTTTTTATATAATCATAAGGTTAAAATGCGGATTTCAACATTTAACTATAAATAATTTAAATAATGAGTGTAGGAATCGTATTGTATAGTTGTATATTTGCCAAAATTTGCATCATTGGAATGTAAATTTAAAATCAAACACCATGTATTCGATAAAATGTTTGTGAGAAAAAAAAATTTCTTAATACTTCAATTTCTTGGTTTATTTACACCATATATCTCGTGGTATTTAATGTGTTTTACAATGGTTATTAGGTGAAGAATTATGATGGCGATCTCGGTTATGTAGATAGTGATGTTAAAAATATATAGTGTAAATTAGAAATTTTTTCATCGTTCTATAGGTGAAATGAGCGAACTAGTGTATAGACATAAAATATGGTATAAATTGTCATTTGAAAAGAGTAAAGATACGAAGAATTTGGACGTAGGAAGTGAAAGTTTTTTGAAAATATGTGAAACAGCTAAATGAACAAGAGTTGTTGATGTCTTTTTAATCGATTCAAATGCACATCTTATAGTTGATCCGGAGTGTTCCGAGTCATGTGAGGAAGAGAAGAGAGAAAATCGTTTGAATGATAAAACGACGTAATTCTTGTCGATTTAATTGACTAAAAAAATTGATCAAAACGACGTCGTTTCACTTAAATTGATACACTAGCATTGCCACGTCAGCCAATCCATCTATATCATGCGTTATGTCATTTTGTATTAACAGAAATCGTATTCCATTAACAAAAATATAGAATACGGTAAAATTTAATTAAATTGTATTTAAAATTTTGAATTATTCAATGCTAAATATTGAAATTAATTAGTCTCATAATTTTATAAAACCCCTATCAAGATTGTTCAGGTTGACTATTTTTTCATATGGTGCAAAGAAAAGTTGTTTCCACTGATGTCGAAAGTATGATTGTCTATCGTGAATGTGGCATAGGTAAAACTGTCTGTCGTGTATCTTTGTAAACATGTAAAACTATCTAATGTATAATTATGCTTATAATTGTTTTCCTAATTCGTAATTAGATATATTTCAGACAATTAAAAATTGTTCAAAAAAAAAAATACAATTTAAGAAATCAGTAGAGGTTCAAAAATAAGGACAAAGTACTAAGAAAGAAAAACAATCATTCTAAGTAAATCAATAAGAGCTTTAAGTCATTTCCTAAGAAGCTGGTTTCAGTTTTGTCCTGAGACTAAAACCGAGTGATTTGTTGGATTTTGCGAGCCTGGAAAAATTTGCAACGCCCTTTCCCGCTAGATTCGATTTCTTCACTCCTATTTTCGCATGTTGTGAAGCCAAATTTGCTTAGTTTCGACTGTCGTTTGCTTCTATTCCCATTACCACTCTCTTCGGATTCATCTGATTCCCTGTCCAAATGTCACAAAACATTAAATTCAATAGGAGATTTCTACCATAGAATGAGTTAAAATGAAAGATTTTAAATTCTAAAGGAGGCTTGATCATGGCTGGTTTTATTGATAAAGAAAGCATATAAGCAGTTAACAGAAGAAAAAAACACTAACCATGAAACTTCAACCTCACCCTTCAAATGTGCACTGCAAGTTCCCCAACTGAACCGAACTAGTGATGGGAATCCAAACACAGAGTGTTTATGTTGCTCTAACCACGCCTTTGTCTCGGGATCTAGATCGCATTACAAACATATTTAGCGTGTAAAAGTTGCTAAAAACATATAACGATTTTGAAGAAGAAATAGATATACCTCCAGGATATCCAGAACCAAATTTTCTGTTTATATTTTCTCCGGTTTCTTCAACCAACCATTCTCTCAACGCTCTGTCTCTTGTCACCTGACCAGGTCATATATTTAGCAAGTGAAAAGCTTCGAGATAGATAGTGAGAATCCAAAACATATTACCTTAGCCACAATACTTGCCCCACTAACCACAGGAAACAGACTATCAGCTTTCTTTGAAACGACAAACTTGATCGAAGAAAACCTCTCAGACAATTTTATTCTGTACTTCTCAGGATCTCCCACAGTATCCAGATAAACCTGCATGGGAAATTTACAGCTATAAATCTTGTATATATATATATTTAAATATTGTCAATAGCCTTATCTCTCAAAATACGATGCATCAAAAGCTAATCACCTCTGTCAGAAGAACTCCCATGTCTAGGACACGTTTGATGAGTCCCATTGCAGAGTTATGTGAAATCTCATTCAAATTAGTCTTGTTTCTGTTGAGAACAAACCAAAGCTATATGATATGAGATCCATTTATGCCTTTAAACCTATCAGCTCCAAAATATTATACTATTACTAACTTTGCGAGCATCTTTGCTGAGAGTTCCCTGGGACCAATGACATCGACAGCCCATCCAAGTGATTTGTCAAGCTTTAAATTTTCAAATAATTCTTCTCTTTTCTCCTCTTTTAGAGTCTTTGAATCTGCAGGCATAGTGGAATAAAGGCTTGAGGAGAAGAAAATGAGGCAAGAGATTATAAATGTCATCAAAAGTGTATTGTTTCGGCTTCACTTATGCCCTCTTAAACTGCAACCTCGCAGCACCATATGCTTACACTAATAACTGAAGGTTAAGTATGCAAACACAAATGCATAGGGTTAGAAATTTGTTCCAAGGGTTTTGGCTACTAGGCTCAGAACCACCTACTAAACTTCTAAACCTTCTTGGATTGTTAAACTACTCCTCACATGTCAACATAAGTCATCCAACATTCAGTGTTTTGATCAGTGTTCTAATGGTACAAGAAGAATCTTTCTAATTCAAATCCTCCAATCTAGCTGGGCACTAGCACAAAAACGTGCTCTCCAGCCAATTTTGGTAGCCAAAAATACGCAGTACACAAATCGCAAAACACAAAGAAAAAGAAAGTACGGGTGAGTTAACCTGCAAAGTGAAGAGAAGCGAGAGAAGACTGGTAGGAGATGGGGCAATACAAGCATCCATACACCATGGGTCCTGTTTGTCAACAAAAAAAAACTGATTAGATTCTCTTCTGACTCAGAAAAGAACAACGAAGAAGAAGAAGAAGAAGAAGAAGAAGAAGAAAACCTAGAACAGGACCCCTCCCGGCTTCGTCAATGCCCATGATGCAAGGTTGAGAACCCCATTCTGGTGTCAGAAACTCCGATTCCATTCCTTTTAAGAAACAGATGTAATTTGTGGTGTTAGGGTTTTGTCACATTTGAGTTCTGGGTCGCTTTCAAACTAAAGCACTGGATTTCAAGAAAGAATACACCCAACAAAATCGAACTTTACATGAAACAAATGAGAAAATAGTGAATCATTTGAGCAGGTTTGGGTTACGAGACGATGTAAAATCATACTCCAACAAATAAAAAGCTAAACTTTCCAGTAGTAAGGCGAAGTAAAAGGAGTCGGGAACTCACTGCAAAATATAGATAGCTAAGCAGATCGGAGAAAGTACCGGATATTACCGGCGAGCAATATCGAAGGGAAATTATGAGTTTGACGGTTTATACTCTTCCTCTAACTTGACTGTATCGTCGTTTCGATTTGCCTGTGTAGGAAAGAAATAGTTGCCCTACAATTTAATTTTTAGGTAAAATTCGAAAACCTCTCGATTTATGAGTCACTTACAAACATCACTTCTTCTTCAGATTTTGCAGAGCCCAAAGTAGACTATTCAGTTCTATGCAATAACTAGTGATATTGGTATATCCACCGAACCATCGTTAAGTTTAACAAATCGTGTGGTGGAATCCTTTTCTCCGCATCATTCATTAGTAAAACTTAAGGTTTCAGCTCCGATCTAACCGGATTTGCATATTTATTTGCTCACTCTTGTGTTTATCAGCATCAACGAAGATAATCGTTTGATGCCACGCATCATTTTTTTTTTTAACTCATCTAGATTCTACTTTCCAGAAATTGTATTTATAAGATTTATCATACCCATATATGGGGTTGGATCGATAACCGCACATTTGGCTAATGTATCCATTGATCTTCCCAAACACATGTGTGATGATTTCCCTATCCAACAATTCTCCTCATACCTTTTCCAACAAGTTTTTGGACGACCAAATAGTTCACCACCCATACCAAAGTCAATATGGTTCTTTTGCATTAAAATTTATTACAAAAATATCTCTTTTTCAACACTTTTGAAACCAAAAAATTAGGTGTTTGCACCTATCTCACTATTTCTTGAATCTTTTCGAACAAATGAGAATCAAAAATTTAGAATACACGCACACACTTTTACCCTGAGTTCACCTTCTGAATGAAGGCTACGTCTCAGGGGTCGGATTAGATCCAACAATCCACTAAAACACAACGAAGAACAGTGATCTTTACAACAAGAGCAAGCTCGCAAAACACTCTGTTTCGTGAATCGAAAACAGAGCAAGAAAGAGAAGAAGAAAGAATCTAAAAAAAATGACTCGGTTCAACTGCAGTATACCAACCCTTTTTATAATGAGGGTTTACACTTAACCGAGATCAATACCAATCTCACATTTAAGTCTATTGCCACTATACCGAGAACTTCTCTTTCAACCAGAAGTTTATGTCCACTTATAACAATCTCCACCTTGGACAAAACTTCAAACGAACTCTGAAACCTTTCTTCGATAATTTCATCAGTGGACTGCACAGCTGGATTTTCCCAAATCCGGCAATTTCAGGTCCCCTTAAGTTCGAGCTATATGCAGCATTTCCAATGCTGCTTCGAATTTATTTACAGGGACCACTTTCGTCAAGATATCAGCTGGGTTTGAGCTCGTGTGAATTTTTGCGATTTCCACTTCTCCAGCTGCAATAATTTCTCGGATAAAATGATACTTAACAGCTATGTGTTTGGTCCTCTCATGGAATACAGAGTTCTTTGCCAAACAGATAGCACTTTGAGAATCACACGAAATGCACACTGCTTTCTGATTAAAACCAAAATCATTTAGCAAACCTTTAACTCAAACTGCTTCCTTCACAGCTTCTGTCATGGAGATGTACTCAGCTTCTGTTGTTGAGAGAGCAACAACCTGCTGAAGGCCAGACTTCCAGCTAATCACATTTCCACCCAAAGTGAATATGTAGCCTGTAACTGACCTCCTCCTATCGATGTCAGCTGCAAAATCAGAGTCACAGTAGCCATGAATTTGAAAGTTCTTATCTTTTATATACATCAAATGTGTATCTGAAGATCCTTTTATATATCTTAGAAGCCATTTGACTGCCTCCCAATGAATCTTCCCAGGACTGCTCATAAATCTGCTAACCAATCCTATTTCGTATGCCAAATCAGGCCGAGATCCAATCATGGCATACATAATGCTTCTTACAGCTGAAACATATGGTATTTGATCTGTATCTACTTTGTCTTCAGATTCTCTTGTGGCAGACAGTTTGAAGTGAGCTCCTACTGGAGTACTTGAGATCTTAGCATCACTCATTCTAAAATTTGCTATTACCTTCTTAAGATACCTTGATTGAGACAGTCTTAGCAAGCCCTGACTACGATCTCTGGAAATATCCATTCCAAGGATTCGCCTGGCTTCTCCAAGGTCCTTCATCTCAAAAGTAGCATTGAGCTTCTCCTTGAGTTGTTTAATGTGTTTCATACATCGAGATGCAATGAGCATATCATCTACATACAGTAGAAGATATATATACTCATTATCTAAAATCTCCTTGATGTATACACACAAATCATGTTCACTCTGGGTGAATCCTTGTGAAGTCATGAACTGATTGAACCGGTGATTCCACTGTCTTGGAGACTGCTTTAAGCCATACAAAGACTTCTTTAATAAACATACCTTGTTATTCATAAGATCATAACCTTCCGGTTGTTGCATATACAAGTCTTCCTCCAAACTTCCATGTAAGAAAGCTGTTTTAACATCCATTTGCTCAAGTTCTAAATCCTGTTGAACCACAATTGATAGTAAAATCCTTATTGACACATGCTTTACCACAGGTGCAAAAACTTCTTGAAAATCTATGTCTTCCTTTTGAGAGAAACCCCTGGCCACCAGTCGAGCCTTATATCTGTCGGGTTCAACACCTTTCAGGCCAGGTTTGATCTTAAACAACCACCTGCAACCTATGATTTTCCGGTTTTCAGGTTTATCAACCAATATCCACGTATTATTTTTTCTCAGCGACTCCATTTCCTCATCAGCTGCTGCCTTCCATTTCAGCCAATCTTTATGATGTTTGGCTTCATGAAAATTGTGTGGTTCCTCTATGTTCATTAAGTCTGCCATCTCTGAGACAAATGAAGCTTCTGAACAATCATAGTCATTGAATCTAATAGGTGGTATGATTCTTCTCCTGAGTTTGTCTCTTGCCACTTGGTAGTTTGTCAAGCTTAACCTGCTCAAATTGTCTGGAGATAGCACAGGTCCAACAACTGTGCTTACTCTTTCTGGGGAAGAAGCTCCACCTTGAACAGATTATACTTGTTCTGACCTTGGATTTAAAGATTCTTCTCCTGATCCAAGATTGGGATTTTTAACACCACTTTCATTCTCCTGAAGAGTATCTAGTTTTAGATCTTTAAACATTTTATCTTCTTGGAATTTGATGTTTCTGCTGATAATACATTTTTCTCCGTCTAAGACCCAGATTTTGTATCCCTTTATACCAGGGGGATATCCGAGAAAAATTCCTTGGACTGCTCTTGGTTTCAGCTTACCTTGATTATGATAGACATAAGCAATGCAACCAAACTTCCTCATGTGTTTGTAACCAAGTTTCTTCCCAAGCCAAACTTCTTCAGGAGTCTTCAATCCAATAGATGATGCAGGTGATCGATTTATCATATACACAGAAATGGCTGCTACTTCAGCCCAGAATTGTTCTCCTAGACCTGACTCAGTCAAGAGACATCTAACTTTCTCCATGATTGTACGATTCATTCTCTCGGCCACCCCATTTTGCTGGGGTGTATAGGAACATGTGCGATGCCTTGTTATCCCATTGTCAGCACAAAACTTATCAAAGACCTGGTTACAAAACTCCAAGCCATTATCCGTCCTTAGATACTTCACTTTCTTGTCAACCTGATTTTCAATTTGAGCTTTCCATTCACGAAATTTTAAGAAGGTCTCATCCTTAGTCTTAAGGAAGGAAATCCAGACCTTCTTAGAAAACTCATCAATAATAGACAGATAATATTGACAGCCTGATAGAGATGGAGTTACATTTGAAGAGCCCCACAAATCAGCATGAACATACTCAAGAGCTTGCTTTGCTTCATGTCTACCAATTTCGAAACTTACTTTCTTAGATTTTCCCAGAATACAATGCTCACAGAACCCGTCTTGTCCTATCTCTTTCCGTGTCAGGATACCATCTTTAACCAAAACTTGAAGATTTCGAAAGCTCATGTGGCCTAATCTACTATGCCACACAGAAGTTGATGGCTTTATCTTTTCAACATTTAAGTTTTCCTCGACAACTGTGGTTCCATCTAAAACATACAATCCATTTTTCAGATTTCCTTTTAGGGCCACCTTGTCATGCTTGAAGAATGTTATGGATCCACTCTCCCTAGTATGCCTGAAACCGAGATTGTCTAGGGTCCTAGTGGAGATAAGATTCCTTCTTAAGCCAGGGACAAATCTTACATTCTTAAGCCATTTTACAGAGCCACCATGAGCATTTAACCTCACTGATCCAATACCAGATGTCTCAACAGTGTTTGAATCTCCAAGCAGGATCTTGCTAGATTCTTTCTCACAGAAATCAATGAGACAATCCCTACGAAAGGTCATATGGTGCGTACATCCTGAATCAATGATCCATTCATTATTCTTTCTGTCATCTACTGCAGACAAGACTTCTGGCTGACATATTGCAACTGCTGATTCACCATCTGTATCACCCTTAGTCTTTCTTTTTCTGGCAAAATAATCCTTTTTAACATGCCCCTCCTTTCTACAATACCAGCAGATTACTTTTCTGCCTCTTGATTTGCTTCGACTCTTTCCCCGTGAGTCATTAGAATCTCTTTTCATCTGTCTACCTCTTTTATTTGCATATAAAACTGCAGATAATTCTTTTTCTGCCTTCGCACCTTCTGCCATCTCCCGTTCCTTAGATTTTGCTGCAGAAATGACCTCTTCAAGAGAAATCGATTCTTTTCCATACTTTAAAGTATGTTTCAGTTGATCAAATGACATGGGAAGAGAATTCAAGAAAACTATTGCTTGAATCTCATCAGAGACCATGGCATTTAAGCTACCCATTTCTGCAACTATCTTCAGAAACTCATCAACATTTATATCCACAGTCTTTGTTCCATCACATTTAAATGTGTAAAACTGTGATTGTATAAAGATCCTAATAGGTAGAGATTTTGGCATATACAGCCTTTCTAATAGAGCCCAGGTGGATGTAGCTGTAGTGCAATGTTTCACCTTTCTTAATACGTGATCCCCTATGTTCAGGATAATAATATTTCTAGCCCTATCGTCCTTTTCTACCTTTACTGGATCAAGAATTACCTTCGTCAGGGGCGTTGATGAGTCTGAATCTTCATCACCTGGTTTCTTTTCTTCATTCTTGGATATGGGAATTTCACTTTCGAGGATATCATTCAAGATTACCTCCTTCAATCCGGCTACACTAAAATGTGCTATCATCCGTATTTTCCATAGTGAAAAATCTCCGGTGCCGTCGAACCTTTCTACCTCTATCCGAGTTGTCGACATCGATACGCAATCGTCAGAGAATTGTTCGTAAAGATTTCACAATCCTCAGTTGGCTCTGATACCAATTGTTGCACCTATCTCACTATTTCTTGAATCTTTTCGAACAAATGAGAATCAAGAATTTAGAATACATGCACACACTTTTACCCTGAGTTCACCTTCTGAATGAAGGCTACGTCTCAGGGGCCGGATTAGATCCAACAATCCACTAAAACACAACGAAGAACAGTGATCTTTACAACAAGAGCAAGCTCGCAAAACACTCTGTTTCGTGAATCGAAAACAGAGCAAGAAAGAGAAGAAGAAAGAATCTAAAAAAAACGACTCGGTTCAACTGCAGTATACCAACCCCTTTTATAATGAGGGTTTACACTTAACCGAGATCAATACCAATCTCACATTTAAGTCTAATGCCACTATACCAAGAACTTCTCTTTCAACCAGAAGTTTATGTCCACTTATAACATTAGGAAATTGTTCCATCCGCAAATCTTGTTTGGCCAATAAGATTTTGTTAAAACTTTCAAAGAATCGAAAACCAATGCCTCTGTTGGTCTTATATAGACACATTTTTTTAAGAACATCCAATGCATTCTTGTAAAACTACCTCCATTATTTCACCAGTAGTTATTAGTTAAAGTGCTAAACAATTTTTTACACTAGCATTTTGATAGCATATAATAGGACGTTACATATGTCAGAATTACTATTGCCACTAATTTAATCATGACTTTCTTATCTCTCTGGAATATGAACTTAGCCGACCAACCATTAATCCGTGATAAGATCATATCTCGAACATAAGAAAATATTTGGTTTTTAGAATCTTGTAGATTCTTGAGTAATCCTATATATTTTTCATGTCTCTTCAATGCAATGCTTATTCTCAAACGCTCTTTGTTCAATGCTTATTATCAAACGCACTTTAATGTCTAGCCGAACTTTTTCCGGAACTATCTTACCAAAAGTAATGGCTGATTTATCAAAGTTTATACATTGATCTAACACATTTTTTTTGTCATTGAACCACAACGTATTGGCCCAATAATCTAACATATTTATACGAATATTTATCACTTTCATATAAGAAAAAGTTGAGTCGAACGCTACAGTTTTGAGATGGATCCAAAGGTGATGCAACCAATAATTCAATTATTGCTATAAACTTGACTAAAGTATTACACTGGCTTTTTTGAGACGTGAACGAAAAATAAAGTATGTGAAAATAGTAAATTATTTAACACATAATTAGTATTTGGTATGGTTAGTTTTAATGAAACTAATCTCGCCATTAGTTGAAACTAAGAAATATTTTATTTTAATTTGGCCATTGTTTTCTAAGTTTAAATTAATTTCAAAATTTAATTTTGCTATAAATATGTGAAAAATATTTAAACCAAACAAACCAAATTAAAAGAACGCGTTGGATCCTTATATATAATATTTTTTCTCATTTAAAAATAAATTATAATTATGTAAAATTTAATTATTTTAAATTCATATTTGTTTGAGTAATTTATTGATAATACATCATATATAATATAATATTTTAATTATAAATAACAAAGTATATAATAATAGTTATCAGAGCTTTTATGATTCATATAAATATATTTTGTAAGTTATATAATAATTTAAATTTATTTATTACATGTGGATGATACTGAAAATTTATAAAATTTATTTATAAAATATTTATAATATATAACAATTTCTAATTTATTAATGTATTATTGTAGTTAATTTACTTTTTAGATAAATATTATTTATATAGATTAATACATTTTTAAATTTTAAATATTCAATTTTTTATAATATTTATAACTGTTTTATGTTTCTATACACCTGGTATTTATTTTTTTAATTAAATAATGGTTTAAATTGTAATAACAATAATAATAATAAAATATAAAGATTGAGTCTTGATTTGCTTCTCTGCAACCCGAAAACCATTCATAACGTGCCATCTCATCAAAAACACACGTGTTAAATTTTCATTTGCTGTCGGATCGTAGGCCTGCGTGTCAACATAAACTGTACAAAGTTTAATGGACTCGTAGAAGACATCTCTCATAAGCCGAGAATCGAAATCGGAAAGTTGAACAGATTTCGCAGCCATCTATTGTCTCCGGAGAGGTTTCATTTTGATCCTTCACGGTGGCGTCGACGTCCGGGCAACAACAAGCTCTCTCAAGAAGGAAGCCATCATCATTATCTTCTTCATCTCCACCTTCCCCAGCTTCTGCTGTACGAGCTCCTGCGGCGAGGAAAGCAAGGCCTGAATATCCCTTTTGGCAGCAGAATTGGTTTATTGCTCTGCTCTTTCTGATGGCTCTGGGATTCTTCTGCCTCGCCCTCTTCCTTTACCTAAGCCTCGATCCGGAATCCGGCTATACGCCTGCTTCCGCCGCCGCTTCTGGTAAAGAAGGTGTCGAGGTGTGTGCTAATCCGTTTGGATTACGACGAACGTTGATTTGTATAGACATTGTAGCGATTAGAATTTCTTTTGGATTTCGTGTTAATACCAAAATCACGACCTATATTTCTGAAACTCCTATTTTTGCTTTTCCTGAAGATGAAAGATTGTGTGAAAGATTTTATTTCGAATTTGATTCAAGAGGATATCTAACTCAGGTGTCTCGCTCTGATATGACAGATAACTTATGGTAGTGCAATTAAGCTGATGCACGAGAAAACTAAATTTCGACTGCATTCTCACGATGTGCCGTACGGATCCGGCAGTGGTCAGCAATCAGTCACTGGGTTTCCAGGCGTCGTTGATTCCAACAGCTATTGGGTACGTTCTTCTCCCTATTGCCTCTGATTCTAAGTGGATCAAATGTTCGATACCCTTGATGGTGTTTTAATCAGATTGAAGCAACTAAAAGTTAAAGTCTTTGGATGTTAGAACAAAACATCAACCAGCATTTGTTAGCGTATAGATTAAGATTGTCAAAATATTGAAGTTGCTTCTTTATCAAGTGAGTCATTATGAACCAAAGAAACTGTTGCAAATGCTGGTCATCTCACACTTCAGTTCCCTTCTGTTTAGCGCTGATTGGTTAGTTTGAAGCTATGATTGGGTTTATTATTTTGTCAACTCTTACGGTGGAGTCATTGAGCTGATGCATATTTTTTCTTTGTCAGATTGTTAAACCTGCGCCTGGGACAACAGCCAAGCAAGGTGATGCTGTCAAGAGTGGAGCTACCATTAGATTGCAGCACATGAAGACCAGAAAATGGCTCCATAGTCACCTTCATGCATCCCCTATATCAGGGAACTTAGAGGTTAGTATTACCTTCAATTTAAAGTAAGTGCAACATCTTTGTTTATCCCCCTGATCCGCTAAGCTTGGATGTAAAAGATCTATCTGGAGTTTGAAACAATTAGACTCGAGAGACGACTAGATCTAAGAAATCAGTAGTATGAGGATATTTACTGGCGGGTATATGTGGATTGTTAAGTACATGCTGGTTTCAATTGGTATTGCTAAGCCCTATTCTCGGTGCAGGTTAGCTGCTTTGGAGATGATTCAAATTCTGATACAGGAGATCACTGGAAGTAAGAATCCGAAAAAGCAATTTGATTGGTAGTCATGTAATAATTAGTCTATTCATACATATCCACCCAAAAACTCACACGCACCTTTACCATATGCTCATAGGTTAATAATCGAAGGGAGTGGGAAGACATGGAAACAAGACCAAAGAGTCAGACTTCAACACATAGACACTAGTGGTTACCTCCATAGCCATGACAAGAAATACCAACGTATAGCCGGTGGTCAGCAAGAGGTAAATAAATATCATAATTTCTCATCTAAACACCTTGATCACTTGTGCTTAAGTCTTCAAAGATGATTGCAATGTCTTGAAATCTCATGCTTATTTTGGGTACACAGGTTTGTGGAATCCGGGAGAAGCGGGCTGATAATGTTTGGTTGGCAGCAGAAGGAGTTTACCTTCCACTTAATGAGAGCAGCAAGTAAGGTGATGACTGTGTTTTAAACTTCTCTTGAGGATTTTGAATCTCATCTTTGCTAAACTCATAAACAAGAAACTAGAGATCAGCATATTTGCTAATTTTCTATTGATAATACTTTTAGTCGCCACGAATATATTTTGGTCATGTTCGAAATCATATCGTTTGCGATTATTTTCAGTGATCACTACATAAACGTCAAACAATTGAAATATTAATTATAGTTATACTCACGATAATATTAATTTTAATCTACACATATTTACGAAAAAATAAAACAATAAGCAATGGAGAATTTAATCTAAAACCAAGAATTTCATATAAAAATCTTAAAGGTTGTTGAATTTGTAATAAAGAAGTGTGATAGTCCATAAATGATCAACAAAGATGAAGCAAGAACCTTAGGCTGGAGCTACTAATGTTGTTGTGAGCTATGAAGAACATTTAGTACTAATTACAACACTTAAAACAGATGAATGATGTTGCACTTTTCACATCACTCCACAAAAAGACTCACTATTTGATCTAGAAGTCAAAGGTCTATGAAATCTTATAATCGTGAATCTAAATGGTTCATAAATTGTCATATCTCAAGTGAATGCATACTGTGGGAAGAAATCTAATTTCTTACGATTTATTAAAACAACTCATGATCAAGTTGTACAAAAATAGAAATACAAGGATGGACTTTACGATTTTTAGAGAGAATAGTTATCAAATATGAAATCAATGTTGCAAAAAATCAATGATATTCATGTTTAGGTCATTTAAATGATAAGGGTTTGGACATTCTAATGTGAAAGATAATCACACATGCAAAAAGTTTCAACAAAAATTACATAATTCAAAGATGTAGATGATACATTTGTGGTCTATTTACTGCATCCGACATGGTAAAATCTAAAATTGCACTTGTATTTGGCAATTCCTAATACAAGTAATTCCTCATACCTGATCGAAAAGGAATAGAAAATATAAAAAGAGACAAAAGATTTTTCATAAAATTTTTTGACTTGACCAAGTTGGAACAAGAACTTTTTTTGTTCTTTTTCTACAAATATTATAAAGTTAAATAGATGGATCTAAAAATTCATTTCGAATAATTGAACTTTCTGAAACTGTTTTTTTAAGAACCAACTTCATATAACAAATTAATGATCTACATATCCCGTTTATGGGGTCAAATCAATACGTTATAAGAAAAAAGATTTGGAAATCAATTTTATCGATATTATCGATCCCATAAGTATCATACCAAATTCCATCAATCGAATAATTTTTTCGAGAAATACGAGACATTTAAGTCATATAAGTTATTAATCTAGTCAAGAAGAGTCATGTCCATATTGTATATCTCAGCCTCATTACATATTTATTATAAGGTTAACAATTTGAATAATCAAAGTTTGATTTTTTAAAAACGGTATTCTTTGTTTCATCTTATTCTTAAGTTTTCATAGCCTCAAATCTTTCGTATTATGGTATCAGAGCTAAATCAAGGAACTTTCGCTTAGCTAATTCTTAACAAAATGAGTTTTCCATTTCAAACGATCTCTCAATTTCTGATTTCGGATTTTTAAACAAGGTTTTCGTCAAAAAAAAATTTTGTTTCCAAATTTGTTTCTTTTCATTTTCTTTTTATTGACCTTTGTGTACACGAATTTCTTTTTTATTTCGTAAAATCATCACATAATTTTTCGTTTCTTTCGATATTTCAATTTTTGAAATGGGAACAAACATATCTCTTTCAATTTTGGTGAATCCTTTCACATATTCTTCAAATTCAATCATAAAACAATTTCTTCTATCCATTACCATTATTTTTGTCCTTAAAATCTTTAAAAAATCGGTTAAATTTGTGGAATGGATTGAAGCCATGAAATTTGAAATGAATTCACTAGAAGAGAATGATACTTAGTTTGTTTGTGATCTTGCTCCAAATAAACATTTTGTTGGTTGTAAATGGATCTATAATGACATCATTGAGACGCAAAACTAGGTTGTTTACAAAAGGATATGTTGATACTTTTTTAGGAGTGGCTAAGATGGGTATTTTACTAATTCTTTTGAGTTCAGCAGCCATTAAAAATTATTCTATCCCTAATATATTATTTGATAAAATTTTTAATAAAGTAATCTCATCATGACGTGTTAATAACAAAAATGACATGCTAACGTGTCAACACCACAACGAATTTCGGCTTAAATATATAAAAAGGTTTAAGTTATTAAAATAATTACAATACATGCCATTGATATTAATTTGGTTAGAGAATCAATATATTTTATTCAACTAACCAAAAAATAGTATTATATTTGCAAAAACAATAATTTCTATTTCTTTAAATTTTTAATACATTAATTTATAAATAATTTCAAATAAATATAAATAGATTTAAGTTATTACCTAATCCCTAATATATTATTTGAGAAACAATTTAAGAAAATACTTTACGTGTTATTAACAGAAATATCATGCTTATGTTTCATTATTACAGTAAATTTCAAATAAATATATAAATAGGCTTAAATTATTTGAATAATTACATATATGCCATTGTTATTAATTTGGTTAGAGTATTAATATATTTTATTAAACTAACCAAAAATACTATTAAATTCATAAAAATAATTTTTTCTAAATTTATATATACAAAAAATAATGTTAAAAGTAATTTTAAATAAAAGTTAAAATTAAATAAATATTTAATTTATATTTACTAATAAAATATAATTTACAAATATTTTTCTCCGCACATCTCGTGAGTATAAATCTATTAAATGTAAACAATCCTTTTTCATACGCTTAAAATATAATATTAATAAGTACGCATGTCTCCTTTCAAAATGTTCCATAATTAATTCAATACATCACACACACTAACACTCTCTCCATTCTTTTAAACACACACAAAAGTCGTGCATGTGCTCTTTAAGAAGATATGATATTTACACAATACATAATTTATTAGTACAATATAAATAAAATTTGCGACCGACGACTTTTAAGGTTTCATTTAACCGACCAATAACAATCAATACTACCCTTTTATTCATTAACCAAGAACAAACACAAATAGTACTATTTTTTTTATGTCATTTAGATTCATAAAACCTTATACATAACCACTAATAATAATAAAGAATCACCTAAAATTTTTAGAGTAAAATTTTGATAAGAAAAATTACAACAATTCTGTCATTTAATTTAAACACTTTATTAATTATGTTAATTCAAACATTTTATTAATTACCGTGCGTTACGCGTTAGTCACGCAATTGAAATATATATAATGTTTAACAAAAAATATTAGAGATTATTGGACAATTACACAGAGTTTAGCTTTTAATAATATTTATTATTTATGTATATGATAATTTATAATTAATTATAATTTTACATTTAAAACGATAAAAAATACATTAAATTAATTATAAATTTAATATATTATGATTTTTATTTACATAACAACATAAGTTAAATTTATTAAATTTTAATCAGAATAAAAAACATATTTAAAAATAATTATATAAATTATATAAACGTTTAAGAAGCTAAATGTCTGTATCCTTTAGAAAGGGATTAATCCCAACAAAATACCATCCTTTGAAAAAGGAATAACTTTGATTGTATTTTCACAAAATTGGTCTTACTTCATGACAACTAATAAAAAAATGAAATAACAAACAACGTACATAAAAGGTTGTCGGTACTTCCGCAAGTCCCAGAGTGTTCGCCGATAAATATTTGCATTACAAAATTTATTAGCGACGTTCGGTTGTCTGCCGTAGATGCTGCGGTCTACGGCAGTGACATGCAGTCAGACGCTACATTTATATGTTGCAATATTGTTGTTCGTTTGAACGCTGCAGATTATCGACATAGATTGTATCGTAATTATTTGATCGCAAACGCTATAATTTTGCAACGATTAAAATTTTTTACCGTAATTTTATATAATCGACCACATCATTTGACCGTATAAACCTACAACGGTCAACAGTCAATGGTCAAACGAATAACAATCATGGTACGAAACGAACATGCCGATTACATTTTAAAAAGCATTTTAGTACATATCGACGATTCACGAGTTGACCATTGCCATCCTTTTTTCTAAATCATTCACAATTCTTCCACAATATTGTAATTCACGTTAAACTTGGGGGTTCAATATTGATAATTAACTACAAATGTTAATTGTTAATACCCCTAAACTTCCCTCTAATTACACTCAATGCCATTTACCACTAACTTAACTAACTTGTTTTAGAAAAACCCCTGATCTTTCCTGTAATTACACTCAATGCCATTTACCACTAACTTAACTATCTTGTTTAAAAATCACAATTATCTAAGATATAGTTTTTTTCTTCTAAAATTAACGTCATTAATTTAAATTTATAACAATAACATAAATTTAAAATTAAAATACATTACAATTTTTTGTTAATAAAAAAAATTAAACTTTAAATTAGAAAAAAATAAACCTAAATATAATATTTTACATTTGTTAATAAAAAAAATTAAACTTTAAATTAGAAAAAAATAAACCTAAATATAATATTTTAAATTTATGTATAATTATTTATTTAAAATAAATAAATATTTTGCATAATGATTTATACTATTTTTTAAATTTTAATTTTATATTACTAAATTTTGGAACAAAAACTTTATAAAATGCTATTTTAAAATACTACTCCGTCTCTATATTAGTGTAGGTGATTACTAGAAATCGATGTCATTAGAACATGATTAATGATAATTCAAGAAAAGACTTACAATTTTGGGTTTAAAAAGTTAAGCTCTTTGTGAAATGTTGTGAAGTAACGAAGTCTTGCGGTAAATTAGCTCTTCTCACAATTCTCTTCATGTTGCTCTGTAAACTCTGTTGCACTAACTGCTTCACTGCTTTCCTTTCATCACTCATCATAATCTCATACCTCTCTCTACGCAATGAAGAAGAAGAAGAACCAGAAGATATTCCGTAAATTGGAGCTGAGACTTGCTTCCCTTTGTCCACCATTCTCAAGCATTCTAGTATCCGCGAGGCTCGCTTTTGGATCAATGTATTTCCCACAAGTGTTAGTTCAAGCAATGACGATTCAATACCCGCTTCGATCATCGCTTTTCGGTATCCATATCCTTTGTGAGACATTAACATGAGGATGTAAATGGCTTTCTCTTGACATCTTTGTGAATCATTCCAGTTCAGTACATCGACCAATATGTGAAACGATTCGACCCCTTCCCCAATCGCTTTCCGTCCTTCTGTGACTGATACTACATTGGTTAAAATGGAGAGAATCCTCTCGCTCACTTCCATGTCTCCCAATGTTTTCAGTAGAAATGGAAGTAGATCGGTTTCGAGTATGAACAAAACGTTTTGGTGATGAATTGAGAGGTTGTAAAGAGCTCGAAGAGCGTCTTCTCTAGCTTGTGAGCTACTTGTTTCCTCCAAATTTTCCAGGGTTTTCACTAGAAACATGATTGCACCAGAGGAACCGATGATTGGTTTGTTGGCATCCAATGCGCTTAACCCGAGGAAATTCGCTACAATAGCCTCGGAGATTTCTTGTTTAGGTGGTTCTGATGACTTAATTAGCTTCAACATTTTGTCAACAGCACCTGCTTTAACAATGGCTTCTTTGTTCCTGAAAATTTTCAGAGAATTTAAGCATGGAAGATCTGAAACTGCCAAATGATCATTCAATGCTTCAAGTATTTTTTTCAGATGAAACCAAAAAAACATAGAAAGTGACTTATCAGAAGAAAACAAAAGTTTCTCAATTGTTTCAACTTAAAGAAGCAAACCAACAACAAGAAAATAAACTTATAAACATATTCATTCACAGTGAAGAAACAAAATTATGGCATTCTAAATTTTTAAAGGAAGATCAAAATCTGGGAAATGTTGCGGAGATCTAAACCGAAAATTCACAAATTGTTGATGCACAAGAACATGCAATAGGAAAAAAATTTCAAAATGAGACTTACGCATCATTGCCGATCCCGAGATTAAGAAGAGCATAGAGCGAAGCAATCTGAGCATCTTCGACTGGTGAATCGTCGATCATACTAACCAGCGGCGGAATCGCACCGAGCATCGCGAGTGTCACTCTCGCTTCCGTGTCATCCTTCGCTAGCAACCTAACCTCACTCGCCGCCGCTATTTTCTTCTCGCCTTCATCTCCACACTCCGTCGACTCCACTTGTAGATCCCTAACGACACGTTTCAGAATATCCAGTGTTTCCTCCTTATACTTCGTCTTCTCCACACCAGTCTCCATCTCGGCTAAGTTTAACAGATCGCAGAGCGTCTCCGATTTCATCACCGAACTCTCCGATGCTACATCACCCACTCCGATCGTTGCACATTTCGAACCAACCGTCGTGAAATTCGTTTTTGTAAAGTAAGTTTTATCTTCATCATCGCCTTCTCGAAGGTCCCTTCGATAACGAGAGCTACCGCCGCAGCTAATGGCGTCGAAGATCATCCTGCGCAATGCCGATCCTGAGAAAGCGTTACTGGAAGAAGAAGAAGCGGATGGAATGCGGTGAAGGATAAGAGAATCGACATTGTTCCGGTGACACTTGGCCATTATCGCTGATCAGTTCTATAGAGCTTGAGGAAGGAGAGAGAGAGAGGGAGGGAGTGATAAAAAAAATCGTTCTGTTTTGGGTTTATTTTATATGGAAGCGAAAACAGAGGAAAGTAAATAATCTTTAATCTTTTTTTATTATGCGATTTTTTTATTCTTTATTACTTCTCCTAAGATCGTGTAAGAAATTAATTACACATTGTATTAGTTTATTGATAATTTTTTGAAGATTAAAGTATTCATTATTTCATTAGTGTAGAGCATTGTAGCTTCCTCCCGTACAATTTGTACTTTATTTGTTTAAAGCATTTTAATTAATTAAAATAATATATTTTAATTTTTTTATAAAATAGTATTATTAGTTTAATTTTTAACAATAACCGAACCGATTTATTATGTTTTTTTATTTAGTTTGATTTAAATTTTAAACGGATCAAAAAAACTTTCAATATATAATCAATTTTCAATTTAGTTGGATTCGATTCGATCAATATTAATCAATTCATTGTATTTGAGTTAACTAAATAATTCATTATTGTTCCCACTAATTTAATTTGAAAATAATTTAACATCGAAAATCAAATAAAAAACTTGAATTTTGAACCGAATTAAATTTTTATTCGATTTAATTTGGTAATACTAATTAAAAATCAAAAATTATGTAACTAAATATAAACAGAAACAAAAAACCACGAATCTATTAAACTACTTCAGTTCGGGAGAGCAGCAATGCAAAAGTGTTTATGGTTGGTTCAGTTGCACTTGACAATTGGATAAAGTAAATAAAACAATAGTTTTAAACTACATTTTATTTCTAATATATTATTTGAAAAATATTTTAAAAAATTAATTTCGTTTTGATGTTTTATTAACAAAAATATTATATTAACGTATTATCATTATAATGTGTTTCAAACAAATATATAAATGAGTTTAAATTACTAAAATAATTATAATATATGCCATTGTTATTAATTTGGTAGACTATCAATATATTTTACTAAATTAACAAAAAAATACTATTAAATTCATAAAAATAATTATTTTATTTCTTTAGTTTAAATATACAAAAATTAATATTAAAAATAATTTTATAAACTAATATCATTTATAAATAAAAAACGACATTAATTTTATCCGAACCAGATTTTTTCCTCTGTAAAAAATATATTATGTTTACAGTATTCATAATGAAGTTATATTGGCGAGCTAACAAAAGAGTAATAATTTAATAACATTTTTTTAAAAATTTATTATAAATTTAACATTTTAAATATATTTTAATATTAATTTTATATTATTTAAAAATTTTAAATTAATGATATTATATTTAGAAGAAAATTTGAAAAAGGTTTGTTCTGAAAAATAGTAAGGTTTAGTTGACAATTTGAAGAAAGAAAAACGATGATTCAAATTCAATTGTTTAACATTAGAGCAGATGTATCAGATTGTGTCACAGTTAAATATATTAAGCTAAAATACCATTAATGAGAGTCGTAACTCAGTTAAATATCAGACGAAATAACTAATAAAGAATAAACTCAAAAACTTCGATGTCGGGAAGTTATTAAAGAGAAAGATCTGATTCAATTCTGGCGACAAGAGAACGTGTAAAGATTTATTAAACCGTTTCTTCTATTTATTTTTTAGAAAGGTTTTTTTTTAGTTTCTTATTCTCATAAGAAAATCAGATATGTAACAAAATTCTATAAATGTTATGAAAAATATCTAGAGAGATAAAATTAAACTGATAATTTTATTTAAAAGAAAAAACGAGAGAAGAGAGAATCGTTTTCTTATCGATGTTGTTATTGTTGTACTTTACAAATGATACATAGCATCCTATTTATAAGAGAAGTAAGTCGGCAAACGAAGACGAAGAGATAATCAATGAAGAAGTCAGACAGACGTCACATACGTCTTTGCTGACTGCTGACTTTTTCAACACTCCCCCTTGATTATCTATTATTATCGAAGTATTACGTACTGCCTCGTTAAAAATCTTATCATGTAAAAACCCAATGAGATAAAAATCATGATAAGGGAAAAAGAGTACAAATACGCAATCTTCCCCTGAAAAGATATATATAATTCCCTTTATATATCTCGCAAATGACGCATTCCAATATTCTGAACATGTTTTCTGAATGTTGTTGTAGGAAGCGCCTTTGTGAACAGATCTACTGCATTGTCGGTTGAGCGAATATACTCAATGTTGACTACTTGATTTTCCACAAGCTCTTGAGTATATGAGAAAAATCTTGGTGGGATATGTTTCGTCCTATCGCTCTTGATATAACCTTCCTTAAGTTGAGCGACACATGCAGCATTATCCTCGAACAATTTTGTTGGTTCTTTATTTGTATTGATTCCACTAGCTTCTTGTATATGATGATTCATGTACTTGAGCCATACACATTCTCTACATGCCTCATTGAGTGCGATAAATTCTGCATGATTTGAGGAAGTGGCAACCAATGTCTGTTTTTGTGAACGCCACGAGATCGCAATACCTCCTAATGTAAAAACATATCCGGTTTGCGATCGAACTTTATGCGGATCTGATAAATATCATGCATCTGCAAAACTAACTAGACCAAACAAGGAATTTTTGGGATAATATAATCCCAAGTCAATTGTACCTTGAAGATAACGAAATATTTGTTTTATTCCGGTCAAATGTCTTAGCGTAGGGGCTGAATTATACCTTGCAAGTAAGTTAGTAGCAAAATCAATATCTGGTCTAATACAATTAGCAAGATACATCAGCGCACCAATAGCGCTCATATAAGGTATTTCACAACCTAAAATTTTCTCGTTATTCTCACAAGGTCGAAATGGATCCTTATCAACAATAAGTGATCTATTGACCATTGGAGTACTCAAAGGATTTGCTTTATCCATATTAAAGCGTTTTAATATCCTTTTGGTATAATTTGATTGATGGACAAATATTCTACCTTTGAGATGCTCTATTTGAAGCCCGAAATAAAACTTTGTCTTACCAAGGTCTTTCATTTCAAACTCTTTTCTCATATGGGTTCGTGCATCATAAAGTTCCTTTTGAGTTCCAATAATTTTCAGATCATCAACATATACAACGATAATAACAAATCCTAATGAGAATTTCTTAATAAACACGCAAGGGCATATCGCATTGTTGATATATTCCTTTTTCAACAAATATTCGCTTAAGCGATTATACCACATGCGTCCGGATTGTTTTAATCCGTAAAATGATCACTATAATTTGACCAAACAAAAATCCTTTGATTTTTCTGAGATATTGGATCCTTCCGGAATTTTAAATCCATCGGAAATTTTCATATATATATATATATATATATATCACTATCAAGTGATCCATATAGATATGCAGCCACGACATCCATAAAGTACATCTCTAAATTTTTGGATGTTGTTATACTCATCAAGTATCTAAACGTAATTACATCCATAACCGGGGAATATATTTCATCATAATCAATTCCCGATCTTTGAGAGAAACCTTGTGCCACAAGTCGTGCTTTATATCTTATGATCTCGTTTTCTTCATTTCGTTTTCTCACGAAAATCTATTTGCATCCGACAGGCATTACATCTTCTCGTGTAATGATCACATGTCCGAATACATTTCTTTTATTGAGAGAGAGTAATTCATCTTTCATGGCTTTTTGCCATTTTTCCCAATCGGGTCTCGCCCGACATTCTGATAATGATCTCGGGTCCGGATCATTATATTTATCATCAATTGTTTTAGGTATAGAAAATGGAAATGTTCCATCTTCTATTTTATTTCTAACCCAGATTTTTTCATCTTGGGCGTAATTAATGGATGTTTCACAATTTTTATATCATGTTTTTCCTCAAGAAGACTTTCATCATCAGATTTTTCAAGAACCTTCTCATTTTCTTGAATATATGCATGATGTAATACTTTTGGGAGATCTTTACTGATTCTTCCCAATTTCTTTTTTTTTTAGAGATTTTTATCTTTAGAGCCCATCGGCCTCCCCCTTTTCAATTGAACTTTTGGGTCATTTATTTTATTTCCATCAAATTGTTCTTTTGGAACATCAATTCGTGATGGAGCATTTGCAGCGGGTATATACGATTTTGTCACCTTTTTCGTATATGTGAACACATCTGGTAATTCATTTGCCATATTCTATAAATGTATAATTTTTTGAACTTCCAGCTCACGTTGATTTGTAGGGAGTCAAGGTGTATCAAATTTCGTGTACACCATGTAATATTTTTTGATATTTCTTTAATTTCTCCCCCTAACGTTGAAAATTCATCTTCATTAAAATGGCAATCGGCAAAACGTGCTGTAAACATATCACCAGTTTGAGGTTCAAGATATCGAATTATACTTGGTGATGTATACCCAATATATATTTCTATTCTCCTTTGTGGTCCCATTTTTGTTCTTTGTGATGGGGCTATTGGGACATAAATCACGCACCCAAAAACTCAAAGATGGGATACATTTGGCTCTTGACAAGACGTCAACTCTAATGGGGAATATTTATTATACGCATTTGGTCTAATCTGGACCAATGCAGCTGCATGCACTATAGCACGACCCCATACAGAACTTGGGAGATTTGTTCTCAATATTAACGGTCTTGCAATCAATGGCAACCGTTTAATCAAACTTTCGGCCATCCCATTTTGTGTATGCACATGGGGCATTGGATGTTCAACATCAATCCCCATTGACATACAATAATTATCAAAAGCTTGTGAAGTGAATTTACTAGCGTTATCAAGCCTGGCTTTCTTTATGACATAATCAGAAAATTATGATTTCAATCTGATTATTTGGGTAATGAATTTTGCGAAAGCCGTATTTCTTGTTGTCAAAAGATAAATATATGACCATCTACTTGATGCGTCAATCAATACCATCAAGTATCGAAACGGCCCGCACGGTGGATGAATAGGTCCACATATGTCACCATGTATTGTCTCTAAGAATACTGGAGATTTATTCCTAACTTTAGTTATTGATGGTCGTGTTATGAGTGTCTTTTGAGAACATTCTTTACATGAAAACTTTCCCGATTGAAAAATCTTCTCATTTTTCAATGGGTAACCATTACAATTTTGCACAATTCTCCTCATCATAATTGATCCAGGATGGCCTAATCTTTCATGCCAGACTTTAAAAGTACTAGTAAACTTCTGGTTTACTATAACATATGATTCAACTATGCTTATCTTTGTATAATATAATCCAGAGGATAACATTGACAAATTTTCTAATATATGCTTCCTCTCAGATATAATGCAAAGATATTCAACATTACTTTTACTCATAGTCTCTATATGATATCCATTTTTACGGATATCTTTGAAACTTAACAAGTTTCTATGAGACTTAGGAGAATATAATGTATTATTTATTTCAAATTTCGTGCCTTTTGACATCAAAAAAACTGGCTTCTCCAGAGCCCAATATTATCTTTGCATTTCCTGATATAGTACTCACGCTTCCACCGAAGTCACTTAAATCAAGACAGGAGAAATATCATCTATCTTTAAGTATAGTGTGCGTTATAGCACTATCTGCTAGACAGATATCTCCTTCATCAATTCCAATTTGTGATATTTTCTATGTCATAATTTATAGAGACACATTAATATTTGGGCGTACGACATGTACGTTCCCAATGTCCTTTCATGTCGCATCTGTAACAAGCGTTCTCTGTCGGTTTTCTTATTGTTCGACCACCCTCATTTATTTGGAAATTCTTATTTTTTCCAATGTTAAAACCTTTTCCTTGTCCACGTCCACGACCTCGACCACGACCTCTACTACGGCTTCTACCGCGTATACGTCCTCTTCCTTGATAATTATTATTATTACTGGATGCTACCATATTCACTTCTGGGAATGGAGCCAATCCAGCTGGACGAGATTGATGATTTAACATCACGAGGTCGTTATTTTGCTCTGCTACAAGGAGGACTTGCATCAACTCCGAGTAGCGAATATATCCTTTAGTCCGATATTGCTCTTGTAGGACTACATTTCTAGAATGGAATGTGGAGAGCGTTTTTTCAATCATATCATAATCGCTCATTTTATCACCACATAACATCATTCTAGAAGTAATTCCGAACAACGCGAAATTATATTCACCAACACTTTTATAGTCCATAAATCGGAGGTGTAGCCAATCATATCGAGCCTTAGGTAAGATCACAAGTTTCAGATGATCAAACCTATCTCTTAATGATTACCAAAGATCCGCAGGATTTTCTTTTGTGATATATTTATTTTTTAATGTATCATGGAGATGATGGCGTAAAAATACCATGGTCTTAGCCTTATTCTCATCTGACATCGTTTCCGATGGATCGATGGCTTTGAGAAGGCCATTCGATCTCAGATGCATATTTGCATCTGATGCCCAAGTCATATAATTTTTTTCAGATACATCGAGGGCAATGATATCAAGCTTTGCCAAGTTTGACATGATATCTATATAATAATTAAATAAATTGTTATAACATTTTAAGTATCATCTTAAAAATTGTTAATGATAATAAAAGCATGTGCATATAATAAAGTAAATAAACAATCATCTTAGGAGGTAAGACCGTCCATGTGATTGAAGAGGTAGCGCCTACCATATTATTTCGAGGAGGTAGTGCCTACCACTCGATTAAGGAGGAGACATAATCTACCACTCCATAAATACTTAAAAATAAATGAACTTTTATCTGGGCGGTATAACAACGCAGTGTTAAACTGGTATTTGGAGAGATGATCGTGTTGATAACGTGTTATGAAAAATATCTAGAAAGATAAAATTAAACTGATAATTTTACTCAAAAGAAAAGAGGAAAGAGAAGAGAGAATCATTTTTTTATCGATGTTGTTATTGTTGTACTTTACAAATGATACATAGCATCCTATTTATAGGAGAAGTAAGTCGGCAAACGAAGACGAAGAGATAATCAATGAAGAAGTCAGACAGACGTCACAGACGTCTTTGCTGACTAGTGACTTTTTCAACAATAAATAAATTTATGAATAATTAAACACACGAAATTAATTTGTTGCCAATTGTACTAACTATGATTAGAGCATAGTTAGACATGAAAAACAACCACAAATCATATATTTGTAAATATAACCATAACAAGAAAATCTGTTTACTTATGGCTATAATCACAATTACAATTTTTCTGAAATACTTTTATTTATTTATTTGAAATATAACATCATTATTAAATTTTTACAATAATATCATAAAATAATATTTTTTAAATCTTTTAAAATAATATCCTTAAATAGAAATTTAAACTTGTTCTTCTAAATTTAATACCCAAAAATTAAAATTCCAAAAAAACATAAATAATTATGTAAAAATATTTAGTTATTTTAAATAAATTATAGATAAACTTAAAACATTATATTTAGATTCACTTTTTCAATTTATGCTTTAATTTTTTCTATTAAAATATAGTTTTAATGTATTTTAATTTTAAATTTGTGCTATTATTGGAAATTTAAACTAACGAAAACTTAAAAAGTACTATTTTATACAATTGCCCAAGTTTTTATTCTAAATCTAGCCTTTTCAAATTAAAATTTACTATAAAATAAATTATAAATAAACTTAAAATATTATATTTGGGTTTTTTCCAATATAGAAATTAATTTTGTATTAAAAAGAAATTGAAAACACTAATTTTATTTTTGGTACAAAACTTTAAAATGTGTTATTTTATAAAAAAATTTAATTTATAATAATAACACAATATTAAAATACTTTAAAAAAATTTTAATCACAAAAATCTATATTTTAAATTAGAAAATAAGAATCTAAATATAACGTATACATTTTATTTGTAATTTATGTAATGTAAAGTTATTTTAACATAATAATTTTTGATATTTCAAAATTTCAGTTTTAATATAATAAATTTGAAACAGAAATTTGAAAATACTATATTATATGGTATTAGTCAATTGTGTCTGTATTTTTTTAATATAGCGATCAAAGCTAATAATGTTTAAAAAATAGCGATTGCATATTTCGTGGGGTACATTTTTATTAAACGCACCATAAGTTATTCAATGTTTCACGTTCTAATTTCAAATGTTTATGGACAAGGAAGAAGTCTCTGTGTTTCCATATGCTTTTGTCAGCAAAATATAATCATTCGTACATATTTGAAAACAGTGCATTAAATTTATGAATTTACAAACCATAGAACAAAAGAGTTAGTTTAGTTTTGTTTGTATAATCCAAGCTGCCATTTCTTTAACCTCAACATTATTCTCGAGCTTTTGAATAATGTCTTCCACTGTGAAATCTGCTTTCAAACTTCAATGGTGATTTTATTCTCCAACATCTATTGAATCACTCTCTTCATGAGCTTTTTCTCGTTAGTTGGGATCAAAGCCAAAATGAGCAAAGAATTCCAATGCTAACCAAATGGTAATAATATAGTGTAACAACGCGATTTATACAATATGGTTAACTGAATAATTGTGAAAAAATTACATATAATAAAATATAAAATATCGATACAATAATTTTGCAAACAGTGGATTTGCATGTCGAGATATTCTTTTTTTTTAATTTTGAAAATGCCCCGTAGTGTGACGGTTGCATGACGTTATGAATGACACGATATAACTGCAACTATTCTGTCTTTCACAACCCAAGAACAGAATTTGACGAACGTTTTTCTATGTTGCACTCTTAGACTCAACATTTGAAGAATTTTTATATGTATTTTTTACACTTTTAGAATGAGAAAGCCAAAATGAGCAAAGAATTCCAATGCTAACCAAATGGTAATAATCTAGTGTAAGAACGCGATTTTATACAATGTGTGCAACTGAATAATTATGAAAAAATTACATATAATAAAATATAAAATATCGATACAAGAATTTTGCAAACATTGGATTTGCAGAACCGATACACTCTTTCTTTAATTCTGAAAACGCTCCATAATGTGACGGTTGCATGACGTTCCGAATCCCACGATACAACTGTAACTATTTTGTCTTACACAACCCAAGAACAGAATCTAACGAATGTTTTTCTATGTTGTACTCTCAGATTTAACATGTGAGAAATTTTTATGTGTATTTTTTACACTTTTAAAATAAGAAAACCAAAAGTTTCTTTTTTTTTCATCTTTTCATCTTCCATTTTCCATCATTCATTATTTTTTTCCATCTTCCATTTTCCATTTTTAACGAGAATTGATTTTACACTACAAATCATTATGATTTTTATGTTACAAAATAATAAACTAAATTAATTTGGTTGTATATTGTAACTTAACTCAATTAATGAGAAATTGATTATTTGACTTAGTCAACAAATAAAAATGAGATTTAAACCAAATCACAATAAAAATTATACTTTTTAGTTAGATTGTGACTATTTAAAAGGTTGTACTATAATTTTTGTAAACATCCCTGCACTTTTAGGTATTTGTATGAATGTACTTTACCTTCAAAATTTCATATGATATATTGTCAATAACTTTCCGTGGTAAGCAACGCTTCTCACACATGTTCTGAGATAACTTAGAGTGATTCAATTTTGCATTCATAATCTTTTTATGACTTTAAGTTTTTTTTATCCCAGAACTCCATTTGATTCGAGTGATCATGGAGATTTTTTTTGATAAATAATATTATTTATTCAAAATAACGCATTATTTTTCATCAAAAAAATATTTTCCTTTATCACATATAACTATTTTCATAGTTTTCTCAAGTTGGGTTTTATTTTCCAACTCTTTTTCTCTTTGCTTTAATTTTTTAAAAGTCATATTCTTGCATATTAGCAAATCTATACATCTATTAAAATATATATCAATTTTGCTAGACATGCATCGACTTTTTGACATATCACACTTGTGATATTTTTCACTAAACTTTTTTTAATCATTTTGCTTTTGAAGTAAGTGATGATTTTTAGAGGTCTCATTTTAAACATTATTGACATATTCACATGTGGCATACCATTACCAATACGAAATTTGTGCGTTGACTCACAAGACTTATGGTTAATATTACCTCTGAATCAATAGGATTCGCACATTAAGATAAACATCAAAATTTCATCCATATTGCAGACAAAGTCATTAGTGGTAGACCGCTCCCAATTTGGGGTATCGACTCAATTATACTTGTTGTTATCATAAACGTTATTGTTAACGTTTTTATATTTTTTTATATTTTTTCCGTTTTGCATAATTGCAAACCCAAAAAAGTATATTGAGAGTAAACGAATATTTATCGTATATCCAATTCCTGTTCTTATGGCATAAACAGTTCACAAATTTATCAGTTTTCGTTAGTCTAATAAACATAACGAAATTTTTAGAATTAAGATTGTAAGAACGCGATTTTCTACAATGTGGGCAACTAAATAATTGTGAAAAAATTACATATAATAAAATATAAAATACCGATACAAGAATTTTGAAAAAACTGGATTTGCAGAGGCGAGACACTCTTTCTTTAATTCTGAAAACGCCCATAGTGTGACGGTTGTATGGCGTTCTGAATCTCAGGATACAACTGCAACTATTTTATCTTGTATAATCCACAAACATAATCTAACGAACGTTTTTCTATGTTACACTCTCATACTCAACATGTGAATAATTTTTATGTGTATTTTTTACACTCTTAAAATGAGAAAGCCAAAATTTTCTTCTTTTTTTCATCTTTTCATCTTCCATTTTCCATCATTCATTATTTTTTTTTCCACTGCTCACCATATGAGATTATTAAGAGCTTACTCTATTTTTAATGAGAATTGATTCTCGAGTACAAATCATTATGATTTTTATGTTATAAAACAATAAACCAAATTAATTTGGTTGTACATTGTAACTTAACTCAATTAATGAGAAATTGATTATTTGACTTAGTCAACAAATAAAAATGAGATTTAAACCAAATGACAATAAAAATTATACCGACCATTGGTTCATTTGCTAAATTTCGAAAACTCGAAACTCGAGTTCGGTTATCTCCTTACACTGATACACCAAAGTGTATCCAAAGTTTTGAATTTTGTTATTGATTCTCTACTTGATATACAAGAGAGATTTCACCTCTAACTTTTAATGTGGGACAAATTACATTTATTCATTTTATGTTTATCAAGCAATACACTTTAAATATTCATTTCTCATTCAAACGAACTTCGATTTTAACGTTTTCGTTAGAAAAATCACCGAAAAGTGATCGATAGCCACTTTCGTAAAACCGAGTTCTAACATATATTTATTCCAAACCAAAGTCAAATCGAAATTATTGGGTGAAAAAATTGTTTATTTACGTGTAGAGATGTTAAAAAAAGTTTAAAAGTTTAGAATTAACCCGATTTGTTAAAATATGTGTAAATTCTAACATTGATATATTGTATAGAAAAATTATAATGTTAATTTATGTCTGGGTTTAGAATATTATGGTTTAAAAAGGTTAACCCTATTATATCTAAATTTTTCTTACTTTATTATTAATTACGCGTTTTTCTTTCAAAACTATAACATTTACCAAAAATCACAAAATAACGTTTTCTTACTTAAATTGTAGATTTTTTTTTTTTCAAACGCGCATAATGATAATTTTTTCAAAACCAAAAAGTGATATTTTCTCGTAAAAATCACAAAATAGTATATTCTCGTTAATATCGCAAAATAAAATTTTATTTTTTATAACTTAAAAAACTAATAATTTAATTATTCAAGATTTATATATAATTCTATATTTTTGACCAAAACGTACTTTTACATTTTTTACAAAAAAACTTGATTTCGTATTTTACCTTCAAAACTTGATTTCAAAATTTTCTTCCAAAAATGTAATTACATACTTTTCAATCAAAATGGGATTCCGCATATTTCGTCAAAAACGTAAATTTGTATTTTTTGTATCAAAAAGGTAATTTGCATTTCTTGTCAAAATTATATTTTCGTTTTATTTAACTTACAACTATCTTAATTAATATATTTATGTTCATTTACTTTTAATTGATTTTTAATATTTTAAGAACTATTCTACTTTCATATAATATGCGGCTGCGGTCAACACTGTGACTGCGGTTGCGGTGATGTTGTTCGTTTATTTGTCACCGGTGATTACGGTTGCGGTTGATCGCAAATTTTTAGTCGTACCGCTGATTTAATCAGCTGCGTATGCCGTAGGTACCTACGGCAGATAAACAAACAACAATTTACCACAGTCACAACCGTAGGTTTTTGCGAATGCGAAACGAATATGACCATAATAGATTCTTTCTCAACATCCTAGTTCAATTTTTTTCTCGTTTTTTCTTATTTTTTGTATTTTTTTCTCGTTTTTTCTTGTTTTTTTGTATTTTTTTCAAAGCCTTCTTCAGTTTCTTTTTTAATTTTCAATTTGAGATCACATCTCCTCTTTTTCCTTCAACCTCTGTCTGAAGTCGTCTCCATACATTTCAGGACTCTCCTTTCTTGTATTTGAACTTCTTTTGCTCTCAATCTCTTCTTTGGTGTTTTCATCTCTTCTGCATTCTTTTGAATTTGTTTTCTGTAGACAAATTTGGTATTACACGATCGTGAAAGATATGAAATTTTCTGACACAATTAATCTCGAACAAAATAAGGATAGAAAGAATACTAGTATAACCGAATACCAAAAGTATAACCAAATACTTATTAGTGAGGCATTTACAACAACAGAAAAACTAGTACCAAGCGTAGAAATCAAAATCAAATACAGTTAACCCAACTTATATGAATTAAAATACAACTCACAAGCAACACCAATACATATAAAATTAATATTGGTGTAGAATAAGAGATATTACAAATAAATAATTCAAATAACAAATACAAAATATATAGGAAAGTTTAACTAATAAAGAATATTATAAAATTCAATATCTAAAAATTATATTTTTATTAATCAAGTTGAATATATTTTTTTTACCCGAAAATAAATGAATGACTACAGTAAATAAATCCATCAACTTAATAAATTCAGATTTTTATAAATATAGAATTTGTATTTATATTACGAATATTCTAAAGCAAACGTCACAAATTATTATCTTCCACCAATAACAAAGCTTACAACGGTTGTTAACAAACAAATGTTATAGATTTAATATATTTTGCCTCAAATAATGTTAATCTTTATAAAAATAAAATATCGTTGAAAGTTAATTTTATATATTTTGTTATTTACAATTAAAATATTCTATTATGCATGATGTATTAGAAATAATTCACTTAATAAATATAAATGTACGTAAAATAATCAAATTTCACAAAATTACAATTAATTTACAGATAACTCAAAAGTATTATGTATAATAGTTCATTGCATACTCTTACTTAAAGTTGAACAGTCGGACGGTTTGGGTTTGTAGGTTTTAGAGTTTCAAATGTTTGGTTTAAGGAAATTCACATAAATTGAACCAAAAATAAAATCCAGTTCGGTTTAAGTTTAGAAAACTATTCCCAATTTTCAAATAAATTCTTTACGACTTTAATTTATTGGATTAATATAGAATTTAGTTTTAGTTAGACGGACTGATACCAAATCAAATTAGTACTAGATTTATATCCGAAAAAATATTCATAAATTATATAATATTATTTATTAGTAAATATATATTAGATATTTATATAATTTTAACTTTTATTTTAAATTATTTTTAATATTAATATATATATATATATATATATAAAAATTAAGGAAATAAAAATAATTTTTTACGAATGTGATAATATTTTTTGGTTAGTTTAATAAGATATATTGATTTTTAATTAAATTAATAACAATGATATATATTATAATTATTTTAGTAATTTAAATGTATTTATATATTTATTTAAAACTCATTGTGATGATGAAACGTTAGTATGATATTTCTGTTAATAATAAAATAAAATAAAATTATTATTTTAAAATATTTATCAAATAATATATTAAAGATATTTCAAATAAAAAAATTATTATTGTAAAACAAGAAGAGATAAAATAAGTTAGACAACTAATCTTTTACTAGATTTGACGTTAAAACAAAAAGAAAGAAATATTAAGATTAATAAAAATAATTTGATCAAAAAGATTATGAATTGAATTGTACTGATTATCGAATCAAGTCCCGATTGCTACTAATCGGTTTTACCATATACATCGAATTTCAATCGAATGAACCAATTAACTTCAATTTGGTTTGACTAACTTAAATCATAAATAATTGCAATACCTATTTTTATTATACAAATCATCACAAAGAATTAACATTTATTAAAATTAGTAAACTAAAATACTTTATTAAATTCATAAAAATAAACATATTATAAATAAATGAGTTAATCCAAACAAATTATTTATAATAACAATTAAGTATTTGATACAATTTTATACAAATGATGGAGACAATTATATATAATAATAATAAATAAAGATAAATTACGAATATCATTAATATCATGCAACAATAGAGTAAATAGATTAACAAAAATATTAATAGCATTCTTCAGTAAAAAGATAAAAAAAATAGTTAGATATAAAAGGAAAAAAGCAATTAAATAAAATATCAAGTATTTTAAGTTTTTATTTCAAATATAGCAATAATAATTTAAAATTTTAAAAATATTATAAATTAAATAATAAAATAATTAAAACTCTATTTTTAATAAAAAAATTTAAACTATAAATTGGATAAATTGAATCCAAACATTATATTTTAATTTTATATATAATTTATTTTAGATAAATAATTATTTTTATATAATAATTTGAGATATTTTAAAAATTTTATTTTTAATGTGATAAATTTGGAAAATAAATTAAAAAATATTATTTTAAAGTATTATTTAAAAGAAAATTATTATTTTTACTTCATAATAAAAAAAAAATTTATAACAAGGTTATATGATACCTTTTTTGGTTTTGGTCTTAAGAAGGTCATATTAGCTCTGTGCCCGTCCGATTTTCAGTTTTCGGAGGTTACTTCTCCTCGAAACAGATCCAAAACAGTTCAAGGTCCGTGCCTCCTTCTCTCCCACTCTTATCTTCTCCACTTAGCTCAAAATCTTCGTCTTCGACAACGCCTTTCTGAAAAATTGTAAATTTCTTCCGACCTTTCACTTTTTTTTTCTGTGAATTAAGTTACTGTTTTCTTCCTTTCAGTTTTTTGTACAGTTTGAGTTTGAAATTGTTGAGAAAATTATTGATCTTCTCATGATTTGCAACTATTGATTGTTACTGCGAGTTCCCGAGACTTACATTTCGAAAATTGATTTTTTTTTTTCTGGGTATTTTGGTTAGGGTTTGTTCGGGTTAGTTTTGGTACTTGTTTATTGTTTCTCTCTCTCCGTCTCTCTTAAGCTTCTTTGGTTTTCATCTTGTGGTTATTGCCGATCTCAGAGTCGATCTGAATGAAGTAAAGAGATTGGTAAATTTCATTGCCACCTCTTTTTTTCCACAAATTATCCATTAATTGTAAAGTTTTAGATTAGGAATCGAAAGCTTCTGTAATGTTTAGGTAGTATAACTCAATTATGGAATCTTGCATCTAATAGAAACCCTAATTCAATAGTTTTCACTCTCAAAATCATACGTGACCTGATTGTTATGTATGCCCATTGATGGAAAACATGTTTGCGTGCAGAAAACAATGAGTAGTCTGGTGGAGAGGCTTCGTATAAGATCAGACAGGAAACCAGTTTATAACCTAGATGATTCTGATGATGATGACTTTCTTCCTAAAAAAGATCGTACACTCGAGCTAGTTGAGGCTATTGTCAGAACTGATGCGGTTTGTTTTCTCCTCTTTTGTTTGCTCAGGATTTTTTTTTAAAAAAATTGTATGTGGAGATATATGGATGCATGATCTGTCTGTTTTATTCGTTTTTGTTATTACTCTGAATGCACAGAAAGAAAATGCATGCCAGGCTTGTGGGGAAAGTGCGAATCTTGTAAGCTGCAATACATGCACGTATGCTTACCATGCTAAATGCCTAGTTCCACCTCTTAAAGATGCTTCTGTGGAAAACTGGAGATGTCCTGAATGTGTAAGATCAACAATTGTGCTTAGGATGCCAAACATTCCATTTCCTTACATGGAAGTCACTGAATTGTTTTTACGTCTGCAGGTTAGTCCTCTTAATGAGATAGATAAGATATTGGACTTTGAAATGCGTCCTACAATATCTAGTGAAGAAGATTCCTCCGATGCCGCACCAAAGCAAGTTTGTGTGAGACAGTATCTCGTGAAGTGGAAGGGATTATCATACCTTCACTGCTCTTGGTAGTTACTGGGTGTTTGTTTTGTTTACCTTTTTCGTTTTCTAGTTATGTTTGAACACGCTAATTATCATCTTGTGGCTTTTTTTGTGCATCTTGTGTGTGAACATGGTAACAAACAGTTTCTTTCTTTTCCTTTTCCCCTTTTCCTCTTTACTGACTTCAGGGTGCCTGAGAAGGAATTCGAGAAGGCTTATAAGTCCAATCATCGTCTAAAAACCAGGGTGAACAACTTTCACCGTCAAAAATTGGAATCAGCCAATAGCAATGAAGATGATTTTGTTGCCATTCGTCCTGAGTGGACCACTGTTGATCGGGTTCTTGCCTACAGGTTTAGTGATGGAAAGATTTTCTTTGTTAATTTATTTGCCAAGTTTCTTTTCACTTGTCACCGGAGTTCCGTTCTCTAGTAAAAGCATATCTCCGATAGAGTTGCTGCTTTATCAAAAATAGATTTAGACGTTTTTATATTGAATTTCTTCTGATATATAAAAATGTGATGAATCTTATGCCTAAATCATGAAAAATTACCTTCTCGCCTTCCCTTTTAAAAATATATAATCTCTGTTTCCAAAATCACGATTTGTAACAGTTGCATTGTTTTCTTCTATTATATAGAGAAGAAGATGGCGAGGAACAATATCTTGTAAAATATAAAGAGCTTTCTTATGATGAATGTTATTGGGAATCAGAATCAGACATCTCAACCTTCCAGAATGAAATCCAAAGGTTCAAGGATATAAATTCTAGAACTCGCAGAGGTAAAGATGCTGACCATAAGAGAAATCCCAAAGACTTTCAACAGTTTGAACATAGTCCTGAATTCCTCAAAGGTATTTGGATCACCTTATTGCGTATACTTTACCTGTAGTGCTATTCTACAATATTTCCCAGCTGTTGAACTGATAGAAGCGATGATGTTTCTTCGCTTTCTGGTACTGAAGGCTTGTTGCATCCATACCAGCTTGAGGGTCTTAACTTTTTGCGGTTCTCGTGGTCAAAACAGACACATGTAATCCTTGCTGATGAAATGGGGCTAGGTAATTCTTCAATTGTCCCACCCAGGTGGTCACAGAGACCATTTCATATATTGCAAGAGTCTTCTGTTTCCAATCCTGTAATGCTGTGAGGTTTTTCCTGTTATAGGCAAAACAATTCAAAGCATTGCCCTTTTAGCTTCACTTTTTGAGGAGAATCTCATTCCGCATTTGGTGATCGCTCCTCTTTCAACTCTGCGGAACTGGGAGCGAGAATTTGCCACATGGGCCCCACAGATGAATGTGGTACGTATGCAGTTTGTACATGCACCTTTTGTGCCTTTTTGGTATGTTTTCGTTTGTTGATGAAATGGTCTTCGTGGTCATTTGACGGGCAGGTTATGTATTTTGGCACTTCGCAAGCTCGAGCCGTTATTAGAGAACATGAGTTTTACTTTCCAAAAAGTCAGAAAGCGATCAAGAAAAAGAAACCAGGACAAAACAGTAGTGAAAGCCAGCAGAAAAGAATCAAGTTTGATGTCCTCCTCACATCGTATGAGATGATCAACCTAGACACAGCAGTTCTGAAACCAATTAAGTGGGAGTGCATGGTAAATCTTGTTGCCTAATGATACATTATTTTTTTCAGTGATCTCTCTTTCTTTTTCATATGTAGCTTAGTAGTTAGTATCTAATTTCTTGGTCAGATTGTTGATGAAGGCCATCGGCTGAAAAATAAGGATTCAAAGCTATTCTCTTCCTTGACTCAGTATTCAAGTAACCATCGTATTCTTCTGACAGGAACACCACTCCAGGTTCGTCATTTGATTTTGATTCCTTGAATTTTGTTGTTTTTCAATAGTTGTATCTAAGCATAGTAGCTACTGATTTGCAATGAGAATTGTTTTCTATTATCCTGCTTTAATGCGTTACTTATGGAAAAATGTTTAAAGAATCCTTTCTTGTGGCTTGGTTTCTAACTTTCTATACATCATCGTTGGTTACCGAAGAGCTCAATTTTGTGAATCAGTTGGCTAATTTTGTGTTCTGCTTTTTATTTATTTATTTTATGTGGCCGAATATTATATTTGACTAATTATTGCGTGGTGCCTTTTCAGAACAATTTGGATGAACTTTTCATGCTCATGCATTTTCTTGACGCGGGGAAGGTAGCCAAGGATATCACGATAAATAATTTAACGTACATAACAGAATTTGATGTTGCTAACGTTTTATTTGATTGCGTTTTTTATACTTGCAGTTTGGCAGTTTAGAGGAGTTCCAGGAGGAGTTCAAAGATATTAATCAAGAGGAGCAGATTTCAAGACTCCACAAAATGCTGGCACCACATTTGCTCAGAAGTATAAACCAAAACATTTTGTTGATCTTTTTATGAATGTCTATTTTCCAAAAGCTCGGCCTGAAGGTGACAAAGTAATAATTTTATGATGTTAACTATGGTGTTTGTATTTTGATTGCTTTTGCAGGGGTCAAGAAAGACGTAATGAAAGACATGCCCCCTAAAAAGGAGCTCATTTTGCGTGTTGATTTGAGCAGCCAGCAAAAAGAATATTACAAAGCTATTTTTACCCGTAATTATCAAATATTGACAAAAAAGGGAGGTGCTCAAGTAAGTTCTAAATGTTTGTATTCCAGGTCCTTGTACCTCATATTTGGAGTAGGAATGGTTCCTCTAATTTTTCTGCTCATTGTGTCGGTCTAATTTTGTTTCAGATTTCTCTTAATAACATAATGATGGAGTTACGAAAAGTTTGCTGCCATCCTTATATGCTGGAAGGTGTTGAGCCAAGTATTCACGATGCAAATGAAGCTTTCAAGTAACATTTCATTTCAATAGAAATTTGGAACTGGATTCGTTTATAGTAACCTATTGAAATATTGTGCTAACTTTTGCATTAACGTCTGCACTAAAGAAAACTGGTGGAATCTTGTGGAAAGCTGCAACTTTTAGACAAAATGATGGTCAAGCTGAAAGAGCAAGGACACAGAGTTCTCATATACACACAGTTTCAGCACATGCTTGACTTGCTTGAGGACTACTGTTCCTATAAGGTATCTGAGCTTGTTATCTTTGCTTTCTGTTCCAGTAGATTTTTCATTCTTGTTTTTGCTCTAGAATACCATTTTGACATCTATAGAATCAGCTCATCTTTTTTCCTCTCTAATTAGCGTTGATAGGCAGAATTATTGATGTACAAGTTAGTAACTTGCTCTGTCAGCAGTATAACTTCTTTAGCCCTTCTAAAAGTTGAGTCTTGAATCACTTGAGGACTTGTTATCATTACCGTTGCTATAGCTGACACATGCACTGGAGGCTACTTGTTTTTATCACTTCCTATCAGATTTTTTTTACATGCAGTAAAGGAAAATCCTTCATATGATTTGTGCTCTTCATTTTCTTGTGTTTTTCCAGGAATGGAGCTATGAGCGAATTGATGGAAAGGTTGGCGGAGCTGAGCGGCAAATACGCATAGATAGATTTAATGCCAAAAATTCTAACAGATTTTGTTTCTTGCTCTCCACAAGAGCTGGTGGCTTAGGAATAAATCTTGCAACCGCTGATACAGTAATCATTTATGACAGGTTTGAATTTCAGCTTCTTTTAGTGTCATCTGTTGATTTCCATAGTTATTGTGTCAAGCAGTCCAGACGAGCTTTTTGGCTTGATTGCTTGAGAATCTGGAAATTGGAATACAATGTTGTGCTCTTAGCAGATTTCCTGGGTGATTATGAGTGATAAAAATTACTTGGATTTTTTTCTATTTAAAAAAACAACCATTTTCTTGAACATGTATGGGTGATGAGTCTGATGATGAGTTAATAAAAGTTCTACGACAGCGGAAAGATCAGGAATATCTACCATCTTGCTTATAAGAAATTTTTGTTGGCGTGCATTGTTGGTGAAGTAGACATCAGCCTCTGCTTGGAAGACTGTCTGTTTTGTTTACATCTACTCACATTTTTATACCTATGATTGAAATGATTTTCTGCTTCTGTAGTGACTGGAATCCTCATGCTGATCTCCAGGCCATGGCTAGAGCTCATCGACTTGGCCAAACAAATAAGGTTTTAACTTTGATCTCTAGTGCTGTCAACTTACATTTTCAATATTTTGTTCTTAGTTCCACTAATTTAGCCTTATATTATCCTTTAGGTGATGATTTACAGGCTCATAAATCGAGGCACCATTGAAGAAAGGATGATGCAATTGACCAAAAAGAAAATGGTTCTAGAGCATCTTGTTGTTGGGAAACTGAAAACACAAAACATTAATCAGGTATAATTTATTGCTTGAAAATGTATTTTTTCAAATTTCTCAACAGATTTGAGTTAAAAGGTAGTCACATCAAGAAGAACACTTTTTGTTATTTGTGTGAAACTAAAGGACAAAAACAGTAGCAAAGAGAGTGGATATTCTGATTGTTCGTCACTAAGTTTCTTGCTTGTTTTATTTTGAATGCAATTTAGGAAGAGTTAGATGACATCATCAGGTATGGTTCAAAGGAACTGTTTGCTAGTGAAGATGAAGAAGCAGGAAAGTCTGGAAAAATTCATTACGATGATGCAGCTATAGACAAGTAATATACTCTTTCCTCTACTCGTTTGGTATCCAAGGATGTCCTATTGCTCCTGTTCTAATGATAGCTTCAATTGCATGGAGTTATATCTTTATTTATCATCATCTTTTGTTCTGCAGGTTGCTTGATCGTGATATCGTAGACGCTGAGGAGATCGCAGTGGATGATGAAGAGGAGAATGGATTCTTAAAGGCTTTCAAGGTTTTTTTTCCCTTTTTTCTTCTTCCACTGTTACTGTTCTCTGGATTGACTGATTTTGATAATCCATTGGTGTTTATATATTTGTGTTCCTAGATATACAGTATTCAAGGGTATCGGAATCTGTTCTGTTGTGCACAATATTGTCAAACTGTGACTTGCTAAGTTTGGACGATCAATGATTGATGCTTATAGAAGCTGTCTATTGACTGTTTCGTAGCAGCTCAAAGTGAAAGCAACATCAATGAAAATTAGTGATGATGATTTATTAAACTTTATTCTTTTTACGGCTTTTGATAATTTAAAACTTTATTCTTATGGTGATGTTGGTTGAGCCAATTTCAACCTTTTGACATGTTATATTTCTTTGAAGTCTGAATATTATTGAATGTGTTATTTGAGTGGCCTGTCGACGTCACTAGAAGCTCTATCCTAGAACATAATTCTGTTTCTGCATTGCTGCATGTCAATATTGAATAATGAATGGGCGAGGTAGGCGTATCATGTAATAGAAAAAACAGCGGGAAGTTTTGAATAAAAGCATGGTCGTTGTGGTTCTATGAGTTTCCTTTGAGTTTGGGAAACAATTTATGAGATTATAGATATTTGAAATCCCTAAACACTGTTTTGTCTTTGGGTGCATATAAAAATGTTTCTGATCGATTAAGGTGTCTGGTATCTATGTAGTGTCATTAACTCTGAAAATAACTTCACTTGTATTTTAGGTGGCAAATTTTGAGTATATAGATGAAAATGAGGCGGCAGCACTAGAGGCACAGAGAATTGCTGCTGAAAGCAAATCTTCAGCTGGCGATAGGGCAAGTTATTGGGAAGAGTTGTTAAAGGACAAATTTGAAGTGCAGCAGGCTGAGGAGCTTAATGCTCTAGGAAAGAGAAAAAGAAGTCGCAAGCAGGTTTGTTCTCTGCTTCATCTCCCTTGACCAATCGTAGCATCATATTGATAACTGGATTTTCACCAATTACTTTTCTTTCTGTACTGTCGTATATTTGTTTCACGTTGTCATTCTTCGCTTTTGAATTCCATAGGTAGCTAAATATTCAGAGGTAATGGTTTAGTCGACTGTATTCAATAAATGTTCAACGCCATTTTCCTATCAACTGTTTTGAAAGTCATGTAATAAAATTGGAAATATAACTATTTTATTGATTGATTGGGGTTGATAGAGGCCCAAAGTAATTCTATTTTTTTTGTTTCACTCTCTATTTACTTGATATATCTTAATTACTGACAGTTTACATTGTTTGATCTGCTATCTTCATTTCATATCTTTCAGCAAGGCTGTTCTAATTGCTCTATGGACTTTTTTCCTAGTTGGTATCTGTTGAAGAAGATGATCTTGCTGGTTTGGAAGATGTGAGCTCTGATGGAGATGAAAGTTATGAAGCAGAGTCAACTGATGGTGAAGCACCCGGACAAGGAAATCCGACGGGTAGAAGGCCGTACAGGAGAAGGGGCCGTGGTATTATCATGTGTTTGAATTTTATTTTGTTGTAATGGAGCTGAAACTAGTGATATTATAGTGTGACAGTTTATTAAAAGTTAGTTCCGCAGATAACTCGGAGCCAACTCCATTGATGGAAGGCGAAGGGAGATCTTTCAGAGTATTGGGTTTCAACCAGAGTCAAAGGGCCATTTTTGTACAGACGTTAATGAGGTAAATTTTTCTCTAGGCGCATCAACATATCCAGTCTTATGCTGCACATGGTTACATGTTTTTGCGTCCTGACAAAAAAAACTGCAGATATGGAGTTGGCAATTACGATTGGAAGGAGTTTGTTCCTCGCTTAAAGCAGAAGACCTATGACGAAATAAAAGAGTATTGACTCAACCTTTATTGCTCTTCTCTTCAGCTTCTTTACAAAACACGCATCACTATAAAAAGGCGCTCTTGTTTATTCTTTGAAAAGACCAATGCTTTTCCTCAACTGATTGTTTAATGACTGCGTCTCAGTTATGGAATACTCTTCTTAAAGCACATTGCTGAAGATATTTGCGAGAATTCTCCAACCTTTTCAGGTGACTGACACTGACATGTGATTGTTGCTTCTCCTATAACCTATTAAATATATTACTGCAACAATTTTTGTTTATAGATGGTGTGCCCAAGGAAGGACTTAGAATTGAAGATGTTCTCGTCAGAATTGCTGTTCTGATGCTAGTACAGGAAAAGGTGGGCTGTTGAATTTAATCCTTTAATATGTTTCTCTCTTTTATTTCTGAGTTGTCTTCTGAGAACCAATGCGCAGTGTTGCTACATGGCGAGCTGTTGAATTTAATCCTTGAATATGTTTCTCTCTTTTATTTCTGAATTGTCTTCTGAGAATCAATGCGCAGTGTTGCCACATGGTGATTGGAGTTTCTGTATCTGTGTTTTACTGTTGTCGTGGTTTTGTTTTTTTTTATAGCTCAACTCTGTGTTTTTGGTACCCTGGCCTGACAGGTCAAATTTGTAGAAGATCATCCAGCGAAACCTGTTTTCCCCAATCGCATTCTTGAAAGATTCCCAGGACTGAGAAGTGGAAAAATTTGGAAGGAGGAACATGACAAGATAATGATTCGTGCTATTTTAAAGTATGAACCCTTCAACAGTTTTCTCGCCTCTCTGATCATTTTTATATTACTTGCTCACATTTTATTTTCCTTATTTGAATCTTTAGGCATGGGTACGGACGATGGCAAGCCATTGTTGATGACAGAGAGTTGGGGATCCAAGAGCTTATCTGCAAAGAATTGAACTTCCCTCATGTAAGTTTGTCTGCTGCCGAACAAGCTGGCTTGCAGGGGCAGAATGGTAGTGGAAGCTCCAATCCTGGAGCCCAGAATAACCAGAATCATGGAAGCGGTATTGCAGGGAACAATAATGCTTTTGCTGATGCGGGCCAAGTAAACTCGATGTTCTACTATCGGGACATGCAGAGAAGACTTGTTGAGTTTGTGAAAAAGCGAGTTCTGCTTCTGGAGAAAGCGTTGAATTATGAATATGCAGAGGATTATTATGTATGTTGTGTCCACGTTGCAGTGTCCGTGCTACCTATTCACATTGTCTTGTGCCACACATATTGTTCCAACGTTTTTATTGAATCTCTGGTTACAGGGACTTGGTGGCTCATCTTCTATGCCTACTGAAGAACCAGAAGCTGAAGCAAAGGTCACCAACACAGTGGAAGCAAGCTTTATTCAAGTCGATGATGAAATGCTTGATGGACTTCCCAAGACTGATCCCATCAGTAAGTTTTCTGTCACAAGTTTCTCTAGTTAATTGAGTTAATTGGTTCTAACGGTGGAATCTTATCTCGCTGCAGCTTCAGAAGAAATTATGGTGGCTGCTGTTGACAACAACCAAGAGCGGATTGAAATAGCCCAACTTTTTAACAAGGTAAGCTGTGTTTTGTCTTTTTTTTGTTTGATGGCTAATGTCTAGAACCAGTATTACATTAATCTCTATGTACTTAATCAGATGTGCAAAGAGTTAGATGAGAACGCTCGGGAATCAGTCCAGTCATATGTAAACGGTCAACCATCAAACGGCAAGCTGAATGAGAGCTTCCGTTCACTCGAATCTATCAACAGTAACATAACCAGAATCCTTTCCGCACCATCAGATCAATACAAGTCACAAGAAGACACCAGGCCAAACCTAAACAATGTTGAGATGAAAGATTCAGTGGAAGAAACAAAACCCTTAAGAGGAAGCGTCGATCTGAATGTGTTGGAGGGAGAGGAGAACATTGCAGAAGGTAGTGTTGATGTGAAAATGGAAGAAGCCAAAACAGAAGAGAAACTCAACGTTTTGGGTTGACCTTAAAGGACAACAACAACAACTGGGAAGATCTAAAGATTCAAGACCAAATGTGGTTATAAATTAAGAAACAGTTGTCACTATTATATTGTGTTTGTATGGACTTATTCCTTTTGTAATGGATCCTCAGCTCTGTTTTCTACCTAACTCGAGAACATTTATAGACTTGAGTTCATTAAAGTTTTAAAGTGATGAAATTATAGTTTTTCACTTTAAAACGCTTCAAAGCTCAATCTTGTGGTGGCATCGAACATTATAATAGTTTTGTTGGTTTGTGAAGTTACAAAAATTACTGTTGTAAATTGTTATTCGTTTAGTTGTGGTATATGTTGTATCATGCATCGTAATTTTATTTTAACATTGTTTAAAATAGTATTACGATTAAAAATCTATAATCAATCGTAATCGTAATTATCGGCGACATAAAAATAAACAATATTTATTGAAATTGTAGTCGAAATATTGACCATCTTAGATTGATTTTAATATAATTGGCTCATGTTGTGGGGCTACAATGGAATGATTGGAATCTCTGTTGCTTTTTATTCGTAATCATCAATTTTTTTGGAATAATAATTTACCTTTTCCTTAATAATTATATTCTTCAATTTCTGGATATATTCATAATTTGTTGTCTCTTTATAGGCTGTCTATTAGTTGTTTATCCATAGACACTACTGATAATTCTTTTGATAAAAACTGCATAGCAAAACAAAAGAGAATACTTACATATTAGGAAAATCATTTATGAATTTATTTATTTATTTATTATAATTATTTCTTAGTCCTAAATTGCTAGAACCAGTGGGAAAAAAAAATAGTTTACAGTTTCATTACAGAGAGAATATGAGAAAGAAATAAAAAAGCAATCACAAGATTGTCTTTGAATTATGCATAAATGTTCTCTCATATGCACGTTCTAAGTGAGCTAAAGCCTCCATATCCCAAATCTCCTCCAGACAAATCTCCTTGGCTCTGTTCCTGTCAAAATCACAATGAAAGCCAAATAATTTTCAAAAATCTCAGAGATCATCATAATAATCTTCAAATCAAAATACTTCTATTGGCAAAAAACTCAATAATCTCACACCTGCTTCATTGTTGAGTTGACTATATCATCTAAGGAACCAGCTTCTGTACCCATGAATCCACTCTGCAACTTGTGCTGCCCCATGACGAATCCTTCCTTTGGGTTTCTACTCAACATAGCATCAGTGGTTGGACCATAGTTGTCTGATTGTCTGGTCTGCAATGAACCATAAAAGCCTCCAGGCTGTGCGTTTGCATTTGAATCGAAGTCTGTGTTTCTGCAGAAAGCTCGGGGATTTGTATCCAAGGCCGGACTCAATGTACTGGCAGAGTCACAGAATGGGAGAGAATAGCTTGATGAGACATTGTTCCATTCCAAAGTGTCTTGCTTAGAATGTGGTAGTGGAGAGATATCGAACTGATTATGGATGCTATTACTGTTCTGAGGAGGAGCAAGACTCGACGAGGATACAGCGTTTGACCAGTGTTCCAAACGTTTATTGATCTGGTTTCCCGGGAAGCATGAAGGTGATGCTTGTGGGTGACCTTGTAGAACCAAGAGATTGTTATTAGGAGCACCGATGTGAGAGCTTTGTTGTGTAGAGAAGCTAGGAAAAGCTCCGGCGATGCTCTTGTTGCTATTGTTCATGTTTATTATGTTGTTGTTCGTCTGAAGCTGGTCAAACTCTAAAGGCATTGGTAATCCTTGAAGTATGTTACCTCCATCACTGTGGTTTAGCGGAAGTGATGAGACATGGTGAAACTTTCCAAGATCCGTTGGGTTTTGCAAAAACATTCCCAAAGAAGGAGAAGAGAGATTCCGAGCACCAACCCCGGGAGGAGTGTTGAGTTGGCCATGGATCCCATTTGAAGGGAAAGGTCTCACCGCAGCGGTTCCACCATGGAACTGACCAGTTCCAACAGGGATTGGGCGGTGCTGGAAACCGTCAAGTCCAGTGAGAGAAGAACTCATTTGCAAGAAATGTAAGTCAGAGTTTGCCATAATAGCTTGTTGATTACTCCCATTACTGATTCTCTTCAAGTAAAGGCGGAATTTCTGCAGCCACGGAAAAAAGGAATAAGCTTTTGATGTTTAAAAACAAAGCTTCCGTTGAGTAAAAAGACATGAAAGACTCTTTGCAACCTGAAGATGACTAGCCACATTTTCTCTAGTGAGCTTCTCAACATTCATCAGATCAAGAATCTTTTTAGGCATAGCCTCTGCATTCAATTACAACAAGCAAACAAAACAAAATTAAAAGCAGCAAAAGAGTGTTTGAATGACAATAAGTGACAATTATATTGAACTTACTCTCAAAGCCTAATTGATTAACCGCAGCTACAAATTTCTTGTGCAGCTCGACAGTCCAAACAACCCGTGGCTTCTTTTGAGCTGACGGATCATCGTTATCATCTCTTTCATCATCCTCTTCATCATTATACTGATCTTTACGTTTTCTATTTGCTCTCCCATTGTTCTGATCAGAGTTTCCAACACCTTCATTGCCCGATCCATCTCTCTTATCATCGTTATTACTCCCACGGTTCTTGTCAAATCTGCTTCTAACCACATGTTGCCATATGTTTTTCAACTCCTCAATGCGAACCGGTTTCAGTAAATAATCACAAGCTCCATGAGTTACTCCCTTCATCACATACTTTGGATCGCTATGTGCAGATAACACTGCAGAGTCAACAACAAGAATTCATCTTTAAACCAAACCAAGAATCAAGTATCAGGTCTAAAGATCAAAACTTTTCCAGGAATCAGGTTTAAAGATTCAATCTTTTCATGAGAAAAAAATGAAAATGTTGGATTAAAAGTAAAGGAAAAATTAAAGCAAAAACAAATAGTTGACTTACTTATGACAGGTAGGTCCATTTCAAGACCAACAAGCTCAAGCAATTTGAAACCATCCATGTCAGGCATGTCAACATCGCTAATAACAAGATCAAACTTGTTCTTGTTTCCTCTCAATAATTCTAGAGCCTTTTGTGCTTGGTTCGTAGTTGTAACTGCAGCCAATAAAGATGCAAAATTCAATTCAACAATGAACTCTCTCTTTCTCTCACTGACACATGTAACAATGAAGATTGGGTAGATCAGAGCATACAAAGTGGGAAGGGGATTTGACAAAAAAATGTGAATCTAACCAAAATCTAAACTGAATCCTGAAAAAAAATCGATTTATGTTGTTGGAAAGATCGAATCAGAAGCTAAATTTTGTATGGTTTCTACAAGTAGATAGCTATTTAAAAACCCTTTTTCAAAGCTTCCGGTCAAACAAACTATAGCAAAGAGAAATCCAGATCAAGTAATTAAATCCAACTGAATCTTGAAACCCATCAAAACAGATCCAAGAAAATGAAATGGTTTATTCAAGAGAGAAGAGAGATATAAAAACCATGGTATTGGCAACGATGAAGCAAGTTTTCAAGGATTCGAAGACAAGTCTGGTCATCGTCAACGGCAAGAACTCTCATTCCGACAGGAAACTGATCTAAAGCTACAAAATCTTGTTCCACAGTCATCTTCTTTAACAGACCCAGAAATCAAAATGGAATTTTTTTCTTCTCCTTTTGTTTTTGCTTGCAAGTGTCTTGGAGAAAAGCTAAAAGAGAGAGAGAAAGTGGAACTTTGATGTGCAGGAACGTCGACGGAAAAGAGTTTTATTGGATTAAATATGGAATGGGACTAGAGACAGAGAGAGAGAGAGTATGATTTAGTAGTATTATATTAGATTTAGAGAGAGAGGAACAAAAGATTTAGAGCAGAGTTAAAAAAAAGTTGCTTCTCTGACGATGGTGAAAGAAAGATTTTTTTTAGTTAATTATAATTACTAAACTGTTTCCAATCATCTTCACAACTATCACGAAAATTCTTTCAAACATAACCAAAACCGAAAATAAAATCCAATTCCACGAAAGTAACCGAAAACTAAACCGAATCAAGTTGAAATTTAATCCCCTAGTTTAATTAGAAGTAGTCCTGGTTTGATTTCAGTCCAAACCGGTTCTTATTGCACTGATTTTTCCGGTTTGATTTCAGTCCAAACCGGTTATTGCACTGATTGTACGGTTTGATTTCAGTCCAAACCGGTTATTGCACTGATTTTGCGGTTTGATTTCAGTCCAAACCGGTTATTACATTGATTTTCCGGTTTCATTTCAGTCCAAACCGGTTCTATTGCACTGATTTTACGGTTTGATTTCAGTCCAAACCGATTCTTATTGCACTGATTTTCCGGTTTGATTTCAGTCCAAACCGGTTATTGCACTGATTTTCCGGTTTGCGGTACTATTGCACTGATTTTACGGTTTGATTTCAGTCTGAAAAATTCACTTGTAGGATCCGAATGGTAAGTATAGATTGTAAATTGGTTTAAGTATTAAACTATAATAAAAACACATTTTGTGCTTATTAAAATAGGTATAATGATTTGATAAAGGAAGAAAAATAGGTGTGATATTTGAAAGAGGACATTAAAGGATAAATCGAAAGAGATGGGAAAGTGTTTTAAGTAGAAGATTTGGTTTACTAGAATGTTATATGGAATCATTATTCTGGAGATACATTTTGATTCTGGTTTTATCTTTTATTGTTTAACCGTTACACAACAACAAACAAAATTTAATTGTTTCCATATTTTCAATCATTCTTAATTACTTTCCATAGTATTTGTTTCAATTTTTTAAATCAAGTGTTGTAATATTTTGGTTTCTAAAAGAAAAAGAAATCTGGAAAATAGCCTAATTTTTTTATACAAAATTGATCTTCTTTTACTGATTTATAATTATTTTATTATTTATATTAGCAATTTGATTTCAAACTATTTTTAAAATTTATATAAAAACTAATGTATTGTTACATATAGGAAAGTTAGTTTAAAGAAACAAAGATATGTATTTTTCAGTTATAAGAAAATGACTAAAATATTTTTCAAATAATTTATATTTGAAAATGGTGGTGCATGAAATAAATATATCAGTTAACTATAGGTAATCTTGATTTAATATATGTTCCATATTGTATAATTGGGTCTAGCAGTTAGCCAAAAAAATTAGTATATATAAATTCAACTCATGCATTCATTTTTTATATCTAAAAGTCTAGCTTTAATAATTTCTAATATATTATTTAAAAAACATTTTAATAAAATAATATTATTATAACGTGTTATTGACCAAAATATTACGTGTCATTACTACAATAAATTTTTAAAAACATATAAATGAATTTAAATTAATATAATAATTACAATATATGTCGCTGCGATTAATTTAGTTATAAAATCAATATATTTTATTAAACTAACCAAAAATACTATTAGATTCGTAAAAAATAATTATTTTTATTTCTACATATAAGATAAGTTAGAAATAATTTCAAATAAAATATAAATAGATTTAATTTATTAAAATAATTATAATATATCCCGCTTCTATTAATTTGGTTAGAAAATCAATATATTTTACTATGAAAACAATAATATATGTAATTTATTTCAATTATAGAAATAATTTTAAAATTTAATGACATAATAATATATAATTAATAATATATTATAAATATTTAAATATTTAAATACATGTTAACAAAATAAATTAAATATGTATTAATAAATAATTAATATTTAAAATACTTACGTATTATTTTTATATATTCAAAATATTTTAAAAAATAAGTTATGTAAATATTTAATTTATATTTATTAAATAATTAATTAATTATAATATACAAATATTTTTGTCTAATCTAGTACACATAGTAAAGTAGGATTTAGTTAACTACATTGGGTCGATCGAAAAATCATAATTAAATTCATTTGAAGTATATGAATTCCAAAATTATATACAGTGAAATTGTTTTGGATTGGGAAGTGCATTAAGACTCTCTCTTTCTTTCAGTATCAGACTCAAATTTGGCTTCTTATAAATATTTAATGTTTAATCTAAACTAAAATTCGTTAACAAAATTTCAAATCAACGATGATTTTTCTTATTTAAGAAACAAATGAATATGAAAATGTTTACGATATGGAAAACTAAATCAAATTTACATGGAAATCTAGTCAACATGCTAACTAAGATTATGGAAATTGTGAAAATACGATTACGGAAAAATCATGAAAATTTGAGGAGAAAAGAGTAGTATTTTAAAATAATGTTTTTTAAAATATTTTAATTAAATTAAAATTTCAAAAATTACATATATTATTATCTCAAAAATACTTATTTACTTTAAATAAATTACAAATAAACTTAAAACATTATTTATTTTTTCTATTTTATGGTTTAAATTTTTCTTATTAAATAGCTATAATGTATTTTAATTTTAAATTTGTCTTATTATTTAAAATTTAAGTAGTAATACACTAAAATAACATATTTTTAAATTTTTGTTCTAAATTTAGCATTTTAAACTTAAAATTCTAGAAAACCATAAAATTTTTCTGAAAATACATATTTAACATAAATAAATTATAAATATAGTATTCCCAAGGGCGTTCCACAGTCATTGAAGCAGAAATCAGTGCCTTAATATGGGCAATACAAAGTACGTGGTCTTGGGTTATCGCTCAGTTATTTTTGAAGGTGATAATCTAACCCTCAATAATCTCATCAATAATAAAAGGTTTAATTTTCAATATCAACATTATGTTGATACAATCCAACAATGGATACCTAACTTCAGCGACATCCAATTTTGCCATCAACCAAGGATTTGTAACCATGCTGCTGACTTTTTAGCATCGTCATCAATTACGTCATCGGACCATTGGAATATTTATCATTGTTGTCCTTTCTTTTTAAATTCTATTGTAAACAATGATATTGATAATTAATAAAATTATTTGTTGGCAAAATTTTTTTATAAATATAGTTAAATATTTCTATTTATTTTTTTAACTTAGTTTTTAATCTTTTCTTATTAAAAATAACATTTTAAATATTTTAATATTAAATAAATGCTATTTTTTAAAATTTAAACTAATGGTGCTATATTTTTTCTCTTGTTCTTCATAAATTATTAGTATTATTCACATATTTTAGACTAAACAAATCATTTTTCATTGATTATAGTTTTTAGATATTTTAAGAGTCAGCATATATTAATGTTGTGAATTAGATTGGTGATAATGTTATTGTTCCTACGAAAAAGATATTATTTTACATACTAAATTCTCACTTATGTCCCAAATTAATTCAATGTTTGATAATCTCTAATATATTATATGAGAAATATTTTAAAAAAATAATGTTATTAACAAAAATGTCATACATCATCACAGTGAGTTTCAAGTAAATATAAATGGATTTAAATTATTAAAATAATTACAAATATACCATTATTATTAATTTGGTTAGAAAATTAATATATTTTATTAAACTAACCAAAAATACTATTAAATTCATAAAAAATAACTATTTTCTTTATTTAATTTGCTATTTTCTTTGTTTAATTACTTTTTACTTTTTTATTTTTTATTTTCTGAATCCTTATCACAATCATAATATGATTCATCATCCACTATCATTTGTAACTTTTTAAGTATCTCTCTCTCTCTCCAAAGTTGTATGACTTCACTATATCCAATTATTAATAACATGAAAGCAACACTTCATTATATATTTGCTATTTTTTGTTTTGGCAAAATGCAAAATCCTTATTGTATAATAATATAATGTGTATGTATATTATAAGCATGCATGTATGTAATATGCATAATTTAACAAAAAAAAAAGTAATATGAATACATGCATGCATCTTGTTTATCAATCATAGTCCACAAACATATGCTAACTAAAATAATGTTATAGTTTATATAGTTATTCAATTATACACTAAAGTAAATGGATTTTGAAGTCTTGACCAAATATGTACATAATAAAAAGCAATGAAAGATTTGTTGATCCCATCCACATCCAAAGAGTTTGTGTTATATAAGTATCTATGTAAAAAAAATTGTTTGTTATAATTTTTTATATAAATTTAAGGGTCATATTTTTTTTTTAATTCGCAACTCCGATTTTATTTGGAACAATTTGATTTTCTTTTAAGTTTATTGACGGTTTATTACATTAGTTTCAATTTCGAGTAAAACAATGATTGATGTAAAGTCGTTAATATCGATGAAGTGGTTTTTTTGTCACTTTAGAATAATCATTACAATATTCGATCAATCAAAAGATATTTATCATATCTTCAAACTAATGTGGTATTAAAGTGTTTATATAAAAAAAATGGAATTGCTCGCGCTTGTTTTGAAATCCTGTTTGTTTGAATGTTTTTCTCCCTTGCCTGGTAGTTCAATGAAAAGCTCGGATAATGTTGCTCGAATACTTTAAATTACTCTGAATTGATTCACAAAATACACTTTACACAAATTGCTGATATTCGGTTGTAGTAGATTCTAATCCTAATTAAAACATGCCTATTTGAGAATCTTTATGTAATATATCCTAACCTTAACTAAAACATGCGTATTTGAGAATTCTAATATAATATATTTTAACTAGATTTAGAAAATATATATGTATTATAATTAATTATTTATTTAATAAATATAAATTAGATATATATATATTTTATCTCATATTTAAAATATTTTTTAAAAAATTTAATATTAATTCGCTGATTTCGCCAGTAAAAAAAATTTACGAAAAAAAAATCTGAAATCCATCGGAGAGGGATTGGATGGGATAAGTTTGACCCACTTGATAGGTCTAATGTTTGGGTTGCTGGTTCGGTTTGATGTATGTCCTCTGGTTCACTTGATTGATTGTGGTCTTAACACACGACTCGAGAGAAGGAAACTATAACTTGTAAAAAAAGCAACATTCTGGGATTTGTAAATCTTTGGGTTAAAATGTGTTACTCCAAGCTAAACTGGGCCATAGGAGGATTGTCACAATAGCAATGGAAGAAAGAGTTTGGAGCAAATAAGATGAAAATAAGATGTTGGGCCTGTTTGGGTAAATCGAAACCCAAATAGAGTACGATTAATAAGAACCTTATTAGTCGTAAGAAAAAGAGCAACCATGTCTTAGAGAGAGTACCATCATGAGAGAGAAAAAGAGTGGTTTTCACGAGAAGGTGATAAAAAACACATTCGACTTGTCTCAGTTTAGGAAGAAAACAGAGGATCAAACGATATCATAATGGGCACAAATTTGGTAAGCGGAATCCCAATTTGTCAATAGTAAGAACAACTTAATAATTGTAAAAAAATAACATAAAATAAAATATTAATACAAGAATTTGGAAAATACAGATTTGTAGAATCGAGATGTTATTTCTTTTTTTTTTACTATGTTATAAGTATTACAATCTACCGGTCAAAAAGTACATGTTGTATCTTCGAATCAGTATAGTATTGATGTACTTATAATGAGAAAAGATGGCATTTTCTCGTTCTTGCGCTTCTGGCTAATCTGTCCGCTTGTATATTATTCTTCCTGGGTTGATGCGTGATAGTGAATTCTGGATAGCACTGTCGGATCGCATTGAATTCCTCTATCTCCGTTGAGAAGGCGGGCCATCTGCTTGGGTGCTGGATTAGGTGGATGAGCTCCATAGAATCCATGTAGAATTGTACACAATATCTCTGCATTTTATGCTGACTATGCATTGCCCATCGAAGGCCTAAAAACTCCATGTGCAGTGGAGATGTTCCTCTATATATACCCCTCATTCCAAGTAAGTCGCTTGTTTCATCCTTGAGTTTTAGGATCCAACCGATTCCTGAGGTTTGCTCTCCTTCTTTCCATGATCTGTCAAAGAAGCATGCGAAGGGAGATGTGTCATTGTCAGTATGTTTAGTTCCTTCAGCCACCGTGGAAGAGTCCTTCGTCTGGCTGTTGGACTCCATGGATGTGAACCATAGGTTGCTTTCCCTTAGCGCCTTATCCAGTATGTCTATTGCAGTGCGGTCTGTGTTTTTGTACAATTTTTCGTTCCTTGCTTTCCAGATGTACCATAGAATCCATGGGAAGCTTCTCGGGTCTAGATCTTCCTTTGCTCCATCCAGAATTCTCCATAGTAGGTAATCCAGATTTCCGAAGAGACTAGAAAGTGGGAAGTTGGACGGTGCTGAGGGGATATGAGATAGCGCCCATGTTTGGCGAGCCAGTGGGCATAGAAACAAGGTGTGATTTATGCACTCTAATTCATGCCCGCATCTATCACAGCCGGGTTCTATTCGGATATGCTGGTGGTACAGTTGGTCGTAGGTGGCTACTGCACCTGAGAGTGATTGCCATAGGAAATGCTGAATTTTCCGTGGAGCTTTTACTTTCCATATTGCTTGTTTCAGCGGAATGAGTGATGGTTGCTGTAGAGCGGAAGTCAGTCTAAAGTTTCCCCATTTTTGTAGTATCTCATAGCCCGATTTGACTGAGTACTCCCCTTCTTTGTGAAGTGCCAACACAGTTTACTCTGCGTTAACCTTGTGGTTGGGATAATAGTCATGATCAAACTTACATCTCTTGGGGAGAATATTTGTTTTAACTCTTGGATATTCCATCCTCCACCCTCTGGGCGGATAAGATCGGGTATCCTAAGATTAGGGAACCGGGATTGGTTGTGGTTTTCTAGGCCTCGTGGGAGTGCATCCGGTATCCAGGGATCTGTCCATATTAGGCCTGTCAAGCGGGTCAGACCCGCCCCGCCTGACCCACCCCGCAGCGGGTTACAGATTTTTTTGCATAAAATTTTTTTACCCGTAAAACCCGCGAATCAATTTTTTTAGACCTGCACCCGCCCCACATTAATCAAGCGGGTCCCACGGGTGACCCGCTTCATTTTTTAAAATTTTTTTTAAAAATTTAATAAATTTAATTAAACTAAAATATTTAATAAATTTAATTAAAATAAAATATTTAATACATTTAATTAAAAATTTTAAAAATATTTAATAAATTTAATTAAACTAAAATATTTAATAAATTTATTTAAATTAAAATATTTAATAAATTTAATTAAAGTTTCTAAAAATATTTAAATAATTTAATTAAAATATTTAATAATTTTATTTGTTTGGGTTTAAATTAGCTTGGGCTTAAATTAGTTGGGCCTAAATTTGATTAATTTGATTGAGCCCAAAATTTGCGGGTATCCGCTAACCTGCAAATTAAAAAATTGCGACCTGCACCCGCCCCGCTCTAAATAATGCTCGACCCGCACCCACCCCGCATATGAAAATTTTTTTTTCACTCGACCCGCACCCGCCCCGCAGCGGGTCAAACGGGGCGGGACCCACGGGTAAAGAATCATATTGACAGGCCTAGTCCATATATCGTCATCAAGGGAATTCCCCATTATCTTCCGTGTGCCTCTTCTTACTAGGTCTATCGCCGACCACACACTTCACCATCCGTATGATGGTCGGTATGGTTTGTATGCTTGGAAGACCTGCGTATCTTTGTAGTATCTTCCTTTCATCACCTTGGCTACAAGTGAGTTCGGGGATGTTTCCAACTGCCATAGTTGTTTTGCGAGCAAAGCTTTGTTAAAATATTCAAAATTCCGAAATCTTATGACACCTTCTAATTTGGGTAGACATAGGTTTTCCCATGGTAGCCAGTGTGTCCCCTTCCCGTAGGTTCCTGATTTCCACCAGAAGTTGCTGATCGCACTGGTCAGCTTTTTGCACAATGATTTGAGAAACAGAAAGCATGACATCGCATAGGTGGGTATTGTCATCGCCACTGCCTTGATCATCACTTCCTTTCCCCCTCTGGATAAGAGCTTTGCTGACCATCCATTAATTCTTTGCTAGATTCGATCCTGTATGTATGCAAATATTTGTGCTTTTGACCTTTTTAGGTTTTCTGGAATTCCCAGGTACCTCCCTACTCCCCTGGTTCCTTCAATCCGTAATCTCTCTCTGATTTCAGTTTGGATGTTGATTGGTACCTTTTTCCAAAAATAATCGTTGATTTCTTGAAGTTGATTTCCTGACTAGAGGCCTTGCAGCATCCATCCAGAATACTTGCAATTGCTTCACATTGGACTATCGACGCTCTGCAGAAGAATAGGCTGTCATCTGCGAAGAGTAGGTGTGAGATTGGAGGGCTTGCTTGCGCCACACGAATGCCTGTAATATGCTTTGATGCCTCAACGGCATTTAGGTTGGCGATTAGTGCCTCTGTGCAGAGGATGCACTACAAGAAAACAGCGTATTTCCGACGGCTGTATCCGTCGGAAATACGTCGGTAAAACAGTTTCTCAACTACTTTCCGATGAAACTAGTCCGTCGGGACTATTTCGTCGGAAATGCGCTTCCATCGGGAAGGTATCGAGATTTTCTGACGGATTAGCGATTAACTGTGCCATCGGAAACTTCCGACGGATGTTCGATGACATCCTTCCGTCGGAAATAACCGACGGATCTGCGATGGTCCGGTTACATCGGAAAACGCCGACGAATTTTCGAGGGCATTTTCCGATGACTTGTGCCGTTGGAAATATTGTCCGATGATATTTCCCGATGGTTTATAACCGTCGGGAATTTCCGACGACTTGTTCCGTCTGGAATTTCCGACGACAGTAGCCGTCGGAAACACCAAATAATTGAAAAAATAAAAAAATTATTTTTTTAATATTTATATTTTTAAAATATTTAATTAATTAATTAAATATTTTAAAAATATAAATATTAAAAAATTAATTTTTTAATTTTATTTTAATATTTAAATTGATATTATTAAAAATAATCATACAATTAATAAAAATAATATTATAAATATAAATATTATTAAACATTTATTTTAAATTACAAATTACAAAGGAGGAGCAGGAGGAGAAGGAGGAGAAAAAAAGTCATTAGGCAATTTATTTTTTATCATTTCTACAAAGTTTTTGAGATTATTCATCTCTATTTTCATGGACGCCATTTCTTCTTTTAACTGTTCATTTTCCTCGTTTCTAACTGCAGATGTTGCGCCACCAGTATCTGCAACTCTCCCGAGTCCTGGATGACGACCCTTTGAAAATGGTACTTCCTGTAAAAATAAGAAATATTATTAAAAAATTTAATAAAAATTATTATAATATTAATTATATATTTTTTAAAAAAAAACTTACATCAAGAACGAGACGGTTAATCTCAGAACGCGGCAATTCAGCGACCGAAGATGAAGAACCAACTTGAGATTGCTGGGTTAGAATATCACTTTTTTTCTTTTTTACTTTTTCGATGATCTCACTAACGAGACCATCTTGGATACGACCAGTCTTTTTGTTTGTGTGGACGGCCTCGAGAAGTTGCAAGTGATCTGGAGGCGCTCCAATTTCTTGTGCCTAAAAATAAAAAAATTCTAAATTAATAATTTAAAAACTTTTAAATAATAATAAATAATTAATATAATAATTAATTTACCAATTGATCGGCTCGTCTGAGAAAACTAGTCGATCCGGCATTGTGAATATAAATGTCTTTGCCTCCTCGGTCGCTCTTCCGGTTTCCCGAATTAGTTTTTGAGATAACCTCAGCAGTGGAAGATTCCCAATAACGAATAAAGTCGTTCCAAACCGACTCATTCAACCCTCTTGGTTTATCTTTTCCCTTTTTCCATTTTTGTTTCCATTCGTTCATGTGGCGGGAAAATTGTATTGCAGCCTCTTTTTCGAAAGCGTCTTCCACCAATTTTGTGTTCATGGGATCCCATGTAAATTCTTGCTGCGAAATTTTAATATATATTACTAAAAAAATTATTATTAAAAAATATTTAAAATAATTATATATTTAAAATTTAAATAACGTACCGCAAACGTCCTGAACCAAATCTGACGTTCTTCGTACGGAATATCTCGAAATTTGGTATATGATTTATTCAAAAGAGAATGAAGTATTTTTAATATAGATTTGCTTATTCCATTGTTTGAAATACCAAACCTACGAATTTTTATTACAATAGTATTAAAATAATTATTTTAAATATAATTATAGAATATTATTAAAATAATTATTTTAAATATAATTATAGAAAATTTAATTTTTACCATGTCGAGTTTCCTTGACGTCTCGGATCGAGAAATGTGAGAAGTTCACGACCAGACTGTTGAACCAATTCTTCAATTGTCATTGGTCGGAAAGAATCATTTGCAGATTCTGGAACTTTTGGTATAAAACTCGGAGTCGATGACTCACTACGTCTTTGGTAATCTTGATACGACCTATAATTTTTTTATGTTTATAATATTTTTATAAAAAAGTAATATTAATAATATTTTTTATTAGAAAGTTAAAAAATATTGCAAATAATTATGATTTTCAATTTTTTAAGAATTTTATTATTATAATAATTGTCTTTTTGACTAAATTAATTATGAAGCACAAACATAATAAGTTGAGGTGGATCCATTCCAAGTATCACTTATTCCACAACTTATAATCCTTCATGGAGGTACCATTGTTTCTAATAAAAGAATATGAAAATCTGTTGTGATTCAAACTCTAATCACAAGTCTAAACCTTTTTTCAAGACGGAATTTGGGTGGCTTCATCAGATTATAAAAATGCAAGTCCGGATCCTCTTAGAAATGTTGCAGAAGACATTGTCAACCAGATTAATGCTAACAACATGGAAGACATTTTCAGATTCTGCAACGTATACGTGGATCTGGACTTTGTGGTAAGTATATTCAACAGGCCATGAAAATACAACATAAAGGATGTCCAATCATATTAGATGTGCATGAATGATGCAAACAATCTTTTATTCAAAAACTTTTGTTTATTTTGTGCCGTGCTTTTAGGGTTGAAAATTGAACTTTTATTTGGAAGAAAAAATAGTATTAATAAATTGAGATCTCTGGAAATCCGGTGGGGGGGCCTATGCGAATATCAAGAGAAAAATATTCCTAAAATCGAATAAATAATAGAGGAGAAATCCGTACAGAGAATCGAGAAAAATACGATCTATCTCCTCCTTAATGTGTGTGAAAAAGCCGAAAATTAAGAGAAAAGTTAAAGATGAGAATCTGATTTGGTCACCTATCAGTTCAAACTAAACCGGTTCAATCAATGTATCTAAATAATCCGACTCGGCTCGGGTTAGTCGCCTCAGTAGTGTATATCCATTGACTCTTGGATTCGACCTTAGAGTATGGATGGATAGGCTTGGATTCGACTTTAGAGTAGTATTCATATAAGAAAACTATTTTTTTAAGAAAAACTTACATGATTTGCGGCGATTTGCAGATATTTGCGGCGATTTGCAGATATTTGCGGCGACGTACGGCGGAAGAGGATGAGATCCGAAGGAGAGAAACGTGAAAAAGGAAGAAGAAGAAGAAACAGTCGTAGGTTATATTAGATATTTCCGACGGCGATTTCCGTCGGGATTCCATCGGATATGTAATAAATATTTTCGCCAAATCCCGCGTTGGAAATTATGTTTCCCGGGTAAAATTTTAATCCGTCGGAAATCCATCGGATTGCCGTCGATGAAGGTAAAACCTGTGCATGATCGACAAATAGTTTGCACACGTTGCAATTGATGGTATTCCGACAGATTTCCGACGGAAGTACGTAAGCCATCGGAAAGCCGTCGGTAACATATTTATATATAATTAAAGTATTTCTGTATATTCCGACAGATTGCCGACGGAGTTACAAAAGCCATCGGAAAGCCGTCGCTATTTTTATCAATATTTCAAGAAATATTTATAAATTATTAAAAAAAGAATTTCAGATAAAAAAATTATATATCAAAATGCATTAAAAATAACAAAAAAAGTTTGAATATGTAGCGTGTAAGCATTTATGAACATATGGAAATGAAATATGGAAAAAAAATATTAAATCTGAATTTGAATATGAATTTAGAAAAGATAATTTATATATAATTAAAGTATGGAAAAAAATCTTATTATCACAAATTTAATCTGAATCTGATGAATATTCCGAATTAGCTGAATTTTGGTCGTCAAACTCGCCAATCTCTTCTTCTGAATCTTGAAACACGTTGTAATCTTCGTTTGTGGTGTCATCAACAACAAGGTTAACTTCAAGAGAAGTGTCTATGGAACCTAAGTTACCAATTGTGCTTTGTTGCATAGGCTCTTGTTCGGTAATACCACATACCATTCCTCTAGGATGTATTGAGGTCACTGTAATCCAAGGATCTTGCTTGTTTCTCACACGAGGATATCGAATGTAACAAACCTGGTCCGCTTGTGATGCAAGTATAAAAGGATCATATTTTCGATGTCGCTTACGAGAGTGGATAAATGTAACACCGAATTCGTCTTCACGTTGACCCATGACAGGGTCATACCAGTCACAATAGAACACAATACACCTCAAATCAATCATTCCTGGATAGTGAACTTCTAATATTTCACGAAGAATACCATTGTATACAATTTCTCCCGATTGAGATGATACACCATAATTACAAGTTGTTTGTGAGTTTCCTTCGCGATGACTCTTAAAAGCATAACCACGAGTGCAGTACATTGGATAAGATTTTGCAGTAAATGTAGGACCACTCACCAACTCAACTAACCACGTGGGAAACGTTATGCCCCTAGAAGGACCTGTAGTAACCTACAAAATAATAGAATGTATTAAATTATAAATATATATATATATATATATATATATAGATATATAGTAAATATTATTGAAAATTATGTAATTAATTGTGGTAACACTAACATAAAATTGCAACCATTTTGCAAATTCGTTTTTTTTAAGTTCGGCCAACTCATTCTCGCTGTAATCTGAATAATGAACACGTATTTGTTCCATGTATATCCTGTTAATTATAAAAAAATAAATTAACAATAAATTATAATAATAACTAAAAACAAAATTAAATTGAATGTACCTTTCATATTCCAAAACGTCATCGCAATTTGTCAAAATATACAAATGCAAGTGATTGTGTTCCTCCTTTGATAGGCGTCGCATCTTCCCTTTTCCACTTAAACGTCCAATTTGTGCAAATATTTCTGGCACATACACTGGATAGTTTGGTTTTTCTCCTCCATCATCATGTCGTGAATGCCGTCTATTTTTTGTTTGCACTTGCGATGGAAAATAGTAGCTAGCAAAGTTAGATGTTTCTTCATTAATACTTTGTGCGACGATTGAACCTTCAACCCTGGCAAGATTTTAAACTTTTTTCTTTAGGTGGAACATATATCTCTCAAAAGGATACATCCATCTGTACTGAACAGGTCCTCCAAGGGCTGCTTCTCTAGGGAGGTGAATAGGAAGATGCTCCATAACATCAAAAAATGCTGGTGGAAATATTTTCTCCAGGTTACAAATGAGAACCGGTATTTTTCCCTCCAAATTTTGGATATCGTCTACAGTAAGTGATCTTGTACATAAATCTCGGAAAAAAAGCACCAATCCCTACATAAAAAATATATTTTAATATCATATAATATATGAAAATATTATTATATATATATAATAATGTAAATTTAACGTCGTACCTGCAATTGCTCCGTAGACGTTTTTAGGCAGTAGATCGCTAAAGGCAAATGGGAATAATCTTTGCATGACAACATGACAATCATGACTTTTCATCCTTAAAAATTTACCTTCAATAGTATCGACACAATTACGAAGATTAGATGCATATCCATCTGGAAATTTGACACTATGCTTAATCCAGTCAAAGAATTCATCTTTTGCATGCGCATCTAACCGGAATGCGGGAGACAATATGGGCATGCTAATCTTCCATGCGTCGACCATCCTGATAACATACCATATGCTGGAAAATCACTTATCGTCCACATAAGTACAGCTCGCATCAAGAAGTTCTGTTGGTTGGAAACATCGAATGCTTCGACACAATTTTCCCATAATATTTTTAACTCATAAATTAGTGGCTGCAAGAAAATATCAAGCGATCGCTTAGGATGCTCTGGGCCAGGGACGAGAATTGTTAGAAATAAAAACTCTCATTTCATGCACAAAGAAGGAGGCAAATTATAAGGTGTAACGATAACTGGCCACAATGAGTATTGCCTCCCATGCTTCCCAAAAGGATTGAATCTATCTGTAGATAACCCGAGGTATACGTTTCTAGGCTCATATGCAAAACTAGGATAAACCTGTTGAAAATGTTTCCATGCTTCTGCATCCGAGGGATGCACAATTTCTCCATTCGAATTATGTTCTGCATGCCATCTCATAGGTTTTGCCGTGTGTTCAGATTGATATAACCTCTTTAACCTCTCTGTTAATGGCAAATACCACATCCGTTTATGCGGAATAGGTACTCTACCGCTTGTCTCTTGAAATCGAGGTTTGTGACAAAATTGGCACTTCATACGGTTTTCATCATTTCTCCAATAGATCATGCAATTGTCAATACATACATCGATCATCTGATATGGCAATCCAAGACTAGATACAAGTTTTTGAACCTCGTAATATGAAGTAGGTGCAATATTATCTTCAGGTAATATATCTCTAACAAAATCAGCTATCGCATTCACACAATCTTCAGGCAAGTTGAAATCCGTATTTATCGTCATCAACCTGCTTGCAGCAGATAAAGGCGATAATCCATCTCTACATCCTTTATACAAAGGCTGCTTGGATGCATCTAACATATCAAAAAAATTTCGGGCTTCCATATTAGGTTCCTCTATTCTGCTAATATCTTCGATGTACGATTCTCTTTGTTCACGAAATGCATCATTCACCATTTGAACAGTACCTCCGTTTATATCAACTTCTGATGCCGGTTCCTCTACCCTAACATTAGTATTATCTATCCTTTTTGAAGTACTACCATAATATTGCATCGATGCATCAGTTTCTCCATGTGAATACCAAATTTTGTAACCCGGCATAAATCCATTCCTATACAAATGATTACGTACTTCTCTAACAGAGATTAATCTATGATTTCGACATTTAATACACGGACAATACATTTTACCGTATTCCGATGTCATGCTATTCTTTGATGCAAATGTCATGAACTCTTCAACACCTTGCGCAAATTCATCAGTCAATTCCCCCATGGTTGAATCATATCGAGGTTTATCCATCCACGATCAAAAATACTCAAAAGAACCCGAAGAACACTTTTTTAAAAAAATTTTGGTTCTGTTAAAATTTTGAAAGATCATAGCTTATTTATACTGAAAAATAGATATTATCATGATTTTTTAACAGATTATTAAGAATTATTAACAGATAATTACGAACTATAAAAAGATTATTCTTCAGAATATTCTCTATTTCCGACAGAATTCTGACGGTTACCGACCACAACCGGATATTCACGTATTTCGAATAAATCTTATCAAAATAAACCGACGGTTTTCCGATGGATATCCGACCATCGATGGATAAACACAAAATTTTAACAAGGTACGTATATTTCCGACGGATTGCCGACTGTATCCGACAATGGTCGGATAGTTCCGATGGGTTTCTGATGACTTCTTCTGACGGATTTCCGACGGGCTATAAAACACATAATCCGTCATGAATTCGTCGGAATATTACCAACGTATCTGAAGCCATCGATTCTTCTACAAAGTCATCGGAAAAGGCCAACGGTTTTTTGTCCGTCGGAAATACCGTCGGAAATGTTAATGTTTTCTTGTAGTGATGAATAAATACAGGGATAAAGGGTCCCCCTGATGGAGTCCCCGTTGAGGGTGTATGCACCCTTTGGGGGTCCCATTAATTATGACCTGATATTTGACTGTTGTCACGCATTGCATGATCCAATTTATCCATCTTCTAGAAAAATCTAGTTTTTCCATTAGGGCCGCTAGGAAATGCCATTCCACTCTATCATATGTTTTACTCATGTTAGTCTTGATTGCTAAGTATCCAGTTTGGCAATATGACTTTGATTGTAGAGTGTGGAAGACCTCCTGCACAATGAGGATGTTGTCGGAAATCGCCCGCCCTGCTACGAAAGCTGATTGTGTTTCTGATATGAGGGATGGCATGATTTTCTTCAGAAGGTGGCACAAAACTTTTGAAATGATCTTATAGCTTACGTTACATAAGCTAATAGGTCTGAATAACATCATATGTCTTGGTTTATCTTTCTTGGGGATAAGACAGATGTTGGTTTCATTCAGAGTTGGGTCAAAACTTCCACTATCCATGAAGTTTTTCATGAGTTCTACCAAGTGATCACCCACAATGTTCCAAAATCTTTGGAAAAATAGGGCAGTCATTCCATCAGGTCTGGGCGTCTTTTTTGGATGCATCGAGAATAGGGTTGTCTGTACCTTTTCCTTCGTTATTGTACTCTCCAATTGGGAGTTCATCTCCGGGTTGATTTTCTGTGCTATAGGGGCTAGTGAAGAGTGAATGTCAGTGGCTTCTGTAGATGTGAAGAGGCTCTTGAAATACTCCGTAGCTACCTTTTCCACATTTTTTTCTTTTTCCACCCACATCCCATTTATGTTTGTGAGTCCTAATATTCGATTTCTTGCACGATGTTGTTTTGTTGAAGCGTGGAAAATTTTTGTGTTTTGATCTCCTTCTTTCAGCCACAAGGCCCTACTTTTTTGTTGCCAAAAGACTTCTTCTTTGTGTAAGGCTTTGCTTATCATCTTTTTTATCTCAGACACCTCCTCAGCGGACGTCATGTCTGATGATTGGGCTTCCTCCGGCATCTCCTTTAGGTCATTGCAGATCTTTCCTGAATTGAGATTCTCTCTGCGTCTCCATCTAGAGATCGTTGAGCGGCATTCAGCAATGCGATCTTTGATCGGGATGTTGTGTGTGTTGCTGTCTTGAAGCCACCCTGTCCTAACGATTGTCTCAAAATCTTTTTGTTCTAGCCATCTCTTATCAAACCAGAATCTTGACTTTCTCCTCCCCATTCTATGGGCGATGTGAATCCAGATTGGGCGATGATCGGATCCGTAGAATTGCAGGTAGTTTTTCTTGGTTTGCGAAAAGGCATTGTGCCAATCCTCGTTCCCCACTGCTCTATCTAGGCGGCATCAGATTATTAATCCTTTTTTTTTGCCAAACCAGGATAAGCTATTCCCAATAAAGGGGAAATCGGCCATTCCATAATTCTCTTGCATTGTTTTGAAGTTCTGAAAGCTTCTTTCCGGACGAATCCTTCCTCGTGATTTCTTGTGGTTTCCATTAATTTCATTGAAATCACCTGCCATCAACCATGGACTTGTTCTGGTAATGCCTATACGTACAAGTTTTTCCCAGACATTGTTCCTTAAGTTTGCAACAGAATCGCCGTAAACGAAAGATATAAAAACTTTATTATCATCAATTGTAGCGGTTACATCGATGATATTCTTATTGAAAAAAAGAACTTTAACATTAAACTCGGTTAGAGCCATCAGAGCCAAACCCCCACTAAGGCCTAGCGGGTCTACCGTAAACAAAAAATCATATCCTAAATGAGCTTGCATATCCTGGATGAAGCTCCTACTTTGCTTTGTTTCCATCAAAAACAGTAACCCCGGGAACAACGATTTCCATAATTCCCATAATCGCCGAACTGCCAAGAAGCTTCCTGCTCCCTGGCAGTTCCAACTAAGGATCATTAGGCCCCCTCCGGTGGTCTCTCCTTGACCACCAGATCTTTGGGACCCTCAGAATTTTCCTTTTTTGGAGGTATCGCCGCTGAGGTAGACGAAACCTTTTCCTTTTCCTTGAGGAGTGCACACTTTTTGAAGGATTTGGGGTCCCCGAAGTACATGATGGAGTTTTTCCTTACTTTGGATGCTCGGAAAGGAGTTCTCCCAATTTTCTTCTTGACTTGGAGTGATTTGGATATTCTATCGTTCATTCTGGTACAAGCCCCTCGTCCTCCTCGGTTAGACCCATTTGCCAGGATTTCCCGCATATGTGAGATGATCTCCCTTGGGTTGAGCACATCTCTTTTTTCCACCTGAAACTGAGGTAAAACAACATTCTCGGTTAGAGTGATAGGAGGGTTAGTGGAGGAGGAACCCCTTAATATTCTCCTATTTGCCTCACGGGCTTCTTCTTCAGTGTCCTTGTACCAGGAAGGCCTTTTTTCCCCATAGGGCGTTTTTGTGCTATCTCGTCCACCGGTTTCTCAAGCCTCTCCATTACCAGTTTTTTGGTACGGTTCACCTCTTCCCTGAGTGGTTCATCGAACCTGAGTGATTCCCTTGCTGAGGAGTACCTTGGCTTCTTTCCCGGAGGGGAAACCGGTTCCTTTCCCTTGCACTTCTTGTCCCCATTCTTCCCCCTCTCCTCTTCGTTCCTTCTTGGTCTAGGTTCTTCTTCCCTCCTCCTTGGTGGTAGGGGTGGTAGTGGGGTCCGTTCTGGTTGGGCTTCCACTTTCTTAGAAGAGCAATGTCTTTCATCATGGGTAATACGATGACATTGTTCGCATAACTTTATTAGCTTTTCGTAGTCGAATATCACTGTGACTATGTCTCCGTTTGTGAATTTCAAGTCCCTTGCAAACATCAAGGGTTCATCCGCGTTTATGGAAACCCTTATCTTGGCCTCCTCCACTTCGTAGTGTTGCAATTCACCCATGGCATGGCCGACATCCACTATCGTTTCCTCAGCCAAGTAGTGTGTTGGGATTCCTACAATCCTTACCCAGAATAGGATTGTTGAAGGGAAATTTGATTTGACACTTGGTACCCATCTTTGCAGGGTGGTCCTCCATTGGTCAAAATGGTATGGCCTTTTCTCCAGGACTGCCAGAATATCGGTTTCTGAGCTGAACCGAAACATGAACCGTCCATGACTTGGTTCTTGTCCTTGGACGCGTCCTTCACAGTTCCAAATAGAGGGGAGTAGGGTCATAAAGGTACGTACCCTATGTCCTTGCATAGGCATGTTAAGTACCCGACCCACTAAAGTGGACTCAAAGCGTTTCAAAACCGCAGAGTTATCAAAAGCTCTGATTTTGATTGGGGCCTATTTTTTGAGATCCCTGCAGTTTTTTGCAACAAGTATCCAGAGATTTTCATGGTGTTGGTTTGGTTTTGAATTAACCAAATTGTCTTGACAAACCAGGAAGAATTGATTTTGCAAATCCGGTTAAGTGGTGAACCGGTTATTTGAGGTTTTGCACTAAACCGAGTCTGGTTTAGCGAGTGGGGATTTGTACGGTGCGTGTTAGTACACGAAGACCAAGATCGGGTTATTCGCCGGTGTGGTATTCCGGCAAGGGGTGACGGTGTTTTGACACGGGACATCTCTCGCACGACCAGTAATCGGTTTATCGGGATGCGGATCCGATGATATGGGTCGTAATGGGTTGCCGGTTCCCGATTCCGAAAACAGAGTATTGCAGAGCTGATTTGCAGAGATGCCGAAAAAAATAGAGGAAAGAATTTTGTTGAGTGCTTAGGTGATTTTCGGGTGGGAAGGGAGCGATGTCGTTGGCCCCTATTTATAGGGTCTATGCCGTGAGCCCGGTGCCCTACCTCGCGGTTTCCGAGTTGATGCCGCCGTGAAGAGCTCCACTTTCCCGATTTGGCTAACACAGATCTAATCACCATTAGTGTAATGAAGATTCGGGTTGATGGCATTGATTGCGGCATCTCGGGCTCCATCCTCGCAGATTCTTCCCACCGAATCTTCCTCGCAATCTTCAGTCTTCCATAACCGGCACCTCCGAGATTTTCATACGTCTTCTCTCGCGGCATCGAGCCTCTCCGGACGGCGGCGTGGGCTCAAAACCGTTACGGACTTTTAATTTTCAAAAGTCGTAACGGCCCGTTGCGAGAGAGAGCATTTTAACTTCTCAACCATTAGTTTAAATATCATAGATTTTGTGGTATCGAGATGTTATTTCTTTAATTTTGAAAATGTCTTGTAATGTGACGGTTGCATAGCTATTCTAAGATGCAACTACAATTATTATGTTTTGCACAATCCAAAAACACAATCTAACAAACGTTTTTTTTTATGTTGCATTCTCATACTAAATATGTGAAGAATTTGTATATGTATATGTTACAAAGAAAACCAAAAAAATTCTTTTTTCTTCCTACATCATTTTTTAATACTCACCATATGAGTTTATAATCAGATTACTTCATTTTTAATGAAAAATAATCTTCCACTAAAAATCATTATGGTTTTTATGTTATAAAACAATAAACCAAATTAATTTGGTGATAACATGTAATTTAACTCAATTAAAGAAAGATTGACTATTTGACTTACTCAACAAATAACAAATGAGATTTAAACCAAACCACAATAATAATTGTACCGATCATTGATCTATTTGCTAAATTCCAAAAATACAAAACTTGAGTTCGGTTATATGTTTCCACTAATAGACAAAAATATATTTAAAGCTTTGAGTTTTGTTATAATTTATCCGTTTGATATATAAGAGAGATTTTATCTCTAACTTCTAATGTAGAACAAATTATATTTGTTTATTTTATGTTTATCAAACAACCCAATTTACACCATTATTTTTCATTTAAACGAATTTTGATTATAACGTTTTCACAAAAAAAAACTCAACAGAAAATAATCGAAAGCCATTTCCGTAAATTGAGTTCCAACATCGATCCACATGTACGGGCAAAAGGGTCTCTCACTTGGAGGTATATTTTGAAAGTTATAAACGTTTTTCCGAAATGTATATGTACAGTGTGAATTTGAAACCAGTGAGATAGAAGTTTGGAAAAGTGATTTGATCATAGCTCAAACTTTATGGGTAAGTTCATAAGTCTATCGATGTGTGGAAAAGGGTTTCCAATTTCTTGATCTGTGCGGAGTGCAAATCTGACCAATACCGATACAACAATTTTAAAGAATCTTGAGAGATACATTTGAAGTCTGATTGGCCATAAATATGGTGACGATTTTCGTGATCCCACTGGATTGAGTATAAATACGGAATCTATCTTTCAAACCTGAAAACACTGCGAGTAAAGCGGAGAAATCAGACCAAACATCTGAATCTAATAACATATATTCAACTTTGAACAAATATGTTTGGAAAGAAATGGTGAAGTAGTTCTAGTGGATCACCATGCAGTCCATTGCTTATATAATTAATCTCTTTCTAATCAAATTTTCATACACACAATCTTTGTTTTACGTACACATTTTCAGTGCTTAAGAGCTTTTGGAGAGACAATTTTCTCATCTGAATCTTTTTTTTCTTCTATTTTTTAATGTTACATGTCAATCATAATTGAGTAATACACTAAAATAACATTTTATTTTTATTTTTTTGTCTGAAATTTAACAATTTAAATTTAAATTTACAAAAATAACACAAATTATTTTCTATATATATATATATATCATAAATACATTATAAATATAATTAAAATATTATATTTGGATTATTTATTATAATTTAAAGTTTAATTTTTTCTTATCATAAATATGTTTTAAGGTATTTTTATAAATTTACACTAATCATGATATATTTCGAATAAAAACTTACTTTTGTCAATTGTATTATGCAATTTATGAAATACTATTTTTAATATCATTTTGAGAAATTTGCTTATAGACCTTAATAAAATCGATAGGCGTTATTATTTAATTAAACTTTATAAAACCTGAAAAGTTTATCATAAGAACTTTATAAACATTATAAACGCCCTTTTATAATAAATATAAAATTAAAAAAATTGATAAATAATATTTTTGAAATTGGACAACGAATGGTGTTACTTTAAAAAATTGGTATTATAAAATTCCTTATTATTATATTAATTAATATTAATTATTTTTAATATCTAAATCTATTAAATTTTTTAAAAAGTTTAGAATTACATATTTATTTATATAATAAATTTTAGTTATTGTTGGAATCATCTGTATATTTGAAACCTCATTTTACCTTTTCAAAAAAAAAACATATAGATTTGTATTTAATATTTATTAAATTTATTATATAAATATAAATTAAAAATCTCGTGTATTTAGATCCAATTAGGTTCCCTCTGCCTTTCTGATCGTCAAAAATGTATTTGACAGCACTCAGCTAAAGAAAACAGAACGTAAGCTCTTTTGCTTAACCATTAAACCACCCACTTTCCCAGAAACTTCAAAAATAGTTGAGAGGATGAAGATGAAACGACGAAGAAACCTTTAAAGTTCTCATCTTTAAATCCCGGATCTGCACTTCTCAAGTTCTTCAATTTTCACCTTCTTCCATCTCCGAAATCTCCGGTTCCCGATCGGTGTCCTTGTTGTGATGTATTGAACCTGAGAGATGTCGTGTTGGAGCGGTTCGGTTAGGCCGAAGGAGAAATCCGGTTCAATTCCGGTTTACCTGAATGTCTACGATCTAACTCCTATGAATGCTTATGGTTACTGGCTCGGACTTGGAGTTTTTCATTCTGGTGTTGAAGGTGAGTTTTGATTTCAATTTCAATTTTAATTTTCTGGGTTTGGCTTTTTTTGTTCGAATCTACTTGTGTTTGATTGCTAAGAAAGTGAGGGGACCGATGAGATTATTATTATTATTTTTGCTAGATTTGCTGAGAATTTTTGTTAGTTAAAGAGAATTGACTTTGGTCTTCATGCTAATTGACCAGAGTTAAAATATTTAGGCTAACAATGATTCGATTATTCATGGCTTCTTCAAATCCTCTTGATTGAGAGCAAATCGTTTTGTTGAGCAGAAAACCAATATTCTTTTGAGCATTATATTTAGGTTTTAGCACAACAACAAAAAAATGTTTCTCTAACTAGTTGTTTGGTGTTGATGGAGACATTGATGTTTAGATCTTATATTCCTTCATTTGATCAATACTGTAACTTGTCTGAATTGGAAGAAACTAGTTTGTAATGTACTCATTGTCAGTTATATCTGTGCGTAGTTCATGGAGTTGAATATGCATTTGGAGCACATGAATCTTCGAGCACAGGTATCTTTGAAGTGGAACCAAAGAAGTGTCCTGGTTTCACATTTAGGAAATCGATTCTTTTGGGAAAAACAGATATGGGTGCAAAAGAAGTTAGGATCTTTATGGAGAAACTAGCTGAAGAATATAAAGGAAACAAATACAACCTCATCACAAGGAACTGTAACCATTTTTGCAATGAAGTTTGTCTTAAACTTACTGAGAAACCAATACCTAGATGGGTAAATCGACTTGCTCGCTTAGGTAACCAAATCAAGTGAATATTGTATGTGTTTGGGATTGAGAAAGATGATGAGTAATGTGATAAAAAAAGGTTTTCTTATGGATTGTGTAGGGGTTCTCTGCAACTGTGTGTTACCACCACGCTTGAATGAGGTAAAGGTGAGGCGGGTAGGAAAAGGAGAGCTTTCAGAAGGAGAGAAGAAGAATCTGAGAAACCGATCACGATCACGATCAGGTCCTTTGCTTTCTTCTTCTTCCTCTTCTTCTTCAACATCTAATAATCATTGTTCACACATTCGAGCAAAATCAAATGGTAATCATCCCTCTTCTTCGAGTTCTAAGACAAATCAAAGACACTTTACGCCTACTGCACAGTCTGCACCTAAAGCTCAAGACAAGAAGTAGCCAAGCCGTAAGCGTTAAGCCTTGATTCATATCATCATTACTTGAACATTTAAATATTGTTTATGAAAAGGACAGAAGAACAGAGGAAAATGCCAAGCCAAGTATCAATCATACATGGGTTTGCTCGTGCTTTGTTCTAAAGTTATAATTGGCCATACATGAACAAAAAACACTTTTGGGTGTTGTAGATCAATTTTCTTGGTACATTTGCTTATAAAGGAGAGAGGTTCTCATTATCTAGAAAAAGAAAATGAATCAATATATTTTGTGTTTTATCTCTCCTTAGATTTTCTGTATTCTAAAGTTCTACATTAACCCTAGAATAATATACAAATAAAATTATGATGTAAATATTTAGTTTTTGAAATTGATAGCACGTACAATATTATATGCATTTACATTATTATATTAATTCACAGAAAATAACATTGTTTTTTATTCAGAAAAACGTGTATATATTACTATAAGTAATATTTTAAAATAGCATTTTTCAAAATTTTTGTTGCAAATTTAGCATATTAAAATTAAAATTTCAAAAATAACATAAATAATTATATGAAAATACATATTTATTCTAAATAAATTACATAAACTTAAAAGAGTAATACCCTAAAATAGCACCATTTTAAGTTTATCTTCCAAATTTAGCACAATAAAACTAAAATTTCCAAAATAGCATAAATTATTATGTAAAAAAAATTATTTACCTTAAATAAAATATATATAAAATTAAAACATAATTTTTGGGTTCACTTTTTCCAATTTAGGGTTTAGATTTTTTTCATTAGGAATAAGTTTTCAATTATTTTAGTATTAAATTTGTGCTATATTTGGAAATTTAAATGACTAGTGCTATATTTGGAACAAAAACTTGAAATGGTGCTATTTTAGTCAATTGCCCAACTTAAAACATTATATTTGGGTTCATTTGTTCTAATTTAGGGTTTAATCACAAAGTTTTAATGTATTTTGAATCATAAAATTGTGTTATTCTTTGAAATTTAAACTAATGATATTAGTTTTAGAAAACAAAACTTAAAAAAGTGGTATTTTAGAAAATTTTCCTATTATTATTAAAATAGCACCATTTAGTTTTTGTTCCAAATTTAGCACTATAAACTTAAAATTCCAAAAACACCACAAATAATTTTTAAAATATATATATATATATATATATATATATATATATATATCGTAAATAAATTATACATATATAAAATATTATATTTGGGTTTTTTTTAATTTATGGTTTATTTTTTCCTTATTAACAAGAATTTTTAAAATATTTTAATATTAAATTTGTGCTAATTTTGAAAATTTAAATTAATAATGTTATATTTGAAACAAAAACTTAAAAGAATGCTATTTTTGTCTATTGCCCATTTTTTATATTATAAATCTTATGCAGTTTATTAGAAAGATAATTGTATAAAATAACACATTTTTAAGTTTTTGTTTCCAAAATAACATTATTAGTTTAAATTTTCAGTAATAGCATAATTTAAAATTAAAATACATTAAAACTATATTTTAATAGAAAAAAATTAAACTCTAAATTGAAAAAATGAACTCAATATAATATTTTAATTTTATATATAATTTATTTAAAATAAATAAGTATTTTTACATAATTATTTTTGTTATTTTTGAGATTTTAATTTTATAATACTAGATTTAGAAAAAAATTTAAATGTGCTATTTAAGTGTATTATCCTTATAAAAATATTGATTTTCTTTTTCTTTTCTAGTGATAATATTGATTTTTACAATTTCTATTGTTTTTAGTTTTATGGTTTATCTTACTTTTAGTTATTTGTTCTAAAAATTTTATTTAAATTTTAAGACATGAAAAAATCTAAAATAATAATAATACATATTAAAACTTTGTGATTATAAATATGATACATTTCACATTCACATTCACGTTAAACATTTACCTTTATATAATATTTTTATAAATTACATATTATAATTTTACATATATTATTATCTTAAAAATCTTTTTATTAAAAATTCGTGTTTTATAGTTGGTTTTGTTATGTTTTCATTTTTTCAATTTAATAATAAAATTTCTTAACCTATTTATTTTGTTTCAAATGATTATGATTCATGTTAAAATCTAAACAAACAATGAAAAATGCAGAAATTTAATCAGTTATAACAATCTTATAGTTATTTTTTTCGTTATGCAAATGTTAAATGTTATAAATTAATTTTTTTATTCATATTAATGCATTGACATATGTCAAAATTTAAATTAATAATAACATATAACTAGAAAATTGACTCGTGCATAGTGTGGGTTATGTAATTATAATATCTTGTTATATTTTTTACGAATTTAATCAAATAGTTTATAGTTTATAAATTTTTATTGAATGTTAAATGATTTTATAAGAATATTCGAAATGTAAATGCAAATGTAAAACTTTTAAATTGTTAGATGTAATATTATATTTAGCTTTTTAGATAACAAAGTTATTCGAGTATATTAATAAAGATTTAAATTTAAAATATTAGATTTCATAACATTAATGAACATAATTTGTAAAATATGAATGTAAATTAAACTTTATAATTTGTTAAGTTCCTAGATGTATTATATAGTTCATTTATTTATTTTCAGATTAAAATTATTCAAGTAAATTAACAAAAATTTAAATTTTAAATATTAGATTTCATAATGCTAATGACTATTTTAATCTTCTTATATATTTGATATTTATTTTTTATATTAGTTATTTATAATGGGATTTGAAATAATATTTTATAAATTAAATGTTATTTTTTAAAATATATTTGACAAATAATAATGTAAAGATATAATCTACTGAATTATAAAACTCATATGTCTTATACGTTCACTAAATCCAACTTTACATAACATGATTTTTGTTTATTTCTATTGCAAGTAAATATCACTCAACTAGATTTATATTCACGCGGGAAAAATATTCATAAATTATATCATATTATTTATTAATAAATTTAAATAAATATTTATATAAATTTAAATTTTATTTATAATAATTTTTAATAATATTTTTTGTATATATAAATTAAGAAAAGAAAATAATTATTTTTATGAATTTAATAATATTTTTTGGTTAATTTAATAAAATATATTGATTTTCTAACTAAATTAATAACAATGAAATTAAGCCTATTTAGATATTTATTTGAGGGTGATGACACGTATTTCTAAAAATATCATAAATTTAATATTAAAACTTAAAAAATATTATTTTAGGATATTACTCTTTTTAATAATATATGAAAAGATCTTAAACAAAAGTTATATTAAAACTAAAGGATTCATATCTTGGTATTATTATTGTTAGCATTATAGAAAATGGAAACAAATATAACTAAATAATACAGTTAATAAATAACATCATTAGTTTAAATTTATAATAATAACACAAATTTAATATTAAAATATATTTAAACTTCATTTTAATAGAAAAAAATAAACCATAAATTAGAAAAAATGAATCCAAATATAACATTTTAATTTTATGTATAATTTATTTAGAATAAATAAATATTTTTACATAATTATTTGTGTTATTTTTATAATTTTAATTTTATGATACTAGATTTGGAATAAATTTTTTAAAAAATATAATTTTACTATATATTAGTCTTTGAAAATTGACATAACTTTTTGTTACCTTTTATTGTTAATTAAAATTGAGAAAACTTTTGGTAGAAATGCTCCACGTTTTGTTTATTTTATTACAAAATAAACACTTAAAATTCTAGTACTATATGTACAATGTGGAAACACTTAAAATTCATTGACACTTCATGTTCTTGATTTGTATCCTCTTAGTAATGATGTTCATGATCTATCATCGGATGGTGAAAGCGCAGAAACACATGGCTGCAGCTAAGCAGCAACTAGACCTCTATTTATCACATCGTCACAACTGTTTCTTGACATTTCTTGATAACATATTCACGAGAAATCTGTGAACTAAGATTTCTACCAAGTGTTTGAGTTAATTAAGAGCTACAATGCTGCACCATTGTTTGATCTTCTTCTACTAGTTCCTCTGCTAGTGCATCTTTATTGTATGTTTTGAACAAAACAAATCCAAAACTTTTATTCTTATTCGACTCTTTACAACCTTCAAGAATCCAATTCATTGCTTTATAATCAACTCATCCAATAGAGATGCCTCAGATAGCTAAATGGATTTGCTTCGTGCTTCCTGCTTCGTGCTTCTCTCACATTTTGAGTTGATTCTTCCTAATTTCGAGAGTGAGATTGATCCAACCATGTAATAGTAGTGCAAATCATGTTACAAAATCATATGAAATGAATGTAGAGGTACAACCACATACTTATTTCTGATTAATGATTGTAGCTTTCATACTATAAATTCGTTGAAAGATTTAAGATCGAATTCCACATCCAAACAAGATCATTGGGTGTGCTGTCATTTGGATTCTTGTATTTCGATGTGTGGGAAATTCAAGCCAAGGATCCAATCGCCTCCGAAATACTCGGACTTGACCCGAAAACTGGTGCCAATGAACAAAAAACATCTTTTTTACTTCCTCCAAGCGTAGACAATCAAAGAGAACCAACTTTTTGGTCCAAAACTCCTCTCGTCTTCTTCTATACAACTTGACCACTCCATTACAGAAGAAGAAGATGAATGACCATATGAAAACGCAGAAAACGACGACATTCGAGACTTCTCCTTCTGCAAAACGATGTCGTCTCGATCACGCTTGTTCATCATCAACACGTCATTTCCTTCTACCTCTTGATTCTCAAACCTGAGTAAGAATATAGCAGGGACTTTATCATGGTTAACTTTATCCATGTCACCAAACAACCAGTTGTAAACATCCCACGATATCTGTATCGTCACACCATCGATCACGATCAAGACCTCAATGATCAAAGGCGAGTGCAGTTCCTGTTTATGTTACTCCAAGGGAAACCTTTTGACTTCGGGAAGATTGTTTACGCCCAAATTCTGCAAATTGGTCACATCCGGACAGAACCAGGCGGCTCTTTTTTTCCAACTTGATCCATAACCTCCTTATGTACAAATGACATGTCCCCGGTCATCGAGGTGATACTTCTTCTCGGCCCCCACTTCCAATGGTGCTTGATCCGAAACAGGGCAGAAGTGTGAAGAAAGAGGACGGTGGTTCATCTACACCACGACTTTTAGATGACTTGAGAGAGCTTGGTCGATTGGTTAAGGCCATGCAACTGAGGGTTATTGGTATTTTTTCTCTATTTTGCTGTTGTGCACTAATGTGTTTCCCTTATGTGTGTTTTTGTCTAATTGTGATCTCAAGAAGGGGGAGAATACACGGCTAGAGGTAAACGCCAAGATGGTGAGGATACGTCTAGAGGTAAACGCCAAGATGGTGAGGATACGTCTGAAGGAGGACACGAGTCCGGAGAGGAAAGTGGCTAATGTGTTCCTATGTAGGATCGAGTAGATAGGGGGAGCCATTGTGTTTGTTATCAGTGTGTACGAGACAATGCGATCTCTTTTGGTTTAAGACTATTTGTGTGATGCATGTTCTGTGTGTGTGTGGAGGTTGTTAATGATGATGCAGGTTCTGGAGATCTCACATTTAGACAAAAAGGAGGAGATTGTTAGCACAAGGATTGTGGCTAAACAGATGGAGCAGTGTGCAACACGCAAATCTGGAAGCAGGAAGTTTGAGAGTGCTGACGTGGCACGTTCTCATTGGAAAAGAGATATCAAACTGTGTAAGGAAGAAAGGATATTCAAAGAAGGCAAGTTCGTAGTGATGAATATTGCTGAATATTCATTTAGGAAAGAGGAAACCCTAGTGCAAGACACATATAAAAAGGTGGTGTCGTGAGGCAGCTAGGGTTGTCGCTCAAGAAAAGAAAGGAAGGCTCTGTGTGCAAGGTGTTGCACACGTTCTCTGGTGAGTGAACAAAGAGTGTACACAACTGTTGTTGTGGGTGAGTTTTGGGTAGATTAGGAATTGGTCAGTGGCATGCTAAGTGTTAGTAGTGCGTAAATCTGATTAAACACTATTGTAGAATTGTGTTTAAGTGATTTCTAATAGAAGCTCTGTGTGCAAAGTGTTGCACACGTTCTCTGGTGAGTGAACAAAGAGTGTACACAACTGTTGTTGTGGGTGAGTTTTGGATAGATTAGGAATTGGTCAGTGGCATGCTAAGTGTTAGTAGTGCGTAAATCTGATTAAACACTATTGTAGAATTGTGTGTAAGTGATTTCTAATAGAATTTGTGTATGTTATACAAAGTTCTTGGTATTCTCTATATTCTAGTGCTTTCAAATTCAAGCCAAGGATCCAATCGCCTCCGAAATACTCGGACTTCACCAGAAAACCGGTGCTAATAAACAAAAAACATCTTTTTACTTCCTCCAAGCGTAGACAATCAAAGAGAACCAACTTTTTGGTCCAAAACTCCTCTCGTCTTCTTCTATACAACTTGACCACTCCATTACAGAAGAAGAAGATGAATGACCATATGAAAACGCAGAAAACGACGACATTCGAGACTTCTCCTTCTGCAAAACGATGTCGTCTCGATCACGCTTGTTCATCATCAACACGTCATTTCCTTCTACCTCTTGATTCTCAAACCTGAGTAAGAATATAGCAGGGACTTTATCATGGTTAACTTTATCCATGTCACCAAACAACCAGTTGTAAACATCCCACGATATCTGTATCGTCACACCATCGATCACGATCTTTGCGTTTCCTCTGAATTTCCATTGAAGCTGATTAATCTTCAAAACACTCTTATTGTCTATGCTAAACCGGAGATTAGCGTTGTCGTTAACTTTAACTTCTATACTAATCTCTCTGAGTTTTCCCTTAATCTTGACTTTCGTACCGTAAACTCTGTTTCCAAAAAGATTCTCTCTCCTCGACACCATGATTTGCTTCTTGGGCTTCTGTTTCAAAGAATCGCCAAGGAGAAGACCCACCTCGCCGGATACGACAACAGCTACGTAAAACCCGGATTCCGGGTCGGGTCCTGATCCAAATCTTGCTTGGGTCAGGTCCCAAACGACTCGAATATCGGGCTTTCGAGATATCTTCTTGGAGCCATGTTTTCTCCAGAAGGTCAAGGGCTGATTGACTTCGAGTCGGAAAGTGAATGGAACAGAGTGGCGGTAGCAATCTGGAGAGTGGAGATAGCAATTTGCAGAATGGCATGAGTAGTAATGGAAGTGGAGAGAGCGACGGAGGAAGGACTGAGACCATGAGAGGAAAAAAACTCCGATGTTCGTGTGGTAATGACAAGTGGTGGTGAGATTTGAGAGTTCGCCGGAGAAATACGAACGAGTTGACGGTGATGGAAAAGACGACGGTGTATCGTCGTTGGTAGAAGTGGCGGAAGGGTGGAAACAGGCAGACAAGGAGGAGCCACTGTGACTATGAGTAGAGAATCGCATTTTCTGTATCTTCTTTTTATATTATGTCAAATCTCACTCTGTTTGATATATGCGCACATTAAATTATGGATACATTTATAAGTATGGATAACGTTCATCCTAATTGAGAATTTTTTTAATAAAGTAAGTGTACCCTCACGTGTTAATAACAAAATATCATGCTGATGTGTCAATACCACAGCGAGTTTCAGCTTAAATATATAAAAGGATTTAACTTACTAGAATAATTACAATACATATCACTGATATTAATTTAGTTAGAGAATAAATATAATTTATTCAACTAACCAAAAATACTATTACATATCACTGATATTAATTTGGTTAGAGAATAAATATAATTTATTCAACTAACCAAAAAATACTATTACATTTACAAAAAAAATAATTTTTTTTCTTTAATTTTTTATATGTTAATTTATAAATAATTTTAAATAAATATAAATAAATTTAAGTTACTACCGTAATCCCTAATATATTATTTTATAAACATTTTAATAAAATAATTTTACTCTGACGTGTTATTAACATAAATACCATGCTGACGTGTCATCACTAAAATAAATTTCAAATAAATATATAATTGAGTTTAACTTATTAGAATAATTACAAGTATATCATTGTTATTAATTTGGTTATATAATTAATATATTTTATTAAATTAACAAAAAAATACTATTAAATTCATAAAAAATAATTAATTTTCTTTTCTTAATTCATATATACAAAAATTAATGTTAAAATAATTTTAAATAAGAGTCAAAATTATATAAATATTTAATTTATATTCACTAATAAAATATAATTTTTGAATATTTTTTTTAATGCATGTATGGCGTGTGTATGAATCTAGTTATGAGTTATGTAGCAATGTGTCTGAAAATGAGTTGTCATGTTGTGAAATTCAAAAGAGTGGGTCAAACCAACTTTATTAATATTAACAAAGAAATATTTTTATTTATTTTTAAATTTTAAGAACAATATTGAGATTTGTTATTCTTTATCACGCATTTACACATGCACTATAGAACCGTGAAAGTTTCAAATATATCAAATTCTATGTTTTTGTAACAGTGTGATATTTATTAAACAAAAAGACAAGATAGTTTAATATCTAATGTTTATGTAAACCTAGATTAGATTACCATGCTTCTCAATATATAGTATGTTGTATATTACTAGAAATTGTTCTACACTAAGTACAGGTTTATATAGTCTATGTTTAGTTACAAATAATATTATAAATTTAAATTAAACAATATAGATGTTCAAAATATGTTTAATAATAATTTTTATGAATATGATGAGTGTATTTTTACTTTATTGTTTGACAAGTATATTTCAAAAAATAGTATTAAATTAATAAAATATTATTTCAAATGCCATTAAAATAACTAATTTAATAATAAATATCAAATATAAAAAAGTTAAATATGAATAGTATTATGAAATTCAATACTTAAATTTCAAATTTATGTTAATTTACTTGAATAATTTTTTATCTAAAATTAAATAAACTAACTATTTTAACATATTTAGCATTTTAACAAATTACAAACCTGTAATTTACATTCATATTTATATTATAAATATCTCATAAAACATATGTATAGTAATTTAAAATTTATTAAAAATATGTAAACTAAAAACTACTTGATTCAAGTAAAAAATATAAATATAAAATATTATGAATATATGGTTAAATCCTAATAATTTTATAAATTAAAAAATTAAGTTTTATATTTGTATTTATATTACAAATATTTCATAAAATATCATTTATATTTACATTATTATATATTTGAGAAGTACAGTTCAGAAAAAATGTTTAAATTATAAAATAATTCAAATACCAATTGTAAATAAATAAATCAAAGAACAAATATTGTTCAATTAAATTACAGAACAATTTTATAAATTTAAAAGATTAAGTTTTATATTTTTAGTTATATTACAAATATTTTATAAAATGTCATTTATATTTACATTATTATTTGAAAAGTATATTTCAGAAAATAATATTAAAATTATAAAATAATTCAAATACCATTATAAATAAATAAATCACAGAACAAAGTCCAAATACATAAAAATATTAAAATATTCATGAATATTATAAATCTAATATTTAAAATTCAAATCTTTATTGTACTTGAATAACTATTTTACCCAAAAATAAATAAATTAACAATAATATTATATCTAACAATTTAAAGTTTGTATTTTTATTTATATTAAAAATATTTTATAAAATAAATATCATTTATAAACATATTAATAATAATTTAATAATAGTTCAATATGGTTCATTTGGTTTGGTTTATTTGGTTTGATTCAATATGGCTAAAATGCCCGCTTAAGGATCAAATAACACTCTACAGAATTTTGAGATTTAAATCAAATTTAATATCACAGTTTCAATTATATAAAATATTATCATGTTGCATAAGTTTGTGGATTTTTATAAACCAACATTCGTTATATGCTAACACATAAACGAATAAGTTGTCATGCCAATTTTATTCTATCATTTTCCCTTTGATTGGTTTGATTTGGTATGTTTAAATTAATTAAGTAGTGACCATTTTGGGTTCCAGCTAACAAAAGAAAAGTTCTGAAAATGTCAAACTGTAAATTATGGCATACTGGTATTCATTGCGAGATTGGTGCCTTAATTGCTGCTTTTTGTTTTATAGCAAAAGGTCCAATACATGTAATGTCTCATTCTCCGCAAGAGAATATATATTTTGTGGAGGAAAGGAGTAAATGGTATAGTGTTTGTACCATCTGTATATCTATCTTAAACATGTGAAATTCGATTCTATTTGTTCTCGTACGAGAATGTTAAATTTTTATATAAAAATGTTGGTTTATTGTATTGATACGATATGGAACAAGTGACAAGAAAAGAAATATATATTTTGTATTGATGATTTTAAAGTATTATTTTAAAATAGCTGTTTTATGTTTTTTTCCAAATTTAGTATTATAAATTTTAAATTTTAAAATTTTTAAAATAACACAAATTATTTTATACAGATATTTATTTATCATAAATTAAAAATAAAATAAATTTATTATATTTAGGTTTTTAATTGAGAATTTAGTTTTTTTATTAATATTAAATTTATGATATTTTTAAAAAATTAAAATCTAACGATGTTATATTTGAAATAAAAACTTTAAAAATATTATTTTTGTCAGTTACCCATAATTTGTTATATATATATATATATATTCAAAACAAAATTATATATTTTAATTTTTTTTTTGTCACTGGGTCACAACGGGCCGACCTAATAGCCAAATATCTTCATGCGAAGATTTAGCACCCTCCTACGAAGGATGGACGTAGAAGTGGTACAACCACTAGACCACTTGCTCTTTCTATGATATATTTTAATTAAATAATTTCAATTGTATATGTAATTTTTTGCTTAAATATTTATTAAGTTATTCGGATAGGGTATAAAATTTGAAAATGAGGGGGTTTAAAAGTAAATTCATTGTGGTTTATGTTGTATAGTTTGTCCAATTGACACGTTTACTTTAGTATAAATGGTCAACACTAAATCTACACTTTCAATAGAGTTTATGTTCTTTGAAAACATAATATTTTTCAATCTAGAAAATATTGTATTTAGTATCGAGCTCGACTCTATCTTTTCTATTATTAATATGTTAAATATTTCTATGAATATATTGGATTATTGAATCGGCTCGTTGTGATCTAGTAATTAAAAAAATATTATATTTGGTTTGTCTCTCATCAAATTCCAAATACAATTTTTGCATGCATAAACAATTCAAAATAAAAGCTTACTTTTATGTTTTTAACTAAAATATCACATATTATGAAACAAAATTGTCTTGAAAAATATATCATTTAATGTATGAATAAAAAGCAATCCAGTCAATATGAAAAAGAGTAGATAATATAATTGGTCACATATTATTCAATAAATTTAAAGCTACATAGAAATATGTAAACATCGGAAAATAGTAAATATATTAGTGATTGCATCATTTCTACGTCTATCATAAAGATATATAGTTCGACTACACACTCTTTTATATAAAAATTTTAAATTTTCGTATAAAAAATATAATAAAATATACTAAAACTTCTTATTAATGAAAAATATACTAAAACTTCTCATTAATGAAAAATATTAAATTTTAAATTTAAATATAATATTTTAATTTTATATAATTTATTTAAAATAAATAAATATTTTTATAGAATTTTTGTATTATTTTTTAAATTTGTTTTTAAGATGGTATATTTAAAATAAAAAAATTTAAAATACTATTTTATAGTATTATTTTGTTTTAATTTTTTTATTGGATCTACAACCGTAAAAATCCATTGAATTGGTAAGTTTCATTTTACCCGAGAAGCAAAGTCCCAGACGGACTAAAACAATGGGCCTTAGCCCAAGTAATTTATTTATTACCCTAAAAACATGTCGCCGTATAAAAACCACCGCCTCAGATTTGCCTCTCAGATTTAGGGTTTCTCCTCGTTTCTGCTCAGTCCCAGAATCAAGATCCACAGGTCTTCAAGATGGTAAATCCTCTCTTCCTCGACCTCCTGCGATATTTAAATTGTGTGTAGATGTTACGAAAGTTTGGGACTTTGAAAACCAATTTTATCATTCGTTATATGAACAGCCTTCGCACAAGTCGTTCATGATAAAGAAGAAGTTAGCGAAGAAAATGAGGCAGAACAGGCCCATTCCTCACTGGATTCGTCTTCGTACTGACAATACCATCAGGTTCGTCAATTTCTGGACTTTGGAACTTCACATTACGTAGCTAATCGTGTACTGCAGGATTAGTGAATCTTGTATATGTGTCACTATATTCAGGTACAATGCAAAGCGTAGGCACTGGCGCAGAACCAAGCTTGGATTCTAAGAGGTTACTTGGTCTATTTGTGAAAGCTTGTTTTGCTTTGATGGGTTTTCTAGTGTTTCCTCTGTTTTCATTACAACAAAATACATTGTTTGCAGTTTTGTAAGACATCTTTTAATCATTTATGCTTCCAAATTGAGTTCTTTGATTAGTTTAATGATGTGGAAATAACTTTATCTTGTTTTGTGTGATGTTTCAAAAGCATTGTTGTGAATAAGTAGAACCACTTGTAAGCTTTGTTTGGATTATGAGTCTACTCTGATTAGCTTTTTTTCTCAATTTGGCTTTTGTGATGTGTAATTGAGGTAGCTTTTGAGGTTGATACAAGTGAATTTGCTTATATGCTTCCTTTGTGTATGTCATTTTATTGTTAAAATTACAGAATGGGCTAACTTTTGTAAGGCTCTATAATATGCTTAGGTATAGTGTTTTCTTACATAGTATAAGAAAAATAGGTTTGCCTTTCTGTTGTTGGGATGATTGATATTAATATATATCAATGAAAATCTAGGGTTTTAGAAACAGATGTTGGCATTTCTATGCGAACATTGATGTCTACAGTTAGTTTTGGCTTTAACTTTATGGAAATCGAAATCTCCAAAATCCAAAATTTGGGATCCCAAATTTGATGATTGTTTATGAATGATTTTGTCGAGAAAACGATACAACACTATTAAACCTATCACTATTCCAAAAAAGAACGTCGAAGAATACTATTCTGTTAAATTGAGATATTTTTTGTTTATTCTTAAATTAAGATTCATAAATTATATTTTTATAATATTTATTTGACATTTTTATATGCAATTTCAACACAAAAAATATATAAATCTTTTTACTATTAATTAGGAAATGTAATTAGTAAAAATTGCTTAGATTTCATATCTTATTCAATCAAATATAAAATAATCATTTTTATATATTTTCTGTTAAATTAATCAATAACACTTTTTATGATCAATTGTATAAAATAGTATTTTTTATGTTTTTGTTTTAAATATATTACTGATTATTTAAATTTCCAAAAATAATATAAATTTAATATTAAAATAATTAAAAAATTATTTAATTTTTAAATTGGAAAAATTGAATCTAAATCTTATATTTTAATTTTATATATAGTTTATTTAAACTAAATAATTATTTTCACATAACAATTTGTAATATTTTTAAAATTTTATTTTTAATATGATATAATTGGAAAATAACATCTTATTTGAATAACAAAAAAATATTGAAAATACATATTTTTAAATAAAATACGAATAAAAAAAATATTTAATTCACAAATACTTCAAAATTATTTATTTTACCTACATATTATGTGAATAATAATTTTTTTTAAAAATTTATGAAATAATTAAAAATTTATTTTGTTTTTGCGGTACGAGTCAACTAGTATATATATAATATTTATCTATAATATTATAAATAAAGCAACATTTTTCATTTAGAATGTCAAATAATTTTATGATGCATGAAATTTATATTTACATCAAATATGTTTATTTATGTATGGTGGACGATTATGATTACAATTAAAATTATGATTATAGTTACAACATATATTGTTGGTATACCTATCCTATAAAAACAATTAAATCTGCTACATTAGAAATCATACCATTTGGATTTGATCATGAGATGATAATCATTTCAATCACATTTCTCTGCCAAATGACTACTTTGAATACAAAACAGACATAAATTACATGAAATATAATATACTAGATTTATACGCATGAGAAAAATTATTTTCAAATTATATAATATTGTTTATTATTAAATATAAATTAAATATTTATATAATTTTAAATTTTATTTAAATTTATTTTTAATAATATTTATATGTATATATATATTAAAATATTTTTTTTATAAATTTAATAGTATTTTTTGGTTATTTTAATAAAATATATTGATTATGTAACCAAATTAATAACAATAAAATATATCGTAATTATTTTAATAAGTTAAACCTATTTATATATTTATTTAAAATTTACTTTTAATGATAACATCATGATATTTTTGTTAATAACAAATCAGAATAAAATTATTTTATTAAAATATTAGTCAAATAATATATTAGAGATGTGTCATCAAACTCTCCGATATAGAGTTGAATAGAAATACTATTAGATTAATTCTCTTTCTATTGTTTCTAAAAACTGTTTTAGGATGTCGTAATTGTATCATGAGGTAAGATTGGCTAAAATGTGTACTTTTTATAGAATCTTTTTAGAAATTTATTATATTATGCAAGTTAATAGAGGTGTAACATATAACGAAACATGCTTAAAGTATAGAGAAGAAGAATTCCAACAATAAGAAAAAGTATTTGTTTTGGAAGAGATTTAGTGATATGGCCAAATTATGTGTAACGAAGACCAATAAAAAATGAATGAAATTGCTCTTTTTTAGTACTCCACTTTTGTAGAGTTAGTGTGCTAAGAAAGTCAAGGATGAAAGGATAGTGATATCATCAATATTTACCAATAATGTTTTTAAAAATATCATAAATACAAAAAGAAAGACCAATTCTATAAAATAGGATATTTTTAATTGTTTATTTTTATATTAATATCATTAGTTTAAATTTTAAATTAAAATACATTAAAAATTCTTTTTAATAGAAAATATTGAACTTTAAATCGAAAAACTAAACATAAATATAATATTTTAAGATTATTTATAATTTATTTAGATTAAATAAAAATTTTAAAATACTATATTTATAACAAATTTTATATCTTGTTTTTCGGTTAAAAAAGATATTGGATAATATCATCTCTGAAAATCAAGCCATTTTTATACCAAGTAGATTTATTACAGATAATGTTCTAATTGCTCATGATGCTTTTCATGCATTACGGTCCAACAAGATTTGTGCTTCTTCATATATGGTTGTTAAAACAGATATTAAGAAGACTTATGATAGAGTGGAATGGAATTTTTTGAATGGAGTTCTTCTAAAAAAGGGGTTTCTCTTCTCAATGGATTCAGTGGATAGTGACCCGTGTATCTACAATTTCTTTTTCAATTCTTATTAACGTAAGTCCTTATGGTAACTTTAAACCTTACCGTGGTTTAATACAAGGCGATCTTCTTTCACCATATTTATTTATACTATGTGCCGATGTTTAAGTTCTCTTCAGCAAGCGGAACGTAATGGGATGATTCAGTCTTTGAGAATAACACATATCAGTCCTTCTATTTCACATCTACTGTTTGTAGATGATTGTCTTTTTTTCGTTAAAGTAGATAGAAAGAATGTGCAGTACTTAAGACAAAATTTTCAAGAATATTGGAGGGTTTCAGGACAAATTATCAATACGGGTAAATCGTCAATTATTTTTGGACATAAAGTATTTGAGCATACAACATTTTTTATTCATCAAATGTTGGGAATCACAATTCTGGGAGGTGCTGGTAAATGTTTGGGACTTCCGGAACAATTCAGTCGTAATAAAAGACATCTTCTGAAATATGTGGTTGATAAAGTACACTCTCGGATTTTGGGCTGGCAAACAAAATTCCTCTCACCAGCTGGGAAGGAAATTTTAATCAAAGCAATGGTTTTCATTTTGCCAGTCTATTCGATGAACGTATATAAATTACCGAATAATATCTGTCGTCTAATAATATATGTTTTGGTGGGGATCTACAGTTGACGAGAGAAAAACATCATGGGTTTTTTGTAAAAAGTTGGCTATCCCCAAGTTACTTGGGGAGTGGGTTTCTGGGATTTTCAAAAGTTTAATCAAGCACTTCTAACCAATTCGTTTTGGAAATTATTACACATGCCTCAGAGTTTGTTGTCACGGATTTTAAAGAGTCGTTATTTCAGAAACGACAACCTATTATCGGCTAAATTTGGAACACAACCATCTTTTGGTTGGCAATCTCTATTTTTCGGGCGCCGCTTACTTCTATGAAAATGTTCATTAATGGATTGCACTTAAGAGGAGACAGCCAGAATCTACAGATTTACGACCTATTCACACAATCAATCGTCATTGCGTAACTCCTCCCCTTGAATAGGTAAAATGTAATTATGATATCGTCCACGTGAAAGTTTTCATCATTTAGGATTAGGATGTATTATTCGTAACAATTAAATATCTTTTGTTTTGTTGGAATGAGGAAATTTCAAGGTTTTTCTACTGTTATAGAGTCAGAATTTACAGCATTAATTTGGACATGACAGAAGGTCATCTTTGAACGAGAAAATCTATGTCTTAATAACTTTATCAACAATAAAAGTGACAATTATCGAATTCCTCTTTATATCAAGTTAATTGAGGACTAGATTCCTCAGTTTCATTCAATCTTATTCAATCATCAATATCGATTATGTAATCAGGTGGCAGATGTTTTGACTACTAATTCTCTATCAACTGAAGTAGATTGAAAACTTTTTAATGTTTGTCTATTTTTTATTCGGATTTTTATAAACAATGATATTTTAAATTAATATCATTTTGTTGGAAAGAAAAAACAATGATTTCAGTAGTTTATAATTTAAATATTCAGATTTGGTTATAGTATTTTTTTTTAATTTTAAATATTTAGTTTTTAAAATCTAAAATAAGTATGTCTGGCTCCTATCGTTGGTTCTATTTCTATTTACTTATTTATGTTAGCCCAGGCTTAGGTTGAAGTTTTAAATTTGGGCCGTTATTGGGCTGTTAGTGAGCTCATATTGGGCCAAATCTCATAACAAATTTCACCTCGTGGCAAGACTATTGGTGGGTCCCGCCGTTGCAACGATGGACTCATCGTCGACAAAACAGAAAAACAAAGCGAATCTCATTGACATATAGAAAAAGAGAAAAAAGCGATTATCATAATTCAGAATAAAAAATAAAAGAGAATTCAATGAGGGAATTAATAGGGAAGGCTAATATATTTGTCTCCCTCAATTACATCTCTTTCTATTCGCTTTTCCATTTTTCTCCAACTTCCTCTCTCTTCTCTTATCACTGCCGATTCGATGAAATTAACGTCTCTGGAGACGCCGATGACGAATTCGAAGGACGAATGGGTGGCTGCGGCTTTGACGGACGACGAGATGGTGGTGGAGCTTCTTTTACGTATAAAACATGCCGGAACGGTAGAGTCAGATAATATTCCCGCGGCGAATCTACCTCTGTTTCGGTGGGGCTTCCGTCAGCGACGCTCGCGGCCGTCAAGATTAGGCTGCGGTGTCGGCGTCGGAGGTTTTCTGAAGAGGGAAACAGATTCTGCTAGAGCCAGTCCTCTTACTCCTCTATGCTGGAGCGGCGGATCTGGTAGCGGCGATTCCACTTGTCCCTCCACCGCAACCGCATATGGATTCGAAGACACCAGTCGTCAAGCTAGCTGCTCCACATCTACCGGATCCGGACCTAAGGTATGTTCCTTCTCCATATCCAAATTTCTCAGCCTTATTCACTTCTTCTCCTGAATCTTCATCCTCGCTTGCTTTGGTTCCGATCTGGCCATTATTTGAGGCTATCCTTAGTCTCGTATTTCTTAACTTGACGGTTTTCGCACCACAATATGGATTTTTCCGTTTTCTCTTCCGATTTCTAGACTTTTGACTGATATCATTTTACGTACGTCAGTCATCGGAGAAAGCCTTTTTAACAGATCTCGTTTGTCAGTTTCAGTCTTTCGCGTCGGAGAAGTTTTTTTATCCTTTTACCCCTCCGCTTAGGTAAACTACGGATCCAGCCATTCCCATAAGATTCAAAAGCTTTTATCGATTTTATTTTGTGTTCAGATCTGTTTTTTTTTTTGGGTAAGTTGTGCGATTCCTGGGAGTAACTTTAATATGTTCATCTCCACCCAAAGGGTTATGAGATCACTCATCTTGATAAAACTAAATATTCGGTACGAAACGAAACCGGTATTGCAATCGTCCGGTTTCGTGCGCTAGGTTAATTACGGTGTCAAACCTTGTTGTTTTCTTTCTTCTTTATGGTAATTAAATTTGCACGATTTCTAGTCGTGACTTAGCTAATAATATGGTAGATCTTTACTATGAAAATTTGGTAATTTAGAAATCTGTGTAATTTCGTAAACCGGTATTGAAAAATTAGCCGGTTTTGAGAAATATTAAGTACCGGTTTGGTTTTTTGTTCAGAGTCCTGGGTCAAAAGTCAAAACTAAAAGTTACGCGTCTTCTTCTATAGGATTATAAAACGTTGTCGTTTAGATAAATGTGTAAATCTTGTCGTCACGTGATGATGATGTGGTGATGTTGCCACGCCACGAGATTATCATGATGGAGCGTGTATGATCCATGTTTTAAAAAATAAAAGAAATATATAATGAATCTTTCGAATTTGGTATTTATATAAACTTTCCTTACAAAAAGGTCCTTTGAAATTTGGTAGCTTTTACTTTTCGAGACTCCTTTTTGTTTGGTTTACAAAGATCTTTTCTTTGAATTAAAGTGTGTGTCTTTAGCATCAAAGTACCCTTTATGCTGTTAAACTTTATCATATGTTTCCTTAATTATTATTATGAATACCTACTTTAATAATTTTGTTTTTTGCAGACAACAAATGAAATCATTAGCTCTTGCTCCAAGAGATCAAAGAAACAGAAGGTACAGAGATCTCACAAGTCAAACAGACCACTCTTTCTTGATCTTTGCCAAATCTCTAATGCATATTTTTACAGACATTTTTGGAACTTAAAGATGCAGAAAACTCGCAGTTGAAGGAAAGACTTAACCTTGAAAAGGTTTATCCTCTCTCTGTTTTTTTTTGTCTTCAAAATCACATTCTAATTAGATGTTGTCTTCAACAGAAGATTGCAAATGTGCAAGCAACGTATAAGGAACGAAGTGCGAAGAACCAAAGCTTGAAGAGAATTAAGGTGTGATTTTTTAGACACTCTATTATAATTCGCTTTGATCTTGTTACCTGAATCAGAATCTATTGTTTTTAGCTTGAATACTCAGATCGTGTCAAGAACATTCCAATTAGTAAATCTAATCTCGACGAATCCCGTAAAAGAAGGGCATTACATTCTTCCATCTCTCTGGTCAAAATTGAACAACATCTACCGGAATCGTACAGAGCAAGAAACGAAACTAAGAGGTGTGAAGAAAAGGGTTTCTTCTTCCTCCCTGATCTCAACATGATACCGACAGAGGAAAACGAAACATTGTACTGCACAAGCTAAAGAAAGCTTCAAACAACAAATGCTTTCACGTAATTAATAGAGAAGATCTTTGTCGTATCGGAGATCAAGAAGAATTCACAATACTCAAGAAGGCGTCAAGAAGATTTATAAGAAGGTAAAAGAAAAGGAAGAAAGAATGTAATAAGAGGATTACAGATATTATTCCTTCGTTTTCTTTCTAGAAGAATTCTTTGGGTAAAACGATATTCTATTTCACGTTTTTGGAGAAGTATACGGAAATTAGGGTTGTTTTTTTTTTTTATCTTTTCTCTAATTCGTAGTGCGTAAATTCATGAAAAATGTAAGCCCACTTCTTCTTGACAACAAATGTAGGCCACCTATACCCTAATAGATTTACTCTAAATGTTTAGTTAATTTTCTTTCGATAGATTAATGATAAAAAGATGAAAAAAGATTAATTTTCATGATCATTAGTCTATGGAAAGAAAATTAACTAAAAATTTAGAGTAAGTCTAAGTAGTCCTACATAGTAGGCATGTTGATTCTGTCCATTTTAATACAAAGCTGATTATGATTAGTACGCTCGTCCGGGATATTTTTTTTTACTATAAATTTTATATTTACAATATATAATTTGAAAAGTTTCGATATAATTTACAGTTTCATCTTTTATCTTACATTATTATTTGACAATTGTTTAAAATAACACATTTTTAAATTTTTGTTACAAAATAATATCATTAATTTAAATTACTAACTTTATTTTAATTAAAAAAATTAAACTTTAAATTAGAAAAAAATTCAAATAAAAAGTTTTAAATTTATATATATTTTATAGTAATACCATAAAATAACATTTTTTAAAGTTTTTTTTCTAAATATAACATCCTAAAATTAAATTTCCAAAATAGCACAAATATTTATGTAAAATACTTATTTATTCTAAATAAGTTATAGATAAACTTAAATTATTATATTTGGATTCATTTTTTTCAATTTATGGTTTCTATTAAAATATAGTTTTAATGTATTTTAATTTTAAATTTGTGTTATTATCGAAAATTTAAACTAATGATGCTATTTTTGAAATAAAAACTTAAAAATATACTATTTTAGACATTTGTCCTATATTTTATTTAAAGTAAATAAATATTTTCATATAATTATTTGTGTTATTTTTACAATTTTAATTTGGGTAATTGTCTAAAATATCATCTTTTTAAATTTTTGTTTTAAAAATAGCATCATTAATTTAAATTTCCAATAATAGCATAAATTTAATATTAAAATGTATTAAAACTATATCTTAATAGAAAAAAAATAAACCTTAAATTAAAAAAAATGAACCCAAATATAATACTTTAAGTTTATGTATAATTTATTTAGAGTAAATAAATATTTTTACATAATTATTTGTGCTATTTTGTGATTTTAATTTTAAAATGCTAAATTTGGAAAAAAAATTTTAAAAAATATTGTTTTACGGTATTACTCTTTTAATTTTATAGTAATAGATTTGGAACAAAAATTTTGAAAAGTTATATATTACGGTATTACTCTGGAGTATCTGTCATTACTATTAATTTGGTTAGAGAATCATTATATTTTATTAAACTAATCAAAAATTACTATTAACTAAATAAAAATAATTATCTTATTTTTTTAATTTACACATACAAAAAGTAATATTAAAAATATTTAAATATAATTTTAAATAAAAACTTAAATTATATAAATATCTAATTTATATTTATTATATTAGATAATTTACAATAAATCTAGTTAAAAAATGTTTGGCAATACAATTATGCCGAAATAATTTTAGGCAACAATAACGTTAATGAAATTTTGAAACTTCTAAGATTTCTAATGGCATATTAGGAAATTTAACACTTGAGTGAAGAATTTTTTTATAAAATGTTTCATGTTTGAATAAAATATATTTGTAAAGTCTGTATAAATTTGAGTTTAATCCGATTCGATCCAAAAAAAATTGAATATATGCCTTAAAAGTCTGCTTGATCATAAAAAGATGACAAAGTTTTTTTCCCAAAAATTTTCCATTAAAAAATTCGAATACCCAAACCGGTGGAATAGAGTTTACATACACATTTCTTGCAAAGTATTCTTTGCTCTACGGATTAGTGCGAGTTTAAGAGATGGAAAAGACCTCTCGAACTCTTCTAGATGCATTTTGAAAGTTGGCCATTCCATTGGAAAAAATATTGTCTTCACTTGCTATGACTGCGAGTTAATTATTTCAGATTTTTCGATCTTTATTCGATTATCGGTAAATCCAAATTTTGATTTTTTTAGTCGCCGGATAACTTAAAAAGTTGGCAACGAATCAATGATGAATCATTGCTAATTTATTGATAATTGAGGAGAAGTAGCGAATTTTGTCAATTACAATACCCGCATAAAAGATCTGAAGATTGCTATTGATTATGCAATAACAGATGTTAAGTGTGAGGATTCTACTATCTTTTCCTTACAAAAAGAATTAATTAAGGCTTATGCGAAAGAGGAAAAATACTGGAAATTAAAGAATCGAAACCAATGGCTTCAGGAGAGAGATCGAAATACGAAGTATTTTCACGCATTAACAAAAAACAGAAGGTTCCGCAATACTATTAATTCGATTAAAAGGATTGATGGACAAGAGATTTTTGGGAATATAGCCATCGCTCAAGAGTCACAAAATTATTTTGAAAATATTTTTCAATCAACCTCGCAGTTTCAGATGGATTCAGTGTTATCAAATGTGTAGAAGGTTGTCTTGGAGGATATGAATGGAAAGTTGACATCTGTTGTTTCACGTGACGAAATTTATGAGGCCATCTCATCTATCGGAGCGAATAAAGCCCCTGGCCCTGATGGGTTCTCTGCATCTTTTTTTCACCTTTTTTTCACCAAAATTGAGATATTGAAGGAGAAGCAGTCTTTCAGGAAGTTAATAGATTTTTAGATACATGGATGAATGACACCGGAATTCAACCATACGCATATCTGCTTGATACCTAAAAATCAATTCCCTCGTGATATGACAGACTTCCGCCCCATATCACTTTGTAATGTTATTTACAAAGTCATTTCGAAAGTCCTTGTCCTTCGACTAAAAAAGTTCTTGGGTGGATTAGTCTCTGAAAATCAAGCAGCGTTTATCCCAGGGAGACAAATTACAGATAATGTTCTTATTGCTCATGAAGCCTTTCATTCTCTGAAAGTTCAGAAAAAATGTGCAACAAAATATATGGCTATCAAAACCGATATGAGCAAAGCTTATGATCGGATTGAATGGAATTTCTTAGAAGCAGTTCTAATACGGAAAGGGTTTGCATCTCAGTGGATAAATTGGATAATGCAATGTGTCACAGCGACTTCCTTCTCAGTTTTAATTAATGGGAATCCGTATGGTTTCTTCAAACATTCTCGAGGATTAAGACAGGGTGATCCACTATCTCCATTTTGTTTATTCTCTGCGCTGATGTGTTAAGTTCAATGCTCATGTGTGCTGAAAAGGATAAATTGATCCAACTTTTACGGTGTAGTCGAAATGGACCGCTTGTTTCACATCTATTTTTTGCAAGCGATTCTTTATTTTTCATTAGAGCTGATACGAAGAATGTCCTCACTCTACAGTGCATTTTTCAGGAATATGGTAGAGTATCGGGTCAATGCATTAATGTGGATAAATCCTCTATTACTTTTGGTCATAAAGTTTTCTACCATACATGGAACCTTGTTCACCGAATATTAGGAATTCATAATGTTGGAGGAGGTGGCAAATATTTGGGTCTACCTGAGCAGTTTAAACGTCAGAAAAGATAGAGTTTTAACTATATCATGGCTAAAGTTAATTCAAGGATAGCTGGTTGGCAAACTAGATTTCTTTCCCAGGCTGGTAAAGAAATTCTCATCAAATCTATTGCCTTTGCAATGCTAGTTTATTCTATGAATGTTTTTAAATTACCAAAGAATATATGCTTATCATTGGACAAAGCATTATCACGATTTTGGTGGGGTTCGTGTGTTAATCATCGAAAAATATCGTGGGTCTCTTGGAAGAAAATGGCTACTCCGAAGATAAATGGTGGACTGGGATTTCGTGATTTCCAAGTGTTCAATCAGGCATTACTGGCAAACCAATGCTGGAAAATTCTTCAACGGCCGAACTGTGTACTATCAAAAATTTACAAAATCGTTATTATAGGAATGGGGAATTTTTGACAGCCAATTTGGGATCCATGCCTTCATATGGATGGCAATCCTTACTCTATGGTCGTTCATTATTAAAATCTGGTATTCGACAAAAAATTGGGAATGGTTCTTCTGTCTCAATTGGAGATCCAACTTGGCTTCTTGTTTCCCCCCTCGTCCTCTTAAATTACTTCCGTTTACTAACCCGAATCTCAAACTGGACATTCTTATTGCTCGAGAGATGGGCCAATGGAAGGAGGATATTATTCAGGATTTAATTGAGAAAGATGATCACCATCTCCTATATAAGATTTTTCTGCCATCTTACTCGATCGAAGATAGATGGTTTTGGAAATACATAAATAGTGGTAAATATTAAGTGCAATCAGGTTATCGTCTCGCGGTTGATAATTCCCTTACCAACCTTATGGATTATCAAGCCCCCTTAATGCACCATCAAGATCTCGCTAAAGCCATATGGTCTATTCATCTTCCGCCAAAGATTAAACATTTCTTATGGAGACTACTATCAAAAGCTTTACCTCTTAAATCACATTTACATCATCAAAACATTATAGACGATAATATCTGTATTCGATGTTGTGATTGTGAAGAGTCAGAAATCCACACATTTTTCCTATGTCCGTATGCTCAAGGGTTATGGCGCAAGATGGGTATTTTGACTTCAAAGATATGTGACTCTCACGCAAATCTCCAAGATAATATCACGTTCTTATTGCAAGCTACGAGAAATGGTCTTTCGACTCAACACAGAAACATCTAACTTTTTTCCACTTGTGGCGCCTTTGGAAGTCAAGAAATGAGCTCACCTTTAATAATAACAATTTTTTGGATGATTGTCTTCTCAAAAAATGTACAGAGGATAGTATTGAATGGATATCTTCAACAACTGTGGAGAAATCTAAATTACCTTGTACTACAAATTCGACTATGAAGTACTCTTTGCAGCAACAAATTGCTCATTGGAAGCCCCCACCTCAACATTGGGTTAAATGTAATTATGATGCTGCAAACCGTACCGATAATACGCATTCTGGATTGGGATGGATCATTAAGAATTCCCAGAGGTTATTTCTACAAGCAGGTAGAGGAAAGTTTCAGGGTCGCTTCTCGGTTATTGAAGCAGAATTATTTGCACTCATTTGGACTATTCAATCAACATGGACTTTGGGTTATAAATTTGTGATCTTTGAAGGAGATAATCAAATGCTTAATAAGTTGCTGAACTCAAAAGCGGAGAATTTTTATCTACGACATTATCTTCAGATGATTCAACAATGGTCTTCTCACTTTGAAGGGATAATATTTTGTTATCAACTTCGTACAAGTAACAATGCGGCGGATTTGTTAGCTTCAACATCAATTACGACAACTGTTGACTGGTGTTTATTTCAATCGTGTCCTTTATTTTTAAACTCAATTGTAAACGATGATTTATACAATTAATAAAATATCTTTGCCGAAAAAAAATTGCGGAGAAGTAGCGATGGTTACAAAAACCATATGTATTCACTCACAAATCTGACTCTCAATTTAATAAGACCGCAAGCCAATAAAAAACCGTTAATAAGATATTAGTAAAGTTCGAATACATGAATTTGACGAATAAACTTGTTTTATTTATCATTTTACTAAAAATATTTTCAAAATGAAAATTGATTTTTTTGTATCAATATTGAGAACCATAAGCATAGGTTCTCAAAACTCGCTGAAAAACGCCTGATTAAATTGATGTGAATTGAATGATGGTGACAATTTTTCAAATCTTATTCAGTTTGATTAGATATGTCTTGCAATAGACGCAACCCTCGTGTTTAGTTGCTACTATTGAGTTTGGAATCCCGAACAAACTACCGATGATAAGCCGAAGATGAGGATGACATCAAATCATCATACCTCTTATGTTCTGGGCGACACACATGGCCCTCCTCACAATTCATTCACAATCTCTAATCTGAATATCTCTCTGATCTCTCTCTCATTTATGCCCAAAAATATTTTAAAGTTCTGTCAATTGTTCATTTAATTTTACAACTAATTTGTCTAGTTTTTATTTGTAAACTGAGATTGAATGTTCTAATATATACAACTTTTATGTTTTTTTGAGATTGAACAAAGTTTTTTAGTGTGACTTAGATTAGCACAACAATATCTTCACGGAATTTCGATATTGGTGATGGTAAAACTCAAATTAACGAATAAGAAAATTTAGGGTTGGGTAGATATTTGGAACCTAATTGGAAGAAAAACTAAACCAAAGTTTGGTTAATATAATCTTAACACCAATCTAGATAGTATAACCTAAAATTTAAAATATTTTAGTGTCTTATTAGCTTTTATTTCCATCAAAATTTACATATAAACTAATAAATATTTTTTATATATCAAATAGGATTTTCAAAATCATATCGTACTTGAATGTATTAATCCCGAAAAATTCTTTAATCTAAACAGATTTAGCCCAAGAAATTAACTTTTTTTGGATTTATAATTTTAATTTGAGTCCACTAATTTTCATAACTGATATGGTAAAAAACATTAACTTTTGTAGAATTTAATTTTAGTCATTTAGAATTTAATTTTAGGTTTGTCAGCCACATGAAATTGTGGCTACATCAAATTTTTGTTTGTTTATTTGTCATACTTATTTACGGCCAATCATAGCGATTGGGCATTGCGATATGCGTTGTAATTTTTTTAACTACTGATTAAAACATCGATACGATTAAATATACGATCAACTGCTATTACAACTGCCGCCGACAAATAAACAAACAACATATAATGCAACTGCAATAACAATATAATCACAGCCATAGTCGCGATCACCAGCATCAGACAAACAACAAAACTTTTGTTGTTGTCTTATTTCGCTGTTTATTGCTATAAATAAAATAGGAGAATTAAAGTTTGACTTTAAAAAGCTACTCTCTTTTAAAAAAAACCCAATCACTTCTTTATTAGCCAATGATAAATAAAAACTTTAAATAATACTGATTTGTATAAATTTTTTCAATTAAAATACTTTAGTTCGATAGTAGATACACATAAAAAATCTAAAATTTTGAGACACATATAATTTACTAATTTCTATATTGTAACACATATGTTTTTTTTATTATTACAATACATATAAAAGCTTATGCGTCTTAAAGTTAAAACACGAAATTCATCGTTAAAATATATATATATATATATATAGAGAATTAATATTTGTTATTAAAAAATTTATTTAAAAATCATATTTTTTTCAAATTAGTATTATTAATTTAAATTTTTTTATAATATCACAAATTTAGTATTAAAAATAATTTAAAACTTTTTAATAGAAAAAATATAAATCTTAAATTAAAAGAAAACTTAATTTAATATTTTAATTTTATTTATTGTTGATTTAAGTTAAATAAATATTTTCACATAATAATTTAATAATATCTTACAATTTTAGTTTTAACATATTAAATTTACAACAAAATCTAAAAAATACTATTTGTATAACTTATAACTTTGAATAATATTATAAAATAACATTTTTTAAGTTTTTTTCCAAATCTATCATTACAAAATACCACAAATTAGTATGTAAAAATATTTATTTACTTTAAATAATATATATAAATCTAAAACATTATATTTAGGTTTATTTTTTCTAATTTAGAATTTATTTTTTTCCTATAAAAATATAGTTAATAAATTTTAATTTTAAATTTGTGATATTATTGAAAATTTAAAGTAATGATGTCATTTTTGAAAAAAACATAAAATATGGTATTTTGGAGAATTGATGATTAACTTTTGTGTTTGTCCTTTTCAGGTATTTTATTAATATATAAATATCTAAAAATCCAGATTTTAATAGTAAGAGTAGTTAACAACTTAACATAGATCACAATACTAAGTACTAACCATAGAATTTGAATTTTCTTGTGACTAAAACAAACCCAAGATTTCTTAACATAAATTTACAAAAATTAACACAATGACACTTAATTTTTGTACCATCCTAAATCCATAAATCTTAGTTTAAAAATCTACTAAGATTTCAATGTTCAAAAATCTTTGAAAATCCAGGAGATGTGTCTGTATCATCACTCATAAGTATAAACTCATTACATCAAAAGTCTTGTGTGGGTCCTCGAAATTCGACAAAAAGCAAATTTGTGCATTATTGTCTTTCTTCTCTCTCCATTGCCCTTCACCAGTGTGACTCCCCTCTGTCTCTCTCGATAGCGTCACAGTAGTAGTAGACAAGTAGTAGTGATGGCTCTTCTTCTCTTCTCTTGCTTCTTAACTGCTATTTCTCTTGTTCATGGAGCTTCCACTATTCACATTCCTCCTACCCACCCTCCTACAGGTTTTGTGTTACCCTCTTAGGTTTCTTTCTTTCTTATCTTTCCTGCATTTTCTTTCTTTTTGTTTCTCGAGAAAGTCTTCTCTTTTCTTGGAAAGTAAAAGGAATGCTTAAACTTTTCGATTTTCTGTTCTTCTACATTTTACTGTTTGTTTTTCCATGAAAATGACAAACTATGCTCCAAAAAAGCTCAAATCTTTCACACATTTTCAACTGATTCATAATGGGTTATGCCTGTAATCTGAGAAATTAGCAAAAGACAAGTAGGGAATTTTTGACACTTTGTTTGCAGCTTCCTTTGCAAATTTTAGGGTTGCCAAAAGATAAGAAAAAAAGTTTTAGCCTTTACTAAAATTTATCTGTTTTTTCCCCTTAATTTTCAATCTGATTTTCTCTTTCAGCTTCCCGGAAAAGTAGGTTGGAAAATTCTACGATGAGATTTATAGTGGCCGAGGCGCCATTTTATGGACCTACTTACAATAACCCTCAAGTGATTGAAGGTGGTTCAATGGCTTTGGCTGCTCAAAGAACATTCAGAAAAGATCCGCTCAATGGTTTCCAGAAATATACTGGAGGATGGAATATCAGCAATCATCATTATTGGGCTGTAAGATTTTCCACTTCAAGTTCTGAGTTTGATTATAGCTTTTGTGCTGTGATTAAGATAATGTGTTGTGTTTTGTGTTTTCTGAAATTGCAGTCTGTGAGCTATACAGCTGTTCCTCTCTTTGTTGTTGCTGCTGTCTGGTTTCTTGGGTTTGGAATCTGTTTATTGGTTATCTGTATCTGTCACATATGCCATAGAAGCAAATCTATTGGATACTCAAGAGTTGCTTACATTGTCTCCCTCATCTTCCTCCTCTTCTTCACCCTTATGGCAATGTGAGTAAGAGAATCAAACACTGCTTTGCACTATCCACAGTTAACAAGTTATATGGTTTTGGCTTGTTTTCTTCATTCAAGGATTTTATGTCTGGACATGAGATTATGAGTGCTTAGTATTTTGAGTTGTTTCTTATCACAGAATTGGATGTGTTCTGCTATACTCGGGTCAGGTCAAGTACAACAAAAGCACGACAGAGACATTAGAGTATGTCATGAGCCAAGCGGATAGCACGGTTTCACAGCTTAAAGCTATTTCAGATTATCTTTCTTCTGCCAAGCAGACTAGAGTTCTTCAGGTCTCTTTACCTGCAAATGTCCAAGCTGAAATCGATCAGATCGAAGCGAAACTGAGTTCTTCGGTAGCCACTATCACCGAAAAGTCCACTAATAGCTCCAATAACATTAGAAATTTCCTCGACTCTGTGTAACAACAACCCCCCTACCATTCTCTCCAATACAGAAAACACAAATCTTTTGGATTTTAAAACAATTTGTAATTGTCATTTGTTTGTTGTTGCAGGAGGGTGGCGCTTATCGTAGTATCGATCGTCATGCTTATCTTGACATTTCTTGGTCTCGGTAAGTCACAAAATCTGCATAAGATTGCAATTTTTGAAGGAAAAAGCTCGTGCGGATGAACTGTTGTATGAATCCTGCAAATTTCAACATCTGAGTCACATGTTTCTCAAATGTCAAGTAATGTATTAGCTCTGGTGATTTTGTCTTGATTCTTATCTTCTATTGCAGTTTCTTCAATCTTTGGAATGCAGGTCATTGTTTACACGTGAGTAAAAACCCTGAAACATTCTCCATGCGACTTTCATGAGTAGAGACTTTCTGAATCCTTTTCTTCCTGTACAGCCTTGTGATTTTGGGATGGATTCTGGTCACTGGAACATTCATCTTGAGCGGAACATTTCTTCTGCTGCACAAGTTTGTCTCAAGATTCTCCATTAACTTCGTGTTTTCCTTCTTTGTTATCCAAAATCCTTAATGTGTTTGTTTGAGCACTCAGTGCAACTGCAGACACTTGTGTGGCAATGACTGAATGGGTTGAGAGACCCGCAAGCAACACCGCTTTAGACGAGATTTTGCCTTGTACAGACAATGCCACTGCTCAGCAAACTTTGATGCGTAGCAGAGAGGTTACTGGTCAGCTTGTGGATCTCATAAACACAGTCATCACTAATGTCTCTAACATTAACTTCTCTCCAGTCTTTGTCCCAATGTACTACAACCAATCTGGACCGTTGCTTCCATTGCTCTGCAATCCCTTTAACCAGGATCTCACCGATCGCCTTTGCTCGCCGGGTGAACTTGATTTGAACAATGCCACTCAAGTAAGTCCCTCTTTTCAATTCATACTGTTTGTAGCGAAGTGGATGGCAATAAAAACCAAACCAGAAAATTTCTTCAAACCGAATGATAACAAAACTTGTATGCCACCACACTCAACAGGCATGGAGCACTTTCGTGTGCCAAGTGAGCGTGAATGGTACTTGCGCCACAACAGGGAGGCTCACGCCTGCCCTGTACGGTCAGATGCTTTCAGGTGTAAACATTAGCACGGGGCTAATTAGAGACGCGCCGTTCTTGGTCCAGCTTCAGGATTGTTCATATGCAAAACAGACCTTTAGAGACATAACCACTAACCATTGTCCAGGACTCACGCGGAATGGCTATTGGGTTTATGCTGGTCTGGCCATATTATCGACAGCTGTGATGCTCTCGCTTCTGTTCTGGATCATCTACAGTAGAGAAAGACGGCATCGGAAGCAAGCTCTACCAGAATTTGCAGAAAGCAAAGAGATTGTAAGAGTTAACTTTTGATGTATCTCTTGTTTCTCTGTCTCTGTGGGCTTTTATGTTTTCTAAGTCTCGAGACATTACATTTGTGCTTCTATCTATGAGCGTATCTTCTGAGAAGAATGATAAATTAGATATCAATCATTGGAGGAGGAATTATTACAGAGGATTGCAAACATGAAACCTTGGGTTTTGTAAGTTTCTTTGCTTTTAGACACCAAAAGACCTTGAAATCGAAATGTAAAAACAGAATGGGAATATTGTGCACACCAATTTCGACTTTCTTTAACTCAAGTTTCCAATTTGGCTGCAGCAGATGCATAGCTGACACTGCTGTCTCGCATTGTTTGGCACTGACTTGACTGCTCGTACCGCAGGAAATTGATCTTAATTTTGCTTGAGCAATGTTTTAGCATCTGAAAATAATAAAAAAACATAACATAGGCAATAATTTTTATGAACTGTAGAAGTCTAATTGGCTATTCATCCATAATATTGGTTGCATCCAAATGAAAAGTAACGAAATGGGTTAGCACGGCTTACATGAAGAAAAATACTGATCGGGTGGCGGCCACAAATCGTGTTGTCAAATTCCAAAAGATACTTCTTGAATGCATCTGGATCTCCTGTCTCTATTATATCCATTCCCATCTTGTCTAATGCCTCAATGGATTTGTGTATGGGTCCATGTTTGTTGTCATAATGCATATAGTTGAACCTATAAGCAAAACATATGCACACAATCATAACAGAGGCAAATCGCTCAGTCGAGGCAGCTACGCAACGGCATCAGAACATTTGTGAAGCACATGTCCATAAAAGATGTCACTAGAATGCAGTATTTTAACAAGACAGAAAAGGAGAGAATATAGATGAAGTGAGCTAAGACAAACCTTGAGCCCCAATGGCAAAAGTCAGAGGACACTGAGAAAAAATTCTTGGGATCATCCACGTATTTGGCTAGCAATTCACCGTACATGGCTTCGTTTTCTGCACTTACTGCTCCAACCAAGATGGGTACAACTTTCACATCATGCCTGATCAAATATTAGAATAGGCCAGACTCAGCAAATTCTCCCATGTTATTGAAAGTTGTTCAGAACTTTAACCTCACTACCACAGTGATTACCCTTCAAAAACTTTAGCCAAATACGGCAAGTGCATTTCCATGCTATGCTCAGCTTCATCAACCCGTAGATCCATCATTCCAAATTTCCCCAAAGCTCTTATCTCCTTAATCACTGGTGAATATGTAAGAAAACCAAAAGAGAACAACTTCCCTCATCAAGTGAAAATTCTATCCGCGGAATACTTACTCTCTACATCAACGGGTAAATCTCCTATGGGGGTTTTGTAAACTGTTGCAGTCGAAAGGGCACATTTTGGCGTATAATAGTGGTGAGATGGACCTAGAAGAAATATCCGGGAACTGAAATGAGACAGTCCAAAAACACAGCATTAGTCAGACAGAATAACAGTGAATCCATGAATTCAATAGCAGTCTTCCAAAGCATAATGGCGGCTCTGGAAGCAAGCTCATAGCGAATCGAATATAACAAAATCACTGAGCTTGCTTACATGTTGGTGGGATCTATGTTTGCAAAGGCATAGGCAGCTGCCCGACCAGAGTACGAATAACCTGCATGTCTGATTCCTTAAAAAGTTAGGGACAAATGTAATCACTTTGGTACAGTTTTTTTTTATAGTGAAGCAAAAACAACTTACGGCGCAATCACGCCTCGTACATCAGAAGATTTAGTCAAACCTGTTGCTCTAAGCCATTCGTCAAGATCCGATGACAACTTTGTAGCTGGTAAAGAAACAGAAACAGCTTAAGATTCCTAATCAAATCCTTGTAGTAGATTAAAACAATAAGATCAAGCGGACAAATCGAGGGAGACTTTTTTTTTTTAAAATGCCAAAGCTCACAGCCTTAGCGCTTTTGTTTCCTTAAACGAATTTCAGTAACCATACAAATCAAAACATTAACTTTCAGATAGTTAAACATATAAGTTAATTGAGCAAGCAATTAAGAAATTTGTAGGGAGCGAGAAAGGTCTGAACTCACGATTATCAGTATACCAAGAGCCTGCGTGCGTTGCTTGCCTCACTTTCTCCATTTCTCTCAGAGTAAATTGAAGGATCGTGATCGCAGACAGAGAAGCCCTAAACTTTATGGTATGAATCTCAGAGCTCTCTTATACTTGTGAGAGAGACTTACAGAAGATTCTCCTGTTAAATCCACTACCAAATAATATATTTAAAATTATATATAATTTTTTAATTGATTTATTATATAAGTTATGTTCGATTCTTTTTTTTCCCAGCAAAGTGATTGATTAATAAATAAGATTATTGTTTACAACTGAAAGTGAAAATAGTGGAGAACATTGAAATAAATTCCAGTAAATATTGGCCATCCCAATTATTTGCAACCAGTTTTAACAATGAGACACTGCATTTTGTGTTATAATTTTTTGATAAAAATATGTTAAAAATTTATAATCAACCGCAATCGTATATATCAAAATAAAACGAACAACACATAATACAATCGTTATGTTAATTGTAACTACAACTATTGTCGGATAAACGAATAACACCATTAAAAATGACATTATGGTCAAAACTAACTATATTTGGTTGATAGAAATATAACATGTGCAAATAATACATTTACTAAAATATCATATTTATACATACTTTACATACTATATTTATTAAGATGTTACAAATGCATGTAATTTATATAATTTTATGACTTTTTTAAAACACTTAAATTCGTAAAACATCATAAAATTCCAAAAAATATAAAAATATAAATTTGAAAATAATAATACGATTATAATGATAGGTTGACTACATATTCTAGCTATATTAAAAGAATCTAACTATATTATTTATACAAGTATTAAAAGAATCTAACTATATTATTTATACAAGTATTAAATTTAAAAATTATAAACATTAATTATCAAATTTTGTATAACAATAAAAAAAGAAATTCGTATTTCTAATATTATTCAAAAATACAAAATTTACTTAATTAGAAATATCTCATATTTCAAATAAATATAAATAAATTTAAATTAATAACGTAATTATAATTATTCTACTGGTATTAATTTAGTTACCAAATCAGAATTTCTTTTAATCATATATAAACAATTATAAATTCAAAATTATATCTTATTAAGTAGAATTTTAAAAGAATCTAACTATATTATTTATACAAGTATTAAATTTAAAAATTATAAACATTAATTATCAAATTTTGTATAACAATAAAAAAAGAAATTCGTATTTCTAATATTATTCAAAAATACAAAATTTACTTAATTAGAAATATCTCTAACACTGGTGTGGGAAATTTAAATATGTTTACAAACATTATAACTATTTATGCACTAATGTTTAGAGACATTAATATGTTTATAGGTATTAAAAACCAAGACAAAATATTAATTAGTTATAATTGCCATTTAATCACTAATCTCAATTAATCTCATGAATTGGAAAATTGTCATAATCTAATACTTATAATTATCATAAATATATTAGGTTTAAAAAATATAGTAACATTAGTTTTAAATACCTAGATTTTAGGTATAAAATATGATATTATATTCTAAATATAGATATTATTAGACCCGAGAAATAATCATTTATCGACAAAATATTAATTAGTTATAACTGCCATTTACGCACTAATCTCAATATTTCTCATAATTTGAAAATTTCCACAATCTAATATTTATAATTATCATAAATTTATTAGGTCTTAAAAATATAATAACAATACTTTTAAATACCTAGATATTAGCTATAAAATAATATATTAGATTCTAAATATAGATATTATTAACCCCGAGTAATAAATGTTAAATATATTTATTATTGATATAATAAATATATTATCACCTATGGTTAAATTTTGAAATTTAAGGTTTACTAATAATTGTAGCACTATATAAATCATATTTTCGTCCACAATTACTCTCATTATTCTTTTAAACCAGTAGTATCTCTAATCTTTCTTATTTTTATTTTGCATGGTTTATTTAAGTTTAGTGTCTGATTTAAAACCATTCAAAAATATGTGAAAAATAAAAATCACAATTATAAGATTATGCAAACAATACTCAACTGATGATGGATTGACTATTGAAATGGTTATTATTGATTTAACTGTAAGTTTAACTCTTATTATTTTCACATATTATTTTCATTGTTTGTAAAGGAAAAAATAATTTTGTAATTTATTAATTTTATGGTTTTTTAAACAAAAATAGTTTGTTATGCAATATTGAATATTACTGATATAAAATATAATTTTGTAATTTATTATTTGGGGGAATTGCTAAAAATGACGTAAAACTTGACTCCGAATGCAAGTATAACCCACATGAAAACATTTTTGCAAACTACTAACCTATGAGGGTAGAGAAATTACTGAACACTCCTTTTGTCTAAAAAATAATGTCGAAATGTCAATTACGTTTTAATCCCTGCGTGTTTTTTTGTTATCAAAGCAGACTTATCGGAGAAGTTTGCTTTGGTGAGAAAAACAGTTTATTCCGGCTGAAGCAGACTTCACAAAGTCTGCGAGGTTATCAAATCAGACTTCTCTGAGAACTCTGCTTTGATTGAAATAAACCTCGTAGACTTCTCGGAGAAGTCTGCTTTGGTGGGAAAAACAGTTTATTTCGGCTGAAACAGATTTCACGAAGTCTACGAGGTTTATTCCGATCAAAGCAGACTTCTCGGAGAAATCTGCTTTGATCGGAATAAACTTCGCAGACTTCTCAGATAAGTCTTCTTTGGTGAGAAAAATAGTGTATTCCGGCTGAAGTAGACTTCGCAAATTTATTCCGATCAAAGTATGACTTAGTAGTATGAACTAGTATTATGCATAATTAGTTGTGTTGGAATTTGTTGTGTAGAATATATATGTTGTAATTATGGTGCAGGATGGTGTTGGATGTTTTTGTAACACACCATCGATGACATTGTGACTTCTAACTAATTGAAATTGAAATGATTGTGTCCATAATTGTGTCCATGTTTCATAAAATACATTTTTATATCGGCAAAACGTTTTAGATTCACTAGATTTGACCGCAGTTCGAACTTTCCATGCGCAATCTTTGACGCAACATATACATACAACTGTTTCAATGACTTATAAACCTTGAAACCGAATTGCTGTATAATCGACATCCTACGCAAATGTGATACCAAATCAGCCTTGCAAAGAAAACTTTGGTTCACATATATATTTTCAACACATCCCAGAGTAAACCTTTGTCATTGATCGCAACTTTCTTTTTTGAGATCCTCAACACTAAAACTCCATTTATTATCATCTTCATCACTATCTTCATCTTCGTCCCAGAGAAAATTTTGGAGATCATTGGCATTTGTAATTTATTTATATTACAGAAATATTTTTTGAATTCAATTACATAATAATATATAAAATTAATAATAAATGATAAAAAATAAATTAACTTATGTAGTAATAGATAATTAACATATAAAATTTAAAATATTTATGTATTATTTTTTTAGATTCAAAATATTTATAAAATAAATTTTGTAAATATCTAATTTTTATTTATAAAATAATTAATTGATAATAACATACAATTATTTTTCCAGTTTTGTGTTATTTATAAACCCACACTAATATTTGAATCTATACATATGGAATCAAGTCATCTTCTTTACAATAATAAAGTTAATTAGTTATTCGATCAACCCGTTTTAATCTAAATCTAGACAAACATAAAATATAAAATATGTATTACGGAAATTAATGAGTGCATATATTTTACCAATTATACAATTTAGAAAAAAGATTATGTTTATGGAACATGGTGGTTAAAATAGATACAATAGCGATTTACCATAATATTACGAAACTATATATTATATATATTTAATATAAATAAGCAAAAAAAATTATGAGTTCTTCAAAATAACAATTTTTTTAATTTTAAATATAATATCATTAATTTAAATATTCAAAAACAAATTTATAGCATAATGTTATAATTTGAAATATAATTTATTTAAATAAATAATTATTTTGCATAATAATTTTGTGATATTATATGAATTTTAATTTTAATATGTTAATTTTGAAACAAAAAAAATAATAAATACTATTTAAGATTTATGAGGTTGGAACTTTTAATCTACAATAATTCAGTTACAAGTATAGTTTAGTTTAGTTACTAAATATATATAGATATATCAAAAAAATAGTTTTATGATTTTTGTATTTTTTTTGTATTCCAGCGATGAGGAATTAAACGTGAGTCACTGTTCCTCTGGTCTAATGCACCGGAAGCTGGTCTCAGGGGTAATACTTGCTAGTTCGGATTCGTTTGGTTGGAGTCGATACTAACAGTTTTTGAGTGCCACAAACCAAAACCCATTCACTATCTTTTATAAAAATGAAACAATCAGAGATATACCAGACTGATCCAACACACAATCAATACAAAAAAAAAAAAATTACAAAAACTATTATATAATTACAAACCCACCAAATGAAATAACAAATATTTTGAACCCATCTGCACACACACAAAAAAATCATCAAGGCCAAAAACAAATAATGCTTCCAAAAGCTGAGAAACCAAAATAGAAGAAAATTTGTGTCAACCACATTGTTGAAACAAATCAAGAGATTAGTTTTCAAAAAAACACCAACCCAGAAAAAAACTCTTTAACTTTCACAAAATTTTGCACATGTAAGTAAAGCCTGAGATCTTCAGGAGCTCCTATGACAATCTATCAATTTCCCAGATAGATTATATCATCACATGATTATATTATTACGGGTAAAATGAAGTAGAAATGAGGTATTTACCTAGTGATACATGAAAACTGACGCCAGCTGATACGTTGGCTTTGTATATATGATGACTGTTTCATCACTGAGGCCCTGAGAACACATTCTCTAAAATATCATGCAGTTTGGGTGACTGTCTTCGGAACAATGGTTCTAGCCGGAAAGATGGGACACCAATCTGCCATCTTTTGGCATCATACATCTCATTCCATGCCTGTACTATCTCATCGATCTTGAACCCCATTCCTGCAATTTTCGTTTGATTGTTATATAGACGCTGCCCGTTTTTGCATTTGATTCGTTACAGTTTAGTATTAGTAAGTAAACTTAATTACCTTCAAGAGCACTTTCGTTTGAGCAATGGTTCTTTACCATGACAGCTATATCGGTTGCTGAAGCTCCAGCTAATTCAAATTTCTCCACTGCAACCTCCAAGCATTCATCCCAAGTCGGGAGGCCAAGCTTATACTCCACAATAGACCGTTCATATAGTAAGGAACCCCACAAAAGGTTAACCTGGGAACTCATATTTGCTGTTTGCTCTGCGTTGTCTTCATCAGACGCTTCAGTAAACACCCCATCCAAGCCCAACTTCTGCAGCAGTGCTTTGTGTTTATCAAAGTTGGAGATTCCATTTAGACGACGTTCTTCAATCTCTTCCCAAATTTGCATACCCTTTTCCATGCTCTCCTCAGCTTTGTTATAGAGCTTTAAGACATCCTGGGAAGCCTCGCTTTCAAGATCTATCTTGCCACTGAGTGCATGATACCAGCATAGCTTCGCCTGCTCAAACTGCTGCTGCCCGAGTGCTAGAAGAGCTTCATAGAAATCAGATTTAACTTTAATCGCTTCTTCATATTTTTCTGCAGCTTTGCTGTACTCATTCTTTGCCCATTCAAATCCAGCCTCAACCTTCTCTAGTATAGTTTCTCTTGAACCATCCTCAGGAAAATAGATCTGCCTTCTTGCCTTGGACATATGAACATTTCCCCAGTTAAACATGGCAAGTGCAGCCATTTCTTGGAACTTATCAGCAGCAATATCAAAGAGTTCTTGTGCATCTTCGCCAGTGACAGCTTCTTCCATTGCTTCCGAGTACAGCTTCATTCCAAGGTTATGAAGATCCAAGTAAGAATCAGAATCAAACCCGACATGGTTTTTGAACAGTTGCGCAAACTGGAAAATCCAGTGCTCAAGGCCAGTAGAGGCTTTCTCAGATTCAACATATTCTCCGACGCTTCCATTATCAGCAACACTGCTCGATCCCTTGGCAAACTTTTCGGTTGATTCACAATTGTTGGTCCCATCATAAGTTGGTTCTTGACTGGGGCTAACTTCAGCAATATACAATCTAAGGGAGCCAAGTTTTTCCCTTGTACGTGCAGCCAGCCTCAGCTCGTCTGTCGTGGTAATGGTAACCAAATCACCCTCTGAATCCCTATATTTGATCAGGAAACCTCTGAGAGCAGGAAACCGATCCCTGATTACGTCTCTTACAAGTCTAACACTAGAATCAGGTGGCAATTGTGCCCACCTTATATCATCTCCATGCACCAACTTCACTGTCCTAGTCACTTTTGTGTCTTCCTCAGTGCTTCCTTTGCGTTCAACAATCTCGGAAGCAATGACCTCTTTGTCCATGATAGAACTCACTTTCTTCTCCTCGACCACAACCTTATCCTCTAGCTTCTTCTCTTCTCTTGCCTTATTACCACTCTTCTCTTTCATCTCTGTATCAATCTCACACCTCAAATTTCTTTTCTCTTTCGATATGTCACATTTCTTTCCGCTATCTGCTTCCTCTCCTTTTTCAACCTTTGCATTCTCGACCATGCCTTCGTTGCTCTTCCTCTCCTCATCTTTCTCAGAATTTGCCGTCTTCTTTTTCTTCTTCCTCAACCTCTCCTTAACAATCTTCCTTAAACGAGCTGCCCCAACAGGCTGCACATTGACCAAATTCTTCTCCATTTCAACCACATCAATCCCCTTATCCACCAACACCTTCTTAACCCTCTCGAAGATTTCATTAGCAGATACGTTTTCTGGTTCCATATTCAGAACAATACGCGAATCTCTAAACGCGAAATCCAACTTATTCAAAGCCTCATAACACCGAGCACGTTTCAACAGAGCCTTACTGTACCTAGGAGAAGACTCCAGGGCCAAATTGCATTCGTTAATCGCATTCGGATACTCTCCCAATCCCATTTGCATATAACAAGAAGCCATGCTCGTTCTCAGATAAGCTAAATCTCCATGATCCCTAGGCAAAAGCTTAACGGCTTTATCATACCTTAACATCGCGCCTTCGCTATCACGTTTCTGGAACAACTTGTTCCCTTCTTCTTTGAGCTCCAATGCTCGATTAATAAAGATCTCCATATCCTCGTCGAACGCAACCTTGGAGACAGAACGATCAAAGCTTTTTCCGGACTTACTTCCGGAACCGCCTAAAGCATCCGTCAGAATGTCGGAATTCTTCTTTTTCCCCGTCGGTTTTCCCATTGACGATCAGATTATCTTCCGAAAAAAATCCAAAAAAGAAAATCGAAACGTAATCAAACAGAGAATTTGAATATCTCAGAGATGTAAATCGATGAGAATCGGGAGAGATAAGAGAGGAATGTTTTTGGATGGAGTGATCTCTAATCCACGAATAAAATAGATGAGAGAAGAAGAACAAGTGTGTATAACAATTTATTCCAAATACCGACAATTGGTTTTTCAGAAATACCAACACTTATATAGCAACAACGGTGGATAACTAATAACGATAAAATGAAATTTTGTTTGTTTGTTATTATATTAAAAATACAATGTAATAATTCAATATTTTTATACAAAAAAATGAAATTAAATTATACATATATACGAAAAAATGAAATTAAATTATACATATTTGGGATGATCATAAAAATAGTATAACCACTAATTCAATTACTCATTCCTATAAAATGAATTGAAAAAACATTGGTGACATTAGAATTTTCAATGGTTGGAATATTTGGTAATAGTATTCGATTCTTAGGTCATATAATCATATTACTGAGATTTCACAGTTTTCCTAATTTTAGTTATTACTAATATTTGTTTTAATAATTATATAATTTACATTTTGATTTTGATGTTTTAAAAATCTAGAAATATATAGCAGAAAATTAGAAAATTTGTTAGTTTCTTAAAAATTAATTTAAAATTAGGTAGTTGAATACTTTTAGATATATGAAACACCAAAATTGCATCATTTAATTAATAAAATATATATTTAAATTAAAAAAATTTATGACTAAGGATTTAAAGTTTAGAGTTTAAGATTATATTTTATAGTTTTGGATTTAAAGTTTATGGTTTATGTTTTGGGATTTAGATTTTTGGCTTAAATCTAAAGTTTATGGTTAATGTTTGGTGTTTAGGATTTAAGTAAAAATTAATATCTTAAAATAACACATTTATAAGTTTATCTTTCAAATCTAACACATTAAAAATAAAAATATTAAAATAGCACAAATTATTATGTAAAAATAATTATTTATCTGAAATAGATTATATATAAAATTAAAACATAATGTTTGGATTTACTTTTTCCGATTTAGAATTTAAAATTTTTTTATTAGAAAACATTTTTAATTATTTTAGTATTAAATTTATGTTATTTTTCAAATTTAAATGATTAATAATATATTTGAAACAAAAATTTGAAAGATGGGATAATTACCATTATTTTAATAAAATTAAAATAATTATTATAAATAATAATTATTATTATATTGGATATTTGTAGTACAAAACTTAGATGGATTCGAATTCGTATATCAAATTATATTATATTATAATCATGATGAGTTGAATTTTGAATTCCATAAAATTTACGTAATTTTAATTAAACTATAATGTTATAATTTTATTTATAATTTATTTACGATACAACAAATCTTATTAAAACAACGAGTAACAACTTTAAAATTTTGAATTTCACAGGATACATTTACAAGTTGATGGATTTTGAAAGAAATATGAGAATGAATTTGTTTCAAAGAATTGCCTCTACACTTATAATTGAAGGCGTTCGTTTGGATATGTAATGTATGATGTCCCCACAGAAGACACATGCGTTGGCTATGATATTCCACCAGTACAATATTTTAAGCGGATAGATTACTACGAAATGCAAGTCTAACACATTTTATATACAATTTATGTAAATACTTCACCTTTCGTTTAAAATATTGAACCAAATAACTAGAACCATAAATACAAATATTCACAAATTTTAATTAATTAATTATTTAATAAATATAAATTAGATACATGTATAATTTGTTTTTTATTTAAGAATTTTTGATATTTTTAAAATTGATTATACAAATAAAATAAAGGACAATTGACTAAAATAGCACCATTTCAAATTTTTGTTCCAAATATAGCACTATTTATTTAAATTTTCAAAAATAGCACAAATTTAATATTAAAATAATTGAAAATTTATTCTTAATGAAAAAGATTTAAACCCTGGAAAAAATGAACCCAAACATTATGTTTTAATTTTATATATATTTTATTTAAGGTAAATAATTATTTTTACATAATAATTTATGCTATTTTGGAAATTTTAGTTTTATTGTGCTAAATTTAGAAGATAAACTTAAAATGATGCTATTTTAGGGTATTACTCTAAAATAAACAATAAAATCGGATTATACAAATAAATTTAAATTATATATAATTTGGATAGATAATATTATTAATTGTAGATGTGATAAATATTCAATTAGTCCAAATTTTTATTTAATGTTTTGTTTGACTAATTTTTTAAAAGTCATAATATTTTGTTTTATATTATATTTATTTTTTATATTAAAATATTAAAGATATATTATTAAATATTTATACATTTGTAAATCACAAATGAATATAAAATTTCTTTATTTAAATGTTTTTCAATTAATATATAAAGGATTGTTAGACAAAAAGAAATGAGTTGAGTTTTTGAAATAGAAAAATATTTTAGTTTAGAATAAATCTCAAATTATTGCACGAATAAAAAATAAACTAGAAGACGAAGACAGCCACATGAAAGCTATCCATCATCGCACTATGACACTTTTGATCGTCTTTGGCCAAAATGATGTTTTGAGATTTTGAATTGTTACTACGATTTGTTAAGGCAAATGTCTCTCTTTTGGTCTAGTCTTTAATAACATTTACAGTATTCGATTAGACATGGGATCTGAGATAGGAAAACGAAGGAGAGATTGAACATCAACCAAATAAACCTAATTTTCAGAAATTCAAATATTTTCGAACCCTAATTTTTGTTTGATTGTAATTTTTGTAAGTAAATTACTCCATCACTCAAACTGGGTCTTTCTATTCTTTGTCAGTTATAATTTTATATTGTTTTTTTCTTTCTCTAAACTTTCCTATATGGCTGATGATAATCTGATTATAAACCAACAACATAAGAAAACTTCCCAAGAACTTGCCTTGCAGAGAGTAACACGCAGCGCAGTGAATACAGGAAGAAGTTTTGTAGAAAGAGACTCCATTGATCAAGCCACAGAACACACCTTGTCTGTAATAATAAACAGAGATTTTATGGTGTAGGCAAAATCATGTAATTAGTCAATCATGTTAAGGATATTAATATACCTTGTCTGATGCTGCTGCAACAAAGCCGATTGTCGTCTATATAAGTTGCCTCAACACCAATCATCCAAGATCCTATTGAGGTATCATCAAATGCATATGTCTTCAATGATCCACTGCATTTATATTATAAACAAGAGAAGGGAACGTTGTGGTGAGTGTGACCCGGACATGGAACAATGATGCTGATGACATACTCTTACAAGTGAATTTAATATTAACTGGTGCAAGATTAGTAAGATTGTGACCCTGACCTGTTTATGTTTATATACTGAGCCAACTTCTTGGATAGTACTATCAATGAACCAGCTGCGTGACGAAAATACCTGAATATAATAAAGGAAGAGTATGAGTTGCATCATCATTGTTTAGTATTGAAGAAGACTTTTATTACACATAAGAGCTTGAAGGATTAGTATTTTTAATTACTTACGATTTTTCGTCCCCAAATTTCCACCATTCTGGCTCATACCATTGCCCTCCTCTGAAAAACGAGACCCATGTAGATGGAAATTAACAAGTTTGAATGTATTGTCAAAGATATGCAGATTTTAAAAAGTTGAATATGATACGAACTCTTCAGCAACCACTTCCCCAGACTTCATGCACCCAATGTAAGCAGCATCTTGACCACGTCGACTTTCAAGGAGGCCAATCAACCCATCTATCAAATTGAAAACATTTATCACAAAAATAGGATTGTTTATGGGTAATTGTACCCGAGATAATCTCACATGGCTGATGCAGGATGGGACCAAACATAACTTAACAAGATGGAGAGATAAAAGAGGAAGCATCTACCAAGATCTAGGTCAATATTGTCATCAACTTTGATATAAAACTCTGCATCCCAGTTTTGGACAGCAGCACTGAAGAAGAACTTCACTTTCTTGGGTAACTCTTCTTGGGCCTCCTCATGATTCTCCTGATAAACCAGTAATGTCAGAAGAAAATTAGAAGCCACATCAGTGACAAAAAAACTGTGTACAAAACAAAAACAGATGAAGCAACAACGACAATAATTCGATCAATAAAACAGCCAAAAGATGATAAAGCTTTTGATATTGTTTACTTACAAGAATCAGGAAATCTTTTCTTGATTGATCTTCCTCGTCAATTTTTCGATCTAAGCTATCACCTCGATTTGGACTGGAATTCTTAAAACATGAACATCAGTATTATAGTCCGACGATGATAAGAAGTACAAAAATATTGAAACATTAATACATCAAATAAAACAAGAATAAAGTTAGTGGGCAAACCTTCGACCAATCACAAAACGTATGATAACTCCTTTTTCCTCGAGTTTTCTCAAAGCATCACCTATACAGCAAAGAGTTAGTGATCATACAAAATTGTAAAATAACAAAATGGCTTCGATGATCAACCACAACATGATCTACCTTGTGGCATCCAAGACCCTCTAAATGTATTGCGCCTCAGATGACTTCCAAAGCCTGTATACACTCCAATTACAGCAAGCAATTTCTTCCCTGAAGACGAACCACTTCTCTTGTTTTTCAGATAGCCTTGACTCTTTGCCATAGTCAACTCCATTTCAGTTTCAACAATTTTCCTCTCAAGATCTCTAATAATAGGTAAATAGTGTGTTATATTAAAAGACAAAAAAAGAAAACGTATTGCATCCCGTCAGAAATTCAACTTACTTGCATCCTAGAACCATCAATTTGTCATCCACCGTAATAACCTTAGGCCTCTACATCCCCAAGAACCATTAAAAACAAAAACATGAGATTAATAAGAATAACTCGTACCAATAAGTCAGGTTCCAGAAACAAACAACTTTTTTCAAGAGTGCCCAAAGAATAGCCAAAACCTGATCATAACTCTTCTTAAGCATATTGTTGAGTACCATTCTATTCTCTGCATCTTGCCATAACCTAACCATAGGAAACCAGAAGCAGACTAAGATCAGCATGGACAAAGAAAATGGTTTAAAAAAAAATAGTGCCGCCCATAAGCTCCATGGATTGAATTTCGGACAAAGATTGTATAATTCTAAAAGAATAATTTCGAAATTGAATTGGGAACAAAACCAACAACATGATTTTCTTAAGTCGGAAAATACAGTAATTTAATCTAATTGAAATCAAACCAAAAACATTTTAGAATCTGGAAGATTTATCGAAAATAATGAGACAGTGTTCGATCACGATCGTTTACGATACCAAATCTTTGAAAATCGAATCTGGGATACAAGCAAACGCAATCCAAAACATATATAGAGTCATTATAGATTCATTATCCATAGAAAAAAAGTATCTCGAATCTGAGAGATTTATCGAAAACAATACGAAAAAAGTGTTCGATGACAACAACAAATCTTTGAAAATCGAATCAGGTAGGCACGTAAACAGAAACCCGAAGAACAAATCTAGAATCATTTGGAAATTCCAGTATCCATCGAATTAACGTACCGGCCAGCTACGTAGAGCCAAGCGACACAAGAGAAGAAGGCCATAATAACTGAGGGCTTGGAGGTAGTCTGAGACTTTGAAGATCTACCTCGTCGTTCTGATTTAGACGGAACCGTTGTGGGTAAGCTCTCCATCTCAATCCACGATCAGAGGAAAGGGACAGAGAGAGAGATCTGAGACAAATGAGAGAGCAAAACTATGGAGGAGATTAAGAGAGAAAGAGATAAGAAGGAGAGAATCTGAGAGAGCAAAAATGGAAGAGAATCGGAGTGAAGAAGGAAGGAGCCCTGAATGCGTTTAATCAAATATTTTAATAAAGGGACTCACTCAATGTTAGAATTGGCCATCAATATGACAATACCCGTTACATTTTCTGAAGCGTTATACTTATATAAATCGAAAGAGAGAGCAAAAAATAACATAATTTTATTATTCAATTCATAAATATTTGTTTGAAATTATCTATATATTATATTATTATTTTATTATATATTTTAAAAATAATTACATTAAATTAAAAAGTCAAATTCATAGACCAAAATATTGGGTATATTAATGGGTATTTATACGAACGTGCTGGAAAAGAGAGAAAACATATCCTTACTCTTTGCAAATTCTTTTATAGGAATGGTTTACATTCGTTGACTACAAAAATTTATTCGAATAAAACTATTTTTATCCGTAGTTTTTGGATCTTTCATAAGTTAGATAAACTGTATTTTTCTTTCATAAATTACATAAACTTTATAAATAATTCCAATTACAGAAATTCGGTTAATATTTACACATTAAATTGTTATTAAACTTTGTTTTACTTCGAAAATCTGGTTTTATTTTCAAAATAAACCCAAGTTAAAACTAGATGTTTGAATTAGAACCAAATTTAATAACTATTTAACGTGTAAACATTAATAAAATTTTTGCAATTACAATAATTTATGAAGTTTGTGTAATTTATGAAGTTTGTGTAATTTATGAAAGAAAAATACAATTTATGTAGTTAAAAAAAAACCAAAAGTACATGTGGAAATAGGTTTAATCGCATAAATTTGTGTAGTTGACGGAAATAAACACTTATATGGATAATGAATCACAAAAGCTGGTCACTTCTCCTTTTCCTTCACATGACTCATAATAATATTTTACTGTGTAACTATATACTAGAAATTAATCCGCGGATTATTTAATTATAATATTTTGTTATATTCGTAAGAACATGTTTGGTCATGTTCGTTTGTTAGCCACAGGTACGGATACGGCAGATTATTGTTCGTTTAGATATCGCAAGTACGTGCGGCAGATGTATCGATTAGACGATACGTCATGTGTCATACTTTTTTTTACCGTTGATTAAAATAATGGTACGACTAAAAATCTGCGATTAAATGCAAGCGTAACCATCGCAACCGCAACCACACAAACGAACAACATCTGCTGCAACCGTAATCGAAGTATTGACCAAAGCCGCAACCACAGACGCATCTAACGACCAAACGAACAAAACTAAAGTTTGACTTTCATATTACTGTTAGCGTCCGAATCTATGAATGCCACCGATTTTAGGCTAACTAAGCCACTAGAAAACCTTTATCAAACCGTGAACACGTAATGATCCATCCGTTTAAAGAAGTTGGAGAAACAACAATGCTCAACGAGAGTACATACAATAAGCTACACGCTCTACGGAAGTAACATAAAGGTAGAATAAGCAAACCAAAAACCAGAATCGGTCATGGGAAACAATAAACGATGCTTCAAAGAATAAAGATCAAGCCATGAGCTTGAGTCGACCAATATTGAAGCTACTCATCATGCCATAAAGGTATATGATTAAACCCTATTCAATAATTTTTAATTACTCTCAAATTCAAGAATGAGGGACAAGTTGTAGGGAAGAAATTATCCTTTGGGTCAATCCCAATAAAATTATGAAGTCTATGACAATGGTTTAACACAATACATGACGTAAGCTTCAATGCAAATTGCATAAAATGTGGGTTTCAAGAAATGCAAGCTGCGAGAACATATGGTGCGGATAAACGTTGATCATAGAAAGACGCATGAAATGGTTAACTTAGCCAAAAATAATAGAATTTATTTTCGTCAATTATACGAATTTATGCGAATCAGTTTATTTTATCCGTATTTTTGTGATTTTCTTTTAATTATATAAACTGTGTTTTTCTTTCGTAAACTATATAAACTTTATAAATTATTATAACTACAAAAATATTGTTAATGTTTACAAGTTAAATTGTTATTAAACTTTTGTTTAATTCAAAAATCTAGTTTTAACTTTAAAATAAACTCAAGTTAAAACGATATTTTTGAATTAGAACAAGATTTAATAGGTATTTAACGTGTAAACATCAATGAAAATTTTGTAATTAGAATAGTTTATAAAGTTTGTGTAATTTACGAAAGAAAAATATATTTTATATAGCTAAAAGAAAATCCAAAAAATATCCGTGAAAATAAGTTTAATCGTATAAATTTGTTTAGTTGACGGAAATATATAAGATTAGGGTTCATGAATTGTGTTCCTAATATCCATGAGGATAAGCAGAACTAAGGCATTCCCTTACAAATAAGAGAGAAAGCTACCCCAAAAGTGCATAAAATCGATAACAACCACACATAGAAAGATCTTAGCTTAACACATACACGAACGATCTGAATCACCACAAGCTACTAACTAGTTCTAATCTCTTGTTGTTAAGAACAAACAATTTAACCCAAACAACATCGTTTAATAGAAAGTTTTAGATTAAAAATATTACTAGCTAATATCTCTACGAATTTACAAAATCTCGAGTTAATAATTGTAGTTTTGAATTTGGTTATTTCAAATCAAAGCATAAATAATATTTTAACATATATAATTAGTCTTGTTCATTTGGTCGGCGCACGTGGTTGTAGCTACAGTCAACATTGTTAGTGCGACTGTAGCATATGTTGTTCGTTTATTTGCCACCGACTGTTGTAGTTACGGTTGATCGCAAATTTTTAATAGTACCGATATTTTAATCAACGGTCGAAAAAAATTGCGAAACATTTGACCGCTGTGTTTACCGTAGATAGATGCGCCAGCTAAACGAACAATAATTTACCACAACCACAACCGCAGCTTGATGCGACTGACAAACAAACATAACCATTATATTTCAGATAGTTTGAACTTATTCAGTTTTTTGTTTGATTTGAAATCGTTCGGATATTCGAAATCATTCAAATATTTAACAATCTGATTCATTTTAATAAGAAATATGGAAAACTAAACTTTTTCATGGAAATCCTATGATATCCTTTGTTTATATCTTGATTCATTTGATTAAAAGTACAATATTAACAACATTCAACAAATTTTGGGTTTAGTTCAAATACTCAACTCAGATATGTATTTAAAATCGAAAATTATCTTAGGAAAATAAAATAAACGATTGGTAGATTTTTTTACTTTGTTAAATGAACTAAGGACAATGTTAATTACGTATGTTTTTTAATACTAAGATATAAACATCTCTTTAAATATATATGAAGTTGAATCAATAAAATTATTAAAAAAAAATTATTTAAAAAAATATATACATTAATATTTTAAAGGGCAAATGTCTAAAATAGCACATTTCTAAGTTTTTGTTCCAAAAATAGCATCATTAGTTTAAATTTCTAATAATAGCACAAATTTAAGATTAAAATGCATTAAAACTATATTTTAATAGAAAAAAATTAAACTCTAAATTGGAAATAATGAACTCAAATAAAATATTTTAAGTTTATGTATAATTTATTTAGAATAAATAAGTATTTTCACATAAGTATTTGTGTTATTTTTGGGAATTTAATTTTCTGATGCTAGATTTGGAAGAAAAATTTTAAAAGGTACTATTTTAGGGTATTACTTTATTTTAAATTATAAAATTATCATTAATATATTATTTACATATTAGTTTAGAAAATATGATTTTCTAATTCTATATAAATCAACGTATTTATATTACTTTATTTCATTTAAAATATAATAGTAATTATTTATAAATATATTTTTGTTTAATTCTAATCAACTTTTAAAAATCGGTGATTATATTCAAATACCAAAATACCCAAAGAAATGGTAATAGAAAAGTGACATTCCAAGATTTGTTAATTCGTTTTGAAATTGTAAAATCAATCTCATTCTCCATGTGATATTGTTTTCCTTCCATGATCCATTGATTCTAAACATATTTATGTCACCAAAACTTACAAATTTTTTTTTGTTCAATTTTGTGAAAACATTGAAGAATCCTTTGTACTATAACAAACGTACCATGTAGAGTTATATAGGCTACATTGTAATCTCTATATATTGTGTACTATAGCGCTGTTCGTTTGTCTGCCGCAGCGTCTACGGCAGCGACCTGCGGTCAAACGCTATGGTTAGACGCAGCAATATTGTTGTTCATTTGATCGCCGCAGGTTGTCGCCGCAAGTTGTATCGCAATTGTTTGATCGCAAACGCTATAATTTCGCAGCGATTAAAAATTTTGATCGCAGCTTTCTGCGGTCGACCGCAGCGTTTGACCGCAGGAACCTGCGGCGGTCAAACGAACAACGTTTGGCCGCATGACGCAGCCACAGGTTTCTGCGGCTACGAAACGAACATGCCTTATATAGAATATACACAGACTACATGTAGAGAAAATTAAATAGTTAAAATAAATATTATGTATATATTGTTTATCGTAATCTTTTATATATAGTGTATTATTATTCTAATAATATTATTAAAATTTTACAACCTATATAGTATAGAGCTAAAAGATTTCAAAATCTAAGAAGAAAAAAATATTGGCAGTCACCCACCGGCTTCTCCTTCTTTCTTCTTTGATTTTATTTTTTATTCTCTCGTTCGTGAAGATGTCTACAACGCTAACAAACCAAATGAAACCATCAATATCTCTGAATCTTAAATCATTTTTAATGTCAATATGACAAACGTCACAAATCTTAATCAAACAAACTTTATCATATGGAGTAAACAAGTTCATGTACTATTTGATAACTATGATATCTTGATGGTTCTGATTTCATATCACCTACAACTATCACAATTAATGGTACGGTATTACCCAATCTCAGTTTTCTCGTGTGGAAACAACAATACCGCTTGATCTACTCTGGTCTTTTTGGTGTCATTTTGCCATCTATTCAACCTCTACTCTCCATTGCTACTATTGCTGCTGATATTTGGACAAATCTCGCATCTACATAAGGTAAGCAAGTCGAGCTCACTTCAAACAATTGAATCACCAACTAAAAAAATTGGATAAAAGGAGAAAAATCCTTTAACAATTATTTCAAAGGCTTCACTATGCGTTTTGATCAAATCGCACTTCTCGGCAAGCCATTCTCGCTGAGGCCTGATCACCGTGCAACTCGTGGATATCAATGATGATGCCAACTTTGTGGCATCGTGACCATAGTGCCCAAAGATGCTTTCAATTCAATCCATTCGACAACTCCAACAGCACTTGATCTGCTCTTTGGCAGCCTTGTACTCATCTAGCCTCGGCTCCGTCTTATAACACAAGTAATTGGATCGTTGATAGTGGTGCTACACATCACTTGACAAACGATCTCAATACCTTGTCCCTTCATCAGCCTTACAATGGCGATGAAGAGATGACTATTACCGATGGAACCGGACTTACGATATCACATACTGGTTCTACCTTACTCATTATGCCTTCTAAATCGCTTGCCTTACGTGATGTTTTACATATCCCAAGAAAAACCTTGTTTCCGTTTATCGTTTATGCAATACTAATAAAGTTTATGTGGAATTCTTTCCGGCACATTTTCAGGTGAACGATCTCAGCACGGGGGCGCCATTACTCCAAGGAAAAACTAAAAACCAGTTTTACGAGTGACCGATTCCATCCTCCAACCCAATCACCATCTATGCTTCACTAACACCAAAAACAACTCAGTCCTCTTGTCACTCTCGCCTTGGTCATCTCTCTGTTTTAGTTTTAAAAACTATTGTCTCTCATTTTTCATTGCTTGTTTCGGATTCTATTCAAATTCTATCTCATTGTTCGGATTGCATTATGAATAAAATTCATAAATTTTCTTTTTCTACAAACACAATTACAACAAAACAACCTCTTCAATGCTTATATTCGGATGTTTGGTCCTCCCTATCATGTCTTTCGATCATTACAAATATTATTTAATTTTTGTAGATCATTACACTCGATGTACTTGGTTTTATCCATTTAAACAAAAATCCCAAGTCCGAGATATATTCATATCCTTCAAAGCCTTGGTAGAAAATACATTCCAAACCAAAATCCAAACACTTTATTCGGATAATGGTGGGGAATTTATTGGTTTACAACCCTTTCTTATTTTTCATGGCATTTCCACCTAACCTCTCCACCCCATACCTCTGAACATAATGGCATCTCAGAAAAAAAAATATCGCCATATTGTAGAAACTGGTTTAACCTTGCTAAACCAAACTGTTGTCCCGAAAAACTATTGGCCATATGCTTTTGCAATGGCCGTGCATTTATCAACCGGATGCCAACACTGGTGATCAATAACATGTTTACTTACGCAAAGCTCTTTCACCAACAACCAAATTATCTCAAGCTAAAAGTCTTTGGTTGTCTCTGCTTTCCTTGGTTTTGACCATATACTTCTAATAAGCTAGATAATCGTTTTGTGTCGTGTCTTTGTGGGCTACTCTTTGACACAAAGTGCTTATTTATACACTGATCCGACAACGAAACTATTATACTACTCTCGCAATGTTCAGTTTGTAGAAAATGTTTATCCCTTTCGCTCAGCTCCTCACATTCTGGTAGTTTGTGTTCAACCCGAAGCCTCCTATCCATTGATGTTACACCCACTCCAATACCTATAAGGTCATTCGTACATGCTTCGTTGCTAGCGTCCGTCGTGCCTTGATCTTCACCAGCGTTTGTTGCCGCCAATTACCCTATCTCTGACAATAGAGAGCTTGTCTGTCCCGGGTAGTTCTATTCATGGAGACTAGATAAACTCTGAAAGACATTTCACCGATATGATGTTAAGAGACACAAACACTAGCCAACCAACAATCTCTCTTACCAAACTATCAAACTCACTCACAACTAGCAAATACCATTCCTTCCTAAAAAAAAAATCCAACAACCGCAATACTCCCAGCCGAACTCAACATAACCTCAACAACCTCTTCATCCACAAGTGCTCCATCCCAGTTTTCACAAACTGAAATTGAACCCTAAAACCAAAATATCCCACTCAATCTCCATCCTATAAGAACCCGAACGAAAAATAACATCCAAAAACCAAACAAAAAATGTATCCTCGCTGCCTCTACCAAACCAAAAAACTCAACCACGGTAAACCAAGCCATGTGAGATCCTATGTGGCATAGTGCCCTATCTGAGGAGTTTACAACTGTTATACGAAATGATACTTTTGATTTGGGGCCTTCATCGCCTCATCAAAATATCATTGATACAAAATGAATTTTTACATTAAAAGTATCATGCTAATGATTCTCTTGATAGGTACAAAACAAGACCAGTTGCACGTGGATTCAATAAACAATATGGACTTGATTACGCCGAAACATTTAGTCCGGTCCTCAAATCCACATCAGTTCGCCTAGTCCTAGATCATGTCGTTCGGTTGAATTGGCCTATTCGTTGATTAAATGTGAACAACGCCTTCTACAAGGAACGTTACAAGATGAAGTCTATGTCAAACATCCATCCGGTTTTATAGAAAAAGATCGGCTCACTCATGTATGTCGCCTAAAGAAGGCGTTAATGGTTTAAAACAAGCGTCCTGCGCATGGTATGAGGAACTGAAACGAACACTTATTAATGCTGGATTACAAAACTCCACTGTGGATACATCTTTGTTTATCTATATCAAAGGAGATGATCGGGTTATGTCTTAGTGTACGTGGACGATATTGTCGTCACAGGAAGCACGCTACACTTAGTCAATCATTTGATTTCAAATTTGGCTAATCGGTTTTCTCGCAAAGATCTTGGTAATCTTAGTTCCTTCTTGGGCATTGAAGTAACACGCACGTAGAAAGGTCTTCTTCTCATGCAAATAAAATATATCCACCATCTTCTCGCGAAAACCAATATGTTTTATGCCTAATTAGTATCTACTCTGATGGCCACACAACCAAAACTTACTTTTAAATCAGGTACATTGATACATGATCTGACTGAGTATCGTATGGTTATCAGTAGTTTACAATACCTTGTTTTTACTCGACCCGATATCGTTTATGGGATGAACAAGTTATCACAATTTATACACAAACCAACGGAAGATCATTGGCAAGCAGCAAAACGAGTACTTAGGTATTTAGCATGCACATCCTCTCATGGAATTTTTCTTAATCGCCATTCTCTGCTTTCCCTGTACGCACTCTCTGATGATGATTGGGTCGGCGATCTAGAAGATTAGGTCTCCACTAACGCATATATCATTTACATGGGGACTACACCGATATCATGTGTGCCAAGAAGCAAAATGGTGTTGCACGCTCGTATATCAAAATTGAATATCGGGCAGTCGCGAACACAGCTCCGAAATTGAAGTGGGTTTGCTCCTACTCAGAGAGTTCGGTATTCCTTTTCTTTCCTCACCGATTATATACTATGACAATGTTAGAGCAACTTACTTATGTGCCAATCCAATATTTTATTACCGCATGAAGCATGTCGCTATTAATTACCATTTTATCCGTAACAAAGTACAATCATGAGCGGTGCGGGTGTCTCATGTCTTTACCAAAGATCAACTAGCAGATGCTCTGACAAAGATTCTTCTTCAACAATGTTTTCAAGAACTTATATCCAACATTGGAATGAACAAATTCTCTCTGTTGTTGGGACGTGTAAAATATATAAAAAAAATAATTAAAATAAATATTATATTTATATTATTTATTTATTTTATCAATATTAGTTTCTATATAGTGTAAAATTATTCTAATAATATCATTAAATTTTTACACCCTGCATACCATAGTATTTTGAAAATATACAAAAGTTTCTGAATAATACAAAAAGTTATAAAAACTTCTTACTGAAAACTTACGTAAGCTTGTTTCTAAATCTTCACTGCTTTTTTGTTGTTGTTGAAGAAGTCTTCATATTGTTTTGGTAATAGATACGTTTTATCAGAAACTTGAATACCAACCACAATATTTCACCAAATCGTAATGAATAAAACTATAGAAGTTGAAAGACATTTTTCATTTTGTCAAATTCAACAAGCTTCACTGTAAATGCATACTAAGAAAATGTTTTTGAAGAAAAAAACAAAAGAGATCATTGCCACTAATTTCAATCCCACCACAAAGCTATCTTCAGAGAGAGACATAAAAAAGGAAGAAGGCATATGGCAACTCTTGAAACTGTTAGTGTTCCATTGGCGAATAACAGCTTTTACAACAATTTTCTTTCACAATGAAATTTGTGCATATGTATCCCTCTAATTTTTATTCATCTTCTACTTTCATATTCCCAATGGTTTTAGATGCAGAAAAAGCCCCCCCAGAAAATCTCAGACAAAAATAAATATATATTGAAAATTAAGCAAACATTGATGATGTTGATTGAATTACCTCTTTTAAAACAATCTCAAGAGGCCATTCTTTTGTTGTAGTCTTCCTATGAAAAAAGATGAAACTTTCTTAGGTGTGGTGGCTAAACCAAGGCCTGACCGAACCGTTGACATGTCCGTTTGAGTGAATCCCTGAACCATTCGGAAGAAGCTGAGGAGGCAAACCGATTGGCATTGGAGGAAGCTGAGGCGGTGTAGTTGGGTAAAGAATGTGACCGTGTGGGAGACCATGTGGTAAAACATTTCCCTTGCGTTGTTGAAGGGCACGGATCTGTCTTAGCCCTTCCTCATGGATCCGAGCTATTGTGTCTAGTTCCTTCATCGATAGAGACTCTAAATTGGCACCATATAGCGGCGCATGTCTTGAAATCTCTTCTCGAAGTGAGGATTCTAGTGTGTGGATGTATTGCTGTTGGAACAAAAAAAGATCTCAATAACAGGAGTTTCATGAGCTCTAAACAGAGGAAAACAAAATTACGTTTCAAACCTGGCAAGCTTGCAGTTTGGATTCCATTCCATCAATGTAAGCCTCACACCGAGCAATCTGATCTTCTTTCTCTCGTTTCTCTTCTTTTGTTTGCCCTACTGTCTGTGTCAGTCTCCTGATTTCATCCTCAAGTGATTTGCGGAATTCTTCTCGGGTTACATTCTCTGTAGCATACCGTTTTAGTTCTTCTTCAAATCTCTTCCGGGCTGCCTCTGTTACCTTAAGCTTCTCGTTTAGAGCAGTTTTCTCTTTCCCTACCTTCTGTATTATTCGCAAAGAAAACCACATCACTTGTTAAGTGAACAATACAATCCGGACACATAGAAGAGAACAAAGGAGACAAGGCAAGAATGCAGAAAAATAAAGATCAGAGACCATTGTTGATTTATGCAAGCACAAGCTCCACTTCTAATTTCAAGTCTGTACCTTAAGTTCATCACGCTTTCGGGTATTTAGCAAAGAAAGTTGTGTCTCTGCCTCGTGAAGGCGATCCAGAAGAGTTTTCTTCTCAGAAGAAAGCTTAGCTATCTCGTCTTGACGTTCTGATCGGATCCATTCCAGCTGACTCTCCACATCCCGAAACTGTTCTACCAGGTCCTTCTTTTCCCGAGCAAACCGGTCCATCTCAACTTTCATTTCAGTCTGCCATTTGATACACAGTATTAGTAGGCTGTATGATCACAGAACGCAAAAACCTCCAGGTAAGGTAACAACTCTTGCAGCAGACAAAATGAAATAAACACATACCTTAAGACGAATGTTAGCAGCCTCAGATTCACTTAATTTTTGTGCAATGACAGATTTTTCCTTTGTCATAGTTTGAATCTGCATCTTCTTTTCTTCCTTCAACCGGACAAGCTCTTCCTTGTTTGCACGAAGTTGGTGCCACAGAGCAGCCCTGTCAATATTTGCATGTTCCACAACCTTTTTCAGCATGGCTAAAACGGGTCTCGCAACCTCTTGCTCCTGAAAAATCAGAATAGCAAGAATCTCCAGCTCCAGGTCTAAATCATGGCTGCTACTTGTAGGGCTGGTGAATTTATCCACGAGTCTCCTCAGTATTTGAACTCTAAAGGGCTGATCTGGAAACCATTTGAATAATATTGTGTACAGCATTTTCACAAATCCCCTCACTTGAAGATCTTTAGAATGAGCTAAGGTCTCAGCAAGATTCAGGATTGTCCTGAACTCAGTCCCCCCAGCAGCTGGTTGCTCACTGGCTTCTCCCTCTAATACAGGATCTTCATGCCTAAAAGAAGCACCCCCACTTGTAGCACTCAAATCTGGGCACTGAGCACGTCGTTTTTCAAGGACCATGGCAACAGACTGAGCAACAATGGCTCCACGCGCAACAGCTCTTTCAAGCGTTTGAGACGCCTCTACAGCTAGGCACGATATGGATAGCATTTCTAGCAGAATGTAGACATCAAAAAATTGCCTATTTGCATAGAATTCATGTTCATCCATTTCGGAGGCCGTCTCGTTTTCACCAACCAGAAAAGGCCTGCAGGGTAGTGTCGCAAAATTGCCACCTAAACTGTCGTCACCATTAATGTCCCTAAGTATCATTTCGGCAATATCAGCCCAACTGTGTACAGTTTTACTCAAATAGTCAAGGACGCAAAGAGACACATCAGCACCCAGACTTTTAAGCCGCTCACGTACTGACCTTACCTGTATAAGGAAAATTTTAGGTTAGCCAAGATTAAGAAAATATTTAATTGCACATAAGAAGCAAAACTAAAACACAAAATGCTTACGGCTTCAGGTAGGTGTTGGCACTGGGAGGCAGTTTTAAATATGAAATGTATAGTTGCCACAAGATTTTCCTCATTTGAGTCACTCAGAAGCTCAAATGACTGAAGTAGAATGTTCTTCCACACTTCACTGTCACATTCCAACTGGCTAAGAGCATTGTACACCTGTGCCATAAGAAAACATCAGATGGTGGAGATGTTTAAACATCAGATGGTGGAAATGAACTGACACATTCTTAGGCATTCTATGCCTCCAACACACAAGAAAAGATTCAAACAAGGGAAGGAAAGGCTATATGGAGACTACTTACTGGTTCACGCAATGCTGGTTCAGCTTCAGGCTTTTGAAGCCGCTCAATAAGTGCATATGCAGCCAGTGGGTGCTCTGAATGCTCAACCAATTTGGGAACCAGACTAACTAAATCTGGTTGCAAATGTTTAGGCGCTCTGTCTAAAACAAGAGCAATCTTTTGAGCAGAATGTGGTCGTCGTCTAGGCTCTGGACAACCTTGTGGAACAGCCGAATCAAGGGTTTTAAGTGAGTTAACAATCAGTCCCAATAGCTCCTCAGATTGTTCTGGCCACTTTGTCTGAAGACCAAAATTTTTACAGTATCAGAAAAACAATGGAGCAAAAAAAAAGGTTCTAGATAGCTTTCAGCAGTATGAGAGCCCCACCTTTGATTGGACTGAAGCATCAGAAGACTGCCCAGCATATGTTTCAGGGGGAGAAATAGGCTCTATTGCAAGATCTTCATCACGCCTATCGATCCCATTCGTCTCAGAGCTTTGTACAGCTGAGGTACTAAGAGTAGCATCTGTATCAGACTTAAATTTCTCGTCAACAAGATGTTGTGAAGGTTCTGCTGCTCCACTTTCCCTTGTTGACTCCAATGAAGTTTCAGCCTCGCAGCCATCTGTCTTTGGGTCCAATAAAGAAGGCTCAGAATGAGAGCCTTCCTCTGAAGGTTGGCAACACTCAACCATTATATCTAGAAGTAAATCAATAATTGCTTGCTGTAGAACTTTAACACCCATCAGCAAATTCATCAAGCTGGGTGAAGATTCATCACTCTTTGTTAGCTTGCTTCTATCACTACAAGAAATTTTAGTTGGAAGAAGTAAACGCTTTACTTTAGTAGGATCATCAAGATAAACACGCAATCCAGTAAGAAATCCAGCAATTGCACCCGCATCCATGAGAAGCTTCTCTCGAAGGGTAACTTGTGGCTGTGAAGGATTATCCCCAAACGTGAGATGGAATCCAGCTTGGGAAAGAAAATCTTGGAATGTGTCTTCCTCGTCTCCGCTTATGCCCTCACTTTCCTCAGAATCAATAATTTCATCAGGATCAGTGGTTAAGGCATCTTGGTCATCATCTGAAGCCAATACCTGGAAATAATGGACAAAATAGAGAATCCAATATAAGATTAATAACACGAACAGATCTCCAAGTGTTCATAAATGAAAGGAAGACCTTTACAATGCAGTTGTATATTGTTTAAAGAATAAATGGAGCGTAAACTAACCTCTAAGTCTGAAAACTCAAACCACGGACAACAATCCAATATTTCACACACAAAAACAACAGTGTCACGCACAAGAAACCCAGCATCAGCCTCCAACATGTCAGACACCTTCATAAACTGTAGGACGGAATTATTCCATGTCTTGGTGCATATAGATGACTCCTTCCACACGCTTTTGGTCGGATTTTTCTGGTTAAGAATACCCATCTTGTACTTAACCCAAAAATTATTGTCTACATCTGTACCCGCAGATTGATCACTCTCTAAGTATATGCATATGGTGTCAAAAGACTCGTATACACCTGAATTATACAAAGCACACATGAAAAAATTGGAATCTAAACATCAATAATCGAAGATAGGAGATAAAGAAAATAAGAAATCAAACCGCTCACCAATCCGGAGTTCGCATCCACCAGCCTGAAAGAACTTGCTAAATATCTTTCGTGTTTCCATTATTTCCTTGAATGCCAAGAAATTCTCCACTTTCCAAGTAAATGAACTTCTTTTCACGCTGTTATCAATCTGCGAAACTGGATTAGCTGATTCTGCCTCCACATAGTCTTTCACTACAGATGTCTCCTTCAAAATAAGAACCTCAGCGGAGAATACAACAGTGTCTTGAACAAGAAATCCAGAGTCTTGATCAAACAAACTAGTAAGTGTCACAAATTCACGCCAACCCCAATCCTTTGCAGCTTTCGAGTAACGATTTTGAGATTCCTTTGTCACCGACTTCTCCTCCAATCTCTGGTTCACAACTGATAATCGGTGGCTAACAAAACAGCTCCAATCATTAGAGCTTCGTGAATCTGTCACTTCAAGAAATACTGAAAGATGGCATGGTGGCTGGGACTGCCCTGATGCCATTAAGAGTAAGACCATCAGTTCAGACATTGAACTCTACAAATACAGCAATCAGAGAGCGCAAGAGGAAGGAAAGAGAGAATTTTTGCAAGTCTACCATATAAAACAACATAGCATAAAATGCTGCATTTACAATACAATACCATTATAACCTCAATGAGAAATGTAATGCCCTTATATACCTCGGGGATAAACAATAAGTCGACAATCCCGGTTCCCAATTTGAAACCTTTTACTTTTGATGCAAAGACCTGTTATCTTCCTCTTCTTCAGAAGATCCTTTAATCTTGTGAAATTTTCAATTCTCCAAGTGAATTTTCCCATGTGTCCATCTGATTTCCTTGTTCCACTCCCGTTCCTTCCCCCAATCAACCCTCCATTCTTAGTAAAGCTACTGAACTCTTTGATAACATGAAACGAGGTGCTAAATATAGCTGTGTCATCCAGTAAAAACCCTGCTTCTGGGTTCACAAAGTCAGCCATCTTCATGTAATCGTTCCAGCCCAAGCTCGTATTGTCTCCGCTCTTATTATCAGCAGCAAACCTCCCATACGAATCTCTATGCATGTGAGTGCACCCAAGCTTCTGATTCAAAGCTGACATCCTAAACAAACACCAACAGCTCCTGTCTGAAACTACAGTCTTCTCGGTCTCTTTACTCTCCAGACACATGGATATGTATTCTTGCGAATTAACCACACTCTGGTACACACTAATCCTCAAATTACACTCCCCAGCTGGGAAAACGGGGCTCATTATCTTCTGTGTCTTTATCATTTCCTTAAACAAGCTAAAATTATTTACCTTCCAAGTGAACTTTCCACTCAACACATCCGGCATTGGCCCAGCTATGGAATTTTCCTTGTACAAGGATTGCGAATCGCTGTTATTATCACGGCTAAAGCTCACAGACTCATTGAGAATCAAGATATCAGCGGTAATAAGCAAGGAATCGTTGTTAAACAAAAAACCCATCTTAGGATCCAAAATACTTGAGTTAAGTGTGAAATCGCACCATCCGTGTGATTTTTTCTTACTGGAGAATCTATGCCAAGAATCCTTATGGATTGTGAGGGAATCATCGACATGGTTGACGATTGAGAGACGGTAGCTAGCGAAGCAATCCCAACGGGACGAGGTTGTCCCACGAGGGTCCATGATCTGAAGGTAGATGCTGATGTAACCAGGAAGAGCCTGAGAGTCACCTCTAGGGTAAACCAAGAGACGGCAATCGTAGCCTCCGACATCGAAGTACTTGCTCCACAGTGCCTTAGCTTTTACACGTGTAAAGTTCTCTACCGTCCATCGGCACATGGCTGTGTACTCTCCTGGTCGATCGACGGCTACGATCTCCTGCGCCCCTCCGCTTCCATCTCTCGACGATCCAACCTGAAGGTCTTCCGCCGGGGAAATCGAAGACGATGAGAGGGGCTTCTCCGAAGAAGAAGATGAAGAATAAACGGAGGGATGAGATAGATCTGCGGCTGATGAAGAAGATGACACTGCCTCCGATGAGCTCTGCTTCATCATTGCTATGGCGGTTTTTTCTTCAATTTCAGCTCTGCTAATTTATCTAGGTTGATCAATTTTTTTTTTCTCTAAGAGAGAGGGCAAAGACAGGATTTAACTTACGCCTCATTAGTTAACATGCACCTCCTCCTCGACTCTTTCATCATGCGCTTTTCTTTCATTTCTTTAAAATCAATTTGATGTCCAAATTGTTCATTTCTTCATTTCTCTAAAACCATTAATGTTTTTGTTTTATATAGTGCAGATTTTTTCAAAATGAATAGTTTCTATTTTAAACAAATTTTTTATTAAAAATACTTTAGTTTTATTTATTTTAAACAATAATTTAAACATAACCACATAGATAGCAAAATACAGAATTACCATGATTTATAAAATAGCTAATATTACTTATAAATAATTTTTTTTATCAGAATATAAAATAAGAGTAATACCATAAATTATTATTTTTTAAAGTTTTTATTCAAAATTTAGTATTCTGAATTCAAAATTTCAAAAATATCACAAATTATTTTATAAAAATATATATTTACCATAAATAAATTATAAATATAATTAAAATATTATATTTGAATTTTTTTTCTAATTTAGGTTTTAATTTTTTTAGTAAAAAATTTAAATTAATTTAATATTAAATTTATGATATTTTAAAAAATTTAAACTAATAATACTATATTTAGAATGAAAACTTAAAATAATACTATTTTGTCAATTGTTCATATAAAACTAAATAATAAATAAAACTAAATGAAACATATTAAAATGTCATATACACTACAAATTTGAAAAAAGAGTTTTCATATTTACAATTTTATTCAATAAAAACGAATTTTATAAAACGAAGAAATACAATGAAAATGTTTATAAAACTATATTTTTTACTAGATTCACAACAAAACAATTCAATAACCCAATATCAAAGATGGAATAGAACTCCACTTCTTTTAGGATTGATGGAGATAGAACTAACTGGCCTATTTATTATTCCCGCTCCTAAAACTATTAAACATACATAAGATATAGATAAACAAAATTCGAAATTTAATAGGCAATATAAGATACATAAATAAATTAATGACATAAATAAATTAATGACATAAATAAATTAATGAAATAAATAAATTAATGACATAAATAAATGAAGTTTTGAGTATGGACAAAAAAAACTCTTTCCATGTGATAGTTTTTGGGCTAAAACGTAATCCATTAAGCACGGTGAAGTTGTAGTGAATGATAGATGCCTAGTGTAAGGCCACAAACCAAAATTGATATATTTTTTCAAGTCCAACTGCTATTCTGCAAAAAGATCTCCCACATATTAATAGATGAAACTCCATAATTCCATAAATAGCATGCCATATTCATATCTATAGATAGATATTATATTTTTAGAAACAAATAATCTTTGTTGTTGTATATTATAAGATTCACTTTTTATATTAAATTCATGTTGCGGTTAGATTTTAGATTTTAAGATTATGGTTTAGATATTATGAGATAACATCAAAGCATAGATTAGTAATTTTTTATTCATTCAATTTTTAAGTTATGTATTTGATTGCACATTTGTGTTTACAAAATTCATATAAAATATTTTTTTCACATTTTTACTATAGAATATTAGAAATGTGAATTTGTGTAAAAGTATGAGGTTTAGCTAGCTCCAATCCGGTTATTTTTTCATGTAAGTTTTGATTATTTTTGGTTATTTTTTTGTTTCGGTTATTATCGGTGATTTTTGATTATTTTTTGGTTATTTTTCGGATTCGGTTATTGTCGGTGATTTTTGGTTATTTTTGTTTGTTTTTTTTGTTATTTTTCGGTTATTTTTTGTTATTTCGATTATTTTTAGTTATTTCAGTTATTTTTGGTTTTTAGTTATTTTTGATTATTTCGGTTATTTTTGGTTAATCAAATTATTTTTGGTTTTAAATTTAATAACTAAACTTAACCAAAACTGAGGTATAACCAAACTAAAACCAGCCCAAAATATAGAATAACCGTATACATCTTTAATCTCTCCAACTGAAACAATCGAAACTAAAAATAATCGAGCGAAACTGAACCAAATATCCAACAGGCCTAGCCACTATCATTCTCCATCGAGATAGTCTCACTTCAACTCTCATCTCCTCCCTTTTCTCTTGGCTATTCATTTTTGTAGATGTAGGTTTTTAGCAAACTAGGTCATTCAACACAGCCTCACCTCTCACCGTTCAGCACCTAAATTGTTAGCTTAAAAATGGTGGAGGATTCTTCCTTCTCTTATTCTCTATCCAACACCTTTCGCTACTGCCTCTCATCGGAAACTAGCTCCAATCCGGTTATTTTTTCATGTAGGTTTTGATTATTTTTTGTTAATTATCTTATTTTCGGATTCGGTTATTGTCGGTGATTTTTGGTTAATTTTCGGTTATTTTTTGTTATTTCGGTTATTTTTAGTTATTTTTGATTATTTCGGTTATTTTTGATTATTTCGATTATTTTTGGTTAACCAAGTTATTTTTTGTTTTAAATTTAATAACTAAACTTAACCAAAACTGAGGTATAACCAAACTAAAACCAGCCTAAAATATAGAATAACCGTATACATCTTTAATCTCTCCAACTGAAACAATCGAAACTAAAAATAATCGAGCGAAACTGAACCAAATATCCAACAGGCCTAGCCACTATCATTCTCCATCGAGATAGTCTCACTTCAACTCTCATCTCCTCCCTTTTCTCTTGGCTATTCATTTTTGTAGATGTAGGTTTTTAGCAAACTAGGTCATTCAACACAGCCTCACCTCTCACCGTTCAGCACCTAAATTGTTAGCTTAAAAATGGTGGAGGATTCTTCCTTCTCTTATTCTCTATCCAACACCTTTCGCTACTGCCTCTCATCGGAATCATATGATGATGTCCTCTATCGTTCTATCTCAATATTCTCAATTCATCTTTCATAATGGTTATATTCGTTTGTCAGCCGCAGTAATCTGCGGTTGCGGTTCCGATAAATTGTTGTTCGTTTAACTGCCATAGTTACGTGCGACAGAAACAGTGGTTAGACGCTACGTCATACATCGCAATTTTTTCGTGCGTTGATTAAAACAGCGGTGCGATTAAAAATCTACAATCAAGCGCAATCGCCGGTAATAAACAAACGAACAACATCTACCGCAACCGCAACCGTAGTATTGACCGCAACCGCAATCACAACCGCTTGCGTATACCAAACAAATAATATTTGCGTGTATCAAACGAACAACACTAATCTTTTTTTTTTTGTCTCGACTAACTTTTTTTGTAGTTATAAGTTCTTTACAAACCACTACAGCCAATGCACTTGAACCTTTCACCGTTCAGTGTCAACTTATCTTATGTCATCTTTATTGTTGTTGAACCAGTTTTTGTCGCTATCGAAGGTATGTCACTGTAAAACTTTGCATATTTTTGGTTTTTTTTGGTTTTGCAACTTTTGATGGATTTAGTTTTTATTTTATTTATAGTTTTGAGATTTTAGGTAGTTTGTGAATTATTTGCACATATTAATGGTTTACATAGTTTTGTGGTTTTTGAACATACTTGGTTCTTAAATAGTTTTACATGGTAGTTTTGAATAAATTTACATATTTGAACCATTATCTACAAATATATATATATAAAGATAAATATACATACATTTTATCCTAACTTTGTTTTAGAAGTTTGCTTCGTATATTTATTGCATTCTTTAATCATCTCATAATTAATGCAATTTTCTTTAAAAGTATAAATTGCAATTGATCAATTGTTTTTATTTTCACATTTTTTTAGAAGTTTACTTTATATCTATTAAAAAGATTTTTCCGATAATATGCTCTTTAAACAAAAACATTGTAATTTTATTTGACAAAACTCATTATTCAAAGCACAGAATACAAAAAGTCTAATTTGTATTTAAATGAATTAATAGATTTTGCTAATAATATGTTTTGTAAACAAAAGCTTATAATTATAATTGATGAAATTTTGCATTTTCAAAAGAGAATTTTGATAAACTCTTATTTATATTATATTTTCGAAATATATTTCATAGAATGCTTTTTTTTTACAAACAAATTGATTAAAACTGCATTTAAATAAACCATTTCTATCTTCAAAAGATACTTCTGTAAAAGTATGTTTTGTATTAACATTGTCATAGCACATTTCTCAAATAATCTGTTTTGTAAACAAAATGGTTATATTTGCATTCAAAAAAATTTACATTGTTAAACATACTTTTGTTGTAGTCTAGATCTATAAATGTGAAAATCTTGTCAAACACAAAATTGACAAAGGAGATTGTCCATGAAATGTGCTACTAAAACACTTACGAAATAGAATTCTAGAGAAGAGAATAAATCTTTTTATAATGGCAACATTAGCTAATGCAATTTTAAAATTGTAAACAAAAAGACAATATGAATTTGGTTTGAAAATATAAGAGTAATACCCTAAAATAGCACTTTTTAAATTTTTTCTTTCAAATCTAGCATCATAAAATTAAATTCCCAAAAATAGCACAAATACTTATATGAAAATATTTATTTATTCTAAATAAATTATACATAAACTTAAAGTATTATATTTGGGTTCATTATTTCCAATTTAGGGTTTAATTTTTTTCTATTAAAATATAGTTTTAATACATTTTAATCTTAAATTTGTGCTATTATTGGAAATTTAAATTAATGATGCTATTTTTGGAACAAAAACTTAGAAAGATGTTATTTTAGACGTTTGCCCAAAATATAATTTCAAAGATGATTTAATAATAAAAATAATTTTTAACTTAGTTGTTTTCACACGGTTCACTACAAAACCTTGCATTATAAACTGCAAACACAAAACAATATGTTTTAATACTATTAAAAAATTTATGCAAATACAATAATAACCTATTTGTTTGGAAAGCATACCTCTCAATAAGTTGAAATATAAAATTGAAATAAATAAAAATATACTGAAATTACAATACAACTACATTTTGATCAACGTCATATACGGAGTAAAATTATTTATTATATTTTATTGAATAAAATTTTATAGAATTATATATGTAGTTATTTTATATATTGAAATATTGTTTGAAAATTAAAAAAGGTACTATGATAAAATAATAAACTATAATTATATTATGTATAATCTAAAATATAGTTATATGAGTTAAAGTTGTTTTCTATGTGAAACATTTGAAGATTTGAGACTTTAAAAAATTTAATAAATATTTTAAAACTTAGTTAAAATTAAAACGAAATGTAAGTACTTAACTAAAACCATTAATAAGATAAATAAATATTTTGGTGTATATATTAAAGTATATATGTAGTTATTTATATGTAGTTATTAAAACCATTAATAAATAAATTTTATAGAATTATATATGTAGTTATTTTATATATTGAAATATTGTTTGAAAATTAAAAAAGGTACTATGATAAAATAATAAACTATAATTATATTATGTATAATCTAAAATATAGTTATATGAGTTAAAATTGTTTTCTATGTGAAACATTTGAAGATTTGAGACTTTAAAATTTTTAATAAATATTTTAAAACTTAGTTAAAATTAAAACGAAATGTAAGTACTTAACTAAAACCATTAATAAGATAAATAAATATTTTGGTGTATATATTAAAGTATATATGTAGTTATTTATATGTAGTTATTAAAACCATTAATAAATAAATTTTATAGAATTATATATGTAGTTATTTTATATATTGAAATATTGTTTGAAAATTAAAAAAGGTACTATGATAAAATAATAAACTATAATTATATTATGTATAATCTAAAATATAGTTATATGAGTTAAAATTGTTTTCTATGTGAAACATTTGAAGATTTGAGACTTTAAAATTTTTAATAAATATTTTAAAACTTAGTTAAAATTAAAACGAAATGTAAGTACTTAACTAAAACCATTAATAAGATAAATAAATATTTTGGTGTATATATTAAAGTATGTTATAGGTAAATATAAAAGTGTATAAATATAGTTTGATCATTTTCAATTAAACTAAGTTATAAATAAATTTAAACGAGAATGTTGGCATTATTGCCAGGGTTATAATAATTTATATATTGATTAGTAGTAGATAATGCGGTGAAAGATTTGTAAGATTTACTACAATGATTTATGCGTATTAATAGTTATTGAATGACATATATAATAATTTATCTAGTAATTAAATTAAGACTTGTTTAAAGGGCAAATATCTAAAATAGCACATTTCTAAGTTTTTGTTCCAAAAATAGCATCATTAGTTTAAATTTCCAATAATAGCACAAATTTAAGATTAAAATGCATAAAAACTATATTTTAATAGAAAAAAATTAAACCCTAAATTGGAAATAATGAACCCAAATACAATACTTTAAGTTTATGTATAATTTATTTAGAATAAATAGGTATTTTCACATAAGTATTTGTGCTATTTTTGGGAATTTAATTTTATGATGCTAGATTTGGAAGAAAAACTTTAAAAAGTGTTATTTTAGGGTATTACTCTTGTTTAAATTTGTTTTGAGAGATTATGAAAAATGACACATCAACATGATAGAGTTGTAAATAACACATCAAAATAATATTATTTTTAAAAATTATTTCTCAATTATCATATTAAAGATTTTTAAAACATTTTATTGAAAATTTTTTGGAGAAAAAAATAAACTAACATAACTATATATTCCTAAATTACACGGAAAATAAAACTACGTATCAAAAATGTTTACAGAAATTAAAGGATGAGGACATCAATACTAGCTCACTAGAAGCTGATGAATAGCCCATTAATATAGCTATTATGAGACAAGCTCCAAGAAAAAGATCAGACACAAGAAATCTTAGTAAAATATTCAACAAGTCTCTCGAGAGTCTCATAACAATCATAAAAGATGAAAGATTCCATGAATCTAAACTTACTAAAAAATTACAAGAAGGAGACTATGAACAACTAAAGACTACGACAATTTCATTACTTCCAGTTTTACAAGGCTTCAGAGATACAACTTTGTTCATCATTGCTAAACAAACTTAAGAAGGCATTATAAGGAGATACAAGAGACCAATGTGCGTATTTAAAATTTTTATGTTTGAATTAACAAGTTTATTTGATTGTTTTTGCAGGAATGTGACTGTTAAGTTTAAAAGTCTTTTATATGTCATTAGGTCCTAATGTCTTGTTGTTATTTTTTCTTTAGTCCTTCTATTATAATGTATTTTCAACCCTAAAAGGCAGCGGCTGCTGGACTAGTATATAAAGTCCATTCTCAGCATGTAATCACTTAAGTTTTATGAAATAAAAACCTAGTTCTTCTTCTTTTGAAAAGAACTGACGCCTCCAGGCTTCTTGTGTGAGAATCCTTGAAGTTTGAGTGCTCTAAACTTATCACAGACCTTTCATAATCTGTGTGGTATCTCTCGATCCACTTCTCTACTCAATTCTCATTTAGATCCTACAGAAACTGCTCTAGAGCCAGCTAAAAGGTTACCATCAACCCATCACTCTTTAGTCTCTAAAAAAATATTGTACAACCAGTTAGAATCTCTCCACTAGTTTTCCTTGCTCGAACAACTACTCTTGTTCCTGCATCAGATTATGAAAAATAACACATCAACATGATATAGTTGTAAATAACACATCAAAATAATATTATTTTTAAAAATTATTTCAATTATCATATTAAAGATTTTTAAAACATTTTATTTAAAAAAAATGGAGAAAAAATTAAACTAACATAACTATATATTCCAAAATTACACAGAAAATAAAACTACGTATCAAAAATGTTTACAGAAATTAAAATAATAAAAATTGTACACATCGTCGAACTTAACAACTTATCAAATGGAAGTTACAGAATAATCTACAATACATATTAAAACAGTTTACTTAGTTATTTATCCTTACATATGATTAGGAAATATGAAAATATATAATATGCAAATGAAAATCAGTAGAAAGTAATGCAATAAAATTCGATTAACATAAAACAAACAATACAATTGGAATTTTTTTATCTTGACTATGTTAATAAAAAAAGCAATTCGGCTGAAGTTTTGTGAAACCATTAGCATAAAAAATAGAGGTTTCACATAAAATCTCAGTAAAAACGGTTCAAAAGTATGGTCATACACTTGCAAAGCAATGAAATTCCTAGACCTGTAAAAATAATTGGAACCGAATAAATCAAACCAAAACCAAATTAAAAACAGATTTTGATTAGTATTCGATTATAAAAAATTAACCGAACGTATATTATTTTAGAAACCATGGTTATTAGTTATTAAGCGAAATCGAACCAAAAATCGAAATATCAAAAAAAACAAAATATTTTTGATTATTTTTGGTTATTTTTTGTTATTTTATGTTATTGTTTGGTTATTTTTGGCTATTTCGGTTATTTTTGGTTAACCAAATTATTTTTGATTTTTAAATTTAATAACTAAACCGACTAAAATCGAATTATAACCGAACCGAAACCAAACCAAAATATATAAATAACTGAATAGATTTTTAATCTTACCAACCGAAAAAAGCTAAAATTAAAAATAACCGACTGAAACCAAACCGAATATCCGAATATCAAGATCTAAAAATAAGAATTAGCTCACTCATAGCCATTGTTGTGGAAATAACACATTCGAAGAAATCCTAGGAGTAAGTAAATGTAAGGAATTACATAAGCCATATTCACTTACTTTTAAATGCATGAGGATAGAATTGGTACCAAGACCACAACGATGTATATGATAACCAACAATACTAGAATTAAGAGTAGACCACATAGGACAGATTGTGCATAATTGAAAATTTTAACCTAGTTCTATTAACTAAGCAATTATGACAATTAATATGTTATCTGGAATCTCTCCTAAGCAGAATACTTAAGAGGAGATATTTTATACATTATAATCTTCTGAGAACCTAGACTTCAAACCGCCCATCCTACAACTAGAGGAATATAATGGCCGCAAGACCATTATTACTCTTTGAACTTCGGCAAACTATTGGATCAGTGCTAGATATTCAAGTGTAGAGCGAGCCATGGATCCCAAACAATTGGCATGTTCCCTGAAAGGGAGAGGGGTAGAGGAGGACATGAATAGGAACATTATTAATTAGGCTGATTGATCCGCTTACAAAGCAATGGAAATTGGAGGTGCTTCTTGAGTTGTTCCTCCTGGAGGAAATTCCTCTAATCTTAGGCTTCCATCCAAGCAAAGCTTTTACGCGTGATGGATATAAATGGTCGTTTACGAACAATGGAGCTTATCCGGTCAAGTCGGAATATTGGGCCGCACGAGCTAGGGCTCGCCATATCTGTGCCCCCTATTCAAGTACCAAACAAATTCGGTGTTTCTTGCGCATATGGAAAATCAAAACCACACCAAAGATCCAACATTTTGTGTGGCAATATGCTTGGGGGACCTGACAACTTGCCAATGTCTAGATGATCGGCATATCGGGAGGATCGTTTATTTAGATGTGGAAGTACGAACGAGAAAATTAATCACCTTTTGTTTGAATGTCACTATTAATACCGAATTTACACTTTATTCAGATATTACACAAATTATCTGTATAATTTTCTTTATTTCTGAATGATTTTCATATACATAAGATTGTGCATATTTATACTATAATCCGCAATTAATTCCAAATATAAAATTAATTATGGATTTAACGGTTATAAAATAATTAATTCTTTTGACCGTTATATAATTAAAATAACCGGTTTGATTTTTTTTTGTTCATATTGGTGCGGTTAACAGATTCGAATTTTGAAGTTAAATCTGGTGCCTACAATCACCCTCCTTACAAATCTAGACACTCTCAAACGTTACTTCGAATCAACTAACATTTTCTTGTAGCTTTTTTTACTCCAATTTGGATTTGCTATTCAGAAGAGTCTAAGCTGTGGGAGTAGAGAAAGAACACTTAAAGGCTTTTCTATAAATTCTATGGTTCATATGGAAATACGTAAATCTAATTTTTTTTACCAACTCTAATGAATCTCGTATCGACACATTAAATCATGTTGTAACATAAGACCTACTTCGTTCAAAGCACAAAGCAATGTCTACGGAGGAGACTTTGGAGGAGGGCTTGGACCAAGTGATGGTCGGCACATTTGGTATCTCATATCCAATGGAATGTCGAGTATACGGTTCTTGGAAAGCTTCAGATCCGCTAAACGGACTAAGCTAAGAGTTTTTCGAGCATGGAACTCCGATTCTTTCCGAGACAAAAAAATTATTTTGAAAAATATCTCCACTTCATACGGACTCGAGTGTCCATGTTTAAGCATAAATTGTCAAGATATGATAACAATGAGAAACAACTAGAAAATCTTAGACTTTTTAAATAATCTTTTACTCGCTTTAGTGTTTGTTTTATTTCTAGTTTTTGTAACATCCATACAGACTACCTTGCAAAAATCAAAATAGGATGCATGATTCTCTATTTTTCCATGTAAACAACGATATCTGAGTTGAGTGGCTCCTTTTGTTTGAAAACTTAATGAATAGAATGTGCCATAAAAAAAAGTGGCCTGCAAGACAAGATACACATGATTTATCACACAAAAATACACGTGATGCATCTAACATATTAGATTATCTACTTGGTACTTAATTTCTTCACATTCTCATTGTCCCACCAGACTCTTAGAACATGTTAATTCGCTCACTGTAAAGTGTTCTTAATCCAAAATTAGCTATAGGTTCTTATGCACTCACTATAACTTATATCCATATGTGGCCCATCATATTTTTATGTTTAAAGCAAAATAAAAAATTGGTTTAAAGGAATATTGAATTGGTTTAAACTAATAGACCACAACAACTAGTTTAAAATAAGAAAATATCTAAAAATAGTATTCTTTTAATCTTTTATTCTAAATTTAGCATAATAAAACTAAAACTTCAAAAATAGCATAATTTTTTATTTAAAAATATTTATTTCTTTTAAATTAGTTACAAATAAAATTAAAATATTATGTTGAGTTCATTTTTTTAATTTAGGGTTTATTTTTTCTTATTAAAATATGTTTTAAAGTGTTTTAGTATTTAAATTTGTGATATTGTTGGAAAAATAAACTAGTGGTGCTTAATTTGGAATAAAAACTTAAAATAATGCTATTTTTATCAATTGCCCTTAAAATAATGATATGGTTCGTTTATCCGCCTTGAGGTTAATACTGTAGTGTAGCTGTGATATTGATCATAAATTTTTAAGGACAAATGTCTAAAATAGTACATTTCTAAGTTTTTATTCCAAAATAGCATCATTAGTTTAAATTTCCAATAATAACACAAATTTAAGATTAAAATGCATTAAAACTATATTTTAAAAGAAAAAAACTAAACCCTAAATTGGAAAAAATAAACCTAAATACAATACTTTAAGTTTATATATAATTTGTTTAAAATAAATAAGTATTTTTACATAATTATTTGTGCTATTTTTTAGAGTTTAATTTTGAGATGCTAAATTTGAAAGAAAAACTTGAAAATATGTTATTTTAGGGTATTACTTAATTTTTAATCGTATTATTATTTTAATCAACGGTAAAAAATTACGACGCAAACGTAACATTTAACAATAATCTACCGTAGCATTTAACAATAATATTTTACTTAAACCATTTGAATTCATGCATACGTTATAAAACTTTTTTGTTCATGAGTTTTAGGTTAGAACCGGACTTGTATAAGCCATTTGAATTCTAAATGGTTATGAAGGAAACACACATGAGCTTGCAATTCCTCAACCCCACACATTGCTTTTTGAAATTGAAAGTATTTCATTGCATATTGGCAAGTTTTATCGACAAGAAGCTCAAGACTTTCACCTCTTATCAACAACTTTCTCAATGTTCTCAATCATTCCCACCACGCACCTGTTCAATTATCGAACAAACAAAACCCTAACCATAATGTTTTCAAAATCAGATTTTAAAAGAGAAATATCATGCATGAACCTCATTCATTTCACCCTTGATTTGATTAATCCTATCGGCATTATGATCATTCGAGTAATACTCAATCTGTTGGCAAAGAACTCTTGAGAATTTATCATTCATAGGCTCTGGTTAATATCCTCCAGAAACGGAAATGGTATCCTCCCTGAAAATAAACAAGAATCCTTTTTTTTTTTAAAGATGGAATTCAGTCAGAATTCAATCAGTTATATTCATCGATTTTCAGGAAAGAAATCATTCAGTAAGAAAAATAAAGATCAGATTTTTAAATCAGCTAAAAAAAAGGTTTTTCAGTGGACACAATTGCGGCGTTTTCATCGGCCATACAGAGGTCGGTGAGGCCATCGGTACGGTTGACGTAAAGACGTAACAATCCTGAGAGTAAGACACGTGGTTGTCGATGTTCCCAAGGATTTTCTCGATGATCTGTTTCGCCATCGTACTTGCGTTCGTCACTAAACTCAGCAAGAACCAGAGTTCCACGCGTCACCAACGCGTACAAAATCGACATTGAACCATATGAACTACAGGTGAATCGGAGATACATAATTAAAACATTTCATTTTTTTTCTTCATATTTCTGCAATTAATATGATCTCTCTCTCTTCGCCACGAATCGACCTGGAGGTGAAGCCACGAGGTACACATTATTGTAAGTCCGGGAGTTTGGATATTCAGTTCCATATGTAAGTTGTGTTCGATTTTGGATATTTTGGTAGGAAAAATTAAAAATCTATTCGATTTCTCCTATAGTTCAGTTTAGTTTTGGTTATAGTTTAATTATTAAATTTTAAAATTAAAATAATTAATTAACTGAAAATAATTAAAAATAATTAAAAATAAATAAAAATAATTAAAAATAATTAAAAATAATTAAAAATAATTAAAAATAATTAAAAATAAATGAAAATAAACGAAAATAACCAAAAGTAATTAAAAATAACCAAAATTTTTGAAATATTTTTAGATAACCAAAAATAATCGAAAATAATTAAAATAACTAAAATTTTTGAAATATTTGGATAACCAAAAATAATCGAACATAATTCGGTTTATTCAGATATTATTTTGGTTTTCAGTTCGGTTAGTAACCAATGACCATAATTTTTCAAAATAATATTCATTCGATTAACTTTTTTAACCGAATTGTAAGAATATTAGTTTATATATGATTTATATGTCTTTCAATTTAATTATACAGATCAAGTTCGTATAAATATTAATAATTTTAATATAAAAAACGACACTGTAATAAATCGATTTCGATTAATGATTATTAAAATTTTTGAGTGTATTGATAACTCTCGTTATTTATTTAATTAAATTGTATAAATACTTTTCTATTTATTAATATATATATATATATATATTATATAAGATGGTTAATTAATTATCAATTAATCATTTGATAAAAGGTATGATGTGTGAGTGTATATATAGATGCGGATGTGGCAATTAGTAAAGTCTGTAAAGCGATAGTTTGATGGTCTTCGATAATCTTAGTAACTAACAACACAAAAGAAGAAAAACCAAATAAAGAAAAAATCACTTACAAAAAAGAATAATATCCTAAAATAGTATCATTTTAAGTTTATCTTCTAAATTTAGCACAATAAAACTAAAATTCCCAAAATAGCATAAATTATTATGTAAACATAATTATTTACTTTAAATAAAATATATATAAAATTAAAACATAATGTTTGGGTTCACTTTTTCCAATTTAGGGTTTAAATTTTTTTCATTAGGAATAAGTTTTCAATTACTTTAGTATTAAATTTGTGCTATTTTTGAAAATTTAAATGACTAGTGCTATATTTAGAACAAAAATTTAAAATGGTGCTATTTTAGTCAATTGTCTTAGAAAAAATCACTTAGAAAAGATCACTTAGAAAAAAGGGCAAATGTCTAAAATAACACTTTTCTAAGTTTTTATTCCAAAATAGCATCATTAGTTTAAATTTTCAATAATAGCACAGATTAAAATGCATTAAAACTATATTTTAAAAGAAAAAATTAAACCCTAAATTAGAAAAAATAAACCCAAATATAATAATTTAAGTTTATATATAATTTGTTTAAAATAAATAAGTATTTTTACATAAGTATTTGTGCTATTTTTGGAAGTTTAATTTTGAGATACTAAATTTAGAAGAAAAACTTGAAAAAATGTTATTTTAGGGTATTACTCTAGAAAAAATCACTTAGAAAAAAGTAAAAGAGAGAAGTTGAAGTATTGATTTCAAAATCATTAAAGAGTGAAGGTTAGGAAGAAAAGATCAATTAATCTAATTTTTTTAAATAAAAGGTTAGTAGTTTTTTTAAAAATAAAAATCTTAGATTAAAGTAAATCAAATTTAAATGTTTTTAAAATTAAATTTCAGAATTAAAATTATTAAATTAATTTAACACAAATTTCAACTAAAATTCATTCAATGTTGGTTCGATTTATTTAGTTTGAATTATTTATTTAAGCCTACACTTTTGTTCACATATTTAAAAAATCATGGGTCCAGTTAGATTTTTAAAGACCAAAAATGAAATGGATATTCCGAACTTTTGTCGACATTTTTTTATATTTAAACCCAGAGAGATAATGATAAAAAATATCAAAAATTTATAAGAAATTTGGAAAATTTAAACAAGTTGATAATACTTTTCACTGGAAAAACGAGAATCAACAAAATTCCTTGTCTCCACTTTTAAGGATCACTCTTTTTAAAAATCTGGAGCATCCTTAAATAATTAATTAAGATTAGTCCACAATAACAATTATAGCGACACCGAATAGTAACAATAATGACTCCTTTTCAACTTAATTAAAATCCCACTCAAAATTATATCGTATCCAGAAAAATAATCATATGGCCATATTCAATGTATGCAAACAAACCTGGATTAAAAGTCAAAACAAAGCTTTCCACATACTATCTGATTCTCTGTCCCATGAATAACTTCAAAGTTGTAATAACTTTTCAAATCAAAGAAATACAAACTTACAACGAAATTAGAATTTTATTCAATAATCATTAAACCTTTCCAAAAGCATTACATAATTTTAGTAAATTGTTCACAAAGATTGTAATACAGATCCTGGAAAAATAATACGAGGACTCTGGAAAAAAAACAACAACAAAAACGAATTTGTTGCAACAAAAGCCAGAGCAGACCTCTGAGAGAGAACCGAAGGACCTGAACACATCTTGAGAACCCGTACATAACCCCTTCTCGAGGAAAACCAACTTAACAAGACAAACGACGCAAAGATATAAAGAAAGTTTATGCTCTCGTAAAAGACACCAAGGCAAAGCAACAGGAGATGATAATCCCTAAGATCTCGGTACACACAGGGTAAAAGTGAACTCTCAAGCAACCACAAGACCTTCCGATTTCGAGATAAGCTAGAGTTTCCCTCATAAAAAGGAAACCCTGCAAAAACTACATTGAATGGAAAAAGAAACCGGAAGCTAAACTACTTGGAAAAAACATAGAAGGAAAACCGTGTGTGCCGAGCCTAACGAGAGAGACAAGTAGATCACAGAGCCTGAAAAAGAGCTGACACTAAACTTGGACTGGAATAAAATACCTCCATTACAGGTGTGGATAAGTCAGGCCGTGGAATTTTAGATCAGGAGAGGATGTCGCATTTGTAAAGCCGCTCGACTAAGAAGTCGACGGTTGAGTTGGATATGGAACGACACTGTTGGAGATTTAATCCCAATAAAGTCGAACCCATTCTTAGGATGGATGACAAGCTCTTGTCTGTGACCATAGAGCAACCGGCCATTGATAGGATCTGCAGTTTGAGCTTACCAGAGGAAGCCATTGCTTGAATACCGAAATCTGAGATTGAACATTTCGAAAGATCCAAATCACTGAGAGTGTGGCAGTTCGCCGCAATGGAGACCAGGCTGGCATCAGAGATCTCGGTACATCCATTGATGTTTAAGACCTCGAGAGTCCAACCGTTACGAGCAGCGATGGCAGAGATCACTCTGTCTGTCAAATTGGAACAACCGGTGAAGTTCACTTTCACAAGAGAGCCATGAAGCAGATGTAGAAAACCAGACTCTGTAATTCCCTTCAGCCCATATAGCTCAATATCCTCGAGCTGAGGGCACAGCTTCCCTATGGCTGCAAGATTTGCATCACCAAAGCCAGGGCAGTTACGAATGCATAGTGAACGCAGGGCACTGCAATGAGGTGAAGCAGGCAATCCTGTGGTGAGATCTCTAATGCCCAAGCAGTTCAACAAAGAGAAAGCTTTCAACTTTGTACCACAGTTCAAAAGAGAACCAAAAAACCCAAACTGGGTGACTCTGTGGCACTCTTCAAGCTGAAGACTCTCCAGTGATAAAGAAGCTTTTGCAAAAGAGACCAACCCGTTGTCAGATAACAGTGGGGATTTACTGACAAAAGCCTTTTTCATGTTCGGACAGCCCTTACCCACAGATTCAAGCCCCATGTCAGTCACTCCCTGGCAGGCTGTGATGGTTAGAGAGTTCAACTTTTGCAGCCCGACGCCATTTCCCATGACCCAGAATCCCTTTTCACTCACGTGTGACAATCCAGAGAGCACAAGATCAGTAATTGACAAGCCGTAATGACCCACAACAGCAAGAGACACATCAGTGACATTCAGCATGTGCAGCTTAAGTTTTGCCAAGGAAAAGGTGGTGTTAGAAAGTAGGGCAACGATTCCTTGATCTCTGATAAGAGGACAGTTTTTTATCAAGACTGATTTAAGCTTGGAGCAGGATCTAGCAATGGCTTGCAGGCCCTCATTTCCAATTCTTGAACAAGACTCCAATGTCAGCTCACTCAAGTTAGGGCAGCTCTTAGCAATCGCTACCAAACCCGTGTCCGTAATTGTAGGGCAGTGACTCAGGTCAAGCTTCTCAAGTTGAGGACAACCCTCGGCAATCTCCAAGAGACCATTGTCAGTAATGGTTGAAAGGTTCCACAAGGAAATAGACACGAGAGAAGGGCAGCTCCGACCAATTGATCTAAGACCAAGATCCGAAACATTGCTAACAGAATTGCTTCCCCTAATAGACAGTTTGCCAAGTCCCCCACGGCTAGCTGTTCCGACAGCGATTGCAGCTAGCCTAACATCTGTTGCCTTCTTCCCATCTAAGCTTCTAGTTAAGTATCCTTCACAATCATCACCATCTTCGTTGGAGGGAACAACATCAAGTTCCTTTTGCCGGATGCTAGATACAAGTGTAAGCCAATGTTTCGAGACAGAAGCGCAAGCACTCCTCTCTTGCGCTCCAGGTAAACGCCTGAAGATCTCAAAGAGGCACTCATCTGGGAGCACATCGATGGAGACTGACTTTTGCTCGAAAGCGCTGAAGAGAGAAGGTGCAACGAAACGCGACCTCTTGCAAGGAGGGAAATAGCAATCAACGAGACTACCAAGCGACAGCAAAAGGTTAGCATCCTTGGGATTTGGGTATATTGCGCCACGACGGTGAATATCATTTTCAACTGTAAATACCAAAACGAGAGATTTTTGATGAGCTAAAAAATATAATTATTGATCAGTAGCTTAACTAACGGAAATATACAAACAGAGATCTTGAATTCGTTAATCACAACCAGATTTAACATATTAACCTATGTATTCCCAAATCTAGTGAGATTCGCAATTTAACTCAAAATCTAGAAGATATAAAACTCCGCTTATTGGATCTATACCTCATCAAATGCAAAAATTAAAACCAGATCTAATATTTAGGAAGAAACAAATTTATTAATCACCTAAAATTTTGGAAAAGCCTAAATCTAACCGAAACATCAAAAGGATGAAGAGCAAGATCGATAAACAAAAAATTTCTATAGATGAAAGCGATTAATAACAACAAGAGATGAGGAAAACATACCAGCATAACTAAAGATTTGAGACATGATTTCAGCTCAAACTTCCCAGGAAAAACGAAAGAACTTGATACCTCAAGCGAAAACCCTTGGGAGAGAGCAAAAAAGAAAGATCCGAAGACGATGAAGAAGAAAACAATAAAACGAGCTCCGATTATATGAAAGAAAGAGATGAACATGAAGTTGAAAGACCGAGACGTGGAAGAGGAAGAGAGAGCGAAGAAACCCTTAGGGCAAAAAAAAAAAGGAAAGGAAATGATCGGTGAGTATGAAGTGAAGATATGGTTTATATACTTTGATTAAAATCTACATACAATGTATCTGTTCCGAAAACTCGGATCTTTCTTATTTTAATTTTAATTAATTTCCTTTATTTTATTGCCACAAACACAAAGTAAGAACCATCAGAGAAACAAAATTCTCCTACCGAGCGCGTTCAAGGGAAATTAATTGGGTTGTTTGGTTACTTGGTTATAAATTGTTTTGTTTGGTTACTTGGTTATAAATTGTTTTGTTTGGTTTCTGGTATACTTGTACCCTGGTTGCGTTTGATACCGACGTAATTAAGCCATATGAATCAATCCATCGTATTTTTAATGAACAACTAAATTTATATGGATGTTTGTAAATTATATTTTATTAGTAAATATAAATTAAATATTTTATATAATTTTAATTTTTATTTAAAATTATTTTTAACATTAATTTTGTATATATAAATTAAAAAAAAATTTATTTTTTATAAATTTAATAGTAATTTTTGGTTAGTTTAATAAAATATATTAATACTCTAATCAAATTAATAACAATTGCATATATTATAATTATTCAAATAAGTTAAGCCTATTTATATACTTATTTAAAATTTACTGTAATGATAAAACGTAAATATGGTATTTCTGCTAATAACATGTGAGAATAAAGTTATTTTTTTTAAATTATTTCTCAAATAATATATTAGGGATTAGGTAATAAGTTAAATATATTTATATTTATTTGAAATTATTTATAAATTAATATATTAAAATTTAAATAAATAAAAATTATTGTTTTTGTAAATGTAATACTATGTTTTGGTTAGTTAAATAAAATATATTAATTTTCTAACCAAATTAATATCAGTGACATATATTGTAATTATTCTAGTAATTTAAAATTTTTTATATATTTAACCATAAATTCGTTGTGTTGTTAACAAGTTAACATGACATTTTTGTTATTAACACGTCACCGATTGTGTTATGGTAACTAATTTGACTCAAACAATTTGATCACGTTCTTTTCAATTGAGTTGCATATGAATCAATTAATGAAGTCTTTATTTTCATCTAAAATAATATTATAAAATAACATTTTTTAAAAAAGAATTGTATTTTAAATTTAAAATTTCAATTTAAATTATTTTTTGAAAATACTTATTTATTATGAATAAGTTACAAATATAATTAAAATATTATATTTAGATTTTTTAATTTAGAATTTAATTTTTCTTTATTAAATATAAATTTTAAGGTATTTTATATTAAATTTGTGATATTTTTAAAAATTTAAACTAATAATGATATATTTAAAAAAAATTAAAACAATGTTATTTTTGTTAATTTCTATTAAAATACTATAAAACTTGTTTCTAATAATTGATAAAATGCAAAAACAATTAAACAATTGTTTTTTCAAATTAGTTTCCAATTTTCAATAGGCATAACATGCAAAATAAAATGTAATATTTTAATTTTAATTTTTGTAATAATAATTTATATTATTTTAAATTTTAATTTTAATATATTAGATTTAAAATAAAAAAATTTAAATTTTATTATTTTAAAATATTATTTTATATTACTATAAGCACTATGGAAAACATAATCATTCTTTTAGCCAAAGTTGAGGATTTTCTGAGAATGTTGTTCCTTCTTCTTCGCTACTATACACTTTCCCAGTACGTTCCACTAAACCAAGTTGGATTTTACAATTATGCAACTTTCTTTTGTTTATCGAAACTATTAAAAACAAAAATTTATCTTTTCATCCTTTGTTTCCAACTCATATGGCATGAAATTCCCACGTGGACAGATCCTACTAATTACTAAGATCCAGCTACAATAATTTTAATTTTCATCCGTTCAAGTCAAATTCATACTCAGAATTTTGCTAGGCTTTAATTGATCAGTTGTATAATATTTAATACCGAATCAATAATAAAAAAAAATAAGATTTTAAAATATCACATTTTAAAATTTTTGTTTCAAATTTAAAATTTTAAAAATAACACAAATAATTATTTAAAAATAATTATTTATTCTAAATAAATTATATATAAAATTAAAATATTATATTTGGTTTTTTCCTAATTCAAAATTTAATATTTTTCTATTAAAATAAAGTTTTAATATATTTTAATCTTAAATTTATGTTATTATTAGAAAATTAAACTAATTATACTATTTTAAATTTTTTAAAATATGTTATTTTAGAGATTTTTTCAATAATAAATTATACAAAAATTAATCCTTTTGTTTTTAAAGTAATTGACAAAATAACATTTTTTAAAATTTTTGTTCCAAATATAACATCATGAATTTAACTAAATAACATAAATTTAATATTAAATTACATTAAAAACAATTTATGATAAGAAAAAGTTAAGCCATAAATTAGAAAAAAGAACCTAAAATATAATATTTTAATTATATTTATAATTTATTTATAGTATATATGTATGTTCATAAAATAAATTGTAATATTTTAAATTTTAAATTTAGAGTGATAAATTTGGAATCAAAACATAAAAATAATATTTTATAATATTTTTCTTGTTTTTATCTAATTTTGTTGTTTATATATTAGGCATTGTAAGACATAATATTCAGTTTGGTGTAGGGAATTAGGTTGTTTAAATTAAGAGAATTTTTGAACATTTTATTTTTTGGCTCAAATAAAGAATATAATAGTGTTTTACATTATATCTTTTTCACAATATATGTTCATGTTTTTCATCTCTCATCATTTATTTTTCAAAAAAAAAAACAGAAATTTCATACTTAGTCAGTTTCCAACCTGATATTAAATCTTTTAAACTAAAATTCATACTTTTATATTTTCTTGCATAGAAAATAATTTTACAAATTCTGATAAACATAAAATTTAAATTATTACGTTGAATACATATAGATAAAAAAAATAGAAAAACAGAATCATGATCAAATCTAAAGCTTATCTTTATTCATCTCATCAAACGTTATTTTAAAATATAAGAGCATTCTAAATATTCAAACTTTAAGATCAATGCTCCACAGAATTTAGTCAGACAAAGGTCAAATGACAAACAATCGAAATGACAAGTAATTCACGTCTTTGCAAACAAATTATTCTCTATTGACTATTCAAGATTTAAATTATACATCCATGATCAAATAAAAACCCAAGATTTAAAAATATTCAAGAACAAAATAATGGATTTTGAGATTCAAAAGATTCAAACTCACCAAGTGATAGAAGGAGAGAGAATCAATATGATTTGAGATTGCAAATCTGTCACCGAGTTAGCATAGCCACAAGGTCCATGAATCATCATTTTCTTAACAACGTCATAAAGTTTATTTCTTCATTTTTATCTGGAATTTCAGCAGAAATGATTTGATCTATGTCATCGGTTGTAGGAAACTTTGATTTATGATCCATGAATAGCAATATGTGAGCATGTGAAAGTCCTATCCTTTGAAACTTTATAGTATACATAGCTGCAATTATTTCAAAAAAAAGTTATTAAAATATTAATTTCAACATAACTAAAGATAATTAATATAATAAGAAAAATATTGAAAAACTGGATCACTTACACATCTTTGTAGTGCCCAAAATTTTCTTCTTTGTTAAATTGTTCATCAAAGAATCTAGTTTCATCTTAAACATTCGGCAAATTATATCAGATCGATCTTCAGACGTCAAGTTCCTTTTTTTAAGATACTTCGTGATTTCAAGCCACTTAGGATTGCATGTGAATGTTATAAAAAGATCTAGAAAACCAAAATGTTTACATATTGCCATTGCATTCAGATAATTATTTTTCATATACCTAGGTCCCCCTGTGAATGTAGCTGGTAAAGTAAATTATTGGTCTTGTTCATGCATTAAACCATTCCCACAATTTTTAGACTCATTAATTGAATCATAACTATCATATCATAAATTTGTCAAATTTCGCTTTAGATAATGAAATCTGTTTGATTCAATCATTGTATACGTATCGACCATAAACTGTTGGAATAGTCTTCTTGAATATAGCAAAGTATGAGAGTCATTCTTTCATTCTTGAATTCGAAAAGAAAAGAACTGTCTCATAGATATTTTTTTTAAAGCTTCAACGCACTTTTAGTAAAACCCCTTTTAATTCTAAGCCTGAAACCATCTTCACCATAAGGAAATATTAGAGGATATTGTAGAGCCAAGTATGCTAGATGGATTTCACTTATCCTTTTTAGACGACCAGATTGTTGTTCCAAAATTCTATCACGCTTATTCATGTCTAAATTAAAATCCCCATGAATCAATGCAGCAACTTCATATGTTGTTGGAACATTATAAGTTCTACCATATGTAACTCGATCACTAACAATTCTCATATTAAAAGTTTTCTCAGGACTTATGTCAAACCTCTATCTAGCTGATCTAAATTTCTCAGCATATGGATTTACTGCATTTAACATGTCGATAATAACTTCAATAATAATCTTCTTCAACCCATCTTTGATATCTTGTTTTGCAGACTTGTTAGACTTGCTACAAAACAAATTAAAATTATTAACAGTTAAATTTTAATATATATACTAATAAATGAAAAAAATTAATATTAAGAAGTTTAATACCTCAGCACATTTGATTTGTTCTCAACTTCATTCTTTGTGTCAACTATATATAGCTGTAAAAAAATATCATAATCACCTATAGGTGGTTTTAAACTACCCATCAAATGATAGTTTTCAATAGAACGATCAACTTAGTTGGAATATTTTTGGTCCTTTTCATTTCTCAATAGAACGATCAACTTTACGAGCAAGAGATGTAAATGAGAATACCATATTATAAGATCTGATGTTTTTTTGAAAATGTCTACTGAGTATGTCTATGCCAGTCAAAAGTTTTCTCAACATATCAAGAGGTTGCTTCAAAAACGGCAATTTCACTTGACCTTGCATGCAACATAGAGAAAATGTAGGACTCCTAGAATTAGTCATAGTAATTTTTCAAACTAAATTAATTACGTAAAACAACTATAAATGCATAAAGCTTAAATAAAACAATAAAATTGAAAACATATATAGTATTAAATATTTTTTCTAAACTCACTTCTATTTTAATATATACAATTTATTTTATTTGTTAGAAATAAAGTTATGTTTAAAATTACCATTTGACATTTGATTAAATTTTATGTCATATTATTTTGGCTATGTCATCTTTTTTAATAATATATAAGTATTTTTCAGAACTCATTTCTCTTTTAATATATAGGAGATAATAAATCATAATTTTTTGCTATTTTAATTTTTTGAATGACATGTAAATCTTTTTTCAGAGTTTATTTCTATTTTAATGTGTAAGGAATAATAGTTTTTGGTCATATTAATTTTTTAGTCATATCACTTTTTGTTATAATATTAATTTTTAAAAATAAATTTATGTTTAAAATTGTTATGTCATATCTGATTAATTTATTTTTAAAAAATAATTTTATATTTAAATTGTCATGTTACATTTGACTGAGCGTCATGTCATAATTGTTTTTAGTCATATCATCTTTTTTAATGACATGTCATCATTTTTTTAAACTTACTTCTCTTTTAATATTAAAAGTACTACATAATTTACCCACGTCTTGTATGAAAATGACATATTATAAATTGAAATCATTATTATATTTGATTAAAAGGTTAATATTACATATTTATTATATAAGATGAATTTTTTTTGTGTTTTATTTATTTAAAACTACTAAAACTATTTTTTAATTTTTAATATGTTTAAATTTTTATTTTAAAATCAATTATATCTAAACTATATTTTTGTACGATTGTATATTAAAAATTATGGACTTATATATAATAAATTTTTTAACCATTAGTTTTGTATATTTTTAACTTATATATAACTTTTTTTTTTGTAAAATTAAGTTTTATTTTCAAACAATTAATTTTTTAAATTACCAATTATATAATTGGATGTTGATTAAAATATGAACAACTTAATAGATATGTAAAACAAATAATTGAAAAAAATCAAATTGTTCATCGTAATTTGTCAAACTAAATTAATTATTTAAAACAACTATAAATGCATAAAATCTAAATAAAACCATAAATTTGAAAACATACATGGTGTTAAACTTTGTTTATAAATTCATTTTTAGTTTAATATATATTATTTACTTTATTTTTGATAATATATTTATGTTCAAAATTATCATATCATATTTGAGTAAACATAATTTTATAATTTTCTTAGTTATGTAACTTTTTTAGTGACATGTAAATAATTTTTTAGAATTCATTTTTCGTTTAATGTATAAGGAATAATAATTTTTTTAGTCATATAATTTTTTTTGCAATGATATGTAATTTTTTTCTTCTAAACTTATTTCTAATTTAATATATATAATTTAATTTTTATAAATAAATTTATGTTTAAAATTGTCATATTATATTTGATAATTTTATTTTTTGTAAATAAATTAATTGTTATATCATATTTGATTAATTTATTTTTTAAAAATAAATTTATGTTTAGAATTGTCATATCACATTTGACTAAAATACATGTCATAATTTTTTATAATTTTTTTAACTATATCATCTTTTCTATTGATATATCATCATTTATATGTTATCTAAATATATAAGATAATAATAGAATCATTTAGATAACTAAACACATATCATTATTAGATTTAATTAATATATTTATATGCATTATATTATATATTTATTATACAATATAAGTTTTTATTATATATTTATTATATAATATTGGTTTTGTGTTTTTGTATTTAAAACATGCAAAAATATAATTTTCAGTTTGTATTATAGTTATGTTTTTGTTTTAAAATCAAAATATATTTGAACTATATTTTGGTATGATTGTATATTAAAATTATGGACTTATATATTATACTTTTTAACATTAATTTTGCTTCTTTTGGCTATATTTCTTTTGTAAAATTAAGTTTCATTTTTAAATATTAATTTTTTAATTTAAAAAAATTATATAATTGGATGTTTATTAAAACATAAACCATTCAATAGACATGTAAAATTAATAAGCATGATTGAAAAATTATAAATTATTTATCATAAATTATCAAACTAAATTAATTACATGAAATAACTATAAATACATAAAAAAAACAAAATTATAAAATTAAAAACATATATGATATTAAATAACTCCCAAATATTCGATAACTCTCATGTCATAATTTTTTAGTCATGTCATATTTTTTTAAGGTCATGTAAACATTTTTTCAAAATTTATTTTTATTTAATATATATATAACAATAATTGTTTTAGTTATATCATTTTTTGTAATGATATATAAACATTTTTTCAATCATAATGAAACTATGTAGATAATTATTATTTGGTCAAAATGTAAACAAATACGTATTTTTTTTAAAATTATTTCTCTTTCAATGTATATGATTAATTTATGCAAAAATTATGGGGTTTTTTGCGTTTTATGTATTTAAAACAACTAAAATTATATTTTTCAAATTTAATATGATTATATTTTTATTTTAGAATCAAATTTAATATGATTATATTTTTATTTTAGAATCAAATTATATCTAAACTATACTTTGGTATGGTTGAATATTAAAAATTATGAACTTATATATAATATACTTTTTTAACCACCAATTTTTTATAATTTTAATTTATAAATAATTTTAATTTATATATAATTTTAATTTATATATAATTTTTTTATATAAAATTATTTTTTATGTTTTTGTATATAATTCAAATATTTTGTATGTGTATCTAACAAAAAAAGTTAGTTTTAGTGTTTTTTTTTTCATATTTAGATAGTGAGTTTCTATTCTGATTATTCATCTCTTTGAACTAGAATTCAAACTTCTATATAGATTTTTTTGGCATCGAAACAGAATAATGATTCCGGGCAAATTTTGATAAGTGAAAACCTAAATTTTTAGATGAGTATTTTTGTAATAAATAATAGGAAAACAGAATAATGATTCTCGGGCAAATCCTTTTGTTGTACCACAGAGAAGATTTCCCCAAATTTTCGTGGGTTGAGAAATCACTCTTCAAGAATCAGCAATCCCAATTTGACTTTCACCTGTTTTTCTTTTGTGCATCTTAAAAGTTAAAAAGTATAGATTAATTTAACTACGACAGAAACAAGCCTACTTTGTTCCTTTTCTCTGGTCTTTTTATGGCTTCTGCGGTAGATTCCACCATCTTCGATTTCTTCTCATCAGCCCCAGCCCTCCAGAGGAACCTTGGAATTCTGTCTCCTGATCAGGTTTGTACCTCAAACATTTTGATATGTTCGTGCCAGGACTAGTTATCTTTCTTTACTTGTTATTCCATTCTGATTCTTACGCTGCTTCTGATCTGGTTTTCTGGCAGATCGAATTGGCAAAGATCCTGTTGGAGAATGGTCAGAGTCATCTCTTCCTGCATTGGCCCGAACCAGGCGTCTGTGACGAAGACAAACTAGGATTTTTCGATCAGGTTTTATGATTGTCTTTTTCTTCTTCGGTTGAATTTCTTAATTGAGGGAATTCAGTTCCCTCTTTTCCTCTCATACCATATTTATGAAATATGTGCTTCTTAGATTGCTCGTCTAAATTCAAGCTATCCTGGGGGTTTAGCAGCATACATTAAGACTGCAAAAGAGCTCCTTGCCGATTCCAAAGTAGGGAAGAACCCTTATGATGGTTTCACTCCTTCTGTAAGTAGCATCAATCTTTTTGTTATGAATTCAATTTTTTTTTTGTTTATTGTTGTGCTGTGTCTATTGTCTTTAACAAAAGGTTCATTTCATGTGGTCTTGCAGGTCCCTTCTGGAGAAAATCTTACTTTTGGAAATGAGAATTTCATCGAAATGGAGAAACGAGGTGTCATTGAAGCTAGGAAATCTGCTTTTGTTCTTGTTGCTGGTGGGCTTGGTGAGCGTCTTGGTTACAATGGCATTAAGGTAAATATGGAGCAAGGTTTCATTGACTTGATCACTATTCGCAGATAGCAGATATATAAGATTTGAGATTCCTGCTTGTACAACTTATCCACTCAAGTAATTCTACTTATCATTTAATCAGTCCATGCTTTCTAAACTCATTAAATATCATACTTCCCATTATGAATCTATTTGTTAGGTGGCGCTTCCAAGGGAGACAACTACAGGGACATGCTTTTTGCAGCACTACATTGAATCGATATTGGCTCTTCAAGAAGCTAGCCACAAGGTCGCTTCTGGTGTGTTTCTAAATTTTTTGAAACAATGCTACTCTTCTATATCTTGCATCTTACAATCAACATAAGTGACAGTAAGTACCGTTTCATATTTCTCAGCACTAACTGTACTTATCCATTTTGTAGATGGAACTCATAGAGATATTCCTTTCATTATCATGACATCTGATGATACACATTCACGTACACAAGATCTGTTAGAGTTAAACTCTTATTTTGGAATGAAACCTAGTCAAGTACATCTTCTAAAACAGGTAAACGATCAGCTACTAAGGTCCTTGCAACTACATTTTATAGTGTAAAATGTCTTTATATATAGTGCACAACTACCTTTTTGTAGGAAAAAGTTGCATGTCTCGATGATAATGATGCCAGGCTTGCATTAGACTCGCACAACAAATACAAGATCCAGGTACCACTTCATTACCTGTTTAGTGTTTGTGTTTCCAAAGCTACTACAATATTTGCAAGTTGACTGTCGAATTCTTGGCTATTCATAGACAAAACCTCATGGACATGGCGATGTACATGCACTTCTTTATTCCAGTGGTCTCCTTGATAAATGGTATTTCTTCTATCAGATATTTCCTTACATATGTATGACATTTTATAAGTTTGTTGCCTACAATTTTTATTTTTATTTTATTTGTTGCAATTTCAGGCTTGATGCTGGTTTAAAATGGGTTTTGTTTTTCCAAGATACAAATGGACTTCTCTTCAATGTTAGTATCAGCTAGTCAACTCTTTGTGTCAAGTATTCATATGACTCTGTTGGAAATTCATAATTCTTTGGTCCAGGCAATTCCAGCTTCCTTGGGTGTGAGTGCTACTAAACAGTATCATGTTAACTCTCTCGCTGTTCCTCGCAAGGCGAAAGAAGCTATTGGAGGAATTACTAAACTTACTCACACTGATGGTAACTTTAGTGAATAGCAAGAATCCATAGTTTCTATGCGGTGTTTATATTTCCCTTTGGTAATTGAGAATATTGATGGTTTTTCAGGCAGATCTATGGTGATCAATGTGGAGTACAATCAACTTGATCCTTTACTTAGAGCATCTGGATTCCCTGATGGAGATGTTAATTGTGAGACAGGCTATTCCCCTTTCCCTGGAAATATTAATCAAGTGAGCTGTCTTCTACTCGATTAGCCCATATTTTGTCTCCCATTAGGAAAACTTCAAGTCTCTTGATATTTTTGTTGTGCTTTTCAATGCAGTTGATTCTGGAACTTGGTCCATACAAAGAAGAGTTGCAAAAAACTGGAGGGGCCATTAAGGAGTTTGTTAATCCAAAGTAACTCTTCTTTTTCCTCTTCTTGATTCTTCTGTTCTTATTGTTCGACTGCTTCAAGCTATCATTTTCTTGATTATTAATAGTTCCATACAGAAACTCTGATTCTATGCTTTGACATTCATCTATTTTCTGGATTATATAATAGATACAAGGATAGCACGAAAACATCATTTAAGTCTTCAACTCGTCTAGAGTGTATGATGCAAGATTATCCAAAGACATTGCCACCAACTGCACGGGTTGGATTCACGGTAATTGCTATCTGTAGAGTAAAACAAATACTTTAATTATCCATGCTTCTTGTTGTGACAATGTTTACTTATGCAGGTGATGGATATATGGCTTGCTTATGCACCCGTGAAGAATAATCCCGAGGATGCTGCTAAGGTTAATTACTTACTGATTAATAAAGTTCATTTCCTACACTGCAACCAAAATTTGAAAGACATAAGACTTCTTGTGATTAATTCACTTGTACTTTTTTCGTATATGCCAAATATGAATGATGTTGCTAAATAATTCGTTTTCCTGGTCAAATCAAGGTACCAAAGGGAAACCCATATCACAGTGCAACTTCTGGAGAAATGGCAATTTATCGTGCTAACAGCCTTATTCTTCAAAAGGTAATTAATTGTATTGGCTTCTCTTTTACATATGCCTCTAGTAACAATTGATTTCAGTGTAGCCGGTTCTAGCCAAACAAGTCTAAATAGTCTTCTCCATGATGGTTTATAGCCTCTTTCATTTTCCTCTCTTTCTCTATCTATCTAAAGCAGCATCTTTTTTTGGGTTGGCTTTACTAATCCCCCAGGCTGGTTTCAAAGTGGATGAGCCTGTGAAGCAGATCTTGAACGGGCAAGAGGTAGAAGTATGGCCCCGTATAACATGGAAACCCAAATGGGGAATGATATTCTCTGATATCAAAACAAAAGTCAGCGGGAACTGCGAGGTGTCTCAGAGATCGACGATGGCTATTATGGGTCGTAATGTATTTATTGAAGACCTCTCCTTGGACGGTGCTCTTATTATAGATTCCATTGACGATGCTGAGGTATGAAGGTCCATTGTTATCTCTGGGATTATCTTATCATATAAAGAGACTTACGAGACATGTGAAAACAGGTAAAACTGGGAGGTTCGATCAAGAACAATGGTTGGACCATGGAAACTGTAGATTACAAAGATACATCGGTACCAGAGGAAATAAGAATCAGAGGCTTTAAATTCAACAAAGTGGAGCAATTCGAAAAGAAATTCACTCAGCCTGGAAAATTTTCGTTGAGGGATTAAAGTTAGCAATATGGAATTGCTTTATGATTCAATTGTACTTTTGATGCACCTTAATACATTTTTTTCCAACGAAACCTCTTTTTACAACACTTTTTAATGTTTTTGTAATGCTTAATCATAAACTGTTTTTTCATCAAATATTTGAATTTCAAGTTTTACATATTGATGTTTTTTGAAGTACCTTATGTAAGTAATGTGGACAGCTTGATGCATATGCAGGCTCAGACCTGATCAAGTGGAGTAGTACTCAGGCTTATTAGCTGTCCATGAAAGGAGCATTGAGAAACTATGGAGTTATTGTGATTCAATGTTTTGAAAATTTCCAAAATATCCTGTTAAAGGCTATCAACAAAAAATCCTAAAAAATCCTAAACACTTTTCGAAAAATTTGTTTTATATTTGTAAATTTTGGTCAAATTGTAAAACTAGTTTTTTTTTACAAAATCATACGGTATTTTTTTGTATACAAAACAGATTTCTCGATATATATTTTTTGTAAATACAATTTTACTCAATTGCAAAACTAACTTTTATTATTACAAAAACATATTTCCCAAAAAGTATGCGATGTTTTTTTATATATAAAACAAATTTTTCGAGAATTATGTTTTGATAACGTAACTTCGGTTAATACCAAAACTAGTTTTTTGTTACAAAAGCAAATTTATTGAGAAGTGTAAGTTATTTTTTTGTATACAAAACAGATTTCTCGAGAAATCTGAGAAGTATGTTTTGTTAATACAGCTTCGGTCAATTGCAAAACTAACTTTTTATTATAAAAACATATTTTTCGAGAAGTGTACAGTATTTTTTTACAATACATATTTCTAGAAAAACATGCTTTGTAAAATTATTTAAAGGCATTATAGCATTATTGTTTTTCTAAAAAGTCAAATCACTTCATTTATTGGTCTTGAAACTAGATGTTTAGTACAAAATTAGAGAATCTATTATCTTTTTTTTTAAAATTTAAGATCTTGCATATTGTATAATGCTTACTCTCAAATTTTTACAAAGCAAACTTTTCAATAAGTCTATTTCTTAAAATTAAGATATTAGAGATTGTGTAATGATTACTCTCAAACTATTTACAAAGCAAATTTTTAAAGAGCTATACTTTGTAAATGCAATACGAAACAAACTTTTCGAAAAATCTAATTTGTAAAAAAAATACAATGCAAACTTCTCAAAAATTCTGGTTCGTAAAATGCAACAGAAATATAATTGTAAATTTCATAATATTTTGGTACGTAAAATATGTAAAATAATAAAACCATTATTTTTTGTAGATCATAGTTTAAATAGTTGTCATCTTTGGAAAAAAGGAAAGTCACGGAGACATGGTATTTTGCGATAGATAATAAAAAAAGAGACAAATGTTTGTAGTGGTGATAATTGCAAACATCAAGATCTCGTTTCAATGATACAAGATGACTATATATAATTTGGATAAACAATAGGATATTGTTTGTTTTTGTTTGTAAACAATATATTTGTTTAAAATGCAAAAAACTATGGCATAATCAATTGATTGAATGATGTAAGTGTAATTTGATTTGTGTCATATGAGTATTGTGTTGATTAAGAAGTATGCACTAAGTTCTTGTGTTAAGTGTATATAAAAATATGTATGAACTTTTATACTAATATTTATATTTTTAATGGTTGCTATTTTGTATTTTTATAAAATATGCAAAATACTAATTACAAAAAACATCAAAATAGATAATAAAATATGCAATCATATTTGTATTGTTTTCAAATTTTCAAAAACTACAAAAAATATAAAATAATTTATTAAAGTCAACACAATGCTAATTAAAATTTACGCAAAGTTGATTAAAGTATGCACAAATCTGATTAAAGTCTACAATAACTGATTAAATTTTCACATGATTTTATCATGACTGATTAGGTGACTGAAATATGATTAAAAGCTGATTGTAAGTGTTTTCGTTAGAGCTTACAGAACCATCGATTGAAAACACATTGTAAAACTCAAAAGCTACCAAAACTCAAAAATAACCACCAAAAATTTGTAAAACTAACATAAATCTCAAAACAACCATTCAAAATCTTAAAACCACCGTCTAAAAGTTTAAAAACCATCAAAAATCTCAAAAACTACTAAAAACAACAAAATTACCTGTTTAATCTTTTGATTTCCTTTTTCAAATCAACAAGATAATATAATAAAGAAAAAGAAAGAAAATGAGAAAAAATATTAGGAAAATAACAAAACATCTGAACAACAAAAATTTCAAAAACCACAAAAGCTAAAAAACCTATTAAAAAAAATAAATTTACCTTTTTAAAATCTCTTGACTTACTTTTCCATATTTACAACAAGTAAAAATGAGAAACAATGAATTTTGCAATTTGTAATGAATTCTGTAGTTGAATTTTGTAACTGAAATCTGCAACTGAAATTTGTTACTTATAATGAAGTTTGCAACTCGTAAAACCATCAATTCAAAAATCAATGTAAAACTCAAATTTAAGAAAAACCTCAAAACAACCACCAAATAACTGTAAAATCACTATAAATTTCAAAACAACTATTGAAAATTTTAAAGAACTATTTAAAATTTTAAAAGCATTAGAAATCTCAAAACCCACTAAAACAACAAAATTAGTTTTTGTAAATCTCTTGACTTTTCTTTTCCAAATCTACAACAACATAAGATAAAAAAATAAGATAAGAATATGAGAGAGAAGATTAGTAAAACAACAAAACATCTAATAACAAAAATTTTCAAAACTACGAAAAACTAAAAACAACAAACTTATCTTTTTAGATCTCTTAACTCATTTTCTAGATAATATTAGAAAAATAGAAAAATAGAAAAATAACAACATATCTAAACAATAAAAATAATTAAAACCACAAAAACAAAACCATTTAAATAAAAAGAAAACTTATTTTTTCATATTTTATGACTTTTTCCAAATCTACAAAATAAGAAGACGAGAAAGAATATGAGAAGAAAAGAAAAAAAGAAGAAAAAAAAGCAGAGGAAAAAAGAGAGAAAAAGAGAAAATTCTGGTTTCGTCAAAGTTTCGGTTTGTGTAGATTTTTGATGAAGTATGTTTTGTATTTTGTTTACACTTGTATTTTGTTTACAAATCAAATTTATCGGAAAGTTTGTTTTGTATTATTTTTTACAAAGCAAACATCTCGTGAATTCTGCATTGTATTTTTTTTTTACAAAAATGACTTTTCAAAAAATGTGTTTTATATTTTTTAATAGACTAAATTTCCCAAAAAATCTTATTTATATTTTTCGATGCGGTTAAATTAAAATTTTGGTTCAATGAATTTCTTGTTTGTGCATATTTCTCCTGTATTTTTTTGGGCTGGTGATATATTTCTCCCCTCAAAGCTAACGTATAGCACGACATGCACCCAGATCTATAGACTCAACTGTAATAGCCCTCAGTAAATAGTTAAAAACTAAAATTCTCCTAAACCGGAACTTCGAAACAATTTTCCCCCTACGTATTGGTTTTCTTGGTTAATATTATAAACCCGATATCAACCCATAAAAACCAACCCATATATCTTTCTATCCAAATATAAGTAACCCAGACCCGCGTTTTTTGCACCATTTCGATGTGTTTAGGGTTTCTTGAATTGGATGGTCAATACAGCTAGAACTCCATCAATTGCACCCAGATTCATGAAATCGAAACCCACATTCATGAAATCGAAACTCAATTCTAACCCTAACTTCCACCAAAGATTGAGATTATTAAGAAATTAATGAAGAAACATCGCATGTCCTTTTCTATATTTGCCTAAACATAAAAGAAAATCAAAGGTAAATCCCTGCAAAAAGTCCAAATATGAAACCAACCTTTTCGAGATTCCAAGAAAAGAAGAAACCAAAATCCAGGATGAAGGAAGAGGAAAAGGGTAAAATTGGAATTAAAAAAATACAAGTCCATGTTGGTATGTGATATTAAATTTCGGTGTGTTTAAGGTTCGATTTCACCAAAAAACAATGGGAAAATATTTGATTTTGCGATTTTGAGAGTGTTGGGGCTTCGATTTCAGAATTAGGGCTCTCGATTTTATGATTAGGGTTTACGAATTTGGGGGAAATATATTTGGATGTGGGTCGGGTTTTTTTGGTTGAATATCAGGTGTAGGTCTGGTTATTTGGATCTTATTTCGAGTGTGAGTTGAGTTAATTGGTTTAATCTAGGTTAAAAATCGGTTAAACATTGTTTACGAAATAGTAAACCGATTAAAACCGTTATGTGTTAATTAGTTTCTAACTTTCATTTTAGAGAAAAAATTATTTCGAAGTTCCGGTTTATAAGGATTTTAGTTTTCTAACTATTTTCAACGGAATATTACAGTTGGGTTTATAGATATAGACACATATCGTACTATATGATAGTGTTGAATGGGAAATAGATCGTAAGCACTACTTCTTTTATAAAGCAATTTTTTGGTGAAATATACTTTGTATCAAACTGTCCACATTACTTGCATAAGATATCAATAAACATCAATATGTAAAACTTGAAATTCAAATATTTGATGAAAAAACAGCTTATGATTAAGCATTACAAAAACATTAAAGTGTTGTAAAAAGAGGTTTCGTTGGAAAAAAATGTATTAAGGTGCATGAAAAGTACAATTGAATCATTAGGCAATTCCATATTGCTAGCTTTAATCCCTCAAAGAAAATTTTCCAGGCTGAGTGAATTTCTTTTCGAATTGCTCCACTTTGTTGAATTTAAAGCCTCTGATTCTTATTTCCTCTGGTACCGATGTATCTTTGTAATCTACAGTTTCCATGGTCCAACCATTGTTCTTGATCGAACCTCCCAGTTTTACCTGTTTTCACATGTCTCGTAAGTCTCTTTATATGATAAGATAATCCCAGAGATAACAATGGACCTTCATACCTCAGCATCGTCAATGGAATCTATAATAAGAGCACCGTCCAAGGAGAGGTCTTCAATAAATACATTACGACCCATAATAGCCATCGTCGATCTCTGAGACACCTCGCAGTTCCCGCTGACTTTTGTTTTGATATCAGAGAATATCATTCCCCATTTGGGTTTCCATGTTATACGGGGCCATACTTCTACCTCTTGCCCGTTCAAGATCTGCTTCACAGGCTCATCCACTTTGAAACCAGCCTGGGGGATTAGTAAAGCCAACCCAAAAAAAGATGCTGCTTATAGATAGAGAAAGAGAGGAATGAAAGAGACTATAAACCATCATGGAGAAGACTATTTAGACTTGTTTGGCTAGAACCGGCTACACTGAAATCAATTGTTACTAGAGGCATATGTAAAAGAGAAGCCAATACAATTAATTACCTTTTGAAGAATAAGGCTGTTAGCACGATAAATTGCCATTTCTCCAGAAGTTGCACTGTGATATGGGTTTCCCTTTGGTACCTTGATTTGACCAGGAAAACGAATTATTTAGCAACATCATTCATATTTGGCATATACGAAAAAAGTACAAGTGAATTAATCACAAGAAGTCTTATGTTTTTCAAATTTTGGTTGCAGTGTAGGAAATGAACTTTATTAATCAGTAAGTAATTAACCTTAGCAGCATCCTCGGGATTATTCTTCACGGGTGCATAAGCAAGCCATATATCCATCACCTGCATAAGTAAACATTGTCACAACAAGAAGCATGGATAATTAAAGTATTTGTTTTACTCTACAGATAGCAATTACCGTGAATCCAACCCGTGCAGTTGGTGGCAATGTCTTTGGATAATCTTGCATCATACACTCTAGACGAGTTGAAGATTTAAATGATGTTTTCGTGCTATCCTTGTATCTATTATATAATCCAGAAAATAGATGAATGTCAAAGCATAGAATCAGAGTTTATGTCTGGAACTATTAATAATCAAGAAAATGATAGCTTGAAGCAGTCGAACAATAAGAACAGAAGAATCAAGAAGAGGAAAAAGAAGATTACTTTGGATTAACAAACTCCTTAATGGCCCCTCCAGTTTTTTGCAACTCTTCTTTGTATGGACCAAGTTCCAGAATCAACTGCATTGAAAAGCACAACAAAAATTTCAAGAGACTTGAAGTTTTCCTAATGGGAGACAAAATATGGGCTAACCGAGTAGAAGACAGCTCACTTGATTAATATTTCCAGGGAAAGGGGAATAGCCTGTCTCACAATTAACATCTCCATCAGGGAATCCAGATGCTCTAAGTAAAGGATCAAGTTGATTATACTCCACATTGATCACCATAGATCTGCCTGAAAACCCATCAATATTCTCAATTACCAAAGGGTAATATAAACACCGTATAGAAACTATGGATTCTTGCTATTCACTAAAGTTACCATCAGTGTGTGTAAGTTTAGTAATTCCTCCAATAGCTTCTTTCGCCTTGCGAGGAACAGCGAGAGAGTTAACATGATACTGTTTGGTAGCACTCACACCCAAGGAAGCTGGAATTGCCTGGACCAAAGAATTATGAATTTCCAACAGAGTCATATGAATACTTGACACAAAGAGTTGACTAGCTGATACTAACATTGAAGAGAAGTCCATTTGTATCTTGGAAAAACAAAACCCATTTTATACCAGCATCAAGCCTGAAATTGCAACAAATAAAATAAAAATAAAAATTGTAGGCAACAAACTTATAAAATGTCATACATATGTAAGGAAATATCTGATAGAAGAAATACCATTTATCAAGGAGACCACTGGAATAAAGAAGTGAATGTACATCGCCATGTCCATGAGGTTTTGTCTATGAATAGCCAAGAATTCGACAGTCAACTTGCAAATATTGTAGTAGCTTTGGAAACACAAACACTAAACAGATAATGAAATGGTACCTGGATCTTGTATTTGTTGTGAGAGTCTAATGCAAGCCTGGCATCATTATCATCGAGACATGCAACTTTTTCCTACAAAATGGTAGTTGTGCACTATTTATAAAGACATTTTACACTATAAATCTATTTGCAAGGACCTTAGTAGCTGATCGTTTACCTGTTTTAGAAGATGTACTTGAGTAGGTTTCATTCCAAAATAAGAGTTTAACTCTAACAGATCTTGTGTACGTGAATGTGTATCATCAGATGTCATGATAATGAAAGGAATATCTCTATGAGTTCCATCTACAAAATGGATAAGTACGGTTAGTGCTGAGAAATATGAAACGGTACTTACTGTCACTTATGTTGATTGTAAGATGCAAGATATAGAAGAGTAGCAATGTTTCAAAAAAGTTAGAAACACACCAGAAGCGACCTTGTGGCTAGCTTCTTGAAGAGCCAATATCGATTCAATGTAGTGCTGCAAAAAGCATGTCCCTGTAGTTGTCTCCCTCGGAAGTGCCACCTAACAAATAGATTCATAATGGAAGTATGATATTTAATGAGTTTAGAAAGCATGGACTGATTAAATGAGTTGAATTACTTGAGTGGATAAGTTGTACAAGCAGGAATCTCAAATCTTATATATCATTGATCAAGTCAATGAAACCTTGCTCCACATTTACCTTAATGCCATTGTAACCAAGACGCTCACCAAGCCCACCAGCAACAAGAACAAAAGCAGATTTCCTAGCTTCAATGACACCTCGTTTCTCCATTTCGATGAAATTCTCATTACCAAAAGTAAGATTTTCTCCAGAAGGGACCTGCAAGACCACATGAAATGAACCTTTTGTTAAAGACAATAGACACAGCACAACAATAAACAAAAAAAAATTGAATTCATAACAAAAAGATTGATGCTACTTACAGAAGGAGTGAAACCATCATAAGGGTTCTTCCCTACTTTGGAATCGGCAAGGAGCTCTTTTGCAGTCTTAATGTATGCTGCTAAACCCCCAGGACAGCTTGAATTTAGACGAGCAATCTAAGAAGCACATATTTCATAAATATGGTATGAGAGGAAAAGTGGGAACTGAATTCCCTCAATTATGAAATTTAACCGAAGAAGAAAAAGACAATCATAGACAAAAAACCTGATCGAAAAATCCTAGTTTGTCTTCGTCACAGACGCCTTGTTCGGGCCAATGTAGGAAGAGATGACTCTGACCATTCTCCAACAGGATCTTTGCCAATTCGATCTGCCAGAAAACCAGATCACAAGCAGCGTAAGAATCAGAATGGAATAACAAGTAAAGAAAGATAACTAGTCCTGGCACGAACATATCAAAATGTTTGAGGTACAAACCTGATCAGGAGACAGAATTCCAAGGTTCCTCTGGAGGGCTGGGGCTGATGAGAAGAACTCGAAGATGGTGGAATCTACAGTAGAAGCCATGGAAACACCAAAGAAAAGGAACAAAGGAGGCTGTTTCTCTCGTAAATTAGTCTATACGTTTTAACTTTTAAGATGCACAATAAAAAATCAAATCTTCCCTATATCCCTTTGAATTTAATTTAAAGATGTTGAAAAAGTTCGTTTGATTATTTATGTAAACTTACGTCTGCCGATTTACTCTTTCTCTATAAATACATGTTACTTCATTCAGATGAAGTAACTTTCTCTCTTCCTTCTTTCTCTCTTCTTCATCTGTAAAATTTATAAGATTAATAAAATCAGTATAATAATAAAATCTCTATCTCTTTATTATTATTCAACACGTTATCAGCACGAGTGTTTCTACCATCTACCTGAGATACTAAAATAAGGTAAAATTCTGTTTTATTAATACATGTATATATTATATGGTAGGCACTGCCTCCTAAATTATATGGTAGGCACTGCCTCCTAAATATTATATGGTAGGCTCTGCCTTCTAAATATTATATGGTAGGCTCTGCCTTCTAAATATTATATGGTAGGCTCTGCCTTCTAAATATTATATGGTAGGCTCTGCCTTCTAAATATTATATGGTAGGCTCTGCCTTCTGAATATTATATGGTAGGCTCTGCCTTCTGAATATTATATGGTAGGCTCTGCCTTCTGATATTATATGGTTAGAAATTATTTTAATTTATATGTTATTATATTCACTAATGTTTTATAATTTTATCATAAATTAATTTATGTCATCATTATGTTTAAATTCTTAAAACTAATTATACATATTTATTAAATATATATAATAATAATAACAATAATAAATTAAAATCTATACCCAAAATTTTATCATAATTATTTATTAAAAAATAATTATAAAATAATTTTTATAAAACTGATGTTTAACACATTGTTTTATTATGTGTATAGTTATAATGTCAAATTTGGCAAAACTCGAGATAGCTGCCCTTGATATATCTGGAAAAAATTACATGACATGGGCAGTAGCTGCAAAAATGCATTTAAAGGCAAAAGACCTTCTTGGCACCATCGATAGGTCGGAAACAACATCCGATGAGAAAAAAGCAAAAGCCATGATATTTTTATGCCACCATATTCATGATGGTTTAAAAGATGAATATATCACAAAAGAAGATCCAGCAGATCTTTGGCAATCACTCAAAGATAGGTTTGATCACCAGAAATATGTGATCTTACCAAAAGCCAAACATGAGTGGTTAAACCTCCGGTTTCAGGATTATAAAAGTGTAAGTGAATATAATTCCGCGTTGTTCGGAATCACTTCTAAGATGATATTATGTGGAGAAAAAGTAAGTGATTATGATATGATTGAAAAAACTCTCCAAACATTTCATCCTGGAAATGTAATCCTGCAACAACAATATCGAGCAAAGGGATATACTCGTTATTCGGAGTTAATGCAAGTTCTCCTTGTTGCTGAACAAAATAATGAACTTGTGATGATGAACCATCAATCTCGTCCCACTGGATCAGCTCCATTCCCAGAAGTGAATGTTGCATCATCCAGTTACAATAATTGGCAAGGACATGGACGTGGTCGAGGCCATGGTCGTGGTCGTGGACGTGGACGAGGAGGTGGACGTGGACATGGAAAAGGAAGATTTTTTCGTCCTAATGAATTCAAATTCGGGAGAAAGAATAAAGTCCACGAAAATGAAGTTGGTCGCGTACCTGTTGTACGCCAAAATATACAATATGAAAATGTTTGTTACAAATGTGGCATGAAAGGTCATTGGTCTCGTACCTGTCGTACACCAAAACATTTGGCTAATCTGTATCAAGAATCACAGAAACAAAAAGGAAAAGAAAGTGAAACCAACTTTATCTCGGATGAACCCGGACTTTCCTTCGATGGAAATGCATATCTCGATGTTGCTGATTTTCTGGTTGATTCCGAGAATACCAAAGAACAAGATAATTAAGTTTAATGTTATATATATAAAGTTGTATTTAGCTTACTTACGAACAAAAACAAAACTTAATGTCTTTTTAAAAAATATATGTAAGTTTGAACTTTAATTACTTAATGTAAAATAGTTTTATTATAATATAAGTTGATTTTGAAATATGTGTGTTTAACATTTATTAATACATCTTTATCAATATTTTAATACAGAAAATGTATCATTTTGAGAGTGAGAATGGAGATATATGCCTAGCAGACAGTGCTACAACGCATACAATACTTAAAGATAAAAAGTTTTTCTCTTACCTCAAAATGAAAGATTCTGCCGGAAGCGTAAATACAATATCGGGTAATGCAAATATTATCATAGGCTCCGGAAGAGCTAGTTTTTCAATGCCAATGGGAACAAAATTTGAAATAAATGATGCTTTATATTCCCCCAAGTCTCATAGAAACTTATTAAGTTTCAAAGACATCCGTACAAATGGATATCACATAGAGACAATGAGCAAAAATAACATTGAATATCTTTGCATTACATGGGAGCAGAAACAAACATTGGAAGAATTACCAATGATGTCCTCTGGATTATATTACACAAAAATAAATATAATTGAATCGTATATTACGGTAAACCAGAAGTTTACGAGTACATTCAAAGTCTGGCATGAAAGACTAGGACATCCTGGATCAGTTATGATGAGAAAAATTGTGCAGAATTCTAATGGCCACCCATTGAAAAACCAAAAGATTTTTCAATCATGCGAGTTTTCGTGTAAAGCATGTTCTCAAGGAAAACTTATTACTCGGCCATCACCAGCCAAAATTAGTAATGAATCCCTAGTATTCTTAGAAAGAATACATGGTGATATATGTGGGCCTATTCACCCATCATGTGGGCCATTTTGGTATTTTATGGTTTTAATTGACGCATCTAGTAGATGGTCACATGTGTGTTTGTTAACCACACGAAATATGGCTTTCGCAAGATTCATTGCCCAAATAATCAGGTTAAGAGCTCAATTCCCTGATTATACTATAAAGAAAGTAAGACTTGACAACGCTGGTGAATTCACGTCACAAGCCTTTAATGATTTTTGTATGGTTCTCGGAATCGATGTTGAACATCCGGTTCCACATGTTCATACACAAAATGGTATGGCTGAGTCTTTGATAAAACGATTACAACTCATTGCGAGACCATTAATATTGAGAACAAATCTCCCAATTTCAGTATGGGGTCATGCTATATTGCATGCGACAATATTGGTCCAAATAAGACTAAGTGCATATCATGAATATTCCCCATTACAATTAACATCTGGCCAGAAGCCTGATGTATCTCATGTCCGAGTTTTTGGGTGTGCGGTTTATGTTCCTATAGTCCCACCACAAAGAACAAAGATGGGGCCACAAAGAAGATTAGGAATATATATTGGATTTATATCATCAAGTATTATTCGGTACCTTGAACCACGAACTGGTGACATGTTTACGGCACGATTTGCCGATTGTCATTTTGATGAAGAAGAATTTCCTACGTTAGGGGGAGGAATTAAACAACTACAAGAAGATATTAAATGGTGTACGCCATCTTTGTTGTATCTTGATCCTCCCACAAAACAACATGAAATAGAAGTTCAGAAAATCATATATTTGCAAAATATTGCAAACCAGTTGCCAGATGCATTCACAGATACAAAACGAGTGACGAAATCATATATACCCGCTGTGAATGTCCCATCAAGAATTAATGTTCCTGTAGAACATGTTGATGGCGATAAAATAAATGAACCTAGAGTTCAGTTAAAAAAGGGGAGACCGATGGGCTCAAAAGATAAAAATCCCCGTAAGAAAAAGTATTTAGGAGAACAAAATCAAAAGGTTTTGGAAGAACCTTTCAAAAAGCGTCTCGAAAATACTTGTGAAAAAGTTATAGAGGAACCAACTCAAACGAAATGTCCGGAAGACATATGCAAACAGGTTTTTGAAAACCGTGAAGTGGAACTCCGTCCAGAAGACGAACGCAATATAGAAACATATGAGATTTCAATTAACTATACCCAAAATAGAAAATTATGGGTTAGAAATGAAATAGAGGATATTAATGGAATATTCTCCTTTTCTGTGTCCAAAGAAATTGAAAATGAAAATGATGATGCAGAACCAATGTCTGTAACAGAATGTCAAAAAAGATCTGATTGGGAAAAATGGCAAATAGCCATGAGAAATGAATTATTCTCTCTACAAAAAAGAAATGTTTTCGGACCAATTGTCATTACACCTGAAGATGTAGTGCCAGTTGGGTGCAAGTGGGTTTTTGTAAGAAAAAGAAATGAGAAAAACGAGGTCACTATATATAAAGCACGTCTTGTTGCACAAGGATTTTCTCAAAGGCCGGGAATAGATTATGAAGAAACATATTCTCCGGTCATAGATGCAATTACATTTAGATATTTAATGAGTTTATCATCATCCAAAAGGTTAGAAATGCACCTTATGGATGTCGTGACTGCATACCTGTATGGAATTCTTGATAGTGATATATACATGAGAATCCCAGAAGGATTCAAAATCCCAGAAGGATTCAAAATCCCAGAAGGATTCAAGATCCCAAAAGGATCAAAGATCTCTAAAGGACCCAAAGAACTATATTCAGTCAAATTACAACGATCATTATATGGGTTAAAACAATCCGGACGCATGTGGTATAATCGCTTAAGTGAATATCTGTTGAAAAAAGGATATATTAACAATGCGATATGCCCTTGCGTATTTATAAATAAATTCCCATCAGGCTTTGTGATCATTGCTGTTTATGTAGATGACCTGAATATAATTGGAACTCAAAAGGAAGTTGATAATGCAAGAACTCATATGAAAGAAGAGTTTGAAATGAAAGATCTTGGAAAAACAAAATTTTGTCTAGGACTCCAAATTGAACATTTCCAAGATGGGATATTTGTGCATCAATCAAATTATACGAAAAGAATATTGAAACGATTTAATATGGATAAATCGAATCCTTTGAGTACTCCAATGGTTAATCGATCGCTTAATATAAACAAGGATCCATTTCGACCTTGTGAAGATAATGAAGACATATTAGGTCCTGAAGTACCTTATATGAGTGCTATCGGTGGACTTATGTATCTCGCAAATTGCACTCGACCAGATATAGCATTTGCTATAAATTTACTTGCGAGATATAGTTCATCACCTACACGAAGACATTGGAGTGGAATAAAACATATTTTCCGTTATCTCCAAGGTACGATTGATTTGGGATTATTTTATTCTAGAAACATCGAGTTTGGTTTAGTTGGTTTTGCAGATGCTGGATATTTATCGGATCCACACAAAGCTCGGTCCCAAACTGGTTATGTTTTTACACTTGGTGGAACTGCAATCTCGTGGCGATCTCAAAAACAAACTTTGGTTGCCACTTCTTCAAATTACGCTGAAATCATTGCCCTTCATGAAGCTTGCAGAGAATGTGTATGGCTCAGATCTATGACTCAACATATAGAAGGAGCAAGTGGATTAATCAACAATAAGGAGCCAACAAAATTATTCGAAGATAATGTTGTATGTGTGACCCAAATCAAAGAAGGTTACATCAAAAGTGACCGAACAAAACATATTCCTCCGAGATTTTTCTCTTATATCCAAGAACTTGAGAAAAATCAAGAACTTAACGTCGAGTACATTCGTTCAAGTGATAATGCAGCAGATTTGTTTACAAAGGCGCTTCCTACGACAACGTTCAGAAAACACGTTCAGAATATTGGAATGCGTCATCTGCGAGACTTATAAAAGGAAACATATCTATCTTTTCGAGGGGGAGATTGCGTATATGTACTCTTTTTCCCTTATCATGATTTTTATCCCGTTGGGTTTTTACATGATAAGGTTTTTAACGAGGCAGAACGCAATAATTTAATAATAATAAATAATCAAGGGAGAGTGTTGAAAAAGTCAATAATGTCGTCTGATTATTTATGTAAACTTACGTTTTCCGACTTACTCTTTCTCTATAAATACGTATGTTACTTCATTAAGATGAAGTAACTTTCTCTCTTCCTTCTTTCTCTCTTCTTCATCTGTAAAATTTATAAGATTAATAAAATCAGTATAATAATAAAATCTCTATCTCTCTATTATTATTCAACAAAAGTATGTTTAAATATTCTTTGTTATAAAAATATTTTAATATTTAATTATTGTAATATCAATAATAAATAAAATATTATTTATTTTAATATTATATTTATTTTATTAATTTTTAACTGTTTTTTCTTTTTTGTTTTCATTTTTATCAATTTTTTTACTTCTCTTTCAAATCTTTTTTATTTCTCTTTTAAATCTTTTTTTTTCAAATCTTTTTATTCTATTTTCATTTTAATTTTTTCAAATCCAAAAATTCGTATAATTTTAGATTTTTTTTCTTTTTTTTATATTTTTCATGATTTGTTTCACATTTTGTTATTTTTTCTCCTTCTATTCTGTTTTAGATTTTTTTTGTTATATATGACATCCTCTTTTCTTTTTTTATGTTTTTTATTTGATTTTATCATTTTTATTTTTTATTGAAAAATACCCTAAATTAGCACTAAATAAAGTTTTAGTGTCAATAATAGCACTCCATTTAAAAACTCACACAAATAGCATTTTAACAAATAAAAAAGACTAAAATATCCTTAATTTTAATTAAAGGAATGTATATATATTAAATAAAAGGTAATATGTTCATTAGCTATAGTATCATATTGGTTACACAATTCTTCTCTCACAACCATTGTCCAAGGTTTGATCTCTCTCTAGACCTATTACAAAGGTTTTACTATTTTAATTAAAAGAGTGTATATATATTAAACAAAATATCATATGTCAATTAGTTACAACAGCGTATTGGTTACACACACTTTTTTTTGCACAATTGTCCAAGGTTCGATTTGCCTGACTGCAACTTTTAGTTTTTTTATTTCATTTAATTATTTTATTTAGGAAAGACTTCCTTAATATTAAGAAATTTTTACTTAATTTAGGTTAGTAGTCACATTTTCTGCAAAATTTAGGAAGACTATATGCAAATTTAGGAAATATCTCTTACGTTTTAAGAATTCTTTCCTAAAACGTGAAATTAAATGAGTAAGAGTATTTATCCACCACGTTGTTTTAATTGTTTTCATCAATAGTATTTATCCAAAAAACAACAGCAAGAATGTTTATCCAAAAAACATCAGTAAAAATGTTTATCAACAATCACAAATATAAGTTATAAACAAAAACATCAAAATGAAAATTTTCAAACAAAGATTTATCACCAAACTCATAAAAGATGTCAAATGTCAACTTCGTTCTAATGTCTTCTTATTCACCATCATGTAGCTTTGACATATCTTCCATTCCCATTGTATGATATTCAATCATTTTGATCACAAAAAGAGAACAATTGGCTTCGGTTTTCGTTGTCAAAAAAGAAAAAAAAATTACATTTGCATCTCTCTCAAAAACTCATTAACGAGCTCAATCTTGATTCATGAAAATTTTCACAGCAACATCCTGAAATTGGAAGAAAGTAATTTTGCAATCATCAAAATTAGAATATTTCTTAAGATATCAATGAAAAAATTAAACAAGAATATAAATTTATGATTTTAAAAAAAGTTTAATTTAAACTAAAGATATATATATATATAAAACAAAATATTTATATGTCAGTTAGTTACAATAGAATAGTGGTTACACACTCTTCTCTTATTTAATGATCCAAGGTTCGATCCCCTCTTGTGAGTTGATTTAAACATTTTACATAATATTAGATTAAAGATACATAAGATTATTTTAGTATTTTTCACTTAAAAATGTTATTTGTGGGAATTTAGGTTTGTGATGCTAATTTAGTCACTAAAACATTATTTAGTGCTAAATTAGTCAATTGCCATTTTTTATTTATTCATTTATGAATTTATATTTCATGAAAAAATTTAATATCAAAATATTGTAAAAGAACTATGAAAATTTTTAAATCATGTTAGGTATTAGGCCTCGACAAAATATAAAAATCGAACCAGAACCATCCGAAAATAGATGTCAAACTAAAAAACAGACAAAAAATCTAAATAAACCAAATATTTATATATCGGAAGAATCAACATCGAATCAAAACCAAATTAAAAAAATGAATGGGCATCCAAATATTTGAAATAAAATTATATATCTAAAATTATTAATTATCTTTAAATTTTATATAATCTATCATCCAAAATTACAATAATAAACCTGAAAATATCACTTATTTTTATATCAAAATATTCAAAATAAATAAAATAACTATTATTTTTGAAAGTTTATAGTTAAATTAGTCAAAATTTAATGAAATTATATTTATATTTAACCAAATTTTTTGTTTTTTTTCGATATTTTAGATATTAAATCCAATTCAAAACTACATAGAACAGAACTGAATATGAACCGAATCTGAATTAAAAATTGTTAAATACTTGAATGAGTTATCACTGTCATACCGAAATATTCGAAATTCAGAAAAAAAAAAAACAAAATCCGAATGCATAAACCTATTGGATATATTGATCAATGCATGGTAATCTGATTAATCAAGGATATAAGTTGTCATCAAAATTGACAAGCTAGTAACAATAATCTATTAGAAGACTGATAATTAGTCAATATATAACAATATAATACGCTATTGTTCCAGAAAAAAAATATATAAATTACTTATTGATTCGATCATTAACCGTGTGACTAATGGTAATTTTCGTTTCTCCTATCAGCTACTAAACCAAACTGGACACACAGTGGACAAGTGTTATCAACATGAGTGATCATGGTGGTATAAGATATACATTGCAAACTTTAAAGTGAGAATTTTGTTTGTTTTGTCGTTGCATGCAGCTGTGATTGCAGTCAATAATGTGATTATAGATATGACTGCGGTATATATTGTTTGTTTTGTTTGTTATTGACGGTTATTGTTATGATTGATCACAGATTTTTAATAACATTGCTATTTTAATCAGCAGTCAAAAAAATTGTGACGCATGACGCAATATTTAACCGCTGCGTTTATCGCAGATACATGCGGCAACTAAACGAATAACAATATGCCGTATCTACAACCGGAGATTTTTACGATTGACAGACGAACATGATCTAAGCTAAGAGATTAAAAAGACTAAAGTTTGATACTTGCAATTTGATAATTACAAAATCTATAAAAAAAATGTGATTACATACACATAATCAATAGAAAAATCAGAATATTCATCAAATCTAGAGCTTATTTTTATATATCTCATCCAAAATTATTTTAAAATATAGAAGAATTTTAAATATTCAAATTTTGAGATCAATATCTTACAAAATTCAGTCAAAAATGGATTTTAAAGACAAATAATTGAAACGAAAAATGAATTCACATATTGCAAAGAAATTAGTATCTATTGATAATTCAAACTCTAAACTGTAAATCGATGATCAAATATAAACTCAAGATCTAAAAAAGTCTTAAAATCGAATAATGGATTTTGAAATTCATAAAATTCGAATTCATCAAGAGAATGAGAAAATCAATATGATTGAGATCATAGAAAATTATTGATATGAGAAAAGGAAGATCTAACAAGAGTTGCAAAAAAAACCGATAGATGTATTTTTTTCCAGTGTAAACTTATTATCTTCACGTTTTATATGGTCTTAATTTTTTTTATGTTTTATGTTGTTTTTTCCAACAAATGTTAGATGTTGTTTAATGTTTTCTTTAAAGAATTATTAATTTATTTTTTCACCTTAGTAAGAAAACAACAGGGAAAAGGTTGTAGCCTTGTATGTCTGGTTTTAGGTATGGGCCAAAAGTGTTTTCAAAAATTAGTTACATACAAGAGAGAAAAAAACAAATGCTATTTTGATTCATAAAAAGAAGAATAGTTTAAATATTTTTCATATTTAGATAGTCAGTTTCCAACCTAAATTTTAATCTCTTTGAGCTAGAATTCACATTTATATTTGAAATAAACTCCTTCATATTTTAGATTCAAAATTGTTAAAGATAGTTTAGCACAAATTGCCGACTTCCAAATTTCCAGTGGTATGGGTGAACAATTGTGAATCCAGATTACACCATTGATTATCTTGGACAAAAATCTTTCCAATTGAATGACATGTTAACCTATGGACGACTTGTGTCACAATTGGTACCGATTTTGGAGAATTAACTTCAGTTGTAAAGCCCATAACTAGTAAACCTATACGTGAAACCAATCCCACGATCGTGGAATTCGATGAACTTAAAGCGATATTACTTATAAACGATCTAGTTCTACGATGTAATTTCTGGTAGTTCGACCTTTGAGCCCGACCAACCATTAAAATTTATATAAAATATTCGTTGAAAAAATATATCTTACTCATGTCACAAAATGAAGAACAAAAAAAAATGGAGAGCAATGCAAATTTATTGGAAAGCCATCCAAACACCGGTTTACAAAGTTAGAATAATAAAAAATGGGAAGAAGGAGTGAGTGCTCGACAATAAAAAAAATACACCTTCTTCCCCTTGCCATCCTCAGCATTTGCCTTTCCCTCTTGGCCGCAGTCGTGGCCTTCCTCTCCTCTTTCCTCGCCTCCTTGACCTTCTCTTCCTCCATGCAAGCCTCTTTTCCTCAACGATCACAGCCTGGATGAAACTTTTGGGATGAAAGTCCGTCCTAAAGTATGGATTTTGGTACAAGAAGTCTCATAAGGGGTATGGGTACCACGTTCGTGGACAGCTCTCTTACATATTTAAATGACGGACAAAATGAAATCGATGCAATAACAAGACATACCAAGAGAAAGTGTTGGAACAATTTTTATGAACAAATTTGCATGTTCAATTGGGTAATATAACCCAAATATTGATTGCAAAAATTGTTGGAATGTGAATGAGAAATGGTCATTGGGCTCATTAAAAAGCCATAAATTTGTTGGCTAAAATAATGAGGAGGGACAAAAGTCCCACATTAGAAACTTGAGGAAAAGTTCTCTAGTATATAAATGGGAGAACTTATGTAATAGCTTAAAAGAGTTGGAGAGAAAAGGGACCAAGCCACGCGCGCGCCGCCGCCGCCAGGCCGGGCTCGGGCTCGGGCTCGGGGCTCGGGGCTCGGGGCTCGGGGCTCGGGGCTCGGGGCTCGGGGCTCGGGGCTCGGGGCTCGGGGCTCGGGGCTCGGGGCTCGGGGCTCGGGTCTCGGGTCTCGGGTCTCGGGTCTCGGCAAAAGGCCGTAGGTGGGTCGTAGGCCCAATAAGATTCTTTTTGGGCCAAATTTTGATTATGGTTTTGACTCAAAACCAAGTCAAAACCCTAAACCATACCCACGGTTTTCTTTCCTAACCGTCCACGATTTTTTTCGTCGGTTCGGTTCCCTCCCACGTTTTAGGGTTACGAAAACCGCAAATTCGTCTTTCTTCTTAATTCGTTTTTTCAATCGTTTGATCCATAAATCATTTTTTCATATCGTGATATTCATATCCGGTTTTCGCGTTCTAACATTCTTAATTCAATAAATCCGCTTCCTGCTTATCGCTTGAATCGGATTGAGAATTGCGATTGATTTTTAAAACGATTCTGATCTGGTTTGTAACGTTTTTTTTAAAACGTTTTCACATTATTTCAATCGATCGGAATCGATTTCATAAACGTTTTCAATCCGTTTTTCTGATCGATCTGAAACAGTTCTACGAACGTTTTATAACGATTCAGTGGAAAGTTTCAAAACCTAAAACGATCTAAATATTTTTGTCAAACGGTTTCCGCGAAGGCCTAACGGCGAGTTTCGCGAAACCTGAAAAAAAAAAATATTATTCTACAAACCCTTACTAGGGTTTCACGAATATATATATATATATATATATATTTATAGAAACGCCTGTCAGGGTTTCTGAAAGGAGGAAAAAATATTTCTGATTCATAAAGGAGTCAAAATATTTTTCTGGAATTTCGCGGAATATCAAAAAAAAATAATAATAATAATAAAAAAAAAAAAAAAATTTTGATATCCGCAGAAATCTGAGTGAATTCTCGGAATGCTTTTTAAAGCAAATTTCCGCAGAACGCAATTTTAACGATTTTTTAAATCGATTATATTGCTATCGCATTTGTTTGTGATCCATATTGATTCTGTTTCTTTTATATTTGAACAAATTCATCTGAAATGGCTAACGAAACTGCTTACGTGTCTGTTGATACCACATCCCGAGGTGCAAATGATGGGATTAACGCAAGTGAGATGACGCCCCAGATTGGGAGTGGTCTACCACTTGGTTCATCCTCATCTGATGTCCCGTTTGTGCCTAGCTCTATAAGTGCAGGACTTACGCCGGACAAATTTGATGGGTCCAATTTTAAGACGTGGCAGCAAAAGATGCACTTCTTTCTGACCACTCTGAAATTGGAGAAGTATCTCACCGAGGTTAAGCCTGTCTTACCTCCGGGGAATACTGATCCACGAGCTCTTGCTAGTGTTGAGTCGTGGAACCATGGAGACTACTTGTGTCGAGGCTACATTCAAAGCCGCGTGGTGGACCAACTGTTCAATGTGTACAGTGAGGTCAAAACTTCCAAGGATCTCTGGGATGCCTTGGAAAAGAAGTATAAGTCTTTCAACGTAGGCTCTGGGAAATATGCAGTTAAGAAATTTCTTGACTTCAAAATGGTGGACTCAAGGCCCATCATGGAGCAAGTTCATGAACTGCAAATGATATCCCAAGAGTTAACCGATGAGGGAATGAAGCTGTGTGAGACATTCACTGTGAATTGCTTTATTGAGAAGCTACCTCCCGGTTGGGTCGATTTCAAAAATTATCTCGACCACAAGCAAAAGGCTTTGACGTTGTCAAACTTAATTTCCAGGTTGCAAATTGAGTCAACACATCGCAGATCAGATTACCATCTCGATCATAATGCGAATGTAGCCGAATACGCAAGAAAGGGCAAAGGCAAGGTTGTGGCAAACAACAATGGACCTAATAAACATGCGTTTAACAAGGTCGCACCTCAAGCCTCCACAAGCTTTAAGAAGCAAGACAACCCGAAGAAATTCTCTGGGAGTTGTCATCATTGTGGTAAGAAAGGGCACAAGTCCTCGGAGTGTCGTAGTAAGGCGAAGGGAAAAGCTCAAGCCAATCTGACTGAAGCTGACCTATGTGCGGTGGTCACTGAGGTAAACATGGTTGAGGAAAACCCTAGGGAGTGGTTCTATGATACTGGAGCAACCACTCACATCTGCATTGATCGAGATATGTTCAGTTCTTATCAGAAGAACAAGTCCGAGGAGCAGTTGATGATGGGAAACACGGCTTTTTCCAAGATTGAAGGTCACGGTAAAGTGGTGCTGAAACTGACATCTGGACACGAAGTCACTCTCACCAATGTGAAGCACGTGCCAGACATGAGGAAGAACCTGATATCCGGGACATTGATGAGCAAGCATGGATTCGCCATCAACTTTGAGTCCGACAAATTGGTTCTTAGGAAGAATGGGGTGTACTTGGGAAAAGGGTATGTTAAGGGAGGACTGATCAAAATGTGTGTAATGACAGTTCTCAAAAACAATGATGTTTCTACTTTTTCCAATGTTGCAATGAATAAGAAACCAGTTGCTTATTTGGTTGAGTCTTTTAATTTATGGCATGAAAGATTAGGACATGTGAATTATAAATCGATGCAACGATTGATTAATTTGAACCTAATTCCAAAATGCAAAATAAGTAAAGACAAGTGTGAGATATGCGTCGAAGCAAAACTCACAAAAAACTCCATCACCTCATGTTGAACGAACTACTGAACCTCTAGCATTAATACACACTGATTTATGCGATTTGAAAAGCATACAAACTAGAGGTGGTAAAAAGTATTTTGTGACATTCATTGATGATTGTACAAAATATTGTTACGTATATTTGTTACGTAGTAAGGATGAAGCCCTACAAAAATTTAAAGAGTACAAGCACGAAGTTGAAAATCAACTTAAGAAAACTATTAAAATAGTTAGAAGTGATAGAGGAGGCGAATATGATGGACCGTTTAATGCATTTTGTCAAGAAAATGGCATTATCCATCAAACAACAGCTCCCTACTCACCAGAATCTAACGGAGTTGCAGAACGCAAAAACCAAACTCTGAAAGAAATGATGAATGCAATGTTGCAGGAATCTGGGTTACCCCAGAATCTGTGGGGGGAAGCATTGCTCACCACAAATTATATCCTCAACAAAATACCACACAAAACAACCGGCAAAACGCCGTATGAGTTGTGGAAAGGCATTGTACCTTCGTACAAATACTTGAAAGTGTGGGGGTGCCTAGCAAAAGTAGCAGTACCTCCTCCTAAAAAGGTCACAATTGGACCTAAAACTGTGGATTGCATATTCATAGGATACGCACACAATAGTAGTGCTTATCGGTTTTTGGTACATAAATCAGATATATCAGATATCTATGTCAATACGATTATGGAATCAAAAAATACAACATTTTTTGAAAACGTATTTCCGTGTAAGGATAAACATCCGAAACGAGCACGTGAAGAGAGTGATGCAATCACCTCCACAAATGAGGCAAGCACATCTGGTACTTCAGTAACTGAAGTAGAAAAGATTGAAGATGAACCTAGACGAAGCAAAAGAGCTCGTAAGGAAAAATCTTTTGGTGATGATTTCTTGACGGTCTTTCTCTTAGAGAATGAACCGAGAACATTCACCGAAGCCATGTCTACACCTGATGCGCCTTCTTGGAAGGAAGCTGTGAATAGTGAGATCGACTCCATTATGCAAAACCATACATGGGAGATAACCGATCTACCACAAGGCTCTAAGGCATTAGGGTGTAAATGGATTTTCAAAACAAAATTGAAAACCGATGGCTCAATAGAGAAGTACAAGGCTAGACTTGTGGTGCAAGGATTCCGACAAAAAGAAGGTTTGGATTTCTTTGACACCTATTCTCCAGTAACGAGAATAACTTCAATAAGAATTCTAATAAGCATCGCAACATTGAGGGATTTGGAAATACATCAAATGGATGTAAAAACTGCTTTTCTAAATGGTGATTTAGAAGAAGAGATTTATATGAAACAACCTGAAGGGTTTGTCGTCCTTGGTCAAGAACACAAAGTGTGTAGACTTGTAAAGTCATTGTACGGACTCAAACAAGCTCCTAAACAATGGCATGAAAAATTTGACAATGTAATGATGTCAAATGGTTTCAGCATAAATGAATGTGATAAGTGTATCTATGTCAAAAATACGCCAAATGGGTATATTCTGTTATGCTTATACATGGATGATATGCTTATCATTGGTAGCAATAAAGACATGATCAATCAAACTAAGAGTTTGCTTAGTGGAAAGTTTGACATGAAAGATATGGGATTAGCGGATGTCATTCTAGGAATCAAGATAAATAGACATTCTAAAGGAATCATTCTATCCCAAACTCATTATGCTGAGAAGATTCTTGAGCGGTTTAAGAACTACTCAAATGGAAGTGCAAAAAATCCTGTCGACCCTCAACTTCACTTGACCAAAAATTCGGGTGAAGCGGTGTCACAACTAGAGTATGCACGCGTGATCGGAAGCTTGATGTACTTAACAAACTTTACTAGACCCGATCTGGCGCACTCGGTAAATGTACTAAGTCGCTACACGAGTAATCCAGGACATAATCATTGGAAAGCTATAACTAGAGTATTAAACTACCTACGTTATACAAAAGATTATGGGTTGTACTACGGTAGAGAACCCAGAGTTTTGGAAGGATACAGTGATGCGAACTGGATATCCGACTCCAAAAACTCAAAATCCACGAGTGGATATATCTTTACACTTGGTGGTGCAGCAGTGTCCTGGAAATCTTCCAAACAAACTCTGTTGGCTAGATCAACCATGGAATCTGAGTTCATAGCTTTAGACAAAGTTGCAGAAGAAGCAGAATGGCTTCATAATTTTTTGGAAGATATCCCGATGTGGGAAAAACCAGTGTCAGCAATACGTATACATTGTGATAGTCAATCAGCTATTGCTCGGGCACTGAACAATCTGTATAATGGTAAATCGCGTCATATACGAAGACGACATAAAACCATTAGGCACTTAATCTCAAGTGGTGTAATCACGGTAGATTACATCAAATCAGCTGATAACCTAGCAGATCCGTTTACTAAAGGTTTAGCTCGAGATCAAGTCGTACAATCATCAAGAGGAATGGGTTGAAAGCCTATGAATAAAGATGAAGTTTGATGGAAACCCCACCTACGTGACTGGAGATCCCAAGATGTAGGTTCAAAAGGACAACTAAATCAAACGGAATCTGAAAAAACACTGTGAGACTTACGTCTATACCCAGTTCCTAGGATGATAAACAGTGTTGTTACCTGTATGTGTAGGATAAGCATTGCTTTTAATGATTTGAGACCATAGTTTTGACATATAAGTGGAGTATTACAGGATGCTCCTTAAAACAAAGCTAATGGCGAATCACCTTATGAGTGTGAAATGGGGCCGTTTCTAGGAGAATGAAGGAAAGGCTATATTCTCCAATTTCACTCATGATTAACCAGGCAAGTCCACGGCCACAATTGACACAATAGAGAACATAGTTCTACGAGAAATGAAACTGTGTTATACCTGTTGTCTCGGTTTACATCAAAGCTCGGGTGGTTCAAGACATCATGTTCACCTCCTGGTCGAGTAAACCCGACAGATATTAACAATGAGTGGTTCAAAGCTGAAACATGCTACCAACTCAGATATAATGAATTTTCGTTTATACTCTCGAAAGTCATTCTGTCTAGTCTATAGAATACGTCTAGATAATAGAGTCTGTCGAGTCTATCGAGTCTGCATTGTATAGAGTCATTTCTATTCATGTGGGGGATTGTTGGAACAATTTTTATGAACAAATTTGCATGTTCAATTGGGTAATATAACCCAAATATTGATTGCAAAAATTGTTGGAATGTGAATGAGAAATGGGCATTGGGCTCATTAAAAAGCCATAAATTTGTTGGCTAAAATAATGAGGAGGGACAAAAGTCCCACATTGGAAACTTGAGGAAAAGTCCTCTAGTATATAAATGGGAGAACTTATGTAATAGCTTAAAAGAGTTGGAGAGAAAAGGGACCAAGCCACGCGCGCGCCGCCGCCGCCGGGCCGGGCCGGGCCGGGCTCGGGCTCGGGCTCGGGTCTCGGGTCTTGGGTCTTGGGTCTTGGGTCTTGGGTCTTGGGTCTTGGGTCTTGGGTCTTGGGTCTTGGGTCTTGGGTCTTGGGTCTTGGCAAAGGGTCGTAGGCCCAATAAGGTTCTTTTTGGGCCAAATTTTGATTATGTTTTTGGCCCAAAACCGAATCAAAACCCTAAACCATACCCACGGTTTTCTCTCCTAACCGTCCACGATTTTTTTGTCGGTTCGGTTCCCTCCCACGTTTTAGGGTTGCGAAAACCGCTCCCTTAAGGCTATAAAAACAAGCCTTAATCCTCATTAACCTAATTCGGCCGCCTCACCTTTCACATTCTCTCCCAAATCGTTTCCAGCGATCCCTCTCCTCACCATCTTCTATTTTCGCATTGTAAGTCTCGAGAGTATAACGTAGTTGTCGTTCGTAGATTCTATAATCGAGTGTTGCGATTATAGTCTTATCGCGGTTGTATCCTGGGATTCAAAATCTCATCAAACCGCCACACTGCGGGAGATTTATTGAATTAAGGAAAGAGATCATCTCGCCTCCGCGAATTCGTCTTTCTTCTTAATTCGTTTTTTCAATCGTTTGATCCATAAATCATTTTTTCGTATCGTGATTTTCATATCCGGTTTTCGCGTTCTAACATTCTTAACTCAATAAATCCGCTTTTTGCTTATCGGTTGAATCGGATTGAGAATTGCGATTGATTTTTAAAACGATTCTGATCTGGTTTGTAACGTTTTTTTTTAAAACGTTTTCACATTATTTCAATCGATCGGAATTGATTTCATAAACGTTTTCAATCCGTTTTTCTGATCGATCTAAAACAGTTCTACGAACATTTTATAACGATTCAGTGGAAAGTTTCAAAACCTAAAACGATCTAAATATTTTTGTCAAACGGTTTCCGCGAAGGCCTAACGGCGAGTTTCGCAAAACCTGAAAAAAAAAATATTATTCTACAAACCCTTATTAGGGTTTCACGAATATATTATTTTAAAATATATATATATATATATATATATATATATATATATATATATATTTATAGAAATGCTTGTCAGGGTTTCTGAAAGGAGGAAAAAATATTTCTGATTCATAAAGGAGTCAAAATATTTTTCTGGAATTTCGCGGAATATCAAAAAAAAAAAAAAAAAATTTTGATATCCGCAGAAATCTGAGCGAATTCTCGGAACGCTTTTTAAAGCAAATTTCCGCAGAACGCAATTTTAACGATTTTTTTTAAATCGATTATATTGCTATCGCATTTGTTTGTGATCCATATTGATTCTGTTTCTTTTATATTTGAACAGATTCATCTGAAATGGCTAACGAAACTGCTTACGTGCCTGTTGATACCACATCCCGAGGTGTTAATGATGGGATTAACGCAAGTGAGATGACGCCCCAGATTGGGAGTGGTCTACCACTTGGTTCATCCTCATCTGATGTCCCGTTTGTGCCTAGCTCTATAAGTGCAGGACTTACGCCGGACAAATTTGATGGGTCCAATTTTAAGACGTGGCAGCAAAAGATGCACTTCTTTCTGACCACTTTGAAATTGGAGAAGTATCTAACCGAGGTTAAGCCTGTCTTACCTCCGGGGAATACTGATCCACGAGCTCTTGCTAGTGTTGAGTCGTGGAACCATGGAGACTACTTGTGTCGAGGCTACATTCAAAGCCGCCTGGTGGACCAACTGTTCAATGTGTACAGTGAGGTCAAAACTTCCAAGGATCTCTGGGATGCCTAGGAAAAGAAGTATAAGTCTTTCAACGTAGGCTCTGGGAAATATGCAGTTAAGAAATTTCTTGACTTCAAAATGGTGGACTCAAGGCCCATCATGGAGCAAGTTCACGAACTGCAAATGATATCCTAAGAGTTAACCGATGAGGGAATGAAGCTGTGTGAGACATTCACTATGAATTGCTTTATTGAGAAGCTACCTCCCGGTTGGGTCGATTTCAAAAATTATCTCGACCACAAGCAAAAGGCTTTGACGTTGTCAAACTTAATTTCCAGGTTGCAAATTGAGTCAACACATCGCAGATCAGATTACCATCTCGATCATAATGCGAATGTAGCCGAATACGCAAGAAAGGGCAAAGGCAAGGTTGTGGCAAACAACAATGGACCTAATAAACATGCGTTTAACAAGGTCGCACCTCAAGCCTCCACAAGCTTTAAGAAGCAAGGCAACCCGAAGAAATTCTCTGGGAGTTGTCATCATTGTAGTAAGAAATGGCACAAGTCCTCGGAGTGTCGTAGTAAGGCGAAGGGAAAAGCTCAAGCCAATATGACTGAAGCTGACCTATGTGCGGTGGTCACTGAGGCAAACATGGTTGAGGAAAACCCTAGGGAGTGGTTCTATGATACTGTAGCAACCACTCACATCTGCATTGATCGAGATATGTTCAGTTCTTATCAGAAGAACAAGTCCGAGGAGCAGTTGATGATGGGAAACACGGCTTTTTCCAAGATTGAAGGTCACGACAAAGTGGTGCTGAAGCTGACATCTGGACACGAAGTCACTCTCACCAATGTGAAGCACGTGCCAGACATGAGGAAGAACCTGATATCCGGGACATTGATGAGCAAGCATGGATTCGCCATCAACTTTGAGTCCAACAAATGGGTTCTTAGGAAGAATGGGGTGTACATGGGAAAAGGGTATGTTAAGGGAGGACTGATCAAAATGTGTGTAATGACAGTTCTCAAAAACAATGATGTTTCTACTTTTTCCAATGTTGCAATGAATAAGAAACCAGTTGCTTATTTGGTTGAGTCTTTTAATTTATGGCATGAAAGATTAGGACATGTGAATTATAAATCGATGCAACGATTGATTAATTTGAACCTAATTCCAAAATGCAAAATAAGTAAAGACAAGTGTGAGATATGCATCGAAGCAAAACTCACAAAAACTCCATCACCTCATGTTGAACGAACTACTGAACCTCTAGCATTAATACACACTGATTTATGCGATTTGAAAAGCATACAAACTAGAGGTGGTAAAAAGTATTTTGTGACATTCATTGATGATTGTACAAAATATTGTTATGTATATTTGTTACGTAATAAAGATGAAGCCCTACAAAAATTTAAAGAGTACAAGCTCGAAGTTGAAAATCAACTTAAGAAAACTATTAAAATAGTTAGAAGTGATAGAGGAGGCGAATATGATGGACCGTTTAATGCATTTTGTCAAGAAAATGGCATTATCCATCAAACAACAGCTCCCTACTCACCAGAATCTAACGGAGTTGCAGAACGCAAAAACCGAACTCTGAAAGAAATGATGAATGCAATGTTGCAGGAATCTGGGTTACCCCAGAATCTGTGGGGGAAGCATTGATCACCACAAATTATATCCTCAACAAAATAACACACAAAACAACCGGCAAAACGCCGTATGAGTTGTGGAAAGGCATTGTACCTTCGTACAAATACTTGAAAGTGTGGGGGTGCCTAGCAAAAGTAGCAGTACCTCCTCCTAAAAAGGTCACAATTGGACCTAAAACTGTGGATTGCATATTCATAGGATACGCACACAATAGTAGTGCTTATCGGTTTTTGGTACATAAATCAGATATATCAGATATCCATGTCAATACGATTATGGAATCAAAAAAATGCAACATTTTTTGAAAATGTATTTCCGTGTAAGGATAAACATCCGAAACGAGCACGTGAAGAGAGTGATGCAATCAACTCCACAAATGAGGCAAGCACATCTGGTACTTCAGTAACTGAAGTAGAAAATATTGAAGATGAACCTAGACGAAGCAAAAGAACTCGTAAGGAAAAATCTTTTGGTGATGATTTCTTGACGGTCTTTCTCTTAGAGAATGAACCGAGAACATTCACCGAAGCCATGTCTACACCTGATGCGCCTTCTTGGAAGGAAGCTGTGAATAGTGAGATCGACTCCATTATGCAAAACCACACATGGGAGATAACCGATCTACCACAAGGCTCTAAGGCATTAGGGTGTAAATGGATTTTCAAAACAAAGTTGAAAACCGATGGCTCAATAGAGAAGTACAAGGTTAGACTTGTGGTGCAAGGATTCCGACAAAAAGAAGGTTTGGATTTCTTTGACACCTATTCTCCAGTAACGAGAATAACTTCAATAAGAATGCTGATAAGCATCGCAGCATTGAGGGACTTGGAAATACATCAAATGGATGTAAAAACTGCTTTTTTAAATGGTGATTTAGAAGAAGAGATTTATATGAAACAACCTGAAGGGTTTGTCGTCCCTGGTCAAGAACACAAAGTGTGTAGACTTGTAAAGTCATTGTACGGACTCAAACAAGCTCCTAAACAATGGCATGAAAAATTTGACAATGTAATGATGTCAAATGGTTTCAGCATAAATGAATGTGATAAGTGTATCTATGTCAAAAATACGCCAAATGGGTATATTCTGTTATGCTTATACGTGGATGATATACTTATCATTGGTAGCAATAAAGACATGATCAATCAAACTAAGAGTTTGCTTAGTGGAAAGTTTGACATGAAAGATATGGGATTAGCGGATGTCATTCTAGGAATCAAGATAAATAGACATTCTGAAGGAATCTTCTTATCCCAAACTCATTATGCTGAGAAGATTCTTGAGCGGTTTAAGAACTACTCAAATGGAAGTGCAAAAACTCCTGTCGATCCTCAACTTCACTTGACCAAAAATTCGGGTGAAGCGGTGTCACAACTAGAGTATGCACGCGTGATCGGAAGCTTGATGTACTTAACAAACTGTACTAGACCCGATCTGGCGCACTCGGTAAATGTACTAAGTCGCTACACGAGTAATCTAGGACATAATCATTGGAAAGCTATAACTAGAGTATTAAACTACCTACGTTATACAAAAGATTATGGGTTGTACTACGGTAGAGAACCCGGAGTTTTGGAAGGATACAGTGATGCGAACTGGATATCCGACTCCAAAAACTCAAAATCCACGAGTGGATATATCTTTACACTTGGTGGTGCAGCAGTATCCTGGAAATCTTCCAAACAAACTCTGTTGGCTAGATCAACCATGGAATCTGAGTTCATAGCTTTAGACAAAGCTGCAGAAGAAGCAGAATGGCTTCGTAATTTTTTGGAAGATATCCCGATGTGGGAAAAACCAGTGTCAGCAATACGTATACATTGTGATAGTCAATCGGCTATTGCTCGGGCACTGAACAATCTGTATAATGGTAAATCGCGTCATATACGAAGATGACATAAAACCATTAGGCACTTGATCTCAAGTGGTGTAATCACGGTAGATTACATCAAATCAGCCGATAACCTAGCGGATCCGTTTACTAAAGGTTTAGCTCGAGATCAAGTCGTACAATCATCAAGAGGAATGGGTTTAAAGCCTATGAATAAAGATGAAGTTTGATGGAAACCCCACCTACGTGACTGGAGATCCCAAGATGTAGGTTCAAAGGGACAACTAAATCAAACGGAATCTGAAAAAACACTGTGAGACTTACGTCTATACCCAGTTCCTAGGATGATAAACAGTGTTGTTACCTGTATGTGTAGGATAAGCATTGCTTTTAATGATTTGAGACCATAGTTTTGACATATAAGTGGAGTATTACAGGATGCTCCTTAAAACAAAGCTAATGGCGAATCACCTTATGAGTGTGAAATGGGGCCGTTTCTAGGAGAATGAAGGAAATGCTATATTCTCCAAGTTCACTCATGACTAATCAGGCAAGTCCACGGCCACAATGGACACAATAGAGAACATAGTTCTACGAGAAATGAAACTGTGTTATACCTGTTGTCTCGGTTTACATCAAAGCTCGGGTGGTTCAAGACATCATGTTCACCTCCTGGTCGAGTAAACCCGACAGATATTAACAATGAGTGGTTCAAAGCTAAAACATGCTACCAACTCAGATATAGTGAATTTTCGTTTATACTCTCGAAAGTCATTCTGTCTAGTCTATAGAATACGTCTAGATAATAGAGTCTGTCGAGTTTATCGAGTCTGCATTGTATAGAGTCATTTCTATTCATGTGGGGGATTGTTGGAACAATTTTTATGAACAAATTTGCATGTTCAATTGGGTAATATAACCCAAATATTGATTGCAAAAATTGTTGGAATGTGAATGAGAAATGGGCATTGGGCTCATTAAAAAGCCCATTAATGAGGAGGGACAAAAGTTCCACATCGGAAACTTGAGGAAAAATCCTCTAGTATATAAATGGGAGAGCTTATGTAGTAGCTTAAAAGAGTTGGAGAGAAAAGGGACCAAGCCACGCGCGCGCCGCCGCCGCCGCCGCCGGGCCAGGCCGGGCTCGGGCTTGGGCTCGGGCTCAGGCTCGGGGCTCGGGGCTCAGGTCTCGGGTCTCGGGTCTCGGGTCTTGGGTCTTGGGTCTTGGCAAAGGGCCGTAGGCGGGCCGTAGGCGGGTCGTAGGCCCAATAAGATTCTTTTTGGGCCAAATTTTGATTATGGTTTTGACTCAAAACCAAGTCAAAACCCTAAACCATACCCACGGTTTTCTCTCCTAACCGTCCACGATTTTTTTTCGTCGGTTCGGTTCCCTCCCACGTTTTAGGGTTGCGAAAACCGCTCCCTTAAGGCTATAAAAACAAAAAAACAAGCCTTAATCCTCATTAACCTAATTCGGCCGCCTCACCTTTCACATTCTCTCCCAAATCGTTTCCAGCGATCCCTCTCCTCACCATCTTCCATTTTCGCACTGTAAGTCTCGAGAGTATAGCGTAGTTGTCGTTCGTAGATTCTATAATCGAGTGTTGCGATTATAGTCTTATCGCGGTTGTATCCTGGGATTCAAAATCTCATCAAACCGCCACACTGCGGGAGATTTATTAAATTAAGGAAAGAGATCATCTCGCCTCCGCGAATTCGTCTTTCTTCTTAATTCGTTTTTTCAATCGTTTGATCCATAAATCATTTTTTCATATCGTGATTTTCATATCCGGTTTTCGCGTTCTAACAGAAAGCACTTATGATGAAAACCCGGAGCCAAACCTTAGCCACCATCTCCTCCTGTCACCTCGGGCTTTGGTAGAGGATCGAGAGATGAAGCTCGACGAACCTATCTTTGATTTTTAAATGATATGATGATTGTTAAAGTATGAAGGTATCATCCATGAAAGTGTTTATATTTAAATATAATTTTTAAAAGTATCATTAACGTTTTATTTATTTACAAAAATATCACAAATATTGAAAATGATTTTTAAAAGATTATAGTTTACATATTTGAGTTTAGGTTTAATATTTTTGGTTTAGGTTTTAATTTTTAAGATTAAGGGTGCAGTTTTTGAGGTTTAGGATTTCGCTTTTAAAATTACAAGATTTAGTTTTTAGAGATTAAAGTTGATTTTTGTGAAATGTTTTAAACATTAATAGCATTTTTTAACAATAAATAATGTATGATATCTTTGAAATACTTTTTTATGATAATTTAAAAAAATTCCTTATAAAATTTGGAACTAAGTTACCTTTTTTCCACTCATCTTAAGGGTTGATGCTATATTCCTCCCTCTAGACATGAACCACATGTAAAAATAATAATCATGACTCAAAATATACAAATTATTTATCATAAATTATTAAATTAAACTAATTAATTGAAATAATTATAAATACATAAAAAAATAAAACTATAAAATTGAAATTATACATGGTATTAGACAACTCTAACAATATATTGGAGAAACAAAAATATTCTAAAAATATATCAGAAAAAAATACTCTAATGATATATAAACATTTTTCAACCATATATACATATAATATACATATTTATTATTTGGTCAAAATATAAACAAATAGGCCTTTTTTAAAAAACTCATTTCTCTTTTAATAGATATTATTTAATTTATTTTTAGAAATAAAATTATGTTTAAAATTATCCTATCACATTTGCAATGTCATAATTTTTTAACCATGTCATTTTTTCTAATAACATATAGACATTTTTCAAAATTATTTTTATTTTAATGTATAAGATTAATATATATGATTGAACTTATTTTTTGAAAATAAATTTATGTTTAGATTGTTATGTCACATTTAACTAAACTTTATGTCATAATTTTTTAGCTATATCATATTTTCTAATGATATATTATCATTTTTTAAAAATTTACATCTTTTTTAATATATAAGAATATTATATTAAATCCAATTAAACGCATAAGTGTGTTTAGCTATTTGCGTTTGGATTTGTGTCATATTGATTAAAACGATAGTTCGTGATGTTTTTTAAAAACGATCATTAGATTAGGTAAAAAAAATAGAAAGGATAAATATAAGATTGTATACATTATGTTCGATATAAAAAATTAATACAAATGATTAGATTATTTATTTTTTTCAACTAAATTTTAATTTTTATTGGGTAAATTTATTTTTATTATATTTAAAATAATTTAAAAATAGTATACTAATTATGAATTTATAAAAATTAGTTTGATTATTGTTTGAGAAGAAAATTTTTTCTTATATCGAAATGGTTGGGTTTATGGTATATAACTATAACTTATCAATTATTTTTAAGAATATAATGTTGTGATTTTATCGGTTCCATTTTGTCGTTTTTTTTCTTTCTCTTACTATTACTTTAATAGTGATCATAAATTCCTACTTTTGCCGTTTATATATGTATTCATTTTAAAAAATATATTCAAATAACTAATTTTTATTTCTATGTCTATTAAAAGAAATATGGAAAAGTATGGAGAAAGAAAAAATATCTTATAATAGTATTTTCTATATTTTTTTATTGAAAATAAATTTATTGTACCTTTTCTATTTTTTCTAAACTTTTAAAACTAATACGAACTATCATTTTAATCAAAATTATATAAATTCAAATGCATGACTATAAATGCGATTATGTATTTTAATTGGAATGGTAATGATTTTGATTAAAAATAATAAGTTATGATGTTTGGTAAATAGAGAAGACAAAAAATGTATCTAACCAACGGGAATACAACATCAATCTTATTTTGATGATGAAAATTATTATAGTTTTGTTCGTTTTGTCGCTGTAGTCGCTTGTGGTTGAGGTTGCGATCAATACTGTGGATATGACTATAGTATATGTTGTTCATTTGTTTACTGTCAGCGGTTACGATTGTGATTGATTGCATATTTTTAGTCGCACCACTATTTTAATCACCGGTCGAAAAAATTACGATGCATGACACAACGACTAACCACTACGACTGCCACAAAAGCTACGAAAACTAAATGAATAATAATCTGCCATAACCACAACCGCAAATTCATACGACTGACAAACGAAAAATAATATGCAATAATCGCAACCACAAATTCATACGACTGACAAACGAAAATGACATATAACCTATATTGATATTGGAGAACGTCGTTTGAGGGAATCTATAATAATATATTAATTGAGAATCATTTTAATAAAGTAACCTTATGTTAACGTGTTATTTACATGTGTGCCACGCTGATGTGTCACACTATTATAGCATTTTACGATAAATATTACCTAAGACATCATTTATTAGAATATTTACGAAAATTGTCATTATAGAGTATATTATATGTAAATATCTAATATTTCGACATACAATGTATTTTGTCATAAAATATAAATACAATATAAAATAAAATATAAATTTTGAAAAATTAGTCAAACAAAATATAAAACAAAAGTTTAGTTTAATTAAATATTTATCATATGTATAATTTTATCCAAAATAGATATAATTTAAATATATTTGTATAATCCGATTTTATTATCTATTTTATTTTCGTAATCAATATTAAAAAAATTATTTTAAATATGAGATAAATTATATATATAATTTAAATTAATAAAATAAATAATTAATTATTATACGTGAATAATTAAAAAAAAAAAAAAAAAATTCCGCACGTGGGTCAAAGTGGGGACATTATTAGAACTACTTTTGTATGTTTACGTAATAGTAAACAAAAAGATTTTTGTCTATATTCAGCCAAACCTTTCAATTAATCATATTTCCCACAAATGGGATATCAAATACGTGTTGCACACAAATTCTTTAGAAATTTATAAAACTCAAAGCAGGAAATTTTAGTTTTCCATAAACGAAATTGAATTTAAACATGTATACTTTGCCTTAAACAGAATAATTCCACAATTAAAAATATATATAACCAATTAAGAAAAACTTAAGTTAAAGGGCAAGATTCGTTTACAAGTCAACAAACTCCGTCTTGACTTGAACGTTACGACAACTACAAAAGCACCAAATATTAACGTAAAGTGAAACTGTCGGCGATGTATGAGAGAAACTGAGATTCACGCGCTCTTATCTAAACGTTGACTTGTTGTTTCATCGTTACCCTCTTCCTTTTGGTTATCCATGACTTTGGTTTTATCAAGTTATATTTTTAAACCGTAGACGAAACCAACTCAAAATCCGAAACCAATGTAAACCTGAGTCGATTTAAATTCGAAGGAATATCCAATCTAAAAACTCATGTATAAATCCGTTTATTATAGCGTTGATTACGCCAACCTCCTTCTCATATTTGTTATGTTTTTAAACCGTAGACCAAACGAACTGCAGATGAAAACCGAAACTAATATAAATTCGAATTGACATAAACTCGACCGAAATCTAATAAAAAACTGACGTATAAATTCATTTAAATTATGATGTAGTGTGGTATGTGCCCAACACAAATATATCCATGACTTTGGTTTTATCAAGTTATATTTTTAAACCGTAGACCAAACCAATTCAAAATCTAAAACCAATGTAAATCTGAGTCGATTTTAATTCCAACGAATATCCAATCTAAAAACTCATGTATAAATCTGTTTATTATAGCGTTGATTACGCCAACCTCCTTCCCATATTTGTTATGTTTTTAAATCGTAGACCAAACGAACTGCAGATGAAAACCGAAACTAATGTAAATTTGAATTGACCTAAACTCGACCAAAATCTAATAAAAAATTGACGTATAAATTCATTTAAATTATGATGTAGTGTGGTATGTGCCCAACACAAATATTATTTTTTCTTTAAAAAATTATTAAATAAAATTATTTTTACTATTTTTAGTTTAAATATTTTGTAAATATACCCCATATTGAAAAAACTTTCTGCCATTCGCCTCTATCCGTCCCTGTAACTAGTTAGGGTTGGTTAAAATTTTGTGGATAGTTTCCTATCCTATTTTGTTGAAACTAATTTCAAACTTAATATGTGTAAATATTTTTAGAATTTATAAATTATGCAGAAACAACACTAGATTTAAACTTAAAAATGATGTTACATTGATAGTTTTGAAAGAAATAAATAGTCAGACCCTTGAAGGAAATAAATAGTCAGACCCTTGAAGGAAATAAATTGTCAGACCCCTTGCAGGAAATAAATTGTCACTCCTTGTATAAGTTGTAAGTAATTAATAGAGTTGTGGCTTTAAAAATATACTTTAAATATCAAGAATACATCACTCCAAAATTGCAAAGATTAGTATGAATTTAATTCCAAGATACTCAGATTCAAAAAAAAAAAAAAGAGGACCATTTCGTAATTCGTATAACAAAACGTAATTGACTTAAAAAGAGCTTCACATTATTTCACATAATTTAAAGACCAAGTAAAAGTATAGAAAATAAACAATTAAATATGGGCCCCACGATAAGCTAATCGTCAAATAATAAAGCACCTTTTCGCCACGTAGCGTTAACACAGTCACGTCAGCTTTTCTTTTACATTAGACCCAACTAAAAGTCTCTCTCTCTCGACCCCAAAAACCAACACATTAACATAGAGAAAGAGAGAAACTCTTCTATCTTGCGCATCTGTTCTCGGAATCGGCGCACCACCACCACCACCTCCTCCGTCGAAAAAATCCACCACTATGGGGAAAGGTAGTGCACTAAGCGACGGAGTGATAAAGAAGATCATCCTCTCTTACACTTATGTCGCAATCTGGATCTTCCTCAGCTTCACCGTAATCGTCTACAACAAATACATCCTCGACAAGAAGCTTTATAATTGGCCTTACCCAATCACACTCACCATGATTCACATGGCTTTCTGTTCTTCCTTAGCCATAATCCTAATCAAGGTCTTCAAAATCGTTGAGCCTGTCTCAATGTCTCGCGAGACTTATCTCAGATCCGTCGTACCAATCGGCGCGTTGTACTCACTTTCCCTCTGGTTATCAAACTCCGCTTACATCTACCTCTCCGTCTCCTTCATTCAGATGCTTAAAGCGCTAATGCCAGTTGCCGTTTACTCAATCGGAGTTTTGTTGAAGAAGGAGACATTCAAATCTCAGACTATGACGAACATGATATCGATCTCTTTCGGTGTAGCTATTGCTGCTTACGGAGAAGCTAAATTCGATGTATGGGGAGTTTTTCTTCAGCTTGGTGCTGTTGCTTTTGAAGCTACAAGGTTGGTTCTGATTCAGATCTTGCTTACTTCTAAAGGAATCAATCTTAATCCAATCACTTCTCTCTATTATGTTGCTCCTTGTTGTTTGGTTTTTCTCTCTGTGCCTTGGATCTTCGTTGAGTTTCCGATTCTTAGAGATACTTCAAGCTTCCATTTCGATTTCGTCATATTCGGAACCAATTCGGTTTGTGCGTTTGCTTTGAATCTTGCTGTGTTTCTCCTCGTTGGAAAAACCTCTGCTTTGACTATGAATGTGGCTGGTGTGGTTAAGGACTGGCTCTTGATCGCCTTTTCGTGGTCTGTGATTAAGGATACGGTCACGCCATTGAATCTATTCGGTTACGGGCTTGCGTTTTTGGGTGTTGGATATTACAATCATTGCAAGTTGCAGGCTTTGAAGGCTAAAGATGCACAGAAGAAGGTTCAAGAACAAGATGAGGAAGCTGGTAAGCTTTTGGAAGAGAGGGAAAGTGAAGTTGCTGGAAAACGAAACGAAACCCAAGGTTGAAATCTTATTCAAGAATGCAATTTCATGGAAATAAGAGCTTAAGGGTTTAAAGGAATTTTGCTTCTTCTTAGGGATTATGATCATTATCGTTGGTTCGTCTACGTTAAAGTTATGGGTAATTATATTACATAGTGATTGATGGTACCAAAGAGGTTTGATGAATCTTTTGAAACTTCTTTGTATCTTCTTTTGTGTTGTCTTTTCTTTTACATTTTTACTTCTCTTATGAATCTATCTACGTGGGTAACAATTGTTGTAGTAGTAACTTCTTTATAGTTTGCTCATTGAGATGGTTACAATGTCAAACTGAATTTCCCTTCTTTCTCTAAATTTCTTCTCCAATGAAACCGTTTCTGTGTTGGTAATCAGAAGATTGTCATTACCAAAACATTTCAATATGTTTTGTCTGTTAACAAAGTACAACTTCATAAGAACACAATGGTCTCATTCAACCTCTCTAGAGAGATCTTTACTCTTTAGGGTATAGTGGCTTAATGTGAATTGTTTTACTTGTTGAATGTTGCTGGTGTGGTTAAGGATTGGCTCTTAATGGCAGTCGCACGGTCTCTGATTAAGGACACTGACTCAGTGACTCCTATTTCTTATTCTTAAGCAAGTCTCCGAGAGGGATCAGATTACAGCCCTTGAAGGCCAATAACACGAAATAAATAGTGAAAAGGAAGAAACTCAAGGACTGAAGATATATAGTTTTTTATGTGCCAACTCTCGGGATTGGAATAAATCAACATTCTTACAATAAATTGAACAAGAAAGATCGTTAAAATGGGTTTTAAATTACAATGAATAAATGTACATTTAGTCCCATTTATCATATTTGAGTTTAATAGATTTAAATGAGTACCTACTTAAAATTCATTTAATAAAAAATATTTGATTATAAAAGGGAATATCCTATTAAATCAATTTTATTTTGTATTTATGTTAAATCAAAAGTGATTTAAAAATATATTTAATAATAATTCCTAATCAATTATGTTTTCCGTCGAATAAATACCGAAAATCACATTTTGGCAAAATGCGAAAGCTCTTCTTTGTGGTTAAATGCCAAAAAATCAAGTCAACTCATACGTCTTTATGTTGTGTTGATCGGTACAAAATTTGTTTTTAGTGTGAAAATACGGATTTATGTTTTCGGCGAAAACATTTGGGAAATTAGGTTTTTGACGGAAATCACATTTTAGACGGAAAATGCGGAATCAACTTTTTACCGAAAAAATATAAAATTATTATTGACAAAAATACGGAATTAGGTTTATGGAAGCATGAAATGTTACATTTTTGAAAAAAAATGCGGAATCATGTTTTGATGTAAAAATATGAAATTATAATTTAAGCAAAAAATGTGAAATCATATTTTTGACAAAAAAATATAAAATCAAATTTGGTAGAGATTTGATGGAAAATATGAAATTACATTTTTTGATAGTTATATTTTTTTAAGTAAAATATAAAATTTATAAATCAACCTTTTAATTTAGATAAAAACATTTTTATTAGAATTATATAACTTAAATGAATTTAAATGGGATAGTATAATTATATTAGATTTAAATGGATTATTTTTTAGACTTTTAAAACTAACGGATTTAAAGATTTAAATGATGATGAATTTAAATGTGGATTGGCTATAAATAGAGTGGGTTAATCTATTTTAATATCCCGTTAATTAAGCTATCTTTTTAGAAAAGTAAGGATAAAACTGAAAATTCTCAACAATTATGATTGGTCACTGTGAACATTTTTAATATCTGGTTTTTCACGTGTCAGGAAAATTAATTTGGTTATATATATTTTTGTAAAAAAATATTTAATAAACGTTATAAATTATGACATATCTGAGTAAAAAGTTATTAGTCCAAAATTTTTGGATTGCACTAAAAATTATATATATTACGAGAAAATTCGTATTATGTATAGTTTTGTTTTGTTTATTTTATTTTGTAAACCATAATTTTGAAAATTTTCAATATGATTTAATATATATATATTTGATGGTTTTAATATTTTATTTCATTCAATAATTTTAAATATAAATTTATTATTTTATTTTTTTGTTAATATTTATATTATTTTTAGCTTTCAAATATACTATTTTGAATTTTTGGTTTCACATATATCTTTAACTGATTCCATTTCTATCATATTTTAAAAAAATTTCTATATTTCTTTGTTTATATCGATTTTTTATATTTTATATTATTTATTTTTTACATTTTTGATAATTGTATAACAATATTTTTGATTTGATAAATTGTTAAAAAATTATAATTTTTTATATAACTAGATCCGCATAATTATGATATAATTCTAATTATTATATTTTTGTTGTTGATTACGATCGTGATTTATTTTTATTTAAATAGAGTATTTTTTGGTTTTGTTGTTAAGTTTTATATCATAAACCGAAAATTATACCAGAACAAACTGTCTAGCAAACACAAAGGAAAAGAGTTTGAAGATAAAACCAAAATTAAGATGGGTAATACAAACAACCAAGATACAATTCAAGGAGAGCGGATGACGAGGAGGAGGAGACCTATACTAGAAAAGAAAGGATTCGGCTTCGCATTGTACCATCGATAATGAGTCGTGCTGAGGCAGGAAATGAAGAAGTTGAGCGGAAGATTCTATCGTTACATTCTTTCCATATGTTGTATATGTTAGAACGCGAAAATTGGATATGAAAATCACGATATGAAAAAATGATTTATGGATCAAACGATTGAAAAAAACGAATTAAGAAGAAAAACGAATTCGCGGAGGCGAGATGATCTCTTTCCTTAATTCAATAAATCTCCCGCAGTATGGCGGTTTGATGAGATTTTGAATCCCAGGATACAACCGCGATAAGACTATAATCGCAACACTCGATTATAGAATCTACGAACGACAACTACGCTATACTCTCGAGACTTACAGTGCGAAAATGGAAGATGGTGAGGAGAGGGATCGCTGGAAACGATTTGGGAGAGAATGTGAAAGGTGAGGCGGCCGAATTAGGTTAATGAGGACTAAGGCTTGTTTTTATAGCCTTAAGGGAGCGGTTTTTGCAACCCTAAAACGTGGGAGGGAACCGAACCGACGAAAAAAAATCGTGGACGGTCAGGAGAGAAAACCGTGGGTCAAGTCAAAACCATAATCAAAATTTGGCCCAAAAAGAATCTTATTGGGCCTACGACCCGCCTACGGCCCTTTGCCAAGACCCAAGACCCAAGACCCAAGATCCAAGACCCAAGACCCAAGACCCAAGACCCAAGACCCGAGACCCGAGACCCGAGACCCGAGACCCGAGCCCCGAGCCCCGAGCCCCGAGCCCCGAGCCCGAGCCCGAGCCCGAGCCCGAGCCCGGCCCGGCCCGGCGGCGGCGGCGGCGCGCGCGTGGCTTGGTCCCTTTTCTCTCCAACTCTTTTAAGCTACTACATAAGCTCTCCCATTTATATACTAGAGGATTTTTCCTCAAGTTTCCAATGTGGGACTTTTGTCCCTCCTCATTATTTTAGCCAACAAATTTATGGCTTTTTAATGAGCCCAATGCCCATTTCTCATTCACATTCCAACAATTTTTGCAATCAATATTTGGGTTATATTACCCAATTGAACATGCAAATTTGTTCATAAAAATTGTTCCAACAATCCCCCACATGAATAGAAATGACTCTATACAATGCAGACTCGATAGACTCGACAGACTCTATTATCTAGACGTATTCTATAGACTAGACAGAATGACTTTCGAGAGTATAAACGAAAATTCACTGTATCTGAGTTGGTAGCATGTTTCAGCTTTGAACCACTCATTGTTAATATCTGTCGGGTTTACTCGACCAGGAGGTGAACATGATGTCTTGAACCACCCGAGCTTTGATGTAAACCGAGACAACAAGTATAACACAGTTTCATTTCTCGTAGAACTATGTTCTCTATTGTGTCCATTGTGGCCGTGGACTTGCCTGGTTAATCATGAGTGAACTTGGAGAATATAGTCTTTCCTTCATTCTCCTAGAAACGGCCCCATTTCACACTCATAAGGTGATTCGCCATTAGCTTTGTTTTAAGGAGCATCCTGTAATACTCCACTTATATGTCAAAACTATGGTCTCAAATCATTAAAAGCAATGCTTATCCTACACATACAGGTAACAACACTGTTTATCATCCTAGGAACTGGGTATAGACGTAAGTCTCACAGTGTTTTTTCAGATTCCGTTTGATTTAGTTGTCCCTTTGAACCTACATCTTGGGATCTCCAGTCACGTAGGTGGGGTTTCCATCAAACTTCATCTTTATTCATAGGCTTTAAACCCATTCCTCTTGATGATTGTACGACTTGATCTCGAGCTAAACCTTTAGTAAACGGATCCGCTAGGTTATCAGCTGATTTGATGTAATCTACCGTGATTACACCACTTGAGATTAAGTGCCTAATGGTTTTATGTCGTCTTCGTATATGACGCGATTTACCATTATACAGATTGTTCAGTGCCCGAGCAATAGCCGATTGACTATCACAATGTATACGTATTGCTGACACTGGTTTTCCCACATTGGGATATCTTCCAAAAAATTACGAAGCCATTCTGCTTCTTCTGCAGCTTTGTCTAAAGCTATGAACTCAGATTCCATGGTTGATCTAGCCAACAGAGTTTGTTTGGAAGATTTCCAGGACACTGCTGCACCACCAAGTGTAAAGATATATCCACTCGTGGATTTTGAGTTTTTGGAGTCGGATATCCAGTTCGCATCACTGAATGTCACAAAATACTTTTTACCACCTCTAGTTTGTATGCTTTTCAAATCGCATAAATCAGTGTGTATTAATGCTAGAGGTTCAGTAGTTCGTTCAACATGAGGTGATGGAGTTTTTGTGAGTTTTGCTTCGACGCATATCTCACACTTGTCTTTACTTATTTTGCATTTTGGAATTAGGTTCAAATTAATCAATCGTTGCATCGATTTATAATTCACATGTCCTAATCTTTCATGCCATAAATTAAAAGACTCAACCAAATAAGCAACTGGTTTCTTATTCATTGCAACATTGGAAAAAGTAGAAACATCATTGTTTTTGAGAACTGTCATTACACACATTTTGATCAGTCCTCCCTTAACATACCCTTTTCCCATGTACACCCCATTCTTCCTAAGAACCCATTTGTTGGACTCAAAGTTGATGGCGAATCCATGCTTGCTCATCAATGTCCCGGATATCAGGTTCTTCCTCATGTCTGGCACGTGCTTCACATTGGTGAGAGTGACTTCGTGTCCAGATGTCAGCTTCAGCACCACTTTGTCGTGACCTTCAATCTTGGAAAAAGCCGTGTTTCCCATCATCAACTGCTCCTCGGACTTGTTCTTCTGATAAGAACTGAACATATCTCGATCAATGCAGATGTGAGTGGTTGCTACAGTATCATAGAACCACTCCCTAGGGTTTTCCTCAACCATGTTTGCCTCAGTGACCACCGCACATAGGTCAGCTTCAGTCATATTGGCTTGAGCTTTTCCCTTCGCCTTACTACGACACTCCGAGGACTTGTGCCATTTCTTACTACAATGATGACAACTCCCAGAGAATTTCTTCGGGTTGCCTTGCTTCTTAAAGCTTGTGGAGGCTTGAGGTGCGACCTTGTTAAACGCATGTTTATTAGGTCCATTGTTGTTTGCCACAACCTTGCCTTTGCCCTTTCTTGCGTATTCGGCTACATTCGCATTATGATCGAGATGGTAATCTGATCTGCGATGTGTTGACTCAATTTGCAACCTGGAAATTAAGTTTGACAACGTCAAAGCCTTTTGCTTGTGGTCGAGATAATTTTTGAAATCGACCCAACCGGGAGGTAGCTTCTCAATAAAGCAATTCACAGTGAATGTCTCACACAGCTTCATTCCCTCATCGGTTAACTCTTGGGATATCATTTGCAGTTCATGAACTTGCTCCATGATGGGCCTTGAGTCCACCATTTTGAAGTCAAGAAATTTCTTAACTGCATATTTCCCAGAGCCTACGTTGAAAGACTTATACTTCTTTTCCAAGGCATCCCAGAGATCCTTGGAAGTTTTGACCTCACTGTACACATTGAACAGTTGGTCCACCAGGCGGCTTTGAATGTAGCCTCGACACAAGTAGTCTCCATGGTTCCACGACTCAACACTAGCAAGAGCTCGTGGATCAGTATTCCCCGAAGGTAAGACAGGCTTAACCTCGGTGAGATACTTCTCCAATTTCAGAGTGGTCAGAAAGAAGTACATCTTTTGCTGCCACGTCTTAAAATTGGACCCATCAAATTTGTCCGGCGTAAGTCCTGCACTTATAGAGCTAGGCACAAACGGGACATCAGATGAGGATGAACCAAGTGGTAGACCACTCCCAATCTGGGGCGTCATCTCACTTGTGTTAATCCCATCATTTGCACCTCGGGATGTGGTATCAACAGGCACGTAAGCATTTTCGTTAGCCATTTCAGATGAATCTGTTCAAATATAAAAGAAACAGAATCAATATGGATCACAAACAAATGCGATAGCAATATAATCGATTTAAAAAATCGTTAAAATTGCGTTCTGCGGAAATTTGCTTTAAAAAGCGTTCCGAGAATTCGCTCAGATTTCTACAGATATCAAAAAAATTTTTTTGATATTCCGCGAAATTCCAGAAAAATATTTTGACTCCTTTATGAATCAGAAATATTTTTTCCTCCTTTCAGAAACTCTGACAGGCGTTTCTATAAATATATATATTTATATATATATATATATATATATATATATATATATATATATATATATATATATATATATATTTTAAAATAATATATTCGTGAAACCCTAATAAGGGTTTGTAGAATAATATTTTTTTTTCTCAGGTTTCGCGAAACTCGTCGTTAGGCCTTCGCGGAAACCGTTTGACAAAAATATTTAGATCGTTTTAGGTTTTGAAACTTTCCACTGAATCGTTATAAAATGTTCGTAGAACTGTTTCAGATCGATCAGAAAAACGGATTGAAAACGTTTATGAAATCGATTCCGATCAATTGAAATAATGTGAAAACGTTACAAACCAGATCAGAATCGTTTGAAACCGTTTTTTTTTCAGATCGAAAAATCGTTTTGAAACGTTTTTGAAAATCGTTTTAAAAATCAATCGCAATTCTCAATCCGATTCAAGCGATAAGCAGGAAGCGGATTTATTGAATTAAGAATGTTAGAACGCGAAAACCAGATATGAAAATCACGATATGAAAAAATGATTTATGGATTAAACGATTGAAAAAAACGAATTAAGAAGAAAGACGAATTCGCGGAGGCGAGATGATCTCTTTCCTTAATTCAATAAATCTCCCGCAGTGTGGCGGTTTGATGAGATTTTGAATCCCAGGATACAACCGCGATAAGACTATAATCGCAACACTCGATTATAGAATCTACGAACGACAACTACGCTATACTCTCGAGACTTACAGTGCGAAAATGGAAGATGGTGAGGAGAAGGATCGCTGGAAACGATTTGGGAGAGAATGTGAAAGGTGAGGCGGCCGAATTAGGTTAATGAGGATTAAGGCTTGTTTTTTTGTTTTTATAGCCTTAAGGGAGCGGTTTTCGCAACCCTAAAACGTGGGAGGGAACCGAACCGACGAAAAAAAATCGTGGACGGTCAGGAGAGAAAACCATGGGTATGGTTTAGGGTTTTGACTTGGTTTTGAGTCAAAACCATAATCAAAATTTGGCCCAAAAAGAATCTTATTGGGCCTACGACCCGCCTACGGCCCTTTGCCAAGACCCAAGACCCAAGACCCAAGACCCAAGACCCAAGACCCAAGACCCAAGACCCAAGACCCAAGACCCAAGACCCAAGACCCAAGACCCAAGACCCAAGACCCAAGACCCAAGACCCAAGACCCAAGACCCGAGACCCGAGACCCGAGACCCGAGACCCGAGACCCGAGACCCGAGAGCCCGAGCCCGAGCCCGAGCCCGAGCGCGGCCCGGCCTGGCGGCGGCGCGCGCGTGGCTTGGTCCCTTTTCTCTCTAACTCTTTTAAGCTACTACATAAGCTCTCCCATTTATATACTAGAGGATTTTTCCTCAAGTTTCCGATGTGAGACTTTTGTCCCTCCTCATTATTTTAGCCAACAAATTTATGGCTTTTTAATGAGCCCAATGCCCATTTCTCATTCACATTCCAACAATTTTTGCAATCAATATTTGGGTTATATTACCCAATTGAACATGCAAATTTGTTCATAAAAATTGTTCCAACAATCCCCACATGAATAGAAATGACTCTATACAATGCAGACTCGATAGACTCGATAGACTCTATTATCTAGACGTATTCTATAGACTAGACAGAATGACTTTCGAGAGTATAAACGAAAATTCACTGTATCTGAGTTGATAGCATGTTTCAGCTTTGAACCACTCATTGTTAATATCTAACCCGCTTGACATGCCTAAAGATAACATCGAGTGAGGGAAAGGTAAGAACTTAGATGTTAGGGAGATCCATACTCATGAGACTACACCGGATACACAAAGTACACATTCCAGTGGAATTACCAAACCATAGGTCTTGAGCCGGACTTTAGCGAAAAGTCTACGAAGAAAAGCAAATCATGTAAAAAATGAGTACCTTGGGATAGCCATCTTGAACCACATAGTTGCTGCCCATTCGACCGAAGGGGATGGTATCCTAAGTTGATTCTACGTACCTTTCGAAGAGAAGGAAATGAAGAAAGTGCCGGAGGGGGTGCACGCTGATGTAGAAACAAGAGGGTTTGTTCGAGCAAGGGAAACTACTGGAGAGGTTATAGCTGGCTATACAACACTTTCTAGAGACTCATGAGTGATGGGTTAATGAACATATTGATGGTGACCCTTCAACTGACTATAGAGCACATTCTGGAGGATCTAATTGAGGATTGAGTAGAGAGGTGGATCGAGAGACGCTACACAGATTATGAAAGGTCTGTGATAAGTCTAGAGCGCTCAAGCTTCAAGGATTTTCACACAAGAAGACTAGAGGCGTCATAGGAAAAAAAACTAAGTTTTTATTTCATAAAACTTAAGTGATTACGTGATGAAAAGAGATTTTATATACTAGTCCAACAACATGTGTCTTCTAGGGCTGAAAATACATTATAATGGAAGGACTAAAGCAAAAATAACAATAAAACATTAAGACCTAAGAACAAATAAAAGACTCTTAAACTTCACAGTCACATTTCTGTAAAAACAAGCAAATAAACTTGTTAATTGAAAAATACAAATTTTAAATACGCACGTTTGTAGCTTTTTATAATACCTTGTTAAGTTTGTTTACCAATGATGAACAAGATTGTATCTCTGAAACTTTATAAAACTGAAAAGAGTGAAATTGTTGTAGTATTTAGTTGTTTATAGTCTCATTCTTGTAATTATTTAGGAAGTTCATCTTCATTAAATTCTTTATTTTTATGATTGTTATGAGATTCTCCACATATTTGTTAAATATTTTACTAAGGTTTCTTGTGATTGATTTTGTTTTTGAAACTTATCTCATAATAATTATATTAATGGAATGTTACCCAGATTCTAGTGAATTGGTATTGATGTACTAATCACACCATTTGAATACATCCGGACGACGATCATTTGATGGCGATAAGACGGCCTTCCATCAGATTTATAGCTTTATCCGATTAGACCGCTGATATTTTCCATCCATGATCTCTTGTTGTATCTTTAACAAAAGCACCTAAACTAAGCCGAAGCTGATGCAAAGCCGAAATCCCTAAATAGATAAAGGAGTCGAGAGGCAACTACTGATCAAACCAAAAAGAGACAGATTTTTAAACTAAAATAAATAGAGTTGAAAAAGATAAGAAAAAGAAAAAAAAGTTTAAAGGATTCTATTTTCAAATAGTAGATGTCAAAGACAACCACGTTGGACATCTTCACTAAATCTTTACTATTCAGTAATTCACTAAAGAAATCTATACGGACAATGATTAGCCAAATCAGCGATTTAACAAACGGTCTCTGTTCCACTACGTGGCTCTCTCTTGGGTCGTCACGTCGGCACCTATTTATAACATATTAACATTCTCTTCTCCGTTTCTCCAACAGTACCTAACCGTGATCGGAAGCTACATTCAGAAACGAAACCACAAAATCGGAGTCGGAGCAAATTATGCCAAAGCTTTCGCAGTTCTCTACTGTTCTACGTTTAGGGTTTTCTTCAAGAGGAAGACTTTCCAATGGCTTCCACTTCATTGCTCGTTCCTATTGTACGTTTGATCCTCCAAAAACATCAGGTATTGTCTCACTACACAGTCCTCAACTCGAATTTCAAATCTTTTTTCTTGTAGATACTAAGCAATTGAGATATTGGAATTACTTTTCAGGTCCAATGACGAGTTACAATAAGTTAGTGGAGCAAGGGAGGCTGCAGCATGATCTGTATCAAGAGAAGGTCGCTTCGGCATTCGAGAATTTGTTCGGAAGATTGGAACATTTTGAGAAGGAAATGGAAGATTATCATGTAAAATTAGACTCAGAATTTCCTTACGATTTGGAGGGATTTGGTCCAATTGTTTTCCAATGATTAAATTTGGTTTTTCAGGTAAGGTTAGAAGAGTGGGAGAAGAGGAGAGAGGAAGAGCGGCGAAGACTGATGGTGGAAGAAGCGGAGAAGAAGGAAGAAGATGGAATGTGGGCATCTATGAATAAACATGGGCAAAAGCTTTTAGGAAGATGGGTATTAGGGTGAGGTTTTTTGTCAATGTCATCTTCTTTAGTTGAAGTGCTTTTTTTTTCATTCAGCAAGATTTTTTTTTTCTATTTGGCCGTGTTTAGGCGAAGACAGATGAATGTAGAACCTGGAGTTGGTAAATGGGTATCATACCTTAACCGAGAGAGAAAATTGGATTCACTTGTTGGTTCTCGTCCCGCAATACCTTCAGCTCCCAAAGGATTATATATCTATGGGAATGTAGGATGTGGTATGTTAATGGCGCTATTGTTTCTTTCATATTCTCCTTGATCGTATAGCCAATAAGCTTAGCTAGTTGAGACTACGGTTGGTGTTTTCATGTAGGCAAGACTATGTTGATGGATATGTTTTATGGTGCCACTGATGGGATCATTAGACATCGACAAAGGTTTCACTTTCATGAGGTTAGCCCTTAAGAAATTCTTTTTAATGGTGGATAAATAACTAGATTCAAACTCTGATATTTTGCATTTCTTTCTTTCTTAGGCTATGCTGAAGATAAATGAGCAAATGCATAAGTATTGGAAGGAGAATGGTGCTGAGAAGTCCTCACAATATAGCATTTCGAGCTGGATTATGAATCTTCCTGTTGATGAAAAAGTTAAGGAGTGGCTAGCTGGAGAAGAATTTTATAAGCAGCAACTCCAAATGAAACACATTCTTCCAGCTGTGGCTGACAAGTTTCTCATTGATCAGCAAGCGAGTAAAAAAGGAGCTAGCATTCTCTGCTTTGATGAGATTCAGGTAACTGTATACGTAAGATTATCAAAGAAACTACAGTATCCAATGAATTCTTCTAAAAATAGATTGTTGACTATAAGAAAGTAATGAAGTTTTAAAAACTGGGCTCGCTAATTACTTATCACTCACAAGTCGTAAAACCAATTAAGTTTCTATGAGGGCTTTAGATGAGATTGGATTTTCTATCTTTTGGCCTCAGATGAAGTTACAAATAGTGTTCATTCTTTTTTGGTAACTTGGACTTTCTTGCATCTTCTGTTACAGACAGTTGATGTATTTGCTATTGTAGCCTTATCTGGAATTATGAGCAGATTGTTGACTACTGGAACTGTTCTTGTGGCCACCAGTAACCGAGCGCCATGGGAGTTAAATCAGGTTTCTTTCTCTTCTTCTCTTTAAGCCTTTGTATCTTGATTACACGTCTTCTTCTAGTGTCAGAAAAATGGTCTCTTTAACTGATTGCCTGGGATTTGTTAATAAGCAGTTCATGGAGGAATTGTATCTTGATTACACAGAGTTTTTTTTGCGCTGAATCACTAACTTCTCGCTAATGTTGTTGGTACAGGACGGAATGCAAAAGGAGATATTTGATAAGTTTATCTCTAAATTGGAGAAACATTGTGAGATAATCTCAATTGGAAGTGAAGTAGATTACCGCCGGGTTGCAGCAAAAAACTCAGTGGAAAATGTATGAATAACAAACTCCTTATGTCGTTTATAGTCGGGTTCTTTGCTTCTGTTTGATGAAATTTTATATGTGCATATATAGGTTCACTACTTGTGGCCTTTGAACAATTCTGTTATGGAGAAGTTTGAGAAAATGTGGCGTCAGGTCACTGACCAGTATGGCGGCGAAATAACTTCTGTGACTCTCCCAGTGATGTTTGGAAGGTACTAATGAGGTCAATGGCTTTCTTAGATGGATTTAATTAAATCACAATGGTTTTTTTTGCGTGTGCATCACCAGAACAGTGGGAGTTCCTGAAAGCTGTAATGGAGTCGCAAGATTCACATTCGAGTATCTATGTGGTCGACCAATAGGTGCAGCAGATTATATCGCAGTGGCCAAAAACTATCACACAATCTTTATCTCTGAGATTCCAGCAATGAGCATGGAAATACGCGACAAGGTATTAACCCAAATCAAGATTTATAGCTTTTGTGTTTTGTAGATTCCTTCCACTGAGAGCTTTTGTTAATGTTCTCAGGCACGTAGGTTTATAACCCTTGTGGATGAGCTATACAACCACCATTGTTGTCTTGTCTCATGCGCTGAGACCCCTATTGATGAGTTGTTTCAAGGAACTGCAGAGGGTACACTCTTCGACCTCGAAAGGTAAGAAAACACAATTGACAACATATATTGCATCAAAATGGTGGACAATCCGGTTTGCGGTTTGATTCGATTTCGATATTTCATTCGACTTTAATCATTTCGATTCAGTTTCGTTAATATGCTCATCCCCTAAATTCACCATTTCGTTATGGGAAACCTGCAGCTTCCAGTTTGAGACAGAGACAGAAGACTCGAGATTAAGGCGAGATGTGCTTGCAGAAGGTAGCATAAGTGCTGCAGGCTCGCCTTCTTCGATAGTAAAAATGCTTTCTGGTGAAGAGGAAATGTTTGCCTTTGCTCGAGCTGTAAGTATAGTTTCTGGTATTCTTTTCATTCAAAAATTACAGTATTTAGCAAATTATGTTGAATAATGCAGGCGTCGAGGTTGATTGAGATGCAGACTCCGTTGTATCTTGAAGGAGTTCGTTTCTTGCATCCTTATTTTCATCAACAGAAGTAAATACAGAATTAACAAATGAATAATATACTTATTTTTGCTTTTTCCTATGATTATTGATTAGCAGAGTGACCAACAAAGGGTTTGGTCTTTTGTCTTTTATACTAAGCCAATTCTGATATAAAAAGAAAATGTTCTTTTCAATCGCTCGTATGACCTTTATTAGCGCTGTTCGTTTCATATCCGCAGGAATCTGCGATTGCGTCATATGGATAAACGTTGTTCGTTTGACCGGCACAGATTTCTGTGGTCAAACGCTGTGGTCGACCGCAGAAAACTGTGGTCAAAAATTTTAATCGCTGCGAAATTGTAACGTTTGCGATCAAACAATTGCGATACAACCTACAACAACAATTTGCGGCGATCAAACGAATAACAATATTGCATCGTTTAATCACAATATCTGACCGCAGATCGCTATCGCAGATGCTGCGGCAAACAAACGAACATCGCTATTGTCTCAAAATATGCCGCTATAACCTTGTTATAAAAATTTATTTATTTATTTAATTTTTTTAAACGTATAATTATGATTTAACGAATTTAACCTTAAAATTTAGCACACTTTACTAACTCAAACCCGCGTCCATTTGATGACGTTAACGATCTGAAAACAATTATTTTTCTATTCCTTTTTTTATTTTTCTTTGTTTTCTCTTTCTTCTTTATTTTCCTTTATAAAATATTACTATTAATCGAGAGAACTCTCAAAATTCATATAAAGTCATATATCTCTTCTTTTTTTCTTTTATTATTTTTAATTTTCATTCTCAATTTTTCTTTTTATTTTTGTCAGCTTTGTTACTTTTGATGAAGAAGTATACCAATTCGTAATTTCTGAACCTTTTGTTTTATCTATGATTTATCTTTTTCGGTATCATCATGGTCGTGGCTGAAAACGCTGATGTGAAGCGGATTCTTCTGGTCAAAATTTAAACAACAACATTGTTTCATCAGCTGAGACGAATCCGCTATTGTTTCATCAGCTGAGACGAAGCCGTCATTGTTTCATCAGCTGAAACGAAGCCGTCATTGTTTCATCAGCCGATTCAGATCGATTAAATTTGTACAAATCTATAAACTATTAAAGTAATCTTCTATTATATTTCGAAAACAATTTGTATCTGTACGTATACTTTTGAATTATTCAAAGAATTTATGCAAATATTAGAAAATTCTAAATCGAAAATTTTAATTTGAATCCCCAAATTGAAATGTTTAATTGAATAATAACATTTGAATGTTTAATTTGAATCCCCAAATTGAAATGTTTAATTGTATTATGAATTTCGAAAACAACATACGAAATAGAGAAAAAAACGATTTGAAAAACTATATGAAGCTTGAGGACGATAGTAGATTCCGACGATATCTAAAATTTTTGTCATTAACTATCTAATTTCGTGATTTTGACACCGACGGATTAACAATCGTTAATGCTGTTAACATAGTTAATTACACGGTATTAAGTTTATTAGGGATTAGGATTTCAGTTGGAATCGATTTAGGGGTTAGGATTTTGAATTAGAATCGGTTGGAATCGATTTAGGGATTTTGGGTTCATGGATTAAGGACTTTAATCATGGATTTTGTATTTCTATTTGTAATTTCTCCTTGGATTTTCATTTGTCTAACCTTTCACAATGGATATTTTTTCTGTTACAATGGCAAAGCATAATCCCACCATTTGTCCGTCCCCCCTATTCTAGCTCGAAGAACTCGCATATGAACTTTGACTCCTTTCTATACTCCTTTCCATATATCGATTGAAGAAGACAATTGAAGAAGGCGATTGATGAAGAAGATTGAAGAAGGTTATTTGCGATTTCTGTTGGTTTATGGTTTTTACATTTAGGGAAGAATAGAGTGTTTAGGGAAGAAGAATGTGTTTAGGGAAGAAAAGAGTGTTTAGGAAAAAAGAGAGTGTTTAGTGAAGAAGAGAGTGTTTAGGGAAGAAGAGAGTGTTTACGGAAGAAGAAGTGGAGTTTCGAGACCTCCCGTTATGTTTAAAACGATATGACTAAACTTAACCCCATTTATTTTTCTCTGTTAACAACCATAACGTCTATCCCATCGGTGTCGAAATTATGAAATTAAAAAATTCATGTATTTTTCAGATACAATTTTGAGTTCGTGGTTTGAAATGTGAGTAAAAATAATTTGTGTATTTTTTTAGTAAATGTTAGTAAGTTTATGTATTTTATAGGTTTTTTGTAAATATATGCAACAAGTTGTCCACGTTGTTTCTCTTAGTCTCTCTCTCTACTTCGTTATTCTCAAGGAACGGTTGAAATCTCTTCACACTGGAGCAATTTTAAGGTAATAAACTATCGCGGCTTAGAAGTTGGCGATGAGGCTGATAGTACCTCTCCGTGGAGTTGTTCAAGGCCGTGGTGGTCTCTTCGTCGGCTCTCTTATTCCTTGCTTTCTTTTTTACTTTCTTCAACTTTACCTAAAACGATTCGTTTTTTTGTAAAAAAAATCTCAAAATGACGTTTTTTGGGCTATAATTAAAAAAAAGAGAGTCTAAAACGACAATTTAAAAAAAACTTAAATCCAAAACGACGTCATTTTTGGCTATGAGTTTTGGGCATCTGACGTGACAGTCACGTCAGCACGTGTAACACAAAAATACATGAAAACCGTATGTTTGGTGGAATTAGCTGCGATTTTAAAATTTATGGGGTAAATTAAAAATTAAAAATAGTTTATATATATATATATATATCGCCATGTCGTGATAGATTGTGTGTATAAATAGTATATGGTGGAATGACTATTTTTTTTATTTATTAGAAATTATTTGGCAAATATAATGCAACCCTTGTTGTGGAAGGAATTTGAGAGCTTTAGAACATTCTACTTATGATTCATAGCATATGGTATATTGGAAGGACGAGTAGTATTTAGTCACTAATTACTGATGTGTTCGAAACCATTAATTAGCAGAGAGGTGAATACAAGTGAATATTGGATGCATTGTCCAAACAATAAGGAAGGAAGGCTCGACATAACTTTACATGGGTCTTGCCCCAATCCTTATCGAAGTAGTTCCATATGCAGCAACAAACTACTTCGCCTATGATTCATTAAGAAAAGCATACCGTAAACTATTGAAGCAAGATAGCAGCAGGAACATCGAGGCACTTTTGATAGGTTCTTTAGCTAGTCAATTATCAAATACAACAACTTTTCCCTTGGAGGTTGCTTGGAAGCGTATGCAGGTGGGAGAAGTTGGTGGGAGGGCAGTTTACAAGAACATGTTAGCACGTTTTGATCTGCATTCTCGAGCAAGAAGTTCTTGCAGGTTGGTACAGAGGCCTTGGACTGAGTTGCTTGAAGTTGGTTCTGCTTCATGTGTTACGAGGCGTGCAAGAAGATACTCGTTGAGAGCAACAACAGCGAGAAAGCATGATATCTGGTTTTACAACTCCCATGAATACTTTTAGGTTTGATCAGACTAACAACATTTCTCAGGTGAACTAAATCAGGTCATGTTGACGATTCTGGAACTTTACTAAAATACATTGTTGAGACTTCACATTCACAATTGAGGAGATTTCTAGTTTTAAGTCTCATTTCGCCACTCCCCCTAACCTTTTAAACAGTTCCTTTTGAGTTGGTGAGAAATAATAAAGTTTATTTTTTTTTGTCTTTATTTAACTATTGTGTTTTTTTTATGTAAACTACACAAAATTTATAAATTATTGCAATTACACAAATTCAATTACCGTTTATTCGTTAAATTGTTATTAAATTTTATCTTAGTTCGAAAATCTGATTTTAATTTCAAAATCAATCCAAGTTAAAACCAAATTTTCGAATTAAAATTATATTTAATAACGATTTGACGTATAAATATTAATCAAATTTGTTTAATTGTAATAATTTATAAATTTTGTATAATTTACAGGGAAAAAAATTTTAAATAGTTAAAAGAAAGATAAAAAATACAGATGGAAAGATTAGTTGTTCATATAGTTCGAGGAAAATGAACCCAATAATATATAACTTTTGATACTAAAGTGTAACTTATGACCGCAGAACAGCTGAATCTTGGATATGTGCATGAACATAATATATGCATTAATAACGTTAGAAAGACACAACACAGTGTCATCATACCATTAGGTTTCTACATTCTCCTGCAAAACACTATAATAAAACCAACACATAATCCTAATCAGGAGAACAATAGCCTCTTGCTTCCTGGAATTTAGGCTAATAGGTTTGAACGATTTGTTACATATATACACACTCCATAACTCACTGGCCACTGAAATTGTTGCTCCCAATCTTAGTGGTGGTGACAAAGGGGTTGATTCGGACCCAAAGTAACGAGAAAATGGATGCAAGAAGCACAGACCAGACAATGACAATGGTTGGAGTCCGGTTCTGTCTTCCCAGAAGACCTTTCAAGAAAGGGTAAAGATGAGCAACAACCCACAGTGCAAAAAAGAGCTTTCCCATGAGTGGTCCCCATGATTGGTACCCGCTGTTCATGGCGTAGGAGACACCGGCCACTATACCAACAAGGTTCACCAGTAAGATAGTGGTTGGTGGGATGAGAAGAGATGTCCATTTGAAGACGTAGAGCTCTGCAAAGTCTCCATCTTCATCAGAGGCTTTTGATGTGACCGTGAAGTTTGTGTCTATACCTGCAAGAACTTTGAGCAGACCTTGGAAAACTGCAAAAAGATGAGCCGAGGTTCCACCGATGACCCAAAACTGCTCGTTCCTCCACCAGTCTTCAAGGCCCACACCACTCCATTTGAGCTCCAAAAGCGCAGTCAGATAGATGGACATAAAGAGCAGTATGAAGCACCAGCTCGCTGAATTGCTTATCTGCAAATTAAGGACACAATAAACGAGTGAAAAAAAAAATGAAACTTCCAAAAGGTTAAATGCAAGAAATGGATGAAAACCAGGACTGACCTCGGGTATAATGAACTTGTTGGTGATGAGGCAAAAAGCTGGAAGCATACAATAGGCGAGGAGCGGGATAGATGTGATTGGGTAGACAATGGTATTGACATAAGCGAGTCTCTCCAAAAGTTTCAACCTTCCATCATAGCCGTACCATATAGGGCAGTGTCTGCTCAGAAGAATCTCGATAGATCCCAAAGCCCATCGAAGAACTTGGTTCAAACGATCAGAAAGATTGATGGGTGCGGATCCCTTGAAAGCAGGGCGTGAAGGCACACAATAGATTGATATCCAACCCCTTGCATGCATCTTGAACCCAGTAAGAATATCTTCTGTCACAGAACCGTAGATCCACCCAATCTAAAAATCCAAAAGATGAACAAGTTATCAGACAGGGCACAAAGGAATGGCTTTGTTTACGGTCCTCTAAAACCTTACCTCTTTGCCCCATTCAGTCTTGGCCTCATAACCACAGCTTATGACATGAATGGCCTCCTTGAGAAGTGTGGCCGGGTTGGTTGTTGGTGGAAGACCTCCTTGTTCCATGAATGTAGCAGAAATAAATACCGGTGACTGGCCAAAACGCTTCTCCAAACGTTTCTGGGACGCAAGAAGAGATAACTCATCATCATAGCCTGCAAGAACAAGAACTTTTCAGTAAAAAATTTCTTTTGCGTGCGCAATGTTACCACATTAAAGTCATGAAAGATAAGACCTTCAACATCCTCGTCAATATCTTCCAATTCCATATTGAAAAGCGGAGCATTGGAGTCACTTCTCTTGATGCTTCTGTTCTGTTCGTAGTTATGTTTCTTGCTACCAATTCCTTTCTTCCTTGAGCCAAAACAGCTCTTTACAATAATATTAGGCTCAAGATCTTCCTCTGTTAGAACAGGATCATAACCATACAAGGCCTGCCTGTTGAAACAACAACCAGTACCCACATACACCGGACCCTGGATACCATCCAACCCCTTCAAGTTAATCTGCACAAACATAATACACATCTGAGTCAGCTCGAAGTAGACAAGATCCAGATGGGAATAAAAGACACTGTTTGTGAACGCCTAAAGGGTGGAACTAAAACTCACGTCAAAGAATACAATATTTCTGTTGGCGTATCGATCATGCAAGTCAATACCATCAAAACGTTGTGGGAACTGTACATAGCAACACTTCTTTCCGATAACAGGGTCCATCATGAAACACATGGCTTCTTTAACTGCCTTGCTGTTGTTGAAGTAATGATCGCAATCCACGTTCAAAAGATATGCCCCATTGGTAAGAACAGCAGAAACACGAATCTGATAAATGTAAGAAAGGGTGAGGAGAAAATCAAAAGTCAGGTTCTAAAACAAGCATATTTACGAGTAATGGGCTGAACGCATTCTCTAAAGATGTAGTCAAATCAGTAATATGTAATAATACACAGCTTCTTGGCGTCATAACACAAAAAAGAGCTTCAAAGCCATTGAACAAAAGAGGCCACATTAGAAAACCGGAAGATAAACAAACCAAGGCATTCATGGCTCCAGCCTTCTTGTGGTGCTGAAATCCAGGACGTTTTTCACGGGATACATAGATGAGCCTAGGTAGCTCATTTCCATCGGTATCCAGGCCTCCACTATGCCCTAAGAAAACCTGAATTTAAACAAAAATAATTACCATAAACAAAACCAAAATAAATTTTAGCCTGTCCATGTATGAGAAGTTAAAAGGAAAAGAAGAAATTTTACTAGTATACCTGAATCATTCCAGGATGGTCTCTAGGGTTGTTACCAGGCCAGGGAGTACCATCCTGCATTGTCCATCCATCTTCAGGCATCTTCTGTGCTTTAGCGACAAGGATATTGATCCTCACTTTAAACTCCTCATACTCTCTCTGCCAGCATCAGACGTGAGAAAGTGACATTTCACTCTTTAGTGTCTTAGAATGTCCAATGGACAAAACATGCAGAAGCTAGTTTCGCAATTATAATAGTCCATGTTACCTTCATTGCCCGTCTCTCTTTGACAAAAGACGGTTGGACCTTGTCCTTCAAGTAATCAATCTTTTGGGAAAAATAGAACTCAGGGGCTCTAGGTTCAATGTTGAATTTCTTGCAAAATGGTACCCATTTCCTTGCAAACTCAGCCGTTTCAGAAAGAGATTCAAAAGTTAGCATAGCTGAACCATCATCTGAAACATAGCAAGCAACTTTATCCATTGGGTAATCCACAGCAAGAATTGAGAGAACCGTGTTTGCTGTTACAAGAGGAGGCTCTTTCATTGGGTCCACCGTGCTGACAAACACATCCACGGGAGCTAGCTGTGATGGTTCACCATCTCGATCATACCTACAATAAAACCAAAACCAAAACTAAAATAAAATGAAATAAACAGAGCGGTATGCAAGTTCTTATTCTCAAACCCACTGAGAAATAGTCGCACATTGCACTTGTTCTTTCCTGTTCTAGTACTTCACATTTTATAGTTACTGCATAACATATATTTCATTTCAACCTTCTTTAAACACAAATTTTTGGAGGTATAACTTAAAGGCTTTCCATAGGAACAAAAAAAACTAATGTTATTAAGTTAAAACTTCAGTAACAAAAGATGGGGAAAGACAATTATTGTAGAAATATGGAGAAGAGCACAATTAGAAAGACCTACCTTAAAGCAAGCCTATCAAGAAAAGTCTCCCTGTTAACGGGATACCATTTTGGAAACTGATCAAGAAGCCAAGAAACAGCAAACCAGATTTCACAAATAACTGAGGTCAACCACAGGGGATATGCATCTTTCACGGGATGAGTTACACGATAATGCAAGAAGACTCCCAAAATGATGAGCCGGAAAACTATCACAATACGATAAGGTGTCATGCGAGAGGATGGGATAGGAACCACGCGGCTCATAGGAAGCCGAGCATCATCAACCCTGCAAGGAAAAGATCCATCAATAACCAGAAGCAAACAATTCAAAAGATCATGTCACTTTCTATAACATGTTTTATGGATTAGACATTCATACTCGGAAACCAAGACCCGTGCTCAATGTCACAGAAAATAAATGGACCCCTGCAAACTCCAAATGCAGATTGAAAGTAAACCAACAAGGTATTGCGTACAGTACTTTTAACTTACATTTGGAGTTCTTCACCATTTGACCCAGTCCCTTCCATTTCTCCTCCCTTCCCTTCATGGCATTTACCAGTCATCTGTATCATATTCTTCTCTTGCTTCAGCTTCCAACCTTCGACCCTTTCTTTCCAGTCAACATTACCTAGCCCATAAGAGTTCAAGTCTTTTGATGGGTCCACGATTCTTACAGGCACTGCGTATGTGTAATTTAACTTTTTAAAATTACAGTGATGAGGCCAAAAACATGAAGCAAAAGTTGATACATACCAGGTAGCTGTGGGTCAATAGAAGGAGACAGAGAAGCATTCCTATCAGGAGGTCCCAATTGGCCTGATGTTGTTTGTACAGATCGTGTATCCGACGTAGTAATCTCCCCAGAAACCTATGTATAGAACTTATCAGGGAGCAGCTGAGGTTGTAACTGCCTAGAGTTAACCTTACATCGTCATTATATAACAGTTAAATGACAGAATGCTATGTAAGTCCCTACCGTATGGCCATGGGTAAGAAGACAAATTGGTTGAGATTCATGTCGAGATGATGAAGAGAACTCTTGAGCGTGATGAAGCCTTGCCTTGTTGTTTCCCTGGGTATAATCAAACTCATTCTCGATATCATCGACATCATCCTCATCTTCATCTCCTTCAATGCGAGGACTCCCTGTATCAATCAAATGCATCAGAAAATAAAAATAAAGAACTGATCATTCATCGAGATAACCAGAAAACAATAGCAAGGAGTTCTACTAACCATTGTGCCGTCTGAATCTAGTCTTGCACTGCGGGCAACATTTAGTTCCATCTTTCCTCTCATACTCATAACACGGCCGACACAAAGGGAAGCCACATTCATTACAAGCGACAAATGCATTGCCAGTTTCAGTGAGTCCAATATCATCACCACAGATCTGACATATCTGATCATTCAGATTTGTCAGGGGTTTCAGCTGCACTTTGAACACAGGAGGATGTTAGAAAAACAGGAACAGATTTATGTTGCATATCTGAATTTTGGCTAGTTTCAAACAAGTTACAGATTAATGGTGATAATAAAACATTTGAAAGCTTGTTTCGAGAAATGATCAGTCGCCGTGAACAGCTTTCGAACCAAGGAAACAAGCTAGATTACAATGACTTAGTGAGTAAAGGTTTAGACTTTGAGAATCAACCGATTAAGCAAAATAAAATAAAATAAAGACAGACAAAGAATACAATTTTATTCATAGCGATTAAAGTATATCCAAAATTTCAAAATTTCCCAGTTTAGCTAGCACATAGTAAAATTCCTAAGGAAGTAAAATCACAGAAAAAAATGTTCAAAATTTGGCCCGAGACTAAAAAAACAGAGATATTATCAAATGAACGGGGAGAAAAGCAGAACCCCTTCATCAGAATCGTGTCGGATCCGAACAAACTCGTTTCTCCGGTAAGATCCCGCAACCATTCCATCGTTCGGCTCCATCGCTTAAGGGCTTGAAAACGTCGTCGTTGTGTAGAGGAGAATGCACACTCCAGAAGAGAGAGAGAGAGAGAGCTCTGAAGTAGTACAATCAATGTCTCTCAGTCATCTTCTTCACCTTTCCATTTCTGTCCATTTTATTATGTTTACGTTACATATTTTCTATTCTTTATATTTTATTTGAGAGAAAATATGTAACACGTGGAATCGTCTTTGCCAGCATTACCTTAAAATCAAACAAACTATATTATACATATATAATAACAGATGCCTAGAAAACTATATAATAAAATGCAAATTAATTATAAAGATAGACACGTCGGACTTAAGTTTTATATTAATACATCACAATGTGATAGAAACGGTCCATCGAACATCGTAATTAACTAACTAGTCGCTTTTTTTTAAAACATTAATAATAATTGGGTTTCATTTAAAGAGGGGTCAACCAACTTTTTTCCTATCATATAATATCATTAGTCACCCAAAACTAAAATCTAATTGCAAATCTCCTTACAATGAAAATTAAAATTCTATATTTTTTCGAAATCATAGTTTGAAATTTATTTTCCTACAAGAAAAAAAATCGAAACCAAAATCCTCATATCAATCGATTTGCATAGATAGGTTTACTATATCAAATCACACTTAAACCAATTATTAACTAATTAAACCAAATATTAACCAATTAATCTAATTTAGATCCGATTTAAACTTGATTACACGTATAAACCAATTGGTTAGTATCTCCCCAAATTTAAAAAACTCTCAAATCGCACGAAAAACCCTAAAAATATAAACTTAAATTGGGGAACTTTAAAGATGAAATAGTGAGCAAAGAAGTTGAAATCATGAACAAAGAAAGATAGTGTTAGTGGTTTGCGAAGAGAGGTGATGTGGAGTTCGACGACAAGGTCAAAGAACGTGACGAGTTCGAAATCGAATGGTTGGTGGAAAAGTTCATCGACAAGACTCAATTCGACACGATTTGTATTTAGAAAGTGGCGATGAGAAACCTACTTACACTTGATTTCATAAGTTAGAGCTTTAAATTTGTGATTTTGGTGCTTTCAAATTTTAGGATTCTTCCATTTCAAGATAGGGCGTATGGGATGGGTATTTTATACTATATATATAGGTCGAGTTAGATGTTGGTTTACGGTCAATCACGAGTTTAGTTTATTTATTTTTGGATGATATGATTTTATCTCAATTTTGTTCACAAATCATCAAAATCGAGATCTATGGAAAAATAAGTTTCGAACTATAAATTTGGAGAGATACATGCATTTGAGAAAAATTTATAGATAAATTTTAGTTTGGGAAATATTTGATAATATATGATAGTTTTGGTGGAGAAATAAGATCATTGACCTTTTAAAGAAACGAAAAAAAAATGAACTAAAACAACACATTCATTAAAACCAAAAGAAATAACACATTCAATTACATCATCGAGCAGCAAAATTTCCAATCCAAGTCCTAACTAAAATCAAAGTATAAATAATACAATTGACAAAAGTTATATATAATATATGGATTTATCTGAATCATACTCATATTTTATGAGATCAAACTGAATTAACGGTATATACCAAATTTATATGAAACGTTAATATTTTAAAATTATATTTAATTTTACTAAATAAAAGTAGTTTATTAAAATTTTTAAAAGTATCCATCTAAAAGGGAGTAGTAAGTAAGTTAGTGGTTGCATCACCTGTATCTCTATCATATAAATGTCCAATTCGACTCCACTTTCGTTTTTATGAAAGTGTTAAATTTTCGTATGAAAATATTAGGATATTGGTCTAGTACGTTGTGGCTCAATGATAAAAAAAACCTATCTACCTAAGCAAAAAAACAAGTATTAAACAACCGACACTTCAACAAATTTATCCACAATATTTAAAATCAAAATTACTTATTAATAATTTCTATAAAATTAAACCTCCTAATTATTAAAACTTTAACATTTTTTTTGACAATTACACTTATACTTATACAAACAATTAAAACTTGATAACCGTTTCATTTCACACCACTAACTCACTTATTATTGTCCACTACCTTCCTAATAATGACTTTCAATTATTAATATTATAAAACAATAACTATCCCGTCAATCAAAAACCTTGCACACATTTTATAAAAATTAATCATGATATCAAAAACTTTTTCTTGCCCTCATATTTTTGTCATTTTTGACGATTTTGATGAGATTTTTGCAAAAAAAAAATATTGGTCAGACTTATTTATTTTTGTGAAGCCCAGAATTTTAACAAATACAACACACTTATGAGTTTGGAAATGCTACTACTCGACAAAGAGATATGCTTATAAAACTTTGAAATATTTTTTTCTCATTTGTAAAATTAATTTCATTTATTTTGGTAAAAACAATTCGAATTTCTTTTGTTTTACAGAAAAAATGACTATGATTGTGTATATTTGGATACTGTTTTTAATATAATTTGAATTATTACCAATCGATTATATTACTACCGAGACTTGGCTCTTGGATTTTGATTTTTTAAATTTTAAAACAAAAACTATAATTTTATTATATTTTAAATAATATAATCAATAACTCCCAAATTTAGTTTTTTTTTCATTAATCGAAATATGCGTTTTTAAAACTATTTTCAATGTATTTTCTGTTTTTATTTGATAATAGATTATAATTTTCTATAATACATTATTCTTTTTGTTACAGTCGAATGTAGTACAAGGATTTATTTCGGCAAACAAATTTTTTTGGTTCGAACATATTTTAATGGATAACTCAATTTATAAGCTAAAAAAATTATGGTAAATACTGGTAATTTTTTTTAAAAATCACCGAGCATAAAAATAAATCACTCGGGTAAAAGATAAAGATTCAATGACTAAAAAATAAAGATATTTTAAAGAAAAATGAAATACAATAATGAAAAAATATAATCCGCTGACTATCACTTAGTTATATTAAAAATATTAATAGACCAATACATAGAAATGTTATTTTTATAATTTTAACAATTAGTAATTGTAAAAAATTACATTACATAAATTGAAAATATTCATATGATAATTTAGAAAAGTATAAATTAGGTGAGATAATTTTTTTTAATTTTAAAAATATTACGTACTGTGACAGTTGCATGACGTTGCGTATTTTATGATACAAATATAATTATTATGTATTGGACAACCAAATAACATAATCTAACAAACTTTTTTCTGTATTGAACTTTCAAATTTGAGAGATTTCTACAAAACCAACGCATTCAATTAAATGGATATTGATCTCCATCGAGAGCAAATTTTTCAGATCCAACTCTTAACTATAATCAAATTCTAAAAAAATCAAATGACAAAAAATTATATATATATATATATATATATATATTGTGGGTAATTCTTTTGACTTTAGCCTTTTATGGTATGATATTATTAAATGAATTTTTATGTAAAAGAGGATGGATTTGATTGGGTAAAAACTATGGATGACTATGACTTGGATAGATTTACACTTTGGTGACAAAGACAAAGGTACCTAATATGAATATGAACTTACATAATGGGTTTGTTCACGTTTGATGATGATAATATGTTTCTCGCATTTGTAAGTTTTATGATTCGATTTCAAACTATTTTTCTACCTAGCAACGTAAGTCATTTTTATATCTCCCAGTTGTTATTTTTATATGATTGTGTGTTATTATTACTTTTATGTTTAAATTAATTAAGCTATCATTACTTCTTTAAGTATATCAAATAAATTTAAATATAAATATGCATGGATGTGCGAGAAATTGATCCAAATAACTCATTTTGTCCAAAGACGAAAATAACTCTTTATATACTTATTTGTCGACTTTTTTGTAGAATTTATTTACTAGACTCTGCGTTTTAATTGGCGGATCTTCTGCATACCTTCAGCAAACCTTAGTTATATTTCTACATCTTAATAATCCTTAAAGAAACATAAAATTATAAAGAGAACACGTGTGTGGAACTTCATTCTTGCATTCAACATAGATTTGCATAAAGTCTAGATCTCTATCATACAACTCTTTCAACATCTCAAACCTTATATATGAAAAATCAAAATAGAGATCATACCTTCTTGAGAATGTATAAGCTACCAAATTTATTTTTTCAGCTTTGTATTTGGAAACAAATGATAAAGAATGTAGAAACTCCACTCATTTAACATGTTTATTGTTCATATTGTGCTGGTTGTTTATGAACTTCAACGACTCGTGATCAGAATGAAGAATAAACTGCTCTGACCTCAATTAATGTGTCCCAATGATCAAGAGTTCATAGTCACATAAAACTCTTTATCATATGTTAAATAGTTCTTTATAATCTCTCTTACCTTCTCACTGAAATAAGTAGTAGACCGAAATACCTGGACAAGAACAACTCATATTTTCACGCCACTAGCATAACATTCGACTTTAAACACTTGATTAAAATCACGAAGTACTAAAACAAGTGGTTCACGTAATTTCTGCTCACCACTTCAAACGCATTTGTGTAACCATATTCCATTCAAACTTATCTTTCTTTAAGCCCTCAGTTGTTGGAGCCAGGATAGTACTAAAATTTTGCAAAAACCTCCTATAGAACAAAGCAAATCTGATGAGGGCATCAGATCGTCTGGCCGGCCAGAAGACCAGAATGGCCAACCAAAATACTTGCCCGAGACAAGCAGACCATTTGGCGCGTCTGCCGGTCCAAGCGGTACCACTAGCCTTATGATCAGCCGGACCGGGCCGGCCAACTTTTCCGGTGAGGAGGCCCAAACCTCCGGCCCAACTAGCGGTGACGTGAACAACACCGCCGGCCCAACTGGTGACGCTGCTGGCTCACAACATGATCTGGCCGGCTCCGATGACAACTCGGCCAGCTCCTCGCACAATCCAGCCGATTCAGCCGATTGCACCACCATTTCCACATCTACACAAAGAGACTCGAATCAACTAAGCTACCAACTTCAAGGCATGAACCTGGATGAAGTCTCTACACCAATGGTGCCACCAGGAGCCATGACAAGGAGCAGAACAAGGGCACTCTTCCACAAGTTTAGTTTGTGGGTAGACAAGCTCCTAGAAGATCATCGACAAGGAGCATTGGGCCAAGAGTACAAGAAAGAGTCCAAAGGCTTCTCAACATTGCAAAAGACTCCAGAGACTTGGACTTTCGTGGCAAAAGCGGTCAGGGCCCAACAATTCATAACCCTACTCCAAGTCGAAGACTACGAGCTAGGCGCGTGCATGCCACAAGGTCGGCCACCTTCCATTTCTTGGCCGAAAGGTAAGAATGGTAAGTTTTCAATTATATACTTGTCTTTTCTGTTTTGCAGGGTAGGAATTAGAAGTTTTACATTTTTGAGTCAAGAACAATTTAGGTAGTTTTCTTTTTCGATTATTTCCTTTTTGTAGTTTTCTTTGTGCACTTTTGTAACTTTTCTATTTTTTTAATTTGGGTCGACCCTAGAAGGTCAAGCTGCCGAGCATATTAATAAGGCTCCTTCAGCATTGTAGTTTGATAACTTTTTGATATTAATAAAGATAGAATTTTCTTCCTACGAGTTTTCTCCTAAAACTCTCTCGCTTATAACCCTAGTTGAGACCATCTATCCTAGCTTTTAAGTTGTGATTTATCACGAGGTTCATCATCCCTCGTGTGGTTCACTGACCTCTCCATCCAATACACACCAGAAAACCCCCATCCAGAAGCCTAAGGCCGAGTTTCTCGTCTAATCTTATCCAAGCAGCCCGCGAGTGTTACGACCTTAATTCAAGACTTGTATCATTTTGGTATCAGAGCTTAAACTCTTAAAACCAGGTTGTTTCTATCCTTTAATTTAGTCTTAATTCCAATTCGTGCATTAGTTTAAGTTTCATTCAAAAAAAAATAACATCTAGATTCAAACCGAGTGCATCTAGCTATTATGCGCATAACTAGGGTTTAGATTCATTCTTTGCATTACAACTTCGGTTTTTCCTTTTTGTTAAAGCATAATTTCCATTCTTAATTAAGTTAAATCAAAAGCAAAAAAATAGAAAACTACCAAGAAAATTGACCAAAAAAGATCTAGAAGATTTGCGCATTAATTACTAGAAAAACTGTTTTTTCTACTCTTTCCTTTTTCTCAAATTTTCCTTTTTTTCTATTTGCAACTTCTACTATAAAAGAAAACTCTCCTAATAAATTCTTAGGAGTAAACTAACTTGTTTTTTTTTGTAGCACACGATGGCTGAAGGAGACCAAGATGCAACTGAGGCCATGATGGCCATGTTCACCATCCTGCAAACACAACTCGCATCAATCGGTGAGAAGTTGGAGCGCGTGGAGAGGCCGGTGAGATTCCAAGCCATAAGGCACGTGAGGGCTGATCAAGACCCTGCTGAAGGTCCTGATCACCCTAGGACACGACCAAAATAGGAGGAGCGCCAGCCGGATGGAGAGGAAGACGCACAATCTCACGGATATCACCCCAGACCGAGAGGACCTCCACGGCAACCAAAAGTAGAGGGCAATGGCTACGAGCCCTATGGTCATCACCAGAGACCAAGGATGCCCCCTAGACATCATGAAGATGGAGATGACTACGTCTACAATCGGGTAAATAGTCATGATTTCAAGCTAACACCTCCTAGTTTTGCAGGAAAAGTAGACCCCGAGGCTTATCTAGATTGGAAGAGAAGGATGGATCACATCTTCGCCCATTACAATCAACCAGACCCTAGAAGAGTCTCCATGGCAGTAGTAAAACTCACGGATAATGCCCTCATCTGGTGGGATCGTGATGCTTCTGACCATAGGAGAAGGAGATTGAGACCCGTAGACTCTTGGGTTGACATGAAGGACCTCATGAGGCAAATGTTTGTCCCACCTTATTTCCATAGGGATTTGCAACGACGTTTTCGTACTCTTAAACAGGGCACAAGATCAGTAGAGCAGTAGTACAAGGAGTTTGAAAGGCTAAGGAACATGCTGTAGCTCAATGACGATGAGGAGGTATTGATGGCTTAATTCTTGGATGGCTTGCAAGAGAGGATCAGCCGAAAAATGGAAAGAAAAATCTACAACGATTTCAAGGACTTGTTCCACCTCTTTGTCGAGGCTGAGCAACACATCAGGCGTAAGAGCCAAGATCTACGCAGCAAGCCTAAGACACATTGGGCACCAAGCATTGGCACCAAGCCCGTAGACAAGGGCAAGAGCATAGAAATCGAATCACGGTTCAAGAGCAAGCCTCTTGAGAAAACTTGTGACCAGAGAGGGCCTAGTAAGTTTTTTAACCCTCAGAGATCACGTGATATCACTTGCTTTAAGTGTAGGAGTCACGGTCACATATCAAAGGAGTGGCCAAACAACCGAGTCATACTGATCACGAAAGCTGGAGAGTATGAGTATCAAGATAAAAAGGACTTTGAACTAGAAGCAGAATACGGTGACATTGAGTACCCTGATGTGGGGGAAGTGCTGGTCACTAGACGCATCCTCAGTGCAATGGTAGATCGCTCCGAGACCATTTAAAGGGAGAACATCTTCTACAGCCGGTGCACCATCAAGGGCAAGGTATGTAATCTCATCATAGATGGTGGTTCTTGCACTAATGTGTCTAGTGCGTACATTATTGATAAGCTAGGTCTAGAGAAAACAAGGCACCCTAGCCATATAGACTGAGATGGCCAGATGACAAGGTGGAACTCAAGATTCATGAACAAGTAACCGTGCTATTTAGTATAGGTAGATACCAGGACCAGGTAGTCTGTGATGTAGTACCTATGCAAGTTGGCCATCTTCTGCTAGGAAGGCCATGGCAGTTTGACAAGGAGACCAGGCATGATGGCCAAACCAATCTTTACTCATTTATGTTCGATAAGAGGAAGGTCAACCTAGCTCCTCTCACACCTGCCCAGGTACACGAGCTACAACAACAAATGAGTAAAGAAAAAAAACTCATTAAGTCTAATTTTCTCGTTCAACCAAGTCATGTCCGGGGTTTTGAAAGTAGAGAAAGAACAGGTAGAGCTACCTCCTGAAGTAGTAGCCCTCCTCGACAAATTCCAGGATGTATTCCCTGAGGAGATACCAGTAGGCTTGCCTCTCTTACGTGGCATAGAGCACCATATCGATCTCGTGCCCGGAGCAGCCTTACCCAATCAACCAATCTACCGGATGAGTCCAGAGGAGTCCAAGGAGCTTGAGAAGCAGGTTAAAGAGCTTCTGGAGAAAGGCTATGTTCGAGAGAGCCTCAGTCCATGTGCCGTACCAGTGCTGCTAGTCCCTAAGAAGGATGTGACTTGGCGAATGTGTGTGGACTGCCGAGCAATCAACAACATCACACTCAAGTACCGGCATTCTATACCACAGCTAGATGACATGCTAGATGAACTAAGTGGAGCCACACTCTTCTACAAAATAGACCTCAAAAGTGGATACCACCAGGTTAGAATGAAAGATGGTGATGAATATAGCGAATTTTTCTTATTTGTGTGCGAATTTTTCTTATATCGTAGGACTTTTGGAGCCAATGCATTGTCAGGACCAGTTCCTAAAGAAATCGGACTTCTGACTGATTTAAGATCAGTGTAAGGACTTCCTGAATACGTAAAATGATCACACTTTGAGCTGTCATAACTTTTTGGCCAATTCTAACGACTTGTTTCTTCTACCTTTTTTCTACAGTGCGCTTGATATTAATAGATTCTTGTTCTTTACCAGCCGAGATTGGAAAATGCACTAGACTACAGAAAATGTGGATCCTTGCAATGCTTTTCCTACTTTATGTATTTTTTACTAGACGCATTTCCCGAAAAGTTAGAAGATAGCTAAATAGTGATATTTAGCATCTCCTACATTAACATTCTTTAAAAAACGTTTTTTAACGTATACATTTGAAGTTCTATTGAGTGGTGCCAAAAAAAAATCCATTTGAATGCTTCAGAGATGTAGTGATTGATGAGACCCATGTTTGTTACAGTTACATCGCAAGTTCAGGACTTACCGGTGAAATCCCTTCATCATTTGCTAATCTTGTGGTTGTGGAGTTAGAAGAGGCGTAAGATATATCTTAGTATAATATGGGTTTGGTTATTTTTGAGTTTTGGTTACTCATTTAGAAGCACATGTATAAATCATAACCTTTGAATTGACTTCCCTTTTCTTATGTTGTTTCAGTTGGATTAATGATATCCAACTCACAAGTCGGATACCAGAATTTATAGGAAAGTGGACCAAGCTTTCTATACTGTAAGAAATTTGATATTGTAACTCCTCTTAAATAAATGCTAACTAGATTTATACCCACGCCATGCGTAAAGAAAAAATATTCGTAAATTATATTTTATTAGTAAATATAAATTTTATATAATTTTAGTTTTTATTTAAAATTACTTTTAACATTAATTTTTGTATATATAAATTAAGAAAGAAAAAAATAATTATTTTTTTATGAATTTAATAGTATTTTTTTGTTAGTTTAATAAAATATATTAATACCCTAAGCAAATTAATAACAATGACATATATTGTAATTATTCCAATAAGTTAACCCTATTTATATATTTATTTGAAATTTACTGTTATGATGAAATGTAAACATAATATTTTTGTTAATAACACGTGAGAATAAAATTATTTTTTTACATTTTTTCTCAAATAATATATTAAGGATTAGGTAATAACTTAAATATATTTATTTGAAATTATTTATAAATTAACGTATTAAAAATTTTAATAAATAAAAATTATTGTTTTTGCAAATGTAATACTATTTTTTGGTTAGTTGAATAAAATATATTAATTTTCTAACCAAATTATTATCATTGGCATGTATTGTAATTATTCTAGTAAATTAAACCATTTTATATATTTAAAGTGAAACTCGTTGTGGTGTTGACACGTCAGAATAACATTTTTGTTATTAACACGTCATGATAAGGTTACTTTATTAAAAAGTTTCTGAAATAATATATTAGAGATACCTAAACAATCAACACATTTGATATCATTCTATATATTAGTTGTCATATGCAACATTTGACACAAGCTTCACCACATGAGAATTCTAGGGACTAATTTAAGTGGTCCAATTCCATCATCATTTGCCAACTTAATTTCTTTGACGGAATTGTAAGTGTTGGATATATGCTCTTTTCTCTTTTCCTTTTACACTTGTTCTTCTTGTGGATTTTGACATGATTCCGAAATGCAGGAGACTAGGTGATATATCCAATAGCAATTCCTCACTCGAATTCATCCGGGACATGAAATCTCTTATTGTCTTGTAAGGAATTTTTATTCATCCTAACCTTGATGTACTTCTGGACTTCTTTGGATCCTCTCATTCCTTTGTATTTTTAACAATTGTGAGACATCATACAGAGTATTAAGGAACAACAATCTTATGGGCACAATACCTCTAAGTATCGGAGATTATGTGCATATGCGACAATTGTAAGTAGATGACATGCTCTATTAGTGTCTTACATAAGCACATATATTTCATATGATTACAACATTATATGATATTTGTTCTCCAATGATTTGAGTTTCAACAACCTAATTGGGAAAATTCCAGCTTCGCTTTTCAACTCAAGCCTACTTACTCACTTGTAAGCATGTTTTCCTTTTCCCCATCACATATTTTTATTCAGAAATCACTGACTAACTGAATATAAATACTATAACCTTCATTTAGGTTTCTTGGAAATAACAAATTGAATAGTTCCTTACCCACCCAAAAGAGTTCCTCTCTCAGATTTATGTGAGTAACAAATATTCTCTGGGTACCATTTGTTAAAAACTCTGGCATGATAATCAAAGTGCTTATATGCAGAGATGTCTCATACAATGATTTAGTAGGGAGCCTTCCTTCTTGGGTTAGCCTAGAAAACTTGCAACTGTAAGTTAGGGAATTGTGTGTTTAAATTATTTGGAACATATATTTTTGGGCTGAAACAAAGTTTTGGTGTTAATCTGCAGTAACCTGATTGCCAACCACTTTACATTGGGAGGTTCTAATAGAAGGTAACTTCGTGAACTTTGTGTTCTCTATGGTGCTTGAAGTTCTATTTCGCAAGCATGCAAATGTATATTTACATGCTATAATCCTCATTATTGTACCTTTTGCTGCTAAAAGGTTTTTTGTAGGATTGGACTGCCTCCAGAAGAATTTCCCTTGCAATGGAGGAAAAGGAATATGTAAGTGCAAAGAAATGTAGAGTACGTATAAGAGCTAGAACAGGATGATCTAGTAACTAGTTTGAAGGATAAGCAATAGATAAGATTAGTACCTTGAAGCTTATCACCTACACAATGTTAGGAAGCATATCTTTATCAATATGTTGGTAAGGTGCTTTTCTATTTATTGGTGTCCAGATTTCAACTTTTCTGTCAACTGTGGAGGCCCAGAAATCAGATCTACCAATGGAACATTGTATGAGAAGGATGAAGAGTGTCTAGGAATCACGGGGACGTCAGTTATATGACGTCTCCCATTTTTAAAACGTTTCCAAAATAGAAACGTTATGGGGACGCCGCGGAAACGTTCGCATTTCCATAAATAAGAGATAATTCGACTGTTTCAGTGAAAGTAATAGAGAAGGTTAATGTGATTTTCCCTTTGACGTATTCTTTAAATATTGAGTACTACAGGGAAAACTCAATGATGGAAGAGAGATAGCCGTCAAGCAATTTTCCGTTGCATCCAGGCAAGGCAAGGACCAATTTATTGCAGAGATTGCAACTATATCAGCTGTTCAACATCGTAACCTTGTAAGATTGTATGGATGTTGCATTGAGGAGGATCAGCGTTTGCTTGTATATGAATCTATCAAACAAAAAAGTCTAGATCAAGCTCTATTCGGTATGCACATGAACATCTTAAAGGTGACATCCTCTTATGTTTTTGTCAATGTCACCTTTTTACTTACACGTTTCATGATGAGGAATTTTGTAGAGGAAAATAATTTGCAACTTAGTTGGTCAGACCGTTTTGGGATATGCTTGGGAATAGCCAAAGGTTTAGCATATATGCATGAAGAATCAAGGCTACGTATAGTGCATAGGGATATGAAGGCAAGCAATATTCTGCTAGACTCGGATCTGATTCCAAAAATCTCTGATTTCGGGTTGGCCAAACTATATGATGATAAGCTCACACACATTAGTAGCAGAGTTGCGGACGATGTAAATATCCTTTTGATTTGCAGAACGATTATTAGTTTTGTTTAGACTCATCGTTCTTGATGTTACAATACAGTGGATATCTTTCACCAGAATACGCCATGCTTGGACACTTGACTGAGAAGACTGATGTGTTTGCTTTTGGTATTGTGGCTGTAGAAATTGTTAGTGGGAGGTCGAACTCTTTGCAAGACTTGGATGATGACTAAAAATACCTTGAATGGGTATTCAATCATATAACAAAATGATTTTGAAAAAATCTCATGTGGTGAAACTTTAGTGTCTTCTTGAATATGTTGCAGGCATGGAGCCTACATAAAAAGAAGAGTGATGTGGAACTTGTTGGAGTTTAAATAAAAGAGTCGTTGCTCGATTTGAAGAAGTCAAATTAGTTTTCTGGTGGTCAATAAAAGACCGAGTATTTTGGCTCTGTTTAAGTTGAATTTGTTAGTCTTGTTTGTTGCTTAAGTTTAGGAAGTCGTTTGTTTTTGTAAGATTATATAAGTCTCTTCATTCATGAATAAAGATAAGGAAGCTTTTTCAGAATCTAAATCGTTTAAGAGCTTTGCTATTACATATTGGTATCAGAGCTCTGTATTTTAGAAACTTCTGAAAAAAAAAAAAGGAAACCGCAGTTTTCTTTCAAATTGGGTGAAGAAATGGGAGAAGAAAAAGTGAAGCTGCCACAATTTGATGGTCACTGGGATCATTGGAGTGAAGTTATGGAAAACTTCTTCAGAGCAAAAGGATTGTGGAGCATGATAGAGATTGGGTTCGAGGATCCAGAAACCACAACAGTGCTCACAACTGAACAGAGGCAACACCTAGAAAATGCAAGGACAAACGATCACAAAGTCAAACACTATCTCTATCAATCAATTGATAGAGAGACTTTTGAACAAATTTTGGATCGAAAGACATCCAAAATCATTTGGGAATCAATGAAAAGAAAATTTGGAGGCAATGAACATGTGAAAAGATCATTGCTACAAAAACTCCAGAGAGATTTCGAACTACTTGAAATGAATGAATCAGAAAAGGTGGAAGAATATTTCAAGCGTGTTCTAACCATTACAAATCAGATGAGAAGTAATGGAGAAGTCATGAGCGACTCAAAGGTGGGGCAGAAAATCTTGAGAACACTCAGTGAGAAATTCACTTATGTGGTGGTGTCCATCGAGGAATCTAAGGACATAGAGAACATTTCTCTTGATGAATTGCAAAGTTCTCTGGCAGTCCATGAACAAAAGTTCAGAAGACAAGAAAAAGGAGATGATCAAGCTCTGAAGGTAACCTATGGGAGAGGAATGGGATTCAGAGGAAGAAGTACAAGTGGAAGAGGCAGAGGACGTGGTCGAGGAAGACCATTTCCAGATAAAAGCACAGTGGAATGTTTTAAGTGTCACAAACTTGGTCATTTTAAAAATGAATGTCCATTGTGGGAAGAAGAAGCAAACTATGCAGATTATGAAGCAAAAGAAGAGATGTTGCTAATGGCATACATCGAAGAAGGAAGTAATATTGAATTCAACATAAGCAATGAAGAAACTGCTGAAAGGATGTTGATGACATATGCTGGGAAGGATGAGAACATAAGGAAAAGAGTTTGGTTTCTTGACTCAGGTTGCTCGAACCATATGAGTGGAAACAAAGAATTATTTTCAAACATGAATGAAAATTTCAGACACTCAGTCAAGTTGGGCAATGACAAGAAAATGGAAGTCTTGGGAAAAGGAAATGTGAAATTGGAGCTAAAGGACATAGTATACATAATAACCGATGTATACTATATACCGGAACTCAAAAATAATTTGCTGAGCCTTGGCCAACTTCAGGAGAAAGACGTGACAATCATCATAAGGAAAGGATTTTGCAAAGTGTATCATGATGAAAAAGGTTTAATAGCAGAAAGCAAAATGAGCCTAAACAGAATGTTTATGCTAATAAATCAAACTGTTGAAAGAAATGCAGAACAACAGCAATGTCTTCAAACATTTTCAGAAGAAATGCCAAAACTATGGCATGAGAGATATGGACACCTTAGTCATCGTGGCATGAAAACATTGCAGAACAAGAATATGGTAAGAGGTCTTCCAAATTTCGATGCTGAAAGATACACCTGCATAAACTGCCTGGTTGGGAAGCAGCCAAGAAACCCAATTCCAAAGAAAAGCTCATGGAGAGCTCAAAGTGTTCTTGAGCTTGTACATTCTGACATTTGTGGCCCAATCACACCTGCATCATCTAGTGGAAAAAGATATGTATTGTGTTTCATAGATGATTATAGCAGGAAGGCGTGGGTGTATCTTCTAAAGGAGAAATCAGAAGCTTTCGAACAGTTCAAAACTTTCAAAAAAAAGGTGGAAACTGAGACAGAAAAGATCATTAAATGTTTGAGAACCGATCGAGGCGGAGAGTACACATCTATGGAATTCTCAAACTACTGCAAAGAGCAAGGAATTCGCAGACAACTCACCACAGCCTACACTCCTCAACAGAACGGCATTGCAGAGAGAAAGAATCGAACAGTTATGAATATGGTTAGGTCCATGCTGTCAGCAAGAAAAGTGCCTAAAGTTTTCTAGGCTGAAGCAGTAAGTTGGACTTTCTACGTCCTAAATCGATGTCCTACTATTGCTGTGAAAAACATTACACCACAAGAGGCTTGGAGTGGAGTCAAGCCAAATGTCGAACACTTCAGAGTTTGGGGATGTATTGGGCATGTACATATTTCTGATGAGAAAAGAGGTAAACTCGATGACAAGAGTACAACTTGCATATTGTTTGGATTCTCAGAAGAATCAAAGGGTTATAGGTTATATAATCCAAGAACAAGAAAGGTGATAATAAGCAGAGATGTAGTGTTTGAAGAATCAAAAGGATGGAATTGGGAAGAAGAAGAACAACATCACACAAATTCTGAACTCACCTGGAATGATGATGATGTAACTTGGGAAGAAAGTGAAGAAGAAAATGAAGAGGAAGAACAAACTGCAGAAAATACAGAAGAAGATTAAAACGAGGAACCAGTAGTAATCAGACGAGTCACAAGACCTCCCTCTTATTTAAAGGATTATATCACTGGAAATATAATCAATGATGAAGAAGATGTTGTATACATGATGGAGATAAATGCCTCTGATCCATTAACATTTGAAGAAGTAGAAAAGAGCTTAAAATGGAGAGAAGCAATGACAGAAGAAATAAATTCAATTGTGAAAAATCAAACATGGAAACTCACTGAACTTCCACGAAGAGCAAAGTGTATCGGTGTGAAATGGATTTACAAGACAAAGTTGAATGAACATGGAGAAGTGAGCAAGCACAAAGCTCGATTAGTGGCAAAAGGTTATTCTCAGAAACATGGGATTGACTACACAGAAGTTTACGCACCTGTGGCACGAATGGACACAATAAGAACCATTCTTTCAACTACAGCACAAAGAGGGTGGGACATTTATCAGTTAGATGTCAAATTAGCTTTCCTTCATGGAATACTTGCAGAAGATGTTTACATTGAACAACCAAAGGGCTATGTAGTGAAAGGGGAGGAAAACAAAGTATACAAACTTCACAAAGCTTTGTATGGCTTAAAGCAAGCCCCAAGGGTCTGGTTTAGTAGGATTGAAGAGTACTTCATCAGGGAGGGTTTCATGAAGTCCCAAAATGAAGAAACTTTGTTTCTCAAGACAAATAAATCTGGTAACATCTTGATCATAAGTGTATATGTAGATGATCTCATATATACTGGAGATAATGTTGCTATGATGATTGAATTCAAACACTCAATGCAAAAAGAGTTTGATATGTCAGATCTTGGGAAGATGAGGTATTTTTTGGGAATAGAAGTATTACAAACGATGAGTGGAACTCACATATCTCAAGCTAAGTATGCATTGGAGGTATTAAAGCGTTTTGGTATGGATAAATGCAATGGAGTTAGAAATCCAATGGTTCTAGGAATCAAGCTTGATATGGATGAAAAAGGAGATCGTGTAGATGAGACTTTCTATAAACAGATAATAGGAAATCTCATGTACCTCACTACAACAAGACCTGATCTGCAATTCTCTGTAAGTTTACTAAGTCGTTTCATGTCTAATCCCACTCAGATGCATTTACAAGCTGCCAAAAGAGTCCTAAGGTATTTGAGTGAGACAATGGACTATGGAATATGGTACAACAAAGAAGGAAATGGAGAGATGGTGGTGTATACTGACAGCGATTTCGCTGGAGATACTGACAGCAGAAAAAACACATCCGGTTACGTTTTTCTACTAAATAATGCAGCAGTTGCTTGGTCTTCAAAGAAGCAACCAATCGTGACACTTTCAACTACAGAAGCAGAGTATGTAGCAGCTTCAATGTGTGCTTGTCAGGCTATTTGGTTCAAGAGAATCTTAGAAGAATTGGGTTACAATGTAGAAGGAAGCACTGTGATTTTGTGTGACAACACTTCGACAATCAAACTTTCAAAGAATCCTGTTTTTCATGGAAGATGCAAACATATTGGAGTTCGTTTTCATTTCTTGAGAGACTTGGTTAACAAAGGGGAAATCAGTCTAGAGCATTGTGTCTCACAAGAACAAATAGCAGACATCTTCACGAAGCCGTTGAAACAAGAAACTTTTGAGACATTGAGAAATAAGCTTGGAATGTGTTCTGCAGCAGATAAGCTAAACTTGGTGAACCAAGTTTAGTTTAGGGAGGGTTTTGTTGGAGTTTAAATAAAAGAGTCGTTGCTCGATTTGAAAAAGTCAAATTAGTTTTCTGGTGGTCAATAAAAGACCGAGTATTTTGGCTCTGTTTAAGTTGAATTTGTTAGTCTTGTTTGTTGCTTAAGTTTAGGAAGTCGTTTGTTATTGTAAGATTATATAAGTCTCTTCATTCATGAATAAAGATAAAGAAGTTTTTTCAGAATCTAAATCGTTTAAGAGCGTTGCTATTACAGAACTAGTAGATCCGAAGCTATCAGTATTTGATGAGGAAGAAGTGAAACTTGTAATCGGTGTGGCATTCTTATGCACACAAACAGATCATACAACACGACCAACAATGTCACTAGTGATAAGAATGTTGACAGGTAATGTGGAGGTCAATGAAGCTCAAGCAAAGCCAAGCTATTATGTCTCGGAGAGGACATTCGATAATGACATGAGTTTCTTAGAAACAAAGAAGCATTCAACCACAAGCCCATTCATATCACATTATTGATACTATGTATTATATCATTGAAGAAAAAATATAAGCTAAAAATAAACACGAGAGACATAATTTTTATTTGAAATATTTCATGAACACAATTATAGTTAATGTGAATTTAAAATATAATTTAAACACAACTATATTTTAATTGATTTAGAAATAAAATATTTATAAAATTTTTTTATTACAAAATCTAACATGTGAATTTTAATTATTAATTGTCAATTTTGTAGGGGAGGGGGAGGGGTTTGAACTTTTTAGTCTTTATAATATAATATTGAAATCTTTTAAAATCCATTACAACTCATTGTAAAATCAAATACTTTTTTAAATCTTTAATAAAATTTTTGTTTAATTAAAATTCATTACAATAACATATGATTTTGTTTGAATCTTTACGTTATTATTTGACAAATATATTTAAAAAAAATAACATTTAATTTGTATAATATTACCTCAAATGCCATTGTAAATAATTTTTTTTTTAATATCAAATATATAGAAAAATTAAAATAGGCATTAGTATTATAAATCTAATATTTAAAATTCAGTTTTTTGTTAATGTATTTGAATCATTTTTATTTGAAAATAATAACTGAACTATATTAATACATCTAGCAACTTAACAAATTATAAAAATTTAATTTACATGCATATTATAAAAATTATATTCATGAATATTATAAAATCTAATATTTAAAATTAAAATCTTTACTAATATAGCTGAATAACTTTTTTACCTGAAAAAATAAACTAATTGTAATATTACATCTAATAATTCAAAATTTCGTATTTATATTTGTACTACGAATATTCTATAAAATATTATTTAAAATAACATTGATAATGATTTAACATTCACTAAAAATAAAAATATAAAAAATATTATAATTAAATAATTATGCGAATAACTAGGGTCAATTTCTAGTTTCTAAATAAAATTCATAAATCAATATGTTTTACTATATCTTTTCAGTGAACTAAATATATTTAAAAATGGTTTATAAGTTTAAAGGAACAGTGTCTTTACAAGCAAGCATTTGAAGCAGAGTTCAATTTATTGAGTTTTAAAGTGTTTGCTAGACCCATTCCTAACACTCATCTATTTGATTACCACTAGACATGATAAATGATTTGTATTGCATAAACTGGCTCAATTCATATGTACCCTTCAAATTCCTCACTATCAGGTTGTGTTGAAGGTGTTAATTACATCAAATGAAGACAAGGTCTATTTTACTCTTCTAATTCCATTAATATAAAATGCTTCTTGGTTCACTTCTAGAAAAAACCATTTTTAATATATTTTTTAAGCAGGACATTTGAGTTTTGTTCATGATGTTTGCAAGATAGGTGGTTACACAATATTCTCAATGATTTTGATATTACATTGTTATTTCCAAAGAATTTTTTTTTGTTGATAATACGACTGCATTACTTTCACATCGTAAATAGTTTTATGTATGAAAATTGATAAAAATATTATTATTTTAAGTTTTTATTTCAAATATAGCATTGTTAGTCTAAATTTTCAAAATTAGCACAAATTTAATATTAAAATATTTTAAAACATCTTTTTAATAAAGAATAATTAAATTCTAAATTAAAAAATCTAAATATAATATTTTAATTATATTTATAATTTATTTATGCTAAATATATATTTTAAAAATAATTTGTACTATTTTTGGAATTTTAAATTTAGAGTGCTAAATTTGGAACAAAATTTTTAAAATATGCTATGTTAGAGTATTATTGTTTTATGTACCACGAACGAACAAAATATATTGAAAACAACATGTAGAATTCGAAGAAAAAAAGTTGAAGAATAGCTCTTTGAAAATCTTCCATGTTCAAATATAGTTCTAAATTGTGCATGTGGTAACAAAAAGTCCTATGTTTTGGTCAATTGCATTTTTTCATGCAAATTGTATTTAGCAAAAAATGTATCAATAGTAAATTTTAGAGATAAATAACATGTCTCATTTACATGGATAAGATTAATAAAATTTTCTTTAACTATCCCATGCTTATCAACAACTACAACCATTTGCTCTTTATTGAAAACATCATCAGATTCATCCACCAACAAACTAAACATCATGATCAATCTCTTGAATTATGTAGTCAACTACTTCAAAAAAACAATGAACACTATCTTTTTGAATTGGAGGAGACACCATTTGATTATTTCCAAGAGCATTTTTCAGTACAACATGATTCACAATCTCATCAAATACTTTGTATGATCTCATCTCTTTGATTAAGATGATATTCCAATATACTTTTGCTTTTACTGAGATCATATGGATCTAAATCAATATCATCACTTGATGGTGTTTTTCTTTTCAAAAATTGATCGATTTTTTTATTTCGTGAATCAAAATAAATTAGTTTACAAAACTGAAAATTAAACATAAATTAAAAACTAAAAAATTAAGCATACAAAAATCTAAACTTACCGATTGATTCTAAATATAATTAGAATTTTATTTGAAATTCTGTAATGTGATATTTAATTTTTAAACTTTGAATTACTACAAATCAGTAAAATAAAATAAAAAGTAAAAAAAAATTACCTGATAGTGAACCCTAGTTTATTTTATTTGGTGAATCAAAATAATCTAGTTAAAATTTAAATTACAAAAAATAAAAAATTAAAGATAAATTAAAAAACTAACAAATTAAGCATACAAAAGTCTAAACTTACCGATCGATTCTAAATATAAAATTTAGAATGTTATTTGAAATCATGTAATGTAATCTCTAATTTTCAAACTTCAAATAATACAAATCATTAAAATAAAATAAAAAAGTAAAAAAAAAACTTCAATCTGATAGTGTTAACCTTAGTTTTTTTCTTCTTTTGTTAACGTAAAGTCAATCTTAGAATGTGGGCGATACTTGACATTTAAAGTTTAAGGTAGGTTTGGAAGAAATATCCAAATTTAAAGAACTGAACTAAAGCCGATCCAAAAAATAGAACCGAATTAGATCGGAATTCATAAATATAATTATTAAAAACAACTTGATCACATAATTTTCTTATATGAAAGACCGTATCATAAAAGTAAAATACTGCATATTTAAATATGAGATAATTAGATTTATATCTACAGCGTGGAAAAAATATTCGTAAATTATATAATATTATTTATTAGTAAATATAAATTAAATATTTATATAATTTTAATTTTTATTCAAAATTATTTTTAATATTAACTTTTATATATGTAAATTAAAGAAAGAAAAATAATTATTTTTTATGAATTTAATATTATTTTTGGTTAGTTAAATAAAATATATTATTTTTAACCAAATTAATAACAGTGACATATATTGTAATTATTCTAATAACTTAAGTCTATTTATATATTTATTTGAAACTCGTTGTGGTGATGACACGTCAGCATGACATTTGTGTTAATAATACATCAGTATAACGTTATTTTCTTAAAATGTTTTTCAAATAATATATTAAAGATTTCATTTCTTTATTCTCTTAATGGTTGCAAAGAAATATATATTTTCTATAGTCTTGATAATTTGCTTGCTATCGGCGGTTGCGGCTGCATCAACACTGCTGTTGTGGTTATAGTATATATTATTTGTTTGTCTGCCGTCAGTAGTTGTGGTTGTGGTTGATCGTAAATTTTTAATCGTACCGCTATTTTAATCAACGGTAAAAAAAATTGTGACGCAAAACGCAATGTCTGAACGTTACGATTGATCACAAGCAGATACGATAGTTAAATAAACAACAATCTACCACAATCACAGTCGCAAGAAACTACGGTTGAAAAACGAACAAGACTTATCTGTTATTTGTATATACGATCAAATCTCTAGCAGTTAAGTTCATTTTCCATATGTGTATTATTATTTCTTGTATATACATTGCTACTCTCTTAATCATTTTAAGCAGAAAATTAAACTTTTTTTACGGTATCACAGCAAGATTGAAGATAAACTATTTTCTTTTAATCTTTTCATTCATAGAATCTTTGTAAACCCATCTTTCGTTCAAGATTGAAAGTAATTACAGCCAAGACTTATCTCTTTCCTTCTCAATAGTCAAAACTCTCTTTTATGGGCTATGGAATCATGTAGTTGACGGAATCAGGTTAGATATAACATAAGTCATCTTGACCATCATGACCAAGGAGCCAAAGAAATGGTTTGAAAAGGATCAACTTGCAGTAACACTAATCCAAAGATCTCTTGAGACAAAACAATATATGCAGCTTATTCCTTTATTGATAATGCAAAATAATTATGAGATACTATAAAGCGGGTATACAGAAACATGACGAACATATGTCGTATCTATGAGATCAAAAAAGTGTTAGGTGAATTATACCAAGATGGGAGACCATTTATTGACATCCTCACCAAGATTTCCCACAACTACTGATTTGGTGGTATCAGTTGAACGAGCAGAACAAGATAACTCATCTATCATCCTGTCTTAATTGGGTTCTGGTTAGGTTGCACTGAAACCGATATGAAAATTGAAAACGGAAATGGAAACAAAAAACGGTAAAACTAAAATTTTAAAAAATGGATACGGTATAGATATGACAAAAAAATTATAAGAAAAATATCCATAAATTAAAACTAAAATATCATAACTTAATAAAATTGAATTTCAATATCAGACTAAAGAAAAATAAGTTAATAAATAAGTAATTTTTTTTTTCAAAATTGGATTTATCTAACAATTTATACAAAATTAAAAATGTTTTACCCAAATCACACATTTTAATTTTTTCATTTTTTGTCAATTTTTTATATAAAATATAATTTATAACATATTAATCATAATTAATCAATATTAACCATAAAATTAAACGTTGAAACGTTTCGGAATCGCTTTGGAAACGGTCGCAATATCTCCATTTTATGAAAATGGTACAGGAACGTTTACGAACCATCTCCAAAATATTTCTGTTGTAAAAACGTTTCGAAAACGGGAGACGTCACTATAAGAATTCTCGTGTGCAACACGTTATAAGAATTAACAAGCTACCTTTCTATGATGACATATGTTACATGATTGGCAAAAAACAATATGGGTTACGATTTGTTAGAAGTTGTATTGAAAGTATGGATTTTAAAACTAAAAGGCCATAGAGACATCAACGTAACGATGTCTAATCATAAAAAAGAAAGATATCGGGAATTTCATCTACATTCGAAATCCAAAAGACTCACAGAAGAAATATCCAAAGTGCAAAGTTCAACCTTCACATGCAAACACCAACCAATATTCGGAGAGTTTTGGAGGTTTTACTTAAGGAGTACGGTATCTCAAAGGAGTCTGAACACGATCTTAACAATGTTAACAAAAATTTCTTTCTTAGCTCAATCAAAATTGTTTCTCCATTTATTATCGATTCCAGAACATCAAGTCACGTAGTGAGTGATCCTAACATAGTTACAAACAATAACATGCATAAATGAGAAGTAGTTATAGCAAATGGAGTAAAATAGAGATGTTAAAAAGGGTTTAAAAGTTTATGGTTAATCCGCACCATTAAAATATGCGTAAATCTTAATTTTGATACATTGTATAGAAAGTTTTTAGTGTTAATTTAGGGATAAGTTTAAAATATTAGGATTAAAAAAGGTTAACCATGTTATATCTTAAGTTTTCTTAATTTTTAATTAAATATTTCTCTTTTAAAATTATAACATTTTTTACTAAAAATGCAAAATAATCTTTCTCATCAAAACCAAAAATATTATTTTTCATCAATAATGAAAATAGTATTTTCCCGCCAAAATTACAAATAGCGTTTTTTTGCCAAGACTGTAAAATGATATTTTCTTGCCAATTTCAAAAATGATATTTTCTTGCAAAAAACACAAAATAGCATTTTTACACAAAATATCATTTCTCATCAAAACTACAAAATATCGTTTTTGTCAAACCGCAAAATAGTGTTTTCTGTCAAAAACGAAAAATAACTTATTATTTTCAAAATCGCAAAATAACATTTTCTCGATTAAAGTGTAAAACATAATTTTTTGCCAAACGCGCATAATGACATTTTTTCCAAAACCGTAAAATGATATTTTCTTGCAAAATTTTTAAAATAACATATTATCGCCAAAAGTCGCAAAATTTTTTTTAATTTAAAATAATAATAATTTAATTTATACAAAATTTGTATATAACTTGAATGTAAAAATATTTATTTTCTATCATAAACATATATAAAAATGATGAAAATTTGATGGGTTTAAAATAGGTTACAAAGATAACCTTATTTCTTAAATATTGGTACACTAACATAGGGTTAAGGTTAATTTAGGGTCGAGGACAGATTAATTTAGGGTTATGTCGATCTGGATTTGAAAACCCATATTGATATTTTTGGAAATGGAAATATGAAGTTATTTGATAAAAATACTAAAGTTTTAGTTACAAATAATCTTTTATATGTTTGTCAAGATACAAATGATTTTAGTTGTGATGTTTTAGTACTAATGCATATTTCAGGATACTAATATAGGAAAGAAGATCGGAACATGATCAACAAAGAACGGCTTATATTGTGTTGATTTTAATTCTTCTCCTATTAGTTCATTTGTTCTTCTTGTTTCTCTGAAATTAAAAGCATCTCAAGTTTGTGGCATGCTAAACATGATAATGATGTATAAAGATATTTCTAAAAGATTTTGGAGTGATGATGTTACAACTGTGTGTTACCTCCGGAGTCGGACTTAACTATAATCAAAATAAATCCATGTTTGCGTTACTCAATATAAATAAAAAAATATGTCTTTATTACAAAAGTATTCTTATCACAATAAAAAATAAAAAATATATTAGTTTCTTAAACTTTTTGGTTCAATTCTTTGTAACAACATAATTTTTTGAATAAAAATTAAATTATCATAAATACAAATAAATAATTTACATTAAAAAAGGATATTGGATGTGTATGTTTTTTCATATTCCAAATTCAAATAAGTAAGCTCGATCCCAAAAATATAAGGTGTCTTTTTATAGGATATTCTTTAATTCAGAAAAGATATAAAATTTATCATGTTGAAAGATATATGTTTAAAACAAAAAGTTATATGTTAATCAAATTTCTAATTTGTAGATAATAAAAATGTGTAGATATCTACCACTCAAAAAAACTATAAACGTGAGAAAGTCTAAGAGAAAACAAATATGAATTTAGGTATAAAAAATAATCTGTTATCTTATTTATTTTTCAAATCTATTTAATTCAAATCTTTTGGAAGTATTCGACTTTCATATTTTAATGGCACGATTTGTTAGAAATTTAAAATATATTATTTAGATTTTTTTTTTTATAATATTTTATACAAGAAAATATTTTTTCTTCTTATAAATTCAAACATGATTCTGAGATAAAGATGAATACTTATTTACTAATAGAAACATGGTTTAGTAGACTTTAGTTTTGGTTGTTTCGGTTATATAAAACCGATTATTTATATTGGTTTATCAAGTTGATTGTAGAAGGATAATTTAAACGAGTATACCATAAACGAACATTGACTGAGATAGATGAACATAAAAAAATGAAACTTTTGGTAACAACAAATGATGTATGACTTTTGTTTGTTTTCATAATATAAATATTGGCAAAATAACTACCGTGACCAAATATCAACTTCCGAGTAAGATCCTAGATTTTACAAAAAATGGAAGTGAACTAATGATTGCATGTAAATGTTTAACTAAGATATTGACATTCGAAACATTAAATTGGAATGTAGAAATGAATAATACATCATGAAGAACAATTTTGTCATTTAATCTAATGGATCATATGGGGAGGAATAAGTGGTCTAGTGGTTGTACCACCTCTATGTCCATCCCAAAGGTGTAGAGTTCGACTCCACCGCCCCTCGCAAGAGGATGCTAAATCTTCGTATGAAGATATTAGACTATTGGGTCGGCCCGTTGTGATCCAGTGATAAAAAAAAATCTAATGGATCATATTCTAACAATGCTCATTATAGTCTCATTAGAGAGATTTACAAAGATATTTACTAATTTTTAAAAACTTAAGAACGAATTCCTAAATTGGGATCCAAAAATTAGGAGAGATATCATTTTTATTAGAAATAGAAATGAGCGTATCATACAAAATAGGAGAATGTAGTATCAGAAATGTACTATCAATGAGACATTTGGTAGTGAAGTTGAATTAGAAGCTTGAGAAGCTATTACAAATGGTTTGACACATGGAATAATTAGTTGATTTTGAATTTGATCTACCATGTTATAAATTTCGTTTAAACTTTGTATGTATTTTATGTTGATGATTTGACCTCATGGCAGCATACAAATCATTTAATCCTATTAGAAACTTTATTACATGCTTGTTTCAATATCATTTAATAACTCTTCGACTTTTACAATTACAAATGCATATATTGTGAGATTTGATGTTATCTAGTTGCTGCCAAAGAGTTTACATCTTCGTAAAGTATATAGAAAGTTCTATATATTCTTGTATCATAGTTAAAATTTCTGATTTCAACTAATATTTTATGAAGAATATTAATGATGTGAAATCATTTCAATAAATCCAATATGCTATTATTCTTGTTCTAGATTTGAGCAGCATTATTGTAATACAATATGCTATTATTATCTCTTGATTTACTATATTCAACAATGATTTAACCATGCTATTACATCGATTTTTGATCCTAAAAATCACTATTGATTCATTTGATCTAGATAATGTTTCATAAATTAAATTCCATTTGTTTTTATATTTCAAAATTATAATCATCACAACTTGTCATCTATTATAATTAAATCTATAAAGATTATTTGACACTATCAAAAAGTGGTAGGAAATCATGCAGTAGTGGTCGGTTTTATCATAAACATAAGTCAATTGATGAAATGACAACAAAACATGAAGAAACACCAAAACTGTGAATGGAAGTTTAACTTAAAAAGTACTATATTGTATAATGATAAGTAAAACATATAACATTATAATTATTATATAAGATATTTTTTATTTATCTTTTTAATATAGTGTTATATATAACATATCTTTATGTATTTTATTCTTTGATTTTACATTATTATTTTATTTTTAATAAATTCTATTTAGTATATACATTTTGATATTTAAATTATATTTCATTCGGCTATTTCTTTAAAAAAAATACTATTACATATTTATTAATTTTAAATATTCATTATGTTTATTTTATTTTTTTTTAACTACCATAATCATATTCATTTATATTTAATTTTTATATTTTTCTATTTATTGTATTCATAAAATTGATCGCGAATTAGAACTTTTAAATAAAAAGATAATGAATATAAAGTATATATGCTAATTTCAATTTATGTTTTAATGAGAAATGAAAAATAAACAAAAAATTTAAAAAAATAAAAGAAAATCACTACGTAATATAGAATTGAATATGTGCAACGCACGGATCAATTTTAAATACAGTTAATTAATTTCCTAAAATAAAACTAGAAACTTCTTTTTTACCTAACAACATAATATTTTCTTAATAGAAAAAAATAATTAGTAATTTTTTTTGTCGACCACAAATTAATACTTTTCTTAATTAATGATGAACCAGTTTTTTTTAATTGAGCATATTAAAGTTTTAGTTGTTCTAAAATTTACAAATAATTTTTTACTGTTCATCATAGTACAAGAAATTAAACATAAAAATCCATATGTAATATAGAATTAAATTTTTAATATCATTAAGTAATTTTCTAAAATAAAAGTTTGAAATTTTGATTTTTTTCTAAACTTGTTTTCTATCTAACAAATTAATATTTTCTTAATTAAAAAAACAGTTAATAATATTTTCTTTTTTAACCACAAATTAATTCTTTTCTTAATTAATCATGAACCCGTGTTTTTTAATTGAACATATTAAATTTTTAATTGTTCTAAAATTTACAAAATAATCTTTTATCTGTTTGTCAAACTACAAAAAATTAAAACATAAAAATCGATACGTAATATAGAATTGAATAAGTGCAATACACAAATCAATTTATAGTATTATTAAGTAATTTCCTAAAATAAAAGTTTCAAACATCAATTTTCTCCTAATCTATCTAGAAAAAACAGTTAATAATATTTTTTTTTTCAACGACAAATTAATATTTTTCTAAATTAATCATAAACTAGTGTTTCTTAATTGAACATATTAAATTTTTAGTTGTTCTAAAATTTACAAATAATCTTTTATCTGTTCATCAAACTACAAGAAATTAAAACATAAAAATCGATACATAATATAGAATTAAATATGTGTAACATACGGATCAATTTATAATATCATTAAGTAATTTCCTAAAATAAAAATTTGAAACATCGAGTTTCTCCAAATCTATCTAGAAAAAACAGTTAGTAATATTTTCTTTTTTTCAACAACAAATTAATATTTTTCTTATTAATTATGAACCGATGTTTTTTCTTAATTGAACATATTAAAGTTTTAGTTGTTATAAAATTTACAAATAATCTTTTATTTGTTCATCAAACCACAAGAAATTAAAACATAAAATCGATACGTAATATTGAATTAAATACGTGCAACGCACGGATCAATTTATAATATCATTAAGTAATTTCCTAAAATAAAAATTTGAAACATCGATTTTCTCCTAATCTATCTAAAAAAACAGTTAATAATATTTTCTTTTTTTTCAGCAACAAATTAATATTTTTTTAATTAATCATGAACCGGTGTTTTTTCTTAATTAATCATGAACCGGTATTTTTTCTTAATTGAACATATTAAAGTTTAAATTGTTATAAAATTTACAAATAATCTTTTATCTGTTCATCAAACCACAAGAAATTAAAATATAAAAATCGATATGTAATATAGAATTAAATACGTGCAATGCACGGATCAATTTATAATATCACTAACTCATTTCCTAAAATAAAAGTTTGAAACACTGATTTTCTCCTAATCTATCTAGAAAAAACAGTTAATAATATTTTTTTTCAACGACAAATTAATATTTTTCTTAACTAATCATGAACGGATATTTTTTCTTAATTGAACATATTAATGTTTTAGTTATTCTAAAATTTACAAATAATCTTTTATCTGTTCATCAAACTACAAGAAATTAAAACATAAAATCGATACGTAATATTGAATTAAATACGTGCAACGCACGGATCAATTTATAATATCATTAAGTAATTTCCTAAAATAAAAATTTGAAACATCGATTTTCTCCTAATCTATCTAAAAAACAGTTAATAATATTTTCTTTTTTTTTTCAGCGACAAATTAATATTTTTCTTAATTAATCATGAACCGGTGTTTTTTCTTAAATAATCATGAACCGGTGTTTTTCTTAATTAATCATGAACCGGTATTTTTTCTTAATTGAACATATTAAAGTTTAAATTGTTATAAAATTTACAAATAATCTTTTATCTATTCATCAAACCACAAGAAATTAAAATATAAAAACTGATATGTAATATAGAATTAAATACGTGCAATGCACGGATCAATTTATAATATCACTAACTCATTTCCTAAAATAAAAGTTTGAAACACTGATTTTCTCCTAATCTATCTAGAAAAAACAGTTAATAATATTTTTTTTCAACGACAAATTAATATTTTTCTTAATTAATCATGAACGGATATTTTTTCTTAATTGAACATATTAATGTTTTAGTTATTCTAAAATTTACAAATAATCTTTTATCTGTTCATCAAATTACAAAAAATTAAAACATAAAAATCGATACGTAATATTTAATTAAATACGTGCAACGCACGGAACAATTTATAATATCATTAAGTAATTTCCTAAAATAAAAATTTAAAACTTCTATTTTCTCCTAATCTATCTTAAAAACAGGTAATAATATTTTCTTTTTTTTTCAGCGACAAATTAATATTTTTCTTAATTAATCATGAACCGGTGTTTTTTCTTAATTAATCATGAACCGGTATTTTTTTCTTAATTGAACATATTAAAGTTTAAATTGTTATAAAATTTACAAATAATCTTTTATCTGTTCATCAAACCACAAGAAATTAAAATATAAAAATCGATATGTAATATAGAATTAAATACGTGCAATGCACGGATCAATTTATAATATCACTAACTCATTTCCTAAAATAAAAGTTTGAAACACTGATTTTCTCCTAATCTATCTAGAAAAAACAGTTAATAATATTTTTTTTCAACGACAAATTAATATTTTTCTTAATTAATCATGAACGGATATTTTTTCTTAATTGAACATATTAATGTTTTAGTTATTCTAAAATTTACAAATAATCTTTTATCTGTTCATCAAACTACAAGAAATTAAAACATAAAATCGATACGTAATATTGAATTAAATACGTGCAACGCACGGATCAATTTATATTATCATTAAGTAATTTCCTAAAATAAAAATTTGAAACATCGATTTTCTCCTAATCTATCTAAAAAACAGTTAATAATATTTTCTTTTTTTTTCAGCGACAAATTAATATTTTTCTTAATTAATCATGAACTGGTGTTTTTTCTTAATTAATCATGAGCCGGTGTTTTTCTTAATTAATCATGAACCGGTATTTTTTCTTAATTGAACATATTAAAGTTTAAATTGTTATAAAATTTACAAATAATCTTTTATCTGTTCATCAAACCACAAGAAATTAAAATATAAAAATCGATATGTAATATAGAATTAAATACGTGCAATGCACGGATCAATTTATAATATCACTAACTCATTTCCTAAAATAAAAGTTTGAAACACTGATTTTCTCCTAATCTATCTAGAAAAAACAGTTAATAATATTTTTTTTTCAACGACAAATTAATATTTTTCTTAATTAATCATGAACGGATATTTTTTCTTAATTGAACATATTAATGTTTTAGTTATTCTAAAATTTACAAATAATCTTTTATCTGTTCATCAAATTACAAAAAATTAAAACATAAAAATCGATACGTAATATTTAATTAAATACGTGCAACGCACGGAACAATTTATAATATCATTAAGTAATTTCCTAAAATAAAAATTTAAAACTTCTATTTTCTCCTAATCTATCTTAAAAACAGTTAATAATATTTTCTTTTTTTTCAGCGACAAATTAATATTTTTCTTAATTAATCATGAACCGGTGTTTTTTCTTAATTAATCATGTACCGGTATTTTTTTCTTAATTGAACATATTAAAGTTTAAATTGTTATAAAATTTACAAATAATCTTTTATCTGTTCATCAAACCACAAGAAATTAAAATATAAAAATCGATATGTAATATAGAATTAAATACGTGCAATGCACGGATCAATTTATAATATCACTAACTCATTTCCTAAAATAAAAGTTTGAAACACTGATTTTCTCCTAATCTATCTAGAAAAAACAGTTAATAATATTTTTTTTCAACGACAAATTAATATTTTTCTTAATTAATCATGAACGGATATTTTTTCTTAATTGAACATATTAATCTTTTAGTTATTCTAAAATTTACAAATAATCTTTTATCTGTTCATCAAACTACAAGAAATTAAAACATAAAATCGATACGTAATATTGAATTAAATACGTGCAACGCACGGATCAATTTATAATATCATTAAGTAATTTCCTAAAATAAAAATTTGAAATATCGATTTTCTTCTAATCTATCTAAAAAACAGTTAATAATATTTTCTTTTTTTCAGCGACAAATTAATATTTTTCTTAATTAATCATGAACCGGTGTTTTTTCTTAATTAATCATGAACCGGTATTTTTTTCTTAATTGAACATATTAAAGTTTAAATTGTTATAAAATTTACAAATAATCTTTTATCTGTTCATCAAACCACAAGAAATTAAAATATAAAAATCGATATGTAATATAGAATTAAATACGTGCAATGCACGGATCAATTTATAATATCACTAACTCATTTCCTAAAATAAAAGTTTGAAACACTGATTTTCTCCTAATCTATCTAGAAAAAACAGTTAATAATATTTTTTTTCAACGACAAATTAATATTTTTCTTAATTAATCATGAACGGATATTTTTTCTTAATTGAACATATTAATGTTTTAGTTATTCTAAAATTTACAAATAATCTTTTATCTGTTCATCAAATTACAAAAAATTAAAACATAAAAATCGATACGTAATATTTAATTAAATACGTGCAACGCACGGAACAATTTATAATATCATTAAGTAATTTCCTAAAATAAAAATTTAAAACTTCTATTTTCTCCTAATCTATCTTAAAAACAGTTAATAATATTTTCTTTTTTTTCAGCGACAAATTAATATTTTTCTTAATTAATCATGAACCGGTGTTTTTTCTTAATTAATCATGAACCGGTATTTTTTCTTAATTGAACATATTAAAGTTTAAATTGTTATAAAATTTACAAATAATCTTTTATCTGTTCATCAAACCACAAGAAATTAAAATATAAAAATCGATATGTAATATAGAATTAAATACGTGCAATGCACGGATCAATTTATAATATCACTAACTCATTTCCTAAAATAAAAGTTTGAAACACTGATTTTCTCCTAATCTATCTAGAAAAAACAGTTAATAATATTTTTTTCAACGACAAATTAATATTTTTCTTAATTAATCATGAACGGATATTTTTTCTTAATTGAACATATTAATGTTTTAGTTATTCTAAAATTTACAAATAATCTTTTATCTGTTCATCAAACTACAAGAAATTAAAACATAAAATCGATACGTAATATTGAATTAAATACGTGCAACGCACGGATCAATTTATAATATCATTAAGTAATTTCCTAAAATAAAAATTTGAAACATCGATTTTCTCCTAATCTATCTAAAAACAGTTAATAATATTTTCTTTTTTTTTTCAGCGACAAATTAATATTTTTCTTAATTAATCATGAACCGGTGTTTTTTCTTAATTAATCATGAACCGGTTTTTTTTTCTTAATTGAACATATTAAAGTTTAAATTGTTATAAAATTTACAAATAATCTTTTATCTGTTCATCAAACCACAAGAAATTAAAATATAGAAATCGATATGTAATATAGAATTAAATACGTGCAATGCACGGATCAATTTATAATATCACTAACTCATTTCCTAAAATAAAAGTTTGAAACACTGATTTTCTCCTAATCTATCTAGAAAAAACAGTTAATAATATTTTTTTTTCAACGACAAATTAATATTTTTCTTAATTAATCATGAACGGATATTTTTTCTTAATTGAACATATTAATGTTTTAGTTATTCTAAAATTTACAAATAATCTTTTATCTGTTCATCAAATTACAAAAAATTAAAACATAAAAATCGATACGTAATATTTAATTAAATACGTGCAACGCACGGAACAATTTATAATATCATTAAGTAATTTCCTAAAATAAAAATTTAAAACTTCTATTTTCTCCAAAATTTCGTTTTTATCTAACAGATTAATATTTTCTCAATTCAAAAAAAGAATAGTTAATAGTATTTTTTGTCAACCACAAATTAATACTTTTCTTAATTGATGATGAACCAGAGTTTTATCTAATAGCCCTTATCTAATAGCCCTATTATGATACATTGATTATATAAATCAACTAAGTAGTCGAGGAAAAAAACATTCAACGAAGCGACTTGAAATTATGTAAAAAAGAAAAAAATCAGAGCATGAAAAACATCGATTCGAAGCGCCGCTGTCAGAAGACCCTTCATTTTCGTTGAAGCTCCTCCGTCTAGTTCCAATTCTCTTTTGAGATCGCTCTTGATTATCTGAAAAATCCTTCCTTTATCGTTCGCTTTTTCTGGTATAGTCTATGTAAGATTCCATCTCCTTGCTTCTGTATATTAAACCTCCGGTTGTTTGTGTAAGCTCTAAACTTTGATTACGACTGTGTGTTAATACCCTTTTCGGAGTTTTAACATTCGAGTCCATCTGATACAAATCTGGTGAATTTTGAAAATATGTTTTGAACGATGTATGTTGGATTGTTTTGAATTACAAGCAATGACCATATGGATACAGTTAGGTCTAGAGATGATCTTCAGAAGAGTTTTGTAGTTTTTTGGCAGTTCAAAGATGAGGGTTTAACTTTTCAAGTCACTGGATTTTGCAATGCAGCATGTTTGTGAGTTAAAAGGATAAATATGTTTATGGGATTAATATGTGCACTTGCTTACTAGATATCTTGAATTTTTTTTAACTTGAATCGGTTTTGAGAATTGTTGTGATTGAGTAGGATCATTTTTTCCAGTTGTGGATGTGATATATACATTGATTGGTTACTTTTGATTTTACTTTGGATTGCTTCTGCCTTCATTTCTCTCTTCCTTTATGTGCATATCCTTTACTATCATTAACTAACTTACAAATGTATTTGCAGTGTGATTATGCTGTTTGTACGATACATTGTTTGAATTTTATCTGGAAGAACCGGTGTCTAACCTATCTCTTGATTGGTTGTTTTTGCTCTGCAGTTTCTCTACATCAATCTCATTACTGAGCAGTCGGTTCAGTTTCATCTATCTGGTATTGTGTCTGGTCACTCTATACTACCGCTATTAGTCAAACACCTCTTTTCTATTTATTATATCTTGAAGAGGGGAGTATATTAGAAGACTGCCAATGGAATGTAATAAAGACGAGGCTACGAGGGCTAGAGAAATTGCAACGAGGAGGTTCTTAGCAAATGATGTTTCGGCGGCCAGGAAATTTGCCTTGAAGGCTCAGTTCCTGTATCCTGAACTCGATGGAATTTCCCAAATGGTGGCCACATTTGATGTGCACTTATCTGCACAGAATATAATACATGGGGAGATAGATTACTACGGTGTACTTGGTCTGAATCCCGAGGCTGATGACGAAACAGTGAGGAAACGTTACAGAAAGTTGGCTGTAATGCTTCATCCTGACAGAAACAAATCGGTTGGAGCAGAGGAAGCTTTTAAGTTTCTTTCCCAGGCATGGGGTGTGTTCTCTGACAGGGCAAAAAGAGCTGACTATGACCTGAAGAGGAATCTGAGATTGTATGAGGGAGGAGGGGCTTCATCATCAAAGACTGCAAACAATGGATTTCAGAAAGTTGCGAAAACAAGTGCTAACCCTACAAAAGTAAAGAGTTCAAAGAGAGGTACAAAACGGCCAAGTGATGCCTCTGCTGCTGCTGCTGCTGCTGCTACTGCTGCTGCTGCTACTGCTTCCTCTACTGGAGCCCATAAAACAACTGCTGATGGAACTTTTTGGACTGTATGCCGTACTTGCAGAACACAGTATGAATATCATCGTGTTTACCTAAACCAGAACCTCCTGTGTCCCAACTGTCATAAGCCGTTTATAGCTGTGGAAACTGATCCTCCAGGTTCAGGTTCAATCCGCAAGACCTTTCACGAGCACCAATTTGACTCTCTCCGTCATGCAACAGACGCAAGAAACAAAAATCTATCTGGAAGAGACAATAATGGGGTGTATGGTGAATATGAGTCATTCGAGTTGGGTAGTGTGTTCACTGGAACCAAAAATGCTGTTCATGCTGCACAGACCGGGTCACGAAAAGACGAGGTGGTGCGTAGAGAGTATAACAAAAGGGTGGCTGGTGGTGCTTCATCAACAAATGCTCCAAAAAGGAGAAAGGTTATGGAAAATGCAGTTGCTGGTGCCAACGGTGCAAGTTGTTCTGTCACCAAGTCCAACCGTTTGAAAGAATTTACAGAGGATGAGCTGAAGACTTTATTGAAGAAGAAAGCTAAACCAATAATCTGCAGAAAGCTGAAAGAACTATGCACCGTTGTTGCTGAAACTGAAACTAATGCAAACCAAACGGGAATGGAAACTGAGAAAACTGAGAATCTCGATGTGGCCAATGCAGGCTCTTCAAGAAACAAAAATGCCATTGAATTATGCTGTGTTACCTCCATTCAGGATGCTTGTGGGACTGCTAAAGAATTGAATTCCTTGGGAGGCTTGATGGTAGATGTTCCTGATCCAGATTTCTGTGACTTTGACAAGGATCGAATGGAAAAATCATTCAGTGATAACCAGATATGGGCTTCTTACGATTCTATTGATGGAATGCCTAGATCCTATGTCATGATACATAAGGTTATCTCTATAGATCCATTCAAAGTGTGTATCATTCGGCTTACTTCAGAAACAAACAGTGAGCTTAGCTCAACAAATTGGCTTGGTTTTGGTATTCCAAAAACATGTGGAGATTTTAGAGTTGGGAAGACCCAAATCTGCAGGTCACCTTACATTTTCTCACACAAAGTAAAGCTGATCAAAGGCAATCACGGAGAATTTCTTATATACCCTAGAAAAGGTGACGTATGGGCACTATATCGGAGCTGGTCCCATAACTGGAACTATCTTGCAGGAGGCGGAACTATTGAGTACGACATAGTGGAAGTACTTGAAGGATATACAGAGGAATATGGTGTATCAGTGGTTCCTATGGTTAAAGTTGCTGGTTTCAAATCTGTGTTTCACCATCATTTGGATCCCAAAGAAATCAAAAGGATCCAAAAAGATGAACTGTCAAGATTCTCTCATCGGATACCGTCTTACTTGCTCACAGGTCATGAAGCCCCGGATGCACCAAGAGGTTGCAGACAGCTCGATCCAGCAGCAACCCCGTGGAAGCTTCTTAAGATCATCGGTAAGATGTAAAACATTTTGTGTTCTGGTAATTTAGTTTGCGTTAAACAAGAAACATTGATGTTTTGTTTTGTTCTAATTTGCTGAATAACAAAGAATATTTAATGCTAAGTTTTCATTGTGTTTTGTTCTAATTTGCTGGGTAACAAAGAATCTTTAATGCTAACGAAAACAAAAATTGTAGCTTTAAAGAATGACTTTCATTACAAAAAGTAAGTTTGAGTTGCAATTACATCGAAGAAGACAACAAAAACTAATCAAAAATCTGTTTCAAAAGACTCTTCAAGCACAATTTCACGGCAAAGAGGGCAAGAATTACGCCTCGTTAACCACTCGCTGATACAGTCTATGTGAAACTGATGCGAACATTGTGACAGCATAATTGTTTCATCATTGCCATTGTCGCCGCGCAAAGCCTCCAGACAGATCGCACATTCTTCTTCTTCGTTTTCGTCTTCTTCTTCTTCGTTTTCGTCTTCTTCTTCTTCGTCTTCTTCTTCTTCGTCTTCTTCTTCTTCAACCCTTTGAGTCTCTGTTTCCTGACGAGGAGAACCAGGAATCGCAAAGAAGACGTTCTGGGTCAAAACGACGTTAACGGACATGAGATAAGCATGTCGAAACCCGAAGTTCAGAATAGGTTGACTAGCGATCCTCTCAGTGATATGAAGTGACAATAGAGGATCATGGAGATGAGAATCGAGTAGAGGAAAGAGTGTATTGAAACTGAGTTCGTAGCTAAAGAGATTCAAACGGATTGGGAGAGGAGGCGATGGAGAAAATCCAATACAAGTCACTCTTCCGTCTGATTCATCAACGACGAATCTCCTGAATTCGCGGAAGACATTGATGCAAACTGTGTCGTTGCTTAATGGATGAACTAAGGTTTGGTTTAACAACATCATCGCATCAATTTTTACTGTAACAGCTCCACTCTCCATATTTGCAGGAAGAAATTCAACAAAAAAAAAGAATAGAGAAAAGAGAGATGAAATCGATTTGAGTTGAATGTTGTTGATGTTAACTTATATATATAGAGAGAGAGATTCTACAAAACCATTAAAGCTCAATTTCCTTTTCTTCGTCTTTACGTATTTCTTTTTTTCCTTAAACTCATAACGTTGTTTCCTTTTTTCAGTTGCTTATTTCCATTTTTTGTCAACATACAATTTACAATAATTATCAGAAATAAACCATCAACGGATATAATATCCTTCACGTTATAGCAAATACTATGCTGTGATTTTAAAATTATCACACTCAAAATTTATTAATCAAAAAAATCAAAACCCTAAATTAAAAAAAAAACTCAAACAAATTATTTATTTTTATTTATAATTTATTTAAAATAAATAATTATTTTTAAATAATTAACATCTCTCACAGTCAAAACTAAACATACAACCTACAAGATAAGAAATAAGTTCAATTTCCAAAATTACCACAAAAGGAAAAGAGCAAGCTGTAAAAATCTGACCTAACAGATAAAATAATAAAGATAATTTTTTAAAACAGTATATTTTAGTTTTTATTTCAAATATATCATCATAATTTTAAATTTTAATTAACAGCACTAATTTAATATTAAAATATTTTTAATAATTATTAGTCAAGAAAATCCAAACTCTAAATTAGAAAATAGAAACATAAACATAGTTTTTTAGTTTTAGTTGTAATTTAATTTAATAAATAATATTTTTCGTATAAAAATTTATGATATCTTAAAATTTTAATTTTAATTTATTAGATTTTAAACAAAAATTTTGAAAATTATTATTTTAATATATTACTCAAACAATAATTTAACGATCTCCACCTTAAAACATGTCCTACATGTGTTCATCTCTCTCAAGAGTTTCTAACGTCTCCATATTAATGACCATTTTTGAAACTACAATTAAACATTGAAAAAAATATTCATAACCAAAGAACTAGAGAAATACCTTGTAGTGGCATCAAATCAACTTTTATAGACAAATATAACACTGCGTTTATAAAGTTTCATATATAGTATTATAAACATATACAAAAAAACTATTATATCCTTATTTTATATAATTTGTGTTGACGGGCATCAAACCAAAGGAGGCCACGATTTGTCTCCGGCAGAAAATCTGCGGAAACGAGATCTACATCTTCTTCTCTGGCATGATCTCTAGCAACATCATCTCCCGCGAAATCTTTTCAATTTCGTCTCCTTCATTTCGTTGATTTCAGAAGGATCTTTTCAATTTCGCAATGTCAACATCATCTCCGGCTATATCTCTTCAAATTCGACCTTCTCCTTGAACATATCATCTGTAAAATCAACCACGTCATCTGCTATGGTTGACACAAGAAGCAACACGAAAGTAAAACTAAACCAAATATGAGATTTTTCCATTTTTCTTCTTGTGCAGATTGACAGCTTTGATATAGTCATTGTGTCACAACATTGTTATCACTAAGCTTTATAGTTTCTGAGTAAAACTAATAGCTTTCTCAGTAAGACTAATAGTTTTCTGCCACTATTCCTCTTTGAATGCTTGGTTACCCTGAGATAACATTTTATATGAGATAATATAACTTAACTAACCTTCTCTTTAGCACTTTCACCTGACTCTTCTTGCCTGATAGTCTTTCTAGATGATTTGTATCGGCAATAATGATACAATTTTCTTGCAAAGATGCATATATTGACTACATTTTGTCTAGTAAAAAGTGATCATTCCCATGTCTTTCTATGAAAAAAAACTGAAACAGGGCACTTCGCTTCTTTCTTGGCCCATCTAAATGCATCTTTGATACTATGACTTTAAGCTGGTATGTTGTATGCGTGGAGTCTCATATCCTTTTCTATCATGTTTGATAGGTACAATAATAATGTATAAAACTCTCTTCAATGACCTAAAGTTCTTCGGTTGGGTAAAACTTGCTATGATTTTGAGAAATGTGAAAATCACTTGGAAGTTCTCGTTCCATAAAAGTTTTTGGTACTGTGTTGACCAGAGATAGCGTAGAATAATTTTTTCCTTTTTTGGATGATGTCCTTTATTGATGTGACAAATGTTAATAGGTTACATAGGGTTTATTAAATTTTAGTAAGACTTTATGCAATTTTAGGTAGTACCTCGTATGTTTATGAATCATTTCCTAAAATATTGATTTCAATAAGACTTTGTGCAATTTTAGGTAGCATCTCTTATGTTTTAGGAGTTTCTTCCTAAAACGTTAATTTATGAACATATGTTTGATGTTACCTTTTTATTCTGTCTAGTTAATCAAGAACACATATGTTTGATTGTTCTTGGACTTATGTTATTTACGATTCAAATCTATATTATATGATAGTGTATTCTACTATATAGTTTATAATGCTCAAATTCCATTCTAACATCATGTAAAACCTAGTGTTTTGTTGTTCAATAACATTAACATTTAAAAAATGAATGAAAACTTTCAAATGAGTAGTAGTGATGTTCTTTTGCTTAAAACGAAAAGCTACATCTATAAAAATTATATCAACTTTCTTAGTTCCATTTGAATTGATGGTCTAATAGTGTAATAAGTAATGCAAAAAAAAGCAAATTAAATTTTAGGAATACTTTATGCAATTTTAGATAGTACCTTTATGTTTTAGAAATTCTTTCCTAAAACTTTATGCAAACTTTTAACTCTAAGTTTATTAGCACATGAAACTCGAAATGAAACATATAAACACCTGGAGAGTAAGTGGTGATACTTATTTTCTAGTCATTGTCCTTTTTCAACAAATTTGGGCAATTCTGACATGATTCCTTCGTCTATGGGGATACTGATGCTAGCATGTGAGGTATGTTGAAAATTTTGAGTATTCTCCCGAGTCATCACACAAATTTTTTCAGTCTCTAAATTCTCTGTCCCTTTCAGGAATTTGTCATGTTGATGCACCAAGGCCAACGCAGATGCTAACGACTCCCTCATGTTAGACCTCACAGTCTCGTTTACTTCATCATTCGTTTTCCCGGACCCTCACGGTGGGATATGTTGTTTCTTGTTTACAACATGCTACATAAATTTTTGGAGAGCAGGTTCCATTTGCATTTTTGCCATACATAAGTGAATGCAGTGTCTTTTGAGAAAGTACAGTGGTTAATATATGCAGAATCCCATTGCTTGCTAGAGACAATTGTTGTAGCCATGGCCTACATTGCTTGTTTGGTGCATCTGATAAAGCAGAACCATTGAGAGTGGTCATAGGTGGTGAATTTTGTTTTCCTGCTGGAAGCATGGACCTACTTAACTCTGCCATTTCAATCAAATTTTTGTTTCTTTAAAAGTTTTTTAATCCCTGGAAAGAGAAGCTCTAGATGAATTTAACATTCAAATCAATAGTTACAAGGTAAACAAACAAACAAGATAGGTTTAGAAAATTACAATCTGATCGTTAAGATAAGGAGGCACCAAGAACATACATCTTAATTATCAAAAACGATTTCATGATCTCAATTACACAATGGAATCAAACTAAAGCCAAAAATATCATGAGTCGATCGAAAGGTAGCAGAAAAAAAATCGTGAAAATTCGCAAGAAATTTGTATAGACATAAACTAAAACAAATATTACAGAGATGAAAAAGATCGATTTAGCAGCATGCAAGAGAGGTGGATGAAGGCGATTCTAGCTGAGGTGACAAAGAATCGACGAGAGTTGACAGATGTAGCGATGGAGGTGGATAGCGACGAAGAGTGTGAGAAAGAGAAGCGACAAAAAACGCTAAGAGAGACGAAGAATTTCTGGGAGTAAAAGAGGTGACGGGAATAAGAGAGATGATGGAGTAAGGAGGTGACAGAGTAAGAAGGTAATGCAGTAAGAGAGTCGACGGGAGTAAGAGAGGTGGCAGAAGGAAAATCTTTTTGGAGAGAAAAGTTTTGGCAGCGGTGGAGGGAGATATCACATGAGAGAATAATAGAATAAGTAGATTAGGTTAAAATTAGGATAATTTAGTCTCTTTACAATTAAAAAATGCTTTATTTGGGAGTTTAGTGTTATGATGCTGTTTTAGTCACTAAAACTTAATTTAGTGCTAAATCAGTCAATTGCCCAAAGAACTAAACTGGAATCAATAAAAAAAATTATAGTATCGAATCGAGTTAAAATTATAAAATATCCAAACGGATCTCAACATATATCCGAAAACCTAAACTTAATCCACAACTAAATAAGTACTTGAAATATTCAAAATATAATTCACAAAAGATTAATCATATTTAGATTTTATATTCTTCAATTTTTCAAAAATATTATTATAAATTCTAAAGCTTACTTTTAAACCAAATATCCAAAATAACAGAAATATCTAAAAAAAATTAGTTATATTTAATAAAATTTAACCAAATGTTATTTAAATTTAACCAAAATTTTATTTTGTTCTGTTATTTTGGGTATAGGAACCTAACATGAATCAACATGGAACAATGATTTTAGATCCGTAATACCAAAATGAATTTTAGATCTCTAATACCAAAATAACTAAAATTCGAAAAACCAATTTGAGCTCAAAAATATACTTGAATTATAATTTAGTGTTAGTTTCTATGGTTGAAGATTTATTTTTTAGGGTTTTAGGTTTAGTTTTGAAGGTTAAGTTTAATATTTTAACATTTTAACATTTTAAAATTCTAAAAATAGCACAAATTATTTTCTGAAATACATATTTACCATAAATAAATTATAAATTTAATTAAAATTTTATATTTTGGTTTTTTATAGAAAAAATTTAAATAAATAACAAATAAACTTAAAATATTATATTCACTTTTTTTTAGTTTAGAGTTAAAAATATTATTAAAGAAATTTTTAATGCATTTGAATCTTAAAATTTTGCTATTGTTAAAAATTTTAAATAATGATAATATTTTAAAACAAATAAAATATGTTATTTTAGATAGTTACTCACTAAAAAATATCTGAAATAAAAATTTTGCTATTGAAGCTTCAAATAGACTTATGCAAAATATCTGAAACTGAATAACCAAATTAGAACCGGACAAAAAAATAACTATTTAATTGAACTAAAACTACAAACAAACACATAATTTTTATATCTGAAAAACTTGAATTGAAAACCCAAACCGAATAAATATTCAAAATATCTAAAATACAATTATACACGTAAAAGTATCAATTATATTTAGATGTTTATATAATTGAATTACCAAAATTAAAATTATGAATTCGAATATATCAATTATTTTTACATCAAAATCTCCTAAATAACCAAAAAATTCTTAGCTAAATTTGTCATAATTTAACCAAACTTGATTTAAATTTAACGAAATTTTTAATATTTTTCTCATACTTTTGATATTCAAATCCAGCTAGGTTGAACCCATATGAAACCTAACCATATGAACTAAAATTTCAAAATACCAAAAATGAATCCTAGATCCGTAGTATCAAAATAAGTAAATAACTAAAACCCGGACCGAATTCGAACATATACTTGAGTGTCCAAAACTAACCACAACATATAATTGGTTATTCATAAATCAGACGAAGCCTTAGCTTGAGATCACTTAATAATTAAAAAATTAATACTATATTTTATATTAAAAATAGAAATTATAAAATAATGAATCTATTAACATTTTTTAAATAGATAAATATATAATATTTCAAATTTTTGTTTCCTTACATCAATAATATAAACTAAAATATCATAAAACACTTAAATTAGTTAAATATACCTATTGTAATTACATATTTACATAAAATTTTAATATTTTTTGTTCTATAGCTAAATATATGTAATATACACAAAATATATAATTCTTAAAAATAAATGGTAAATCAAATTTCGATGAGTTTGAGAACCAAAATTGGTGATGACAAAAAGACAAAAAAAGACTTAAACACAAACAGGAAAAAAATACTAAATTTTTATTATTTGTTGTTATCTAACTAAATATATGTAATATATTCAAAATATCTAAAATTTTTAAATAAATGGTGAATTAAATATTTTCATCATCTTAATCTAAAAGATACATATTTTATCGATTGATGTTTGAAATATTACCGTATATTATGACCATGTATAACACGTATTGTCTTTCATATATTTTTTTATACATAAATTACACATTAAATTGACAGATAAAATGTCTTCTCAATTACATTTCTTAAATAATAAAAGAATAAAATAAAAAAATTTAATTATTTATAAACTCGGTTGGACTGCATTACTGGTAATTTGAGAACAAAAAATAAAAATATGTTATTTATTAATTTAAAAGAAAATAGATAAAAATTATTATTTTATTTATGGAGAAATTAACACAAAAATCCTAAATGTGGGAGAAGATGGGACATAAACAATATTTACTAATTGCATATTTCAATTAATATAAAAATAATAAAAAAGATAACATAAATATCCCTAATATATTATTTGGGAAACTTTTTAACAAAGTAACCTTACCCTTACGTGTTAATAACAAAAATACCATGCTAACGTGTCAACACCACAGCGAGTTTCAGCTTAAATATATAAAAGGGTTTAACTTACTAGAATAATTACAATACATGCCACTAATATTAATTTGGTTAGAGAATAAATATAACTTATTCAACTAACCAAAAAATACTGTTACATTTGTAAAAACAATAATTTTATTTCTTTAAATTTTTTATATGTTAGTTTATAAATAATTTCAAATAAATATAAATAGATTTAAGTTACTATCATAATCCCTAATACATTATTTGAGAAATATTTTAATAAAATAATTTTACTCTGACGTGTTATTAACAGAAATATCATGATGAAGTGTCATCACTAAAGTAAATTTTAAATAAATATATAAATAAGTTTAACTTATTAGAATAATTACAAATATATTATTGTTATTAATTTGGTTATATAATTAATATATTTTATTAAACTGACAAAAAAATATTATTAAATTCATAATAAAAATTAATTTTCTTTTTTTAGTTTGTATATATAAAAATTAATGTTAAAAGTAAATTTAAATAAAAGTTAAAATTATATAAATATTTAATTTATATTTACTAATAAAATATAATTTACGAATATTTTTTCCCGGCGTGGATATGAATCTAGTTACTGATATTGTTTAAAAAAAAAGCTAGACTTGTTTTAGGAAGGTTAAGTCGAATCTATCCAGAATGACTGAGGGTTTTCTTAAAACTAATTATCGGAAAAGGAAAGAATTGATATAAAATGTTGTGACATAATTTTTATCAACACAAAAAAAGACTAATAAAACATAGACTTGTAATGAATGACTTTCAGTACAAAAAAAGTAAGTGTGAGTTGCAATTACATTGAAGAAAAAACAAAACGCTAATCAAAAATCTGTTTCAAAAGACTCTTCAAGCACAATCTCACGGCAAAGAGGGCAAGAATTACGCCTCGTTAACCACTCGCTGATGCAGTCTATGTGGAACTGATGCGAACATTGTGACAGCTTAATTGCTTCATCATTGCCATTGTCGCCGCGCAAAGCCTCCAGACAGATCGCACATTCTTCTTCTTCGTTTTCGTCTTCTTCTTCTTCTTCTTCGTCTTCTTCTTTTTCGTCTTCTTCTTCTTCTTCGTCTTCTTCTTCTTCAACCCTTTGAGTCTCTGTTTCCTGACGAGGAGAGTCAGGAATCGCAAAGAAGACGTTCTGGGTCAAAACGACGTTAATGGACATGAGATAAGCATGTCGAAACCCGAAGTTCAGAATAGGTTGACTAGCGATCCTCTCAGTGATATGAAGTGACAATAGAGGATCATGGAGATGAGAATCGAGTAGAGGAAAGAGAGTATTAAAACTGAGTTCGTAGCTAAAGAGATTCAAACGGATTGGGAGAGGAGGCGATGGAGAAAATCCAATACAAGTCACTCTTCCGTCTGATTCATCAACGACGAATCTCCTAAATTCGCGGAAGACATTGATGCAAACTGTGTTGTTGCTTAATGGATGAACTACGGTCTGATTTAACAACATCATCGCATCAATTTTTACTGTAACAGCTCCACTCTCCATTTTTGCAGGAAGAAAGTAGAGAAAGAGAGATGAAATCGATTTGTGATGTTAACTTATATATATATATAGAAATTCGACAAACCATTAAAGCTCTTTTTCCTTTTTCTTCGTCTTTAGATTTACTAGAATAACCTATTTATTTTTTTTTAGATTTTTATAAAACAGTTTTCTTATTTTATCTTTAAGTATTTTATTTTTAATCATATTATTTATATTTATCTTTAATATTATCTAATATATATATATATATAATATTTTAAAAAAACAAAAAATAAATAAACTGATTCTTTCTTCTAAAACATGTAATGATTTTTATAAACAAATATTTTCATTTTTACATGATATTTCTTCAAAAAAAAAAAACTAGATAACACTATTTTTTTCTTTTGCATCAATCAAATTTTTATTAATAATAAAATTTTCAACAACAACAAATAAATCTAACGAAATCATCATATGTACAATTTGTTGTATTACTTCATCAAGTTATATATAAAATTTGATAACATAGTTTTGTGTTGCACTTGATACAAATTAGATTTTTATTATATTAACTTTGATACGTATATGCATTAGTATAAAATCCAGAAAGTCAAGACAAAAAAGGAACGAAATCATAACAATAGTTCTCAAGATTCGATGTCTATAAATATTCATGTAAAATTTTCAAAATAATTCTACGTTGAAGAACATGTTTAAATACTAGTCTTCTAGAATACTAATTTGACGCTCTTTTAGCAGAAGTTTCCATACTTACTTTTGTATATGTTATTCTTTTGGCACACTTTTAGATAGCGTAGAAAATATTTGATATATTTAAATATTAGTCTTCTACCATACTAGTTTGTCGTTGTTTTGGCATACGCTTTCAAAGTATTCTAAATTTATATGCATATTTACTTTTGTATATGCTAGTCTACTACTGTTTTGACGGACTTTTTAAATTTTCTGACAAATATTACGGTACATTTGAATAGTAGTCTTCTAAGTTAGTAGTCTGCCGTTCTTTTGACAAACGCTTCCAAAGTCTTCTGAACTTATCTGTAAACTTACTTTTGTATCTGCTTGTCTGTTGTTTTTTTGGTAGACTCTAGCAAATATTTTGGCAAACTCTTGTAAATATTTCGGTAGATTTAAGTAGTAGTCTTCTAGACTACTAGTTTGCCGCTCTTTTGGTACACGTTTCCAAAGTTTTCTAAACTTATCTGCACACTTACTTTTGTATCTGCTAGTCTCCAGTTCTTTTGGCCGAGTCTTCTAATCTACTACTCTACCATTATAAAATCAAAATTTCATGTACAATACGTTATTTGTCATCTAAAATCAACTTTTCAGTAACTAAACTATTAATTACAAACATGTTATAAAAAATAAAAAAATATAGAATTTTTGTTTTTGCTCTAGGAACACTAGTTTTTGTTCAACAAAAATTTTTCTTTCGATTTAAACGATCTAAAAGAATCCATTAACAATCAAATCATGTTCTTACCATCATGCTTGAGATACTTTTATCTCGTCAAAATCAAATTTGAGATTTTGCTACATAGATTTCTTTATTGCTGATTCCCAAAATCAAAATTTTTTAATCCAACAAAATTCTCAATAAATTTTAGTTTAAAAATAGAAAGCAAAACCTCTGAACAACCATCCTATCATTTTCATAGCAATCAAATAAGTGAATTGAGATACAAATTTTGAATAGAAAAATATTATAAAATATAAACCCAAAAACAGAATTTGAGAAGAAATAAATAAAACAATCATCAACTAACCTTCAATAACCAAATAAAAAGCATCGAGTCAAAGTTAGTAATTATTCATACGACGGGTAAGAATGGTTTTTGTTTAAAAAATTTAGGGTATTATACCAAATATATCTTTGATTTTTATAATTAAAAATATTTTTAAACTAGTGATTATTTTTTGTAAATATATAAAAACGAATTTACCACAAACTTATGTAAAGGGTAATATATGAACTTTTGAAAAGTTAAGTGATTAGTATGAGTAATAAAAAAATCATAAGTTATTTTAGATATTTCTAAAAATCATAATCTTTTCTTACTTATTATCTTTTCTCCTTAAAACTCATAACGTTGTTTCCTTTTTTAGTTGATTATGTCCATTTTCTTATTCGAAACAGTTTATTTAATTTCCATTTTTTGTCAACATACAATTTTCAATAATTATAAAAAACAAACCATCAACCGATATAATATCCTTCACGTTATAGCAAATACTATGTGTGATTTTAAAATTTTCACACTCAAATAGTTGTTTAAGAATTATTAATAAAATTCTAAATTATAAATTGGAAAATAGAAACACAAACATAATATTTATTTTTTATAATTTATTTATAATAAATAATTATTTTTAAATAATTAATATTTCTTACGGTCATAACTAAGTTGCGATTTTAGATGAATTCACGGAGATTTCAGCTGAAATTGATAGGATTCATACTAATCCTAATTGTGATACGTCGGATTTGTTGACATTAAAGCAACAACTAAATGAAGCTTATGTCGATGAAGAAAAATTCTGGAAAATAAAAAGTCGGAATCAATGGTTGCGCGAGGGTGATAGTAATACTAAATTTTTTCATGCAAGTGCACGAAACAGGAGATCAAGAAACAGTATACTATCAATCAAATCTACGGAGGGTCAGGACTTAATTGGTAATGAAGCAATTGCCAAGGAAGCACAACTACTTTATGTCCTTATTCCAATCATCTTCACTAGTTGGTATTGAAACAGTTTTAGCTTCAGTCGATACAGTGGTCTCTGAGGAAATGAATAATGAACTGATCAAACCAGTTTCAACTGAGGAAGTTTTCAAGGCAATTTCTTCTATTGGAGCAACCAAAGCACCGGGACCAGATGGTTTAAATGCGGTTTTTCTTCAACAACATTGGAGCATTGTTGGTAAAGAAATTTTTCAGGAGACAGAAAGATTTTTTAGGACAGGGGTTATGAATATGGCGTTTAACCATACGAACATCTGCCTCATCCCTAAGTTAAACTGCCCATCAACTATGAAAGATTTCCGGTCAATCTCACTTTGTAATGTGATTTACAAAGTCATATCTAAGATTATGGTTTTTAGATTGAAGAAATTCTTACACAAGTTAGTTTCTGAACATCAAGCAGCTTTTATCCCAGGTCGATTGATAACGGATAATGTTATTACGGCTCATGAAGCGCTACATTCCCTGAAGACTAATAAGATCTGCTCGCCTTCCTTCATGGCAGTCAAAACTGACATAAATAAAGCATATGACAGACTGGAGTGGAGTTTTCTTGAGTTAGTATTGATTAAAAAGGGGTTCTCTCCAGTATGGATTAATTGGATTATGCAGTGTGTCTCCACCGTATCGTTTTCGATCCTTATTAATGGTAGTTCATATGGACATTTTCAACCACATCGAGGTTTAAGACAAGGAGATCCCCTATCTCCTTATCTATTTATCTTGTGTTCTGATGTTCTCAGTTCGATGATACTACGGGCTGAGAGAAACAAGGAGATCCAACCTCTACGTCTCAACAAGTCAGGACCAACCATATCACATCTACTGTTTGCTGATGACTCACTGTTTTTTATTCGAGCTGACATAAATAATGTTACATCTCTACAGCGACTTTTTCATGACTATGGCAGAGCTTCAAGTCAACTAATCAATTCTGAAAAATCTTCAATTATATTTGGAGCTAAAGTGTTTGAACACACGAGAAGAACGATTCATCAATTACTGGCAATTACAAAGGTAGGTGGGAGAGGGAAATACCTGGGTTTGCTGGAACAGTTTCATAGAAATAAGAGACATCTATTCAGATATATACTCCAGAAAGTAAATTCCTCAATTTCTGGATGGCAATCAAAATTTCTTTCTCCCGCTTGTAAAGAAATATTAATCAAAGCTGTTGCTTTTGCTATGCTGGTATATTCCATGAATGTCTTCAAACTACCGAAAGATATCTGTGCTCAGATTGATAGTGCGCTCTCTCGATTTTGGTGGGGAACTACAGAAAATCGAAAAAAATTGCACATGGTATCTTGGAAAAAGATAGCTCAACCAAAACTTTCAGGGAATTGCAGAAATTTAATCAGGCTTTACTGGGAAATCTCTGTTGGAAAATTTTTCAACGACCGAACAGTCTGGTATTTAAGATTTTAAAAATTCGTTATTTCAGAAAGGGTGATTTCTTAACTGCTAAACTTGGATCTCGTCCTTCACTGGGTTGGCAATCCATATTATATGGTCGGGAGTTAATGAAGATTGGATTTCACCGCACGCTTGGTAATGGGTCTTCTATTTTCTACTAAGGGATAATAATTGGCTTCCCATATCACCCCGTGCTCCAAGATTGTTACCGTACTGAAATCCAACATTAAGTCTTCAAGCTTTGATTAATCAAGAGACTATGCAATGGGATACAGATATGGTTCGCGATTTGATCGAGCAGGAAGACCATCACCTGATCTACAAAATATATCTACCTTCAGTTACTGTTTCTAATGATTGGTATTGGAAATTTACGTCAAATGGAGTTTATTCAGTTAAATCTGGCTATCGTCTAGCAGTTCAGTTAAGTTCTCAGTCTACAAACACTTTAAATCAACCGTCTTTGGGAAATCATCCAGATTTGGCTAAAGATATTTGGTCTCTCAATATTGCGCCAAAGATCAAACATTTTCTTTGGAGATTGTTATCCAAGGCCTTAATGCTTAAGTCACATCTTCATCGCCGAAAAATTATTCCAGAAAACACTTGTATCCGTTGTGGGGATGTAGAAGAATCTGAGATGCACACTTTTTTTATCTGCCTACTCGCTCAAATGATATGGAGGAAGTTGGGGATTCAAACAACGACTATTTGTGACACAAATTCTAATATTTTTGAAAATATTAGATATCTTATTGCTAGTTACCATAAATGTCAGCTTCATTCTACACAGAAATATATTCCGTTTTATCTATTGTGGCGAATATGGAAGTCACAGAATGAGCTAACATTTAATATAAAGGATCAGTCGGCTGATCTTATATTACAAAAAAGTAATGAAGATGTACTAGAATGGATAACTACTATTCATAGTTCGTCTGTTAATCCTCCCACCTCCCCATGTCCTCAGATTAATAAGTAGAAGTCTCCATCGGAGGATTGGGTCAAATGTAATTATGATGGTGCTCATCGTGATGGTTCAACATATTATGGGTTAGGATGGATTGTTCGAAATAGTAAAAGTGAATTTCTTCAAGCAGGGATGGGGAAATTTGAAGGTAGGTATACAGTTATTGAAGCAGAAATGACAGCTCTTATTTGGGCCATTCAAGCAACATGGTCTATGGGATATCGAAAAATTATCTTCGAAGGCGATAATCTTCTTCTTAACAACTTAATTAACCATGGAGAGATATTTCTACGGCTCAAGACATATTTACAGACGATCTTCGCTTGGATACCTCGTTTTAATTGAAGTTAAGTTTCAGCATCAATCAAGATTGTGCAACAAATCTGCAGACATGTTAGCATTGCGTTCAATTAATGCTCCATATCATTGGCGCTTATTTATTTCTTGTCCCTATTTTCTACAAACATTTGTAAACAACGATTGTGTTTAAGTAATAAAACTATTTGAGGGCAAAAAAAAAAACTAAGTTGCGATTTTAAAATTATTGCACTCAAATAGTTAAACATACAACCTACAAGTTAATGAATAAGTTTAATTTTCAAAATTACCACAAAAGAAAAAGAGCAAGCTTAAAAATATAAAATAATAAGAGTAATTCTTCAAAATAGTATATTTTAATTTTATTTTAAATATATCATCATAATTTTAAATTTTAATTATAATAATAGCATAAAATAATAATTTTTAATTTTTTATTCTAAATCTAACATTTTAAAAATAAAATTAAAAATAATATAAATAATTATATGAAAAAACTTATATAAACTACATAAATTATACATAAAATTAAAAAATTATATTTGGATTGTCTTTTTCTAATTTAGGGTTTAACTTTTTTATATTAAAATGAATTAAATTTTTAATATATTTTAATTGTAGATTTGTGCTATTATTGGAAATATAAACTAATAATGCTATTTTTATAACAAAAACTAAAAATATGTTACTTTAGAAAGTTGTCATTTTAATTAATAGCACTGATTTAATCTTAAAATATTTTTAAAAATTATTAGTCAAAAAATCCAAACTCTAAATTAAAAAATAGCAACATAAACATAATTTTTTAGTTTTAATTTTAATTTATTCAAAGAAAATAATTATTTTTGTATAATAATTTGAAATATTTTTAAAGTTTTAATTTTAACAGTTTAGATTTGAAACAAAATATAAAAATTTACTACTCAAACAATAATTTAACAATTTTCACTCCAAAACATGTCCAACACGTGTCCATCTCCCTCAACCGTTTACTAATGCCTCCATATTGATGACCGTTTTTCAGACTACAATTAAACATGGAAAAAATATTCAAAACGAAGAACTAAACCGGAATCAATAAAAAAAAAAATAGAGTATCGAATCGAGTTGAAATTGATAAAATATTTAAATGGATCTCAAATTCATATATCTGAAAACCTAAATTTAATCCACAACTAAATAATTATGTGAAATATTCAAAATATAATTATATTCATAAAATATTAATTATATTTAAATTTTATATTATCTAATTATCTAAAATTATAATTATAAATTCTAAAACATCAATTAAATTTAAACCAAATATCTAAAATAACCGAAATATCCAAAAAAAATTTAGTTACACTTGACAAAATTTAACCAAAAGTTATTTAAATTTAACCAAAATTTTATTTTCTTCCGTTATTTCGGATATCCGAACTTAACATGAATCAACATAGAACAATGATTTTAGATCCTTAATACCAAAATAAATTTTAGATCCTTAATACCAAAATAACTAAAACTCGAAAAACCAATCCTAACTCAAAAATAGATTTGAATTATAATTTATTTTTAGTTTCAAATTTAATTTTTAGGGTTTTAGGTTTAGTCTTGAAAGTTAAGTTTAATTTTATTAATATACTAAAATAACACATTTTAAGTTTTTGTTCTAAATTTAACATTTTATAAATTTAAAAATATTAAATTTAAAATTCCAAAATAGCATAAATTATTTTCTAAAAATACATATTTACTATTAATAAATTATAAATATAACTAAAATATTATATTTGGATATATTTTTCTAATTTAGGGTTTAGTTTGTTCTTACTAAAACGAAGTTTTAAAATATTTTAATATTAACTTTATGGTATTTTTGGAAATTTAAAATAAAGATGTTCTTAGAACAAAAACTTAAAAAAGTTTTATTTTTGCCAATTGGCCTATTATTTTTTAATATAATTAAAATAAATAATATATAATAGTGCTTTGAATAAAAGTTTTCTTATGATATTTTAGAAATTTTTCTATAAATAAATCTCGATGAAAAGTAATAGTATATCTCCAAAAAATATCTAAACAACATAAAAATTCACAAAATCGACGTAACACTCTTATAAACAACAGTCTAATATCCTATTCAAGAAAACATTATAAAACCATAGTGAATTTGCATAGGGACAAAACTAAACTGAAATCTATCCTAAAAATTAATACGAATAATTTACAGATATTTTAAAAATTAAAACACAACTAATATACATTAGAAAGAATTGAATGAAAGGAAATTCGACTTTAAAGAAAAGAGCAAGTTCAAAAATGAGAGCCCCTAATAAAACAATAATGAAACAATCTTCACCACAAAAACACGTCTGACCTTTTGAAGCTTCAAATAGGTTTAAGCAAAATATCTGAAACCGAATCAAAATCGGAACCGAATCAAAATCGGAACCGAATCAAAATCGGAACCGAATCAAAATCGGAACCGAATAAAAAATGACTGCCTAATCGAACCAAAAACTAACAAAATATACTAACAGATTCTAAACTTTTATGTCTGAAAAACTAGAATTGAAAACCTGAATCGAATGAATATTTGAAATATTTAAAATATAATTATATACGCAAAAATATTAATTATATTTAGATTTTTAATTTTTATATAATTTAACTACCAAAAAGTAAAACTATGAATTCGTCTCAGTCATTTTTACATCAAAATTGAACCCTAAACCAAACTCTAAATCGAACCCTAAATCGAACTCTAAATCAAACATTAAATCAACCCTTAAATTGAAACCTAAATCGAACACTAAAACGAAAAAGTTTTGAATGTTATCTCATTTTGTCTAAATTGTTTTTTCAAAAATTGATTTCCCAAAAATCACCACTTGAGATCACTAAATCAAGGAGCTTTCTGTGAAAATCGACAGTGTGTAAACCTTCGATTGCGAAACCTGAGTAAACTTTAGATATGAAATGATAGATTTTTGGAGAATCGAACATCCGAGTAATTTTTGGGTATAAAATGACCGATTCTTCGATCGAATAGATAAACAAAAACAGGCCTCCATATTGACTGCTATTGAAGCTTCAAATAGGCTTATGCAAAATATCTGAAACTGAATAACTAAATTAGAACCCAACAAAAAAAAATAACTAGTTAATCGAACCAAAACTACAAACAAACACTATATTTTTTTATATCTGAAGAACCGAAATCAAAAATCCAAACCGAATGAATACTCGAAATATCTAAAATACAATTATACACACAAAATTATTAATTATATTTTTTAACCACCAAAAATTATAATTATGAATTTGAAAATATCAGTTATTTATACATCAAAATCTCCTAAATAACCAAAAATTGTTAGCTAAATTTTCAAAATTTAACCAAACTTGATTTAAATTTAACGAAATTTTTAGTTTTTTCCCATATTTTGGATATTCGAACCCAACTAGCTATAAACCTAACCATGAGAACCAAAATTCTAAAATATCAAAAATGAATCCTATATTTGTAGTATCAAAATAACTAAAACCTGAAACAACTAACCGAACTCGAACATATAAAATGATAAAATCGATCCTTTTCGGAGATAGCAACATCTTAATCGCCATTAGTACTCCACTTGTTCGTTAGAGCTTCAGCCATGCACCGGATCGTCGCTTGTTGGAATATCTCCTTCGCTCTTTCTAGATAAAAATATGAGATTCTTACTCACACGAAATCTCAATCAACTTCCCAATTTCGATAATTTTGAATCCAAAATTGGTGATGAAAAACAAAACAAAGAAGATCTAAACACAAGTAAGAAAATATATTAAAATTTTAATATTTTTTGTTATATAGCTAAATAATGTAATATACACAAAATATATAATTCTTAAAAATAAATGGTACATCAAATTTCGATGAGTTTGAGATCCAAAATTGGTGATGACAAAAAGACAAAAAAGACTTAAACACAAACAGGAAAAAAATACTAAATTTTTATTATTTGTTGTTATCTAACTAAATATATGTAATATATACAAAGACTTTTCAAGCATAATTTCACGGCAAAGAGGGCAAGAATTACGTCTCGTTAACCATTCGCTGATGCAGTCTATGTGAAACTGATGCGAACATTGTGACAACTTAATTGCTTCATCATTGCCATTGTCCCCGCGCAAAGCCTCCAGACAGATCGCACATTCTTCTTCATCTTCTTCTCCTTCGTCTTCTTCTTCTTCGTCGTCTTCTTCGTCTTTTTCTTCTTCTTCGTCGTCTTCTTCTTCGTTTTCTTCTTCTTCTTCGTCGTCTTCTTCTTCTTGTTCTTCTTCTTCTTCTTCTTCGTCTTCGTCTTCTTCGTCTTCGTCTTCGTCTTCTTCAACCCTTTGAGTCTCTGTTTCCTGACGAGGAGAACCAGGAATCGCAAAGAAGACGTTTTGGGTCAAATTGACGTTAACGGATATGAGATAAGCATCTCGAAACCCGAAGTTCAGAATAGCTTGTCTAGCGATCCTCTCACTGATATGAAGTGACAATAGAGGATCATGGAGATGAGAATCGAGTAGAGGTAAGAGAGTATTGAAACTGAGTTCGTAGCTAAAGAGATCCAAACGGATTGGGAGAGGAGGCGATGGAGAAAATCCAATACAAGTCACTCTTCCGTCTGATTCATCAACGACGAATCTCCTGAATTCGCGGAAGACATTGATGCAAACTGTGTCGTTGCTTAATGGATGAACTACGGTTTCATCAAACAACATCATCGCATCAATTTTTACTGTAACAGCTCCCCTCTCCATTTTTGCTGGAAGAAATTCAACAAAAAAAAAAGAGTAGAGAAAAGAGAGATGAAATCGATTTGTGATGTTAACTTATATATATAGAGAGATTCTACAAACCATTAAAGCTCTTTTTCTTTTTTCTTCGTCTTTAGATTTACTAGAATAACCTAATAACTTAATAAATATTAAGAGAATTATCAAAATAACCTATTTTATCCTTTAGTATTTTATTTTTAATCAAATTATTTATATTGATCTATAATGATTATCTGATTAATATATATATATATATATATATATATATATGATAATATTTAGAAATAATAAAAAAACTAATTTTTTCCTTTAAATGAGGTAACCATTTTTGTAAACAAGTATATTCACATTTATCTGACATTTCTTCAAAAAAACTAAGTAACATTTTTTTTTTCATCAATCAATTTTTGTTGACAATAAAAATTTCAACAACAACAAATAAGTCAAACGAAATCATCATATGTACAATTTGTTATATGAATTAATCAAGTTATATATAAAATTTAGTAACGTATTTTTGTGTTGCACTTGATACAAATTAGATTTTATTGATGTACATGATTTTCATTATATATAATTTTGGTATGTAAATCTATTTTTATAAAATCATAAAAGTCAAGACAAAAAAGAACAAAATCATAACAATACCTCTCAAAATTCGATGGTTATGAATATTTACGTATTTTTCAAAATAATTATACTTTGAACAACATGTTTAAATAGTATTCTTCTAGCATACTATTTTGACGCTCTTTTAGCACACATTTTCATACTTACTTTTGTATTTGTTATTATTTTGGTAGACTTTTATATAACAAATATTTGGTAGATTTAAATAGTATTCTTCTAGCCTATAAGTTTGCCGCTCTTTTTTGAATAATAGTCTTATTTAATTTTTAGGGTTTATGGTTTAATTTTGAAGGTTAAGTTTAATTTTATTTTTTGATAAATAAAATTTTTTTGTTATGATATTTTAGAGAATTGTTCTATAAACAAATCTCGATGAAAAGTAATAGTATATCTCCAAAAAACTATTTCATTCAAGAAAACAACATAAAACCATAGTGGAATTTGCGTAAAGACGAAATTAATCTAAAATCTATTCTAATAACTAGTACGAATAATTTGTTGATATTTTAAAATTTAGAACTCAAACTAATATATATTAGAACAAAACGAATAATTTGTCGATATTTCAAAATTTAAAACTCAAACTAATAGAACAAAACGAATAAAAAAAAGTTTGACTTCAAAGAAAGACTAAGCTCAAAAATTAGATCCAATAGGTAAAACAATAATGAAAAAAATCTTCACCACAAAAACACGCCTCCATACTTACTTCTTTTGAAACTTTAAAAACATTAGAATATAGAAGATATATACGAAAAACTTGTACAACAAACACAAATCTTTATTAGAAATTGTTTAAACACAATTGTACAAAAGTGTTTAATCATATTTACGCATTGTTAACTCTCAAAATGCAGCTGACTAATTCTTAATCTATCCAAACTCATACATAATAACAGTTGTGTTCACTCTTTGTTCACTCATCAGATTTGTATGCATCCGATAATATGAGCTTTTTCTTCTTTTCAAGAAATCGACTACTCTAGCAGCCAACTAGTACAATATTTATATACTCGTATGACTCTACGATTTCTAACTCCTGAATGAATATTCTGCAATATTCATATCATCACACTTGCCTTCTTTGGAAATCCGTTTTCTTTGCACAAATCTTGTTAACTCATTCCCATTGAGATTATAGCACATTAGTCGTTTTAATCTTCAGACGTAGAACTCAAATGCTTTGCACTTCTTCTATTTGTTTCACCACCAAACCTTGTGCTAACAACTTGCTCATGGGTCGTGAAGCGCCCGATGCACGAAGAGGTTGCACACAGCTCGACCCAACAACAACACCATCACAACTTCTTAAGATCATCGGTAAGATGTAAAACATTTTTTGTATTTTGGTAATGTAATTTGTTTTTATTTTGTGACTTTGACAAGGATTGAACGGAAACGTCATTCAGTTCGGATAATATTTTTAGAAAATAAAAACTAATTATAGTATTTTTAAAAATTACAATTATGAACAAAAACTATTTTTAAATCAAATATCCAAATAACCAAAATATACAGAAAATTCTTTTAATTATATTTGATGAAATTTAACTAAATTTTATTTAAAATTTAGTTTGTTCGATTATTAGTTTGTTCGATTATTTAACCCTATTTTTAGTTTGTTCGATTATTTTTGATATCCAAAACTAACCTGAATCTAACCACCCGAATTTTGAAATTCTAAAATACCAAATGAATCCTAAATCCCTAATACATAAAACTTGAAAAACTAATCCGAACTTAAACATACTCCAATGTCCAAACCTAGCTACAACATTGATCTAGTCCTTCCATAAAACAAATGAAACCTTAGCTTTAGACCACTTTATAATTAATAAAAATTAGAAATTAGTAAAAAAATAACTTGACATTTTTCAAACAGATAAAATATACAATATATCTATTTTTTTTCCTCTAGCAATAATATAAACTAAAATATTATAAAACAGTCGAAATAGTTTAAATATAAATATGAAAAGCTACATTAGAATAAAGCCACATTAGTCTGTAATAAATTTTTTGTTACAGACTTAGTTATTTGCCCAAAGCGTTTCTACTTCATTTTCCACCAACATGCGTTGGATCTTCGATTGTTGGGATGTCACATTCGCACTATATGTTTTCTATATGCAAATACAAAACTGTTACTCACACCAAATCCGAATCAACTGGATAAACAAACAAATATCTTTCAGATTTTCGATGAACTCCACATCCAAAATCCATGATGATAAAAAAAAACTACAAAGAAAACCTACATGAAAAATAAAAAACAATACTAAATTTTTATTTTTTTGGTTAAATATATGTAATATACACAAAAATATATAACTTTTTAAAAATAAATTGTGAATTAAATAGCTTCTAGTTCATAGTTAACCTAAAAGATTTATCTTTTACTGATTGATAAACAAATGTATTACCACATATTGTCTTTCATATATTTTTAAAATTTATATTGAAATTACACATTAAATTGACAAAGAAAATGCATATTTTTAAATAATATTAAAAGGATAAAAATACAAATTAATCATATGTAAATTCGGTTGGAGTGCATCATTGGTTACTGTAAGAATAAAAAACATGTTATTTATTAATTTAACAAAAATAGATAAAAATGATTATTTTATACTTGGAAAAATTTACACGTAAAATTTAAGTGGGAAAGATGATATAAAAACAATATTTACTAATTATATTTTCTAGTTAATATAAAAATAATATATTGATAAACTAAATAGTTAGAGATCTTGTCTTTTTAAAAAACTTTGGAAAATAGATATAGTGAAAATCCGTTTTTCTCTTAAACTAATTGTTTCACTAAAAATGTTTTTGTTTCTATTTGATAAATCGAAATGGTGTTACACATAAAAATTATTAAAAAAAAAAGAATTTGGTGAATAATCGAAATGTATGTTTTAGGAGGGTTAGTAGAATGTATGTTTGAAATCTCCTGAACAATAGAATACTAGATTTATATCTACGGCGGGAGAAAAATATTCGTAAATTATATAATATAATTTATTACTAAACATAAATTAAATATTTACATAATTTTAATTTTTTTATTTAAAATTAATTTATATATATATAAATTAAGAAAATAAAAATAATTATTTTTACGAATTTAATAGTATTTTTGATTAGTTTAATAAAATATATTGATTTTTTTACAAAATTAATAACAATGATATATATTATAATTATTCTAATAACTTAAATGTATTTATATATTTATTTAAAAATCATTGTAATGGTGACAAGTTATCATGACATTTTTGTTAATAATTAAAATTATTTTTTTGAAAAATATTCGTCAAATAATATATTAGGGATGTTTATAAAACTAATTATTGGAATATGCAAAACTATCTCTCTTTTGATTGATATCAAATGTTGTTACAAAATTTTTATCAACACAAAACATGAAACACAATTTCAATTAAAAATAATTTGAACATTCTATGGAGGCAGGGAACCAAGAGGATGATACGTCAAAGCAAGAGCCTCCGGTAGAAACGCCGAACCAACCCTAACCAGACATCATCGAGAAATCGTAGCCACCTCCCAAACAACTAGACACTTGGAGAAAAAGCCAAAATTGGCAGACACAAAGAACAATTTTGTTGTCCTAAATTAATTATAAAATTTCAACTTTAGCAGAAATTAGGATCGAGTCTCGAATAATTTGTCAAGTCCTAGATTCAATATATAAATCTCAAATTTGGTATTATTCTATAAACAGATATCTTTCTAGCAGAAGCATCAAACATTGACACATTCTTTTTCTTCTTCGCTCATGAGAAGAAGTTTCTCTTCCTGCTCCACCCTTTGTAGCCATTTCAACCCCAAATCGCATCCTGATCTTGCAGCGATTTGGAATTTCTCTTTTGCCATCTCTAATGGATTCATCTCCTGACTCTTTCTTGATCTCTGGGGTGACGGAACTCCCACGGCATTCAATCTTGTTAGAGATTCTGGGACTTGCACACCTGTAAAGTAGACATCTTTAAGCGAGCAAGAATCGAAACAATGTTCTTGTCTTGTGTTCCAAAGTTCTAGAAAAGCCAGGTATAATCGCAAGTATGTGATGTCAAAGAAGCAAGATGAATCTGCGCTGAAAAGAGGATTACTTACCTCTAAGTAAAAGAGATCCATAAGCTATAGCAGCACCGGCATGTCCCTGAACATATGCCAGTTAGACTATACTTTCTCTTTGCGATTTATATAACATTTTGACATCAGACGATGCTTGCTTGTTTCATCAATATTCCCAAAGTAGACGATATGATCAGACTTGGCCAGAGGTTACGAGAAGACCATAAAACAACAGCCCACTCTTTTGAAAACACTGCTTAATCTAGATACAAAATGGGAAGCGTGATTTCGCAAGACATAAAGTTTCTTACCTTCTCTGAAGCCCTGTGGAAACACCATATAGCTGAATCCATATCTTGCTTCACACAGTCTCCTGCAAGATACACTATTCCTAAAAGGTAAAGGGCACCTGGATGTAGCTGCAAGTTACCAACTCCAAGTGAGATTTCTCTGAAATTTATGAATAATACGCTCATACAATTCTCGGAACTGGACTATGCATTTATACCTGATCAACAGCATTCTCTATATAATGAAACGCTTGTTGATCCGACTGGACATGATCATTCTGAAAGAAAGATTTTGATCAGTATGAAATGCTTTGAAGGGATTGGGGATGAGTAGGATATCTACGTAAACTTTCTCATTTGAGGAAACAATGCTAGTCAAGAAGCAGACGTTTCTCAACTAAGAGGAGCCCACAATAAAAAAACAATGGAAGTGACAAACGTAAAGATAAAGCTATAACATAGGGAAGACTAACCTCGACTCTTAAACGACACCCTAGCTCATATTGAGCATCCGCATTACCCATGTCTGCAGCTTCGACAAGCAAAGCCGCTCCACTGTAATGACCAAAGATAGTAACGCATGGATAAGTTGAAAAAAAGACTTGTACACATGACCAAATTCTTCCAAAAAAGCAGAAGCAAACTTCAAGATTACGAAAAGCTATGGAAAATTCAATAAAATTAACCTCGTCTGTTCTTACTTTAGTTGAAACTTTGACATAGGCGTAAAAAACAATCAAATACCTAGCTTTTCGGAAAACATCTGGGTTTAATTGATATACAACTTCGAGTAGCTGCCTATTGATTTACTTACACAGCTTTGCACGCTCCTGGAACATGGTACTTCAAGTGCAACTTAGAAAGCCAATATCTAGCATGAGTGTTCAAATTATCTGCCTCCAGAGCAAGTTCAAAGTTCTCTTTAGCTCCCTGAACCAGAAAAAAAAATCCTATTTACAAATATAAACCAAAAGAAACAAAGCAAGTGACCATAAACCACTACATTCACACAATTTGACTACCTTATACAAATCTATCAACCGAAACACAAGGATTCGTTATCAAAACTAGAACACAACATTCACGAGCTTCAGAATTTGGAACTAATGGGACACACAGAAAGGGTTAAAAAGTACCCTGAGGAGAGGGATAAGGCGTCGATCATTGAGTTCACAGTAATCGATGACTCTGTCCACTTCCTTAATCGCGCTCCATCCTTTGGCCACGTACTCCATTGCTTTCTTGTTTCTGTTGTGTAATCCTCTCTGGAAAAACCACAGACGTAAATCACGTGAACCGATACAAGAGTCATCTCCAATGAAAATCCATAAAAAAACAAAAAGAGTGTTGTTACTCGCTGTTCGAGACCATGAAGATGAGGAGCGATATTCGATTCAGAAGCTACGACGGCGGCTTGCCGGAGAATCAGGCGACGAAGCATATTTATAGAAAATGATTTGGCCGGAGAAGAACAGTAAGGAAGAAGCAGATTCCAATTTCTGATAAATATGATTGGGTTTATTTTATATACCAATTTATCCCAAGTCCATAAGCCCAAATTCGGCCCACGTAATCTGTATGTGATCGTATCATTGTCGTTTACAGTTCGTCGCCGTCAAAACAAAACACCGCACAATTTTCGTCAGTAAGAGATTCTCCGTCGAATCTGGCATCCTAATATCACTCTTGTTAACTGCTCTTTTGATGTATGCGAAGAGAGATTTGCTACGCAGAGCTAATTCTGCTCTATTTCTACCCAACGGATGTTGTTATTCGTCTGAATCAGTCAAAAGCATCCATCAATTTCGCAGGAATATCTGCACGGCTGTTGAAAGGTTAGGTTTTGGAAACCCTAACGGATATAGAAACGAGGATTCATCAAATTTCGCTGGTGATGTAAACCCTAGAGCAGGGTTTAAGGGAAGCACTGGAAATAGAGAATATGGGGAAGTCAGTGAAAGTGTTTCTCGTCAGAGTTGGGGATGGAATCATGGAAGACATGATCAGACATGGCAGCAGAATACTAGTATGCCTAGTTCGCAGGTCCAGTCTCATTATCAAGGAAACCTCAATTCAAACAGTTGGCAAAATCAGAATGGTGGGTCGTCTTGGCATTCAGGTAAGACGTTTGATTACAACATAAACGAAAATATTGCGGAATTTGATGCATTTTGCAAACAAGATAATCTAAAACTGGCCCTAAATACTATGGAATCATTGGAAAAGATGGGTCATGTTTTGGATTTAGCTAGACTTTTACGATTAGCACAGCTATGTGGGGAAGAAGAGGCATTTCAAGAAGTTATTGATTTACAGGAAGCCAAGGCTTCTATTCAGGGGAAGATCAGAGCTTTAGTTTACCATTTAGATGCCAACTATTTAAGATATCATACTGACATCGTGATTAAGGAGTTTGATGCGTTTTGCAATTATGGAAATGTGAAAAAGGCCCTATATACGATTGATACATTGGCAAGTATGAGTCATGTTGTGGATTTAACTAGACTTTTACGATTAGCAAAGTTATGTGGGGAAGCAGAGGCTTTACAAGAAGCGAAGGTTGTTCATGGGAAGATTAGTTCTTCGGGTTCCCATTTAGATGTGAATTCATATCATGTGTTGTTAGAAATGTATTCCAACTGTGGATTGGTTAACGAAGCGTCGAGGGTTTTTGAAGAAATGCCTGAGAAGAATTTGGAGACTTGGTACAATATAATAAGATGTTTTGCAAAGAATGGTCTAGGAGAAGAAGCTATTGATATGTTTACTCGTTTTAAAAATGAAGGAAACAAACCCGACAGTCAACTATTCAGAGGTATATTCTATGCGTGTGGCGTGCTAGGTGATGTTGATGAGGGACTATTGCACTTTAAGTCAATGTTTAAAGACTATGGAATCATCCCTACCATGGAGCACTATGTAAGCATCGTTGAGATGTATGCATTACCTGGCTTTTTAGATGAGGCCTTAGAATTTGTTGAGAGAATGCCTATGGAGCCAAATGCTGATGTATGGGAAACATTGATGAACCTTTCTCGAGTACATGGTAATTTAGAGCTTGGTGATCGGTGTGCTGAGCTTGTTGAGGAGTTAGATCCTACGCAGCTGAGCAGACAATCTAGAGAGGGTTTTCTGCCAGTCAAGGCATCAGATGTGGAGAAAGAGAGTCTAAAGAAAAGGTCAGGAGTTCATGCTCTTTGCGGAATCAAAACTAGGTCGCATAAATATAGGGCAGGGGATACCAATCTTCCTGAGAATGATGAACTATTGGAGTTACTGAGGAATTTAAAGGTGCATATGGTAGAAAGGGGCTACGTCGCTTTGACAAAACAAACGTTGCATGATATAGACCAAGAGAGTAAAGAGACTGCACTTCTTGGTCATAGTGAGAGAATAGCTTTTGCTCGTGCTGTTCTTAACTCTGCGCCCCGTAAATCTTTCACTGTGATGAAAAACCTTCGTGTGTGTGTTGATTGTCATAATGCGTTGAAAATTATGTCAGATATAGTTGGTAGAGAAGTGATCATGCGAGATTTAAAGAGATTCCACCATATTAAAAATGGAGCTTGCAGTTGTAAAGACTATTGGTGATTAAAGACAAAGCTTGAGGTATGTTCTACAGTAACTTCGTTGAAAAGATATTGGCTTTTTTGTTGTTTCGTAAATCATCATTTCAGTTCTATGAAACAGTCTTCTCTCTCTCTCTCTCTCTAGGTCCGATTCTTATAAACACATTCTCATTATGTTTGTGTTGGCAACTTTTAGCTGGATGGAACAACATAACGCAACAGAGACAAAACTTGTGTCACAATCAACATCATCCATCCATAATGTTTTCATACATCAATCTAATTTTCTTATCTATTTGTTGCAGTTTTAATTTGTTTCCAGGTTCCATGAAAAATCTCTGTTTTTTTTCTGGGTTTCCTGTTATCAATTAGGCAATTAAACAGTTGAAAATGTAAGAGAAATATTTATCTATTAACTTAATTGAGTTAATTTTAAAATGAAGTTACTTGTCACACTTGGACATAAAGTGCAACTTCGTCTTGCTTTATCCTTCTCCATCACAACATGTTTGACAAAACAAAAATTCATAATAAACTCGTTTGTATTTGTATTATCATGTGTTAACCTCTATTTTAAATCCAGTAAAAAGGCATAAATTTGACACTAAAAATATATTTTTGGATTGACGATATATTCTCTATTGGTGAAAAGTCAACATTTTTCATGATGTTTTTGTTGATTATTTTTTTGTTTATTTTAGTTAGTTTACATTTACCGACTTTAATAAGTCGGTAGATTTTTGTTATAAATATGATATTGTGTATCATTGTATAAAAGGTGATTCACTCATTTCTCTCTATTTTGTTCTCTTGAGTAAAATCATTAGTTTAATTTTCTCTCTTTATTATTTTCGTAACACGTTATCACCACGATTATCTCTCCAAATATCAATTTAATATTGCGTTGTTATACTGTCCAAATAAAAATTTATTTATTTTATTATGTCAATTTAATTATTTAAGAAATGATAGGTTATATCTCTTCCCGCGATATTATTGATAAAGTGGTAGGTTATACCTTATCCCGCGATATTATTAATAGAATGGTAGCTTATATCTCCTCCCACGATATTATTTATTTTATTATATCAATTTAATTATTTAACAAGTGGTAAGTTATACTTTCTTCTGTGATATTATTTAAGAAGTGGTAGGTTATACCTGCTTCCGCGATATTATTCATGTAGTGGTAGGTTATACATGCTCCCGCGATATTATTGATAAAGTGGTAGGTTATACCTCCTCCTGCGATATTATTTATTTATTTTTTATGTCAATTTAATTATTTATGCAGTGGTAGGTTATACTTTTTTCCTGATATTATTTATAGAGTGGTAGGTTATACATGCTCCCGCGATATTATTTATGAACTGGTAGGTTATACCTCCTCCCACGATAATATTTTTGGAGTGGAATTATGTCTCCTCCTTAATCGAGTGGTAGGCACTGCTTCCTCGAAATAATATGGTAGACGATGTCTGTTCAATCACACGGATGGTCTTACCTCCTAAGATAATTATTTATTTATTTTTATTTTTAATTACTTTATTATATGCACATGCTTTTATTATCATTAATAATTTTTAAGATGATATTTAAAATGTCATAACAATTGGTTTAATTATTTATATAGATATCATGTCAAACTTGGCAAAACTTGATATCATTGTATTCGATGTATTTGGAAAAAATTATATGACTTGGGCATCATATGCAAAGATGTATTTGAGATCGAATGACCTTCTTAAAGCCATCGATCCATCGAAAACGATGTCAGATGATAATAAGGCTAAGGCCATGTTGTTTTTACACCACCATCTCCACGATGCTTTAAAAATGAATATATCACGAGAGAAAATCCTGCGGATCTGTGGCAATCATTAAGAGATAGGTTTGATCATCAGAAATTTGTGATATTATCTAAGGCTCGATATGATTGGTTACACCTCTGATTCATGTACTATAAAAGCGTTGGTGAATATAATTCTGCGTTATTCGGAATTACTTATAGGATGATGTTATGTGGTGATAAAATGAATGATTATGATCTGAATGAAAAAACGCTCTCCACATTTCATTCTGGAAATATAGTTCTAGAAGAGCAATATCGGACTAAAGGATATATTCGATACTCGGAGTTGATGCAAGTACTCCTTGTAGTAGAGCAAAATAACAATCTTGTGATGTTAAATCATCAAATTCGTCCAGCTGGATTGGCTCCATTCCCATAAGTGAATGTTGTAGCATTCAGTAATAATAATAATTATCAAGTACGAGGACGTGGATGCGGCAAAGGCCGTAGTAGAGGTCGTGGACGTGGACAAGGAAGGGGTTTTAACATTGGAAAAAATAAAAAAATTTCCAAATAAATAAGAGTGGTTAGACGATAAGAAAACCGACCAAGAACGCTTGTTACAGATGCGGCATAAAAGGGCATTGGGAACGTACATGTCGTACGCTCAAATATTTCGTCGGTTTGTATCAAGAATCAATAAATACCAAGATTAATAATATTGAAACCAACTTCGCTAATGATGAAGTTGGGCTTTCCTTTAGTGGCCTAAATGATGATACTCATCTGGATATCACATATTTTCTTGTTGATCCCAAAAGTATCAACGAGGATTAAACCGATTATGATCGATGAGAAATGATAAGTTGCTAATAAGACATGTATAATATGTTTGTGCAACAAAACTTAACGATACTTTTAGTAATTTATGTAATATGCTTTGTTTTAAACTATTAATGCATCTCTATAAAATATGGCATAGAAAATGTCACAAATTGGAATTGATGAAATAGATATTTGTCTAGCGGATAGTGCTACAACGCACACTATAATTAAAGATAGACGATATTTCTCCTGTCTTGATTTAAGTGACTCCGCCGGAACCGTGAGTACTATATCAAGAAATGTAAAGATAATACTAGGCTCCGGAGAAGCCAATTTTTCGATGTTAAAAGGCACATAATTTGAAATAAATAATACACTATATTCTCCTAATTCTCACAGAAATTTGTTAAGTTTTAAAAATATCTGTAAAAATGGATATAGACTATGAGTAAAAATAATGTTGAATATATTTGCATTATATCAAAGAGGAAACATATACTAGAAAACTTACTAATGTTATCCTCTGAATTATATTACACAAAGATAAACATAGTTGAATCATATGCTATAGTAAACCAGAAGTTTACTAATATATTTAAATTCTGGCATGAAAGATTAGGATATCCAGTATCAATTATGATGAGAATAATTGTTCAAAATTCTAGTGGTCACCCATTGAATTTCAATCGGAAGAGTTTTCATGTAAAGAATGTTCTCAAGGAAAACTCATAACACGACTATCAATAACTAAAGTTGGGAATGAATCCCCAATATTTTTAGAGAGAATATATGGTGATATATGTAGACCTATTCATCTATTGTACGGGTTGTTTCGATATTTTATGGTATTGATTGACGCATCAAATAGATGATCATATGTTTGTATTTTGATAGCAAGAAATATGGCTTTCGCAAAATTCATTACCCAAATAATCAGATTGAAAGTACAATTCCCTGATTATGTCATAAAGAAAGCTAGAGTTGATAACGCTGGTGAATTCATTTCACAAGCTTTTGATGATTATTGTATGTCAATGAGAACTAATGTTGAACATCTAGTACCCCATGTGCATACACAAAATGGGATGGCTGAAAGTTTGATTAAACGGTTGCAATTGATTGCAAGATCGTTAGTATTGAGAACAAATCTCCCAATTTCTATATGGGGTCATGATATAATGCATGCAACTATATTGGTACAGATTAGACCAAATGCGTATAATAAATATTTTCCATTGCAATTGATATCTGGTCAACAATCAAATATATCCCATCTTCGAGTTTTTGGGTACGTGGTTTATGTCGAGTATGAGAATGAGACCACAAAGGAGAATGAGAATATATATCGAGTATACATCACCAAGTATAATTTGATATCTTGAACCTCGAACTGGTGATATATTTATGGTACATTCTTCTGATTGTCATTTTTTAATGAAGATGAAATTCCAACGTTAGAGGAAGAATTAAAGAAATATCAAAAGATGTTATATGGTGTACACGAAATTTGATACACCTTGACCCCCTAACAAATCATCATGAACTGAAAGTTCAAAAAATTATAAACGTACAGAATATGGCAAATGAATTACTATTTGTGTTCACAAATACGAAAAAGGTGATTAAATCATATATACCTGCTGCAAATGCTCAATCAAGAATTGAAATTCCAAAGAAACAATTCGATGAAAATAAAATAAATGACCCAAAAATTCAATTGAAAAAGGGGAGGTCGATGGGCTATAAAGATAAAAATCCCCCAAAGAAAAAGAAGTTGGGCAAAAGCATCCCAAAAGAATTACATCATGCAGATATTCAAGAAAACACATATGAGAAGGTTCTTGAAAAATCTGATGATGAAAATTTTCTATAGGAAGAACATGATATAGAAAATTGTGAAACATCCATTAATTACACATAAGATGGAAAAATTTGGGTTATAAATGAAATAGAAGATGTGGATGAAACATTTTTATTTTCTATATCCAAAAAAATTGATGATGAATATAATGATCCTGACCCAAGGTCATTATCAGAATATCGGGTGAGATCCAATTGGGAGAAATTGCAAAAGACAATGAAAGATGAATTAGTCTTTCTCAATAAAAGAAATGTATTCGGACATGTTATCATTACACTAGAAGATGTAATGTCTGTTGGATATAATTGGGTTTTCGTGAGAAAACGAAATGAAGAAAACAAGATCATAAGATATAAAACCCTACTTCTAGCACAAAGTTTTTCTCAAAGACCGGGAATTGATTATGATGAAACATATTCTCCGGTTATGGATGCAATTACATTTAGATATTTAATGAGTTTAACAGCATCCAAAAATTTGGAGATGTAACTTATGGATATTGTGGTTGCATATCTATATGGATTACTTGATAGTGACATATATATGAAAATTACTAATGGATTTAAGATCCCGGAAGGATCCAAGATCTTGGAAAAATCAAAGGATATTTGTTCGGTTAAATTACAGTGATCACTTTACGGATTAAAACAGTCTGGACGCATATGGTATAATCGCATAAGCGAATATTTGTTGAAAAAGGGATATATCAACAATGCGATAAACCATTGCGTGTTTATCAAGAAATCCTCATTAGGATTTGTTATTATTGTTTTATATGTCGATGATCTGAACATAACTGGAATTCAAAAATAAGTTCATGATGCAAGAACCCATATGAGAGAAAAGTTTGAAATGAAAGACCTTGGTAAGACAAAGTTTTGTCTCATGCTTCAAATAGAGCATCTCAAAGATGAAATATTTGTGCATCAATCAAATTATACCAAAAGGGTATTAAAATGCTTTAATATGGATAAAACAAATAATGGTCAATAGATCACTTAATATTGATAAGGATCCATTTCGACCTTGCGAAGATAACGAAAAAATTCTAGGTCCTGAAATAACTAATATGAACGCTATCGGTGCACTGATGTATCTTGTTAATTGTACTACACCAGATATTATTTTTGCTACTAACTTACTTGCAATGTATAATTCAGCTCCTACGCGAAGATATTGGACCAAGATAAAACAAATATTTCGTTATTTTCAAGATACAATTGACTTCGGATTATATTATCACATAAATTTCTTGTTTGGTTTAGTTGGTTTTGTAGATGCGGGATACTTATCAGATCCGCATAAAGCTCGATCGCAAACCGGATACATTTTTACATTAAGATGTACTACGATCTCATGACGTTCACAAAAACAAACATTGGTTGCCACTTACTCAAATCATGCGGAAATTATCGCACTCAATGAGGTATGTAGAGAATGTTTATGGCTCAAGGACATGACTTATCACTTACAAGAATCTAGTGGAATTACTACAAATAAAGAACCAACAAAATTGTTCGAGGATAATGTTGCATGTGTCGCTTAACTCAAGGAAAGTTATATCAAGAGCGATAGAACAAAATATATCCCACCAAGATTTTTCTCATATACTCAACAGATTGTGAAAAATCAAATAGTCAACATTGACTATATTCGCTCAACCGAAAATGCAGCAGATCTGTTCACAAAGGCGCTTCCTACAACAACATTTAGAAAGCATGTTCAGAATATTAAAATGCGTCATTTTCAAAATTTATAAAGAGAATTATATATATCTTTTCGAATGGGAGATCGCGTTGGATTTTTACATGATAAGGTTTTTAACGAGACACTACGCAATACTTCAATAATAATAAATAATCAAGAGAGAGTGTTGAAAAGTCAACAAAAGCGTCCTCCACGACGTCTTTTGTTGATTCTTCCTTGTTGATTATTTTAGTTAGTTTACGTTTACCGGTACACTTTTGCTATAAATATGATGATATGAATCATTGTACAAAAGGTGGTTCACTCCTCTCTCTTTATTTTCTTCTATTGAGTAAAGTTATCAATTTAATTTTCTCTCTCTAGTATTTTCATAACATCTATGTATTTTTTTGTTTCATCTTAAATTTATTGTTTTTTTAATTTTCATACCTCAAAAAACTGTTGTTCAAATTTAAGTAAATAATATTATATCTTTATAAAATACACAAATTATCAGTTTGTTTAACAATCCCACATCCCTAATTAAACAGTTAAATCATTTTTATTAAACTAATAAATCAAATTTATATTTTTGTGATTGGTTTAAAGCTCAGCACATTTAAAACCTTGGTAGTGTTCTTCTCTTTTGGCAATCGAATTAAGGAATTAGAATTTATGTTTATTTGAAATTGAAATTGAATTGGGGTTTCTGAACCTTAGGAACATAAGTGATCAGTGCATTGAAATGGCTCAGACACGAAGACAAAAACGTGAAATCGTGAAGAACAGGGAGTCAAAGCAACATGCGATTGTTCTAATTTCTGATTTTGATGAGTATAGGAGTCGAGTGCGAGGGTGAATATGTAGGAGTCGAGTGTGAAGGTGAGGAGAACATTAATGTTGAAGATGATGCAAACATAGAAGATGAGAAGAACATGAATGGAGAGGGTGTTGAGAATGACCGAGAAGATTCGGTGAATAATGAAGTGGAGGATGATGAGGGCGTGAAGGATAACATCAATGTCGAAGAAGAAGATAGAGAGGAACGATTTTAATTCGATGTAGAGGAATCTGTAGCTAGGTTTGTAAATGAGTTGTCAACTAGGCAAAATATCATTTCAGAAAGTGATAATGAAGAAGAAGATCCAATGTTACCAAAAGATGAAGAAGTAGAAATGCTACAAATGATAGATTAAGTAGGAGAACATATTTATTGGCTTTGAGTTTAACGAGGTTGTGTTAAAGTTTCCATTGAGTGATAAAAAGAAACTTATTTTTACTTGTGAAATGAGTGATAAATGGAAGTGGAGGATTTATTATTCTTATGATGAGCCAGGAAATGCAAATGTTGAAGACAAAAAACTCTCGGCATAGTTGTATGGAAAATGCAAATTGTTGAAAAGTCCAGTCATTGGAAATTTTTATAGATAAGATTAGGATAAAGCCAGATTTATATGCCCACTGAAAGTCAAAAACATATTAAACATGCATAGTGTAATGATTGATGCTAATATAGATGTAAAAGATTATGTTTTTCTTTTTTGACTTATGTATGCATATAGATTTATGATAGAGCTCCCATTCTAGTAAGAGATCCACGTTTCTGGATGAACTCTAGCTATGATTTGATAAAAGCACCTCCAAAGCCTATATTCTATGGGAGAAATTTATTCCATATCTAAACTCAAAATTCGTCGGTCAACTAATGGTTGTTGATTTCTCTCATTCACAAACCATTGGTTTCTTCGAAATTGAAATTGATCATACGATTAAAAAAGGTTTATTTACATACTCTAGACAGAATTACTACGTTAAACATGTTTCTACCCAAAATTTCATGCTCTCTTCAACTAGCTATACTAACGTTGTAGCTTTTTCTTTTACTACTTGAATTTGAACTTTTATGTCAAAATCAGGTAGATAAAATAATATTATTGTGATTTCATTTAAGGCTAGTTATAATTTACCAATTCGATGCAACATTCGGTTTAACTTCAAACCAAATGGAAATCATTTGTGTTTAACGGTGTGGTTGAAATTGACAGAAAAATTGAAGTTCATGTAAGATAAGAAGAAGGATACAAAGTTAGTATACCGTAATTAAAAACAACCCAAAAGAAATTAAGTCAATGACATGGTGATGGTACTCATCTTTTATACCGTAAACCTAAGATCTCTTTCTCAATATATATAAAAGATTTTGAGAGAGGAGTAAACACATTTTATGTGTTGTAATCTCATCACATCTAAATCAATGTGTTTTCCTTTCTCTTCTATGTTATAGAGTTTGAATTGTGATATGCACTTATGATTATTATTGAAACTGAAATCAGTTGTGTTTAATGGCCAAAACTAATGTACAAACGCAAACACAGAAATTAGCGTTTGAAATAATCAAGGCTTTAAAGTAAGAATTCATTCAATGATGAACAAAATAACATATACAAACTCTTTATCTTTGGTCATAAGAGAAATCAAAAGAATACAAACATGAAGAGGAAAGAGGTTTCTCCAAGTGTACTTAGACATGTGCAAATAATTCGAACCGAAACCGAACTAAAAAATAGATTTTGATTGATATTCGGTTATAAAAAATTAATCGAACGGATATTATTTTAAAAAATCATGGTTATTGGTTACTAACCAAAACCGAATTAAAAAAACCAAAATAATATATGAAAAATCGAATTATTTTCGATTGTTTTTTATTATCCGAAAATATTTTAGATATTTTTTATTTTTTTTTTGTTATTTTCGGGTATTTTTAATTTCTTTTTGTTATTTACAGTTATTTTTCAGTTATTTTGTCGTTATTTTTTGGTTATTTTCGGTTAACCAATTATTTTTGGTTATTTATAGTTTTTGAATTTAATAACGGAACCGACCGAAACTGAAGTATAACTAAACCAAAACCAAACCAAAATATAGAAATAACCGAATGAATCTTTATTCTTACTAATCGAAAAAACTAAAACCAAAAATAACCGACCAAAACTGAACCGCATATCCAAATTCCCAAACCTAAGTGTACTTATTCCCAAGTTTGAACACTACCAAAAAAAAGGATTCAAGGAGAAACTTTTAGTCACAGATGGTTTTTCTTCTACACAAGTGGTATCGATATAACAACAAAGAACATAAACAAAGATGCGTAGTTCTTCATGGATTCGGAAAAGGTATTGAGAAACAAGAACATAAGTTACCAGTTTATATATGAAACATTCTATTTTGTAGGCCATGTAGCTTGTGCTGACATAATGATCCCGACGATAACTCCAAATAACCCGAGAGCACTTCCAAAGATTTCAATCACAAGAATCTTAACAAAGAGTGTTGAGTTCTGAGCATCAGACAATGCGCAACTGCTTCCAATGATTCCTACACATAACCTACACGTACCATAAATGGTGAGATTTCCATGTTACTACAAAAGTCTGCAATGTTCATAAGAAAGAAAAGTTAGGCTGAAGAAGATAACGGACCCGCATACAAGGTTTGCGAATCCAACTATGATTCCAGAAGCAAAGATTGCATATCCAGCTCTTAGAGACTCAGCATCATACATCTTTGATGATGGCACACTCTCCAACTTTGTTTGTAGTATGATTGCAACAATAACACCATATATAGCTACAGCTTCGCAAAAGATTACACTGGAGAAAAGAAACATAGTTACAATTAATGTGAATTGTTATCAAAAACCCAATTTGAGACGAATCTTAAGTCAACGATTCTTTCTTCAATTCGTTATGCTACAAATCTGATTACAGAAATTCCTGAAATTGAGAAAGACTATAGAAGTTTAAGGCCATGGATCGTAGAATTTACCTGATGAGATTCTTTGAAGTGATACGAGGAGCTTCTATGGCCGCACCGATCAAACTACTTCCCGTAATGTAAATTCCCCTAAACCAGAAAGAGCGAATAGCTTCGTAAACAGAAATGCTCCGCGAATCTCAAATCGGGAAGAAGAAGATGAAAAGGGTTTTACCAGGCAGCACCGAGAACGGAGACGCCGATGGATATAGCGATTCCGATTGCGGAGAAAGTGTATGGGGATATCCTCACCAGGGCCGCGCCCCATGAACTTGCATGAACAACCACACCGGACATTCCCTCTCTATCTCTCCGATATGATAGGATCTGATTGTTTCTCTCTAAATCAACAGAGACTCTGTAATGTGATCTGAGATGGGGGAACCATTATCACGCGCTTGATGCATGCGCGTGAGTTAAGTCGTGGGATTGGCCACGTAAGCGATTTGAAAGAAAAACAAAAAGAGAGGTTTATTGGATTAATCGATTGGGTGAATTAGCAATTTGACATAAATAACGAAGTCCGACAATACTAATATACTACAAGTTATTATCTACGAGATCTAAACTAACGACGTCTCACAATCCCTAATATATTATTTCACAAATTTTTAACAAATAATCTCATCATGACGTGTTAATAACAAAAATGTCATGTTGACTTGTTAACATCATAACGAATTTTACATTAAATATATAAAAAAGTTTAAGTTACTAGAATAATTACAATACATGCCACTAATATTAATTTGATTAAAGAATAAATATATTTTATTCGACTAACCAAAAAATAGTATTACATTTGCAAAAATAATAATTTTTATTTCTTTAAATTTTTAATATGTTAATTTATAAATAATTTTAAATAAATATAAATAGATTTAAGTTATTACCTAATTCCTAATATATTATTTGAGAAACAATTTAAGAAAATAATTTTACTCTCACGTGTTATTAACAGAAATACCATACTTACATTTCATCATTATAGTAAATTTTAAATAAATATATAAATAGACTTAACTTATTCGAATAATTACAATATATGTCATTGTTATTAATTTTGGTTAGAGTATTAATATATTTTATTAAACTAACCAAAAAATACTATTAAATTCATAAAAAATAATTATTTTTCTTTTGTTAATTTATATATACAAAAATTAATATTAAAAGTAATTTTAAATAAAATTTAAAATTATATAAATATTTAATTTATATTTATTAATAAAATATAATTTATGAATATTTTTTCCCATGCATGACGTGTGTATAAATCTTGTACTAATATATTACAGATCCAAAAGTAACAAAAAATAGTTCCCCCGTGGACATAAGAAAAGCCTAAGCTAAAAAGCCAGCATCCAAAATAACAAAAAATAGTTCACACTGATATTGACATACTATGCAATTATACTGTTTAAAATGCATTCAAATACATAATTTGGATCGTTAGATGCAAATATTACGCCAAACATTAAAAACTAGTGTATATATTATAATTTATTTTAAATTATATAATAAAGTATTAATGATAATATTTATGTTAACGGTACAAATAATAATATACATAGTAATACATGAGACGGTATTGACGATACTATATGTTTGTCATTCGATCAACATAAATTTTATATCTAATTTATCAACTTTCTCATTAATGGATTGTACTTGTATACGTATAATAGCATTGTTAATGTTAACTTTTATTTTGATATTGGAACATAAATATTAGACATCAACTTTGTTTTCGTATAATCAAAGATATTTCGAATTTTTAACTATAACAAATGTATTATATGATATATATATATATATAATAACACTGATACATATTAAGAAATATTTTAATTATACAAGATACATGATAATCGTGTTGATAAATCTATAAAAATCAGTTTAACCATAACAACCACATTTCATCTTTTTCATCATTTACCAACCAAACTTTTCTTTGTCAAGCTTTGTGTCGTTTTTAAAAAAAATTTTATCAGCCAATAACACTTGGGATGACGAGAGAGATTCATATATAAGCTGTTATAGATCTCGTAGTTATGGCCTAATAAAGAAATAGCGGTTAAAATTATAATTGAACAACAAATTAGAACATAACGATTGAAAAATCAAGTTAGATCGTTAAGGAACAAAATTGGTAACTAAATCGTTACATGATACATGATGAGTTTACAAACAAAAGTCGGTGTGTGATAAAAATCACGGATGGGTTGAAAAAAATAACTATAAACATTAACGGGAGTAGATCTAAAAACAGAATTTCGAGAATTCAGAAATAGTCACAAAATCAAAAATCAAAAACTTATCGGTATTCCTACACCTTTACCGGTTATCATCACTTTTCCAGCAAGAGTTATAAGATTTGCATTAGTTATTGATTATTGTGCAGAGATTCATGGGTGGAGAAAAAAAAAAGAGGTGGGGAAGAAAAAGAGAGAAGTGGGGAAGAAGAAAGGAGAGATGGGGAAGAATAAAAGAGAGATAGAGAAAAAGAAAAAAGATATGGAGAGAGAGAGAACGAAATGGTAGAGGGTGACAGACTGGTGGGAAGAAATTTACCGGATTCACTTCTTTGTCATCGATCATCATTTTTTCCGGCGAGACTAATCGTTTGAATATTGAAAGAAAACTAGAAATACACGAGATGTTAGAAAAAGAAAGGGAGAAAAAAGTGAAATAGTGAATCCACACTCTCTCTCTCTCACACCTTATATATAAGAGAGGGTGTAATTTGACATAAAAAAAACTGACACCCATACGGTTCAAAATAGGAGCGATATCGGATTTCAATAAAATGAACAGTGGACAATTTCAATATTGTTTAATAATTTTTGTAGTAACTTGTACCAGCTTCTATTTTTTTGTGTTGCACTTTTGGTTTTGCTTTTATGATCACCAATAGAAGAAATCCTATTACATATCAAAAACATGTAAGCAAAAAATCAGAAACCAAACGTAAAATTAGACTATAAACAGGTTGTAAATTCGACTATGTTTGAAGCTGTAGAATTATCATTATGCATATCAAGTATATGACAAAAATAATCCTAGAAAACAAAAATTTATTGTATGCCCATTTCAAAATTATATAATTTAACACAAACTGCAAGAATATATAACACAACAAAACCTCCAAAAACCCAAAACTATCAATTGTAACAAAAGACAACAAAGCAGAGAATCAATCATTCGTCACCATCCCCATATGTGTGTCCATCCAATTAGCAGCCCAAGCCATCCAAGTAGCTCTGTAAATCTTTTAAACCTTCTGCAGAGAAGCTCCTTTGAACCCTCAGCCTCGGTGCAACCAAGTTTGGTGGCGGCTGTGGTTGAAGACACACAACCACCGCCGTCACATTGTCCCCACTCTTCCTCTTCAAAGCTTCCTCAACCAATTCTTTACTACACATGCCCGGGTCATTGTGCTCCTGCAGCCTCCTTCTAGCAAAGTCAACAGCATTCTGGCTCATGAACACATCCCAAACCCCATCACACCCCATTATGAGGAACTCATCCTCTTCGGTTAGTTTGGTTGTCATGACCTCAGGCTCTGCAATGAGAGGTCCACAGTTAGAGCCGTCTTTCTTCTTCTTCATGCCTTCCATATGAAAGTCACCGAGTGCACGAGCTACATTAAGTTGCCCGTTTAGATAGCCATCATATACATATCCACCTGATGCCTCAATGCGCCTTCTCTCTTTACTGCTCATGGGCTTGTGGTCTTTTGACATTTCAATGGCTTTGCCCTGACGGGACAAGACTGCTCTACAATCTCCAGCATTTGCTACCACCAACGACCTGTCACCACAGGTGGAAATGCTAAAACAGTAGAAAAAATCGGTTTCACACTGGGAAAAAATCGTATGAAAGTGACACAATAAACAATACGAACTTGTATTTGAACATCGATATACAAACTTAAATAAAAGGTAGATACATAAAACCGAGACAATAACTACAGTCAGCAGCAAATACGGTAGAGGGTAACATCTATTAGATAATTAGTGGTAAAGGATTCTGCTATAATCGAGAATATGCACAGTACGCAGTTGAGAATAACATGCATCTATGCCGCAATACTTTCTTTCTTACCTAACCAAGATGTAAAAGGCTAAGTAGAGAACAACTAAGGTAGCAGACAACGTTCAGAATAGCAATTTTTCCCAAAAATGACCAGACAACTAGTTGGGCAATAATAAAGAGAATGTGTGGCACATTGCTAGCCTACCTATGCAATCTTAGATAGTTGTCATTTAGAGTTTTGGAGTTACGGTTATATGTCACGGAACGATAATAAGAGTTGAATCAGCAAACCTTCCAAAAAAAATAGCTGCCAGAGCAGTAGTTCCTGAAGCAAGGCTCCCATCCAATGTACACGCCTCTGAGAAGGCAATGTCTGTTTGAAGAAACGCTGAAGAAATCACCTTATTGATTTCACTAGGAAACTCTTGATCCTCAACAATGTACCTCGGTATATGGTGACATGCAAAATCAGCAGCATGCTTCCCACCATGTCCATCAAATATCTAATATAAACCAAATGGAATAAGAGATCCCAAACCTTGATCCATTCAAAGTGATTTGCTTGTTGCTCTATAAAGTGAATTTAAGTTTTCTTAAGCCGGAATCAAACAGGCAACATTATCAAAATCGTAACTATAGGACTATAGGAAGAACAAGTCCTGTATTCAAAATCAAAGAAAAAGGAACTCTAAATCAACAGAAGGTTGTGCATGGACAAACCAAAACTATTGATCGCTTTACAACAACAACAATGTACAAAAATGAAGACTAGTGAAAGAAGAATGTACCCCGTAAAAGGCACTTGGTTCGCCACGCTTGAGGCCATAACTATCCATGAAGTTATCAACGCATAGATAAGCATCTTCCATGCTTGACCTGGAGCCAATATCAGACCAAGCTCCAGAACGCATAACAGGAACAAACTCAGACTTATTCTTCTCTAAAATGAACTCTTTCTCAACAGATATATCTGACACCTTTGTCTTCACCTCCAAATTGAGCAGTCAGAAGAGAAATCATTGTTAATTACATAAGTACAAATTAGGAAACCGATATGACCAAAATCAAAGCAAACCAATTATTACAAAATCAACTAATTACGCATCCAGATAAGTTTCTGCTACAGAATTCATTGAATTAAATGCAAAACTCCAACGTAAAAAAAAAACTGAATTATCCAAAAACCAAGTTCGAAGAAAGGAATCTTACGAGCGATGGATGTCGAACCAACGACTTCTTATTACACGGCGTCAAAGAGCGTTCGCCGTCCAAGGTCTGCCTGTATACGGCGGCAGAGAAAGAGGAGGAGAGAGGATTCGGCGGTTTCCCGCCGTAACTCGAACTCCCATTATCCGGATCACAAATTCCTTTAGTTTCTTCCATTTTGTACCATCATCGCATATTGCAGAAGGAAAAACTTAACCGACATAAAAAAAATCTACGGCAATAAGCGAAGAACTTACGAGTCAACCCCTGAGTCAGCGACTCTATAATCGAGTCGACTAAAACGATGTCCCGGAGAATGCAGCTAATTCTTAAACAATGGGTTCCAAAATAAACAACAAAATTGAAGCAATTCTACAAACACATAAATTTAGGGTTTATGAAAATTAGGGCTTTGTGGCAGAAATTAGACCACGCAATATTGAGAGAGAGGAGAGAGAGAAGAGAGAGAGAGAACTGTTCGCCGGCGGAGGCGAGAAATATGAGTCCGACGGTTATTTAAGGGGAAAAGGAAGAATAAAACATTTAAGTATTAACTTTGTTGAGGTTTTCTTTTTCTTTTTTCTTTTGAGCATTTAGAAATATAAGTCTTTTTTATAATTTAATAAAATTATTTAAATAGTAATATCATTAAATAACATTTTTTACAAAATTTTTTTTCAAATTTAACACTATTAAATTAAAATCTTAAAAAATAACATAAATAATTATGTCAAAATACTAATTTATTTTAAATAAATTATATATAAATTTAAACATTATATTGGGGTTCATTTTTTCTAATTTATAGTGTTTTTTATTAAAATATAGTTATATTACATTTTAATTTTAAATTTATATTATTATTAAAAATATAAACTAATAATATTATTTTTGAAACAAAAACTTTAAAAAATACTATTTTAAACAATTGTCCTTATTTAAATAAACATAAAAATAAAATAAAGTTCAGTAACTATCTACAATTCTATGTGTATTAAAATATATATAATGATATATATATATTAAATTGTTTCCTTATTAAATAAATATAATATAATTTTACTTATCAAATATATTATATGTATTGTTAACATTATTATATGAAATTTGAATTTTCTATGTGTATCACATATTAATAACTATTTTTATCAATACAATGATTATCTTTTATTCTATATGAATATCTAATGATTATGTGTGAAAATACTTTTAGTAAATTATTAAAAAAACAATCTTTCTAACTTAAATAACAAAACTCATATACATTATGAAACAAATCAATACTCTAAAATTGTTTTTAGATTAATTATCTAGGACTATACATAACTTTTCCAAATTTTATAATATTTAATTCAATTTTATAATATTTAATTCAGTTTTATAATTCTACCAATTAAATATTTTATATTGTCTCTATTTCATTCATTAAAATATTTTAAAATTAAAATTAATTTTTAGCTATTTTAATAAGAAAATTGTAATTGTAATTATTCAGTAATATAACTTTATTTTGTTAAATTTTACTATACATAATCCTAATGATTTTTGAACAACATGTATGAATAAAAAAATTTTAAATATTTTTCAATTAATATATTATATGATTAAAAGAAAAGGACCATATTGCTTTAAAAGCTATTTTTATTTCTTTGTTTCGCGATATATTGTTTTGTTGTAGCATTTTTTATCACAAAAAATATAAAACTCTTACTGTTTTTTCTCTTATAAAAAATTGAGAATAAGTCACTAAGTGGTATGGTATAAGTAAGGAAATATTCGAATATTTCGCCATTAGGAACTTTATGTGTAAGATTTTTTATTGAAAAAGACTGTTATGCTTATTAATTAAATGGGACCGACAATAATATGGATGACGTGGGAGCATGTAATGACACATGCTAATTGGCTGTCATTATCAAATTTATATTTGGACACAACTTGTGATACATCTACGTGTATACTTATTGCATTAGAAGTAGCAAATATATTCACGACTTTCTTTGATTTGTCTTTATATAGACTTAAACTTTCAATCACTTTTGGGTGGACTCAATTTTAACTTCATTCTTTGTGTTTTAGTCAATGACAAATTCAGAATCTGTTCCTAAATTTAATAAGATCGCTAAGTAAAAAAACATTGTATTAAAAACTTTGAATAATACGTTCAAATAGTATTTTAAAAAAAATTATTAAAAATTTGTCATTCTAATCTAAAAATTCCAAAATAGCAAAAATTATTTTTAAAAAATACATATTTATTATAAATATAATTAAAATATTATATTTTTTCTTTCTAGAAACTATACTCATACAAAAAAATGATTTTTCTATTTTTACAAAAAAATAATTGAATTTACTGAAATACTATTAGTTTAGAGTTGTAGAAATTATTAATAACAAAAACTGATATATTGTATCAAATTTTAATTTTTTTAAAGGTGTGTAAGATCATTCCAAAACTTATTAAATAGAAAAAGGAAGTATAATATAATTAGTTCCAAAAAAATATAGGGTAATTGTTTAAAACAATATATATTTAAGTTTTTATTCCCAAAATAGTATCGTTTAAATTTGTAATAATAGCAATGTTTTAAGATTAAAAATACATTAAATATTTATTTTTATAAAAAAATAAATTCTAAATTGAAAAAAAATAATCCAAATATACTTTTTTAAGTTTATGTATAATTTATTTATAATAAATAAGTATTTTAAATAATTATTTATGTTATTTTAGAATGCTTGATTCGGAACAAATTTTTTAAAACGCAACTGTCTAAATACCATTCTTTTAAGTTTTTATTTCAAATGTAGCACTAATTATCTAAATTTCCAAAAATAGCACAAAATTAATACTAAAATAATTAAAAATCTCTTCCTAATAAAAAAATTTTAAAACCTAAATTAGAAAAAATAAATGCAAACATTATGTTTTAGTTTTATATATAATTTATTTAAAATAAATAATTATTTTAACATAATAATTTGTGCGATTTTAGGAATTTTTTTTGAAGGTGCTATATTTGGAAAATAAATTTAAAAACTACTATTTTAGGGTATTATTCTTTTTAAAATATGATATTTTAAGATATTACTCAAAATCCTTAATATATCATTTGAGAAATATTTTAAGAAAATAACGTTACTATAACGTGTTATTAACAGAAATACTATAATTATGTGTTATTATTAGAGTGAGTTTCAAATAAATATATAAATACACTTAAATTACTAAAATAATTACAATATATGACATTGTTATTAATTTAGTTAGAAAATCAATATATTTTATTAAATTAACCAGATACTATTAAATTTGTTAAAAACAGTTATTTGTATTTTTTAATTTACATATATAAAAATTAATATTAAAAATTAAATAAAAATAAAAATTATATAAATATCTAATTTATATTTAATAATAAATAATATTATATAATTTGTGAATATGTTTCTCACGTAAAATGTAGGTATAAATTTAGTTGATATATTATATGAGGATATGCTATTTTAAATAGTGAAAATCTAGAAGAATCTGTATTAACATCATGTCATATTTCTAATGAAAGATTAGACATTGAAGAAGATAATGGTTGTTAGAGATCCAAAATAAGATTATTGATAACGATCTATAGTCGGATATTGAAGATCAATATTGGGTTTCTAAGACTAAATATTGAGGAAAGCACTGTCCTACACTGATATTTAATTTTTTTTTACTTCTTCATTTCTAGATTCTGTCATAGATGATTAAACGTCAACGTTTAGAATCTATATGGAATTTGAGTCATCAAACATAGCTTACATTACGAGAACAATAGACCATTGTGGCTCCTCACTTTCAATTGAAGACTATTTCTTATCGCTCAAGCTTATTTGTTTGTTTTGAGGCGCTTTCTCATCTCGAGGTTTTTAACCTTCGGCCAAGTCCTCACTTTCTCTTACTCAACAATGGGAGACCGTCAGGCCAATTCCTTTAGAGGCAAATAGCTTGTGGGAAAATATCTCCTAGAGGCTATTTCACCCATGCCTCTCGTATTCCTCCCTCGGTAACATTAGATACTCGTCGAATATTTTTTTTTATAACTGATAGCCAATTAGTCACATATTTGCAATCATAAATTTGTAACCAACACATAGTAACAAAATGATCGTAAAATTTGTTATTTTTAAAGAGTGGCATATTAGTTGTTGGAGGTGGGCTATGCCCTCCCGGTGAGCCCGAGCTCGACCCAATGCGGGACCAGCCCAGTATGACGAAAGCCCATTCTTTAGAAGAGTAGGTGCGTTTTTATCGAGAAGCCGTCTGGCAGGTTAAATATCCGTCTGATCTCACCGACTACCGAAGACGGTGGCGAACCTTCCAATATCAGCATTAAATGGTATTTATAAGTATTCATGGCTAGTAATGTTTACGGCGTTAAAAATTAATCGAGCTGCGAGTATAAAAAACAGAGGCTCGCGGCATAAGCAACGAGAGATATATTTTAATAGTTCGGACTTATAACGAACACTAATTGTTTGTAACCGATCTCAATAAGTCAATATTCATAATCCTTCGCTCTTTTAAATCGTTTGTCTAATCTTCTGATCGATCTTGACGAATATCAAAGTTGATCTACCGCATTCCAATCCCGGAATCTAGGATTCAACATTAGTCATAAATTTTGAGACGACATAATAATCACAAAATTAGTAACAAATATATACAAATGTTACCGTGGTCGCAAATTAGTTACAAATTTTAGAACGACGTAGTAATCGCAAAATTAGTTGTAAAATGTACAAAGGATACCATAATTGTAAATTAGTGGCAAAATAGTAACCAAAATGCAATCATTAGATTTTGCCACGATAGTTTTGCGATTTTGCTATTGGTGTTTCAATCTTCTTTAACCATCTATACCTCTATATATTTGTAGAAAGATTGACAATAACAAAGGATGTAATAGCATCTGCAATACCCAAATAGTTTCATATCTCAGTAAAGTCACCATAGAAAATGATTTTCCAATTCACATAATTGATTTTCAATTTTTTTTTATTATAAATCGAATCATCAACCCGCAATCGCGAAAAACCTTAAGATATATGATATTACCAATGAAATTAGTGATGATTAATGAGATCATACGTAAGAGTGGTCTGCTTTCACAAACACCATGGATAAGATATGTTTTTATTTCTTATATCACATGTATTTATTCAATGAAATGTGTTTCCGTCGTACAATTAAATTCATAAGTGCTACGATGTTGTTTTGTTATGTTTGAGGTGAGTTTCGCACCTCAGGGCTCGAGTCGCTCGACCCAAATGAAAATCAATCTGAATTTCTACTTCCCAATTTTTTATGGGATATCCAATCTCTGTATATCTTAGAACGTTATCGAGTATTTTAGAAAAAATCTTATGAGAAATTCTGATAGGAACAACTGTAAAGACAGATCATTAAATAATCTTTAATAAACCATCCGAAAAGAAAACTTAGTAATTCGCAACTTGTTTTACTTACGTTCATTACACAAATTACTGCGAATAAATTTATTTTTACTTGTATTTTTTAGATATTTTTTACCTATATAAACTGTATTCTTTCGTAAACTATATAAACTTTATAAATTATTGATTTTACACAAATTTTGATAATATTTATACGTTAAATCGCTATTAAACCTTGTTTTAATTCGAAAATCTGTTGTTAACTTTGAAATAAACACAAGTTAAAACTAGATTTTTAAATTAAAACCAAATTTAATAGTAATTTAACATGTAAATATTAATAAAATTTGTGTAATTGTAATAATTTATAAAGTTTGTTTAGTTTACAAAGAAAAACAATTTATATAGCTAAATAAAGATTCAAAAAATAGGAGTAAAAATAATTTTATTTTGGTGAGTATAATTTAAAAAAAAAACACTTGAAATTGTTGGATTTTAGCTAGATTTTTCTTTTAGATGCATTTGTTCTCTAATTTTCTAATAAAATATAATAGATCATACTTTTTTAATCATACCGATATTTTAATCAGCAATACAAAAATTATGATGCATAATATATCATATAATTGTTGTAGCTAATTGTAAAAAATTACAACAGATAAACGAATAACAATACGTCGTATTTTCAACTAAAATCTTCTTACGGTAAACAATAGACATATAAATTCAACATAATCAAAACGAAACCCATTGTGAAAAGTACGACGACATTGTTAATCCATCGAAACTTTAATGTATCAATGGTTCATAGCACATGTCCTCTGAGATCTTTGGTCTACAATGTCTAACAGTCCTGGTTGTGCAAAATCTGGACTAATTGTATAAAAGAAAGATTAGGGAAAACGGCCGATTCTACCGTAAACTTGTGCTCCTAGGATTATTTATACACGAATTATCATGTCATGCTGATTTCCACATGAACTATATATATTTTCGAATTTTAGCCACAAACATTTAAATCGTGGCTATTTCCACCAACTAAATGGTTTCCGTGTATTTTTCCGTTACACGTGATGATGTGGCTGCCACGTCGGATGATGAACTTAAACGACGTTGTTTAAGTTAAAGTTTTACTGATAAATAAAGAAAACGACGTCGTTTTGATAAAGACGAAAACGACGTCGTTTTGTTATAATTTTAAAAAAAAAAAAACGTAAACCAAAACGACGTCGTTTTGGTAAACTCCAAAACGACGTCTTTTTGTATATCTTCTTAAAACTCCCTCTATAACTGTTAAATCTTTGTCCTTCAATCGTCATCCATGGCTGATCTGCAAACCCTAGATTCCTCTATTCCTCTACCTCAGTCCGATGATCTCTCTCACTCCCACTCTACTTCCTGCTAATCACACTGCATAATGATTAAAGAAAAGAAAAGTTTAGGTTTAAATTGCAAGATCATTTATTAGATTGTTTCATGTTATAAACAGTGTTTTCGTTTACCTGTTAAGCGTGCAACGACTTGTTAGATCGAACATAAAGAGAATAGCTACAGAGTCTTTGCAAGCGATTGGGATTTGATCCCCTGATTTCTCAGCTCCTGCTAAAAATGTTTTAATTCATCTTCGAATTTTGATGGATTAAACAATAATAGAACAGATTACTTGTTAAGAAGAGGCACCTTCTAATTCCCAGATACTATAGGAAATGCGAGCTCCTCCCATGGATAACGTTTTATCCGTACAGTTGATCCCTTTCTCCAATTCTCTCATTTCTACTTCTTTCTCTTCACCAACATATTTCGCCTTTGAAAATAAAAAATCAACAGATTCCAGTTAAATCTTGTTAATCCCGAAATCGAGACTTATTATCGATAAGTTGAGAGATCGAAACGATTGTGATGGATTTCAACAAAAGAAATAAATGATTGTGACTTTTAATTCAAAAATTGATTGAGACGTGAACTGATTTTGTTGTTCTTCTTGTGTTAACTAACCAGGAAGCTAGTTTTTCCGATTTCTGGATCTCCTAAGAGGCTGATCTTCAGGGAAACCAGATCAGAATCCGATATCCGATGGCTATTATCGTGGTCGTAGACCGGTGCGCGGCGTACGAATTCACCAACACCGACGTTTTATGGCAGAGATAGGAGGAGGCTGAGGACGAGAGACAGACGGAGACGGAGTGGCGCGAGACAGCAATAGATATCGACGAGATTTTCCGGGAGTGCAAGCGACGATACTGCTCCATAGCAGCCTTGTGAATCGACGTAGAATCAAAATCCGACGGTTCATTCTATTCGTGAGATCAGAAGAGAGATTGCAGAGTTTTAAGAAGATATACAAAACGACGTCGTTTTGGTTTACGTTTTTTTTATTTAAATTATAACAAAACGACGTCGTTTTTGTCTTTATCAAAACGACGTCGTTTTCTTTATTTCTCAGTAAAACTTTAATTTAAACGACGTCGTTTAAGTTCATCATCCGACGTGGCAACCACATCATCACGTGTAATAGAAAAATACACGGAAACCGTTTAGTTGGTGGAAATAGCCATGATTTAAATGTTTGTGGCTAAAATTCGAAAATATATATAGTTCATGTGGAAATCAGCATGATATGATAATTCGTGTATTAATAATCGTAGGAGCACAAGTTTACGGCGGAATTGGCCGTTTTCCCGAAAGATTATGAGGCTGAAATGAAATAAGAACTTCAGAGTAACATAAAATTGGGCTTCATTCTGGAGCGTTAATGGGCCCAATTTATATTAATAGGAAGTACTTAAAATCTTTTTTCTTCTGTACTACATTGTATGTTGTACTGCTTGTTCTCATCTCACATCCAATATAGTACAGCTGAAAAACTTCCAAAATTGTTGTAGGAAATTAAATTATATACAATTAAGTATGAAAAGAGACAAATTTTATAGGGTCCGACGAAAACTAATTAATATTAACACAAATGATTCCGTAAAATATTATTTATTTCAAATAAATTAAAACATCATATTTGAATTTGAATTTCATTTTGTATTAAAAAAGCTTTTCGTATTTATATTAAATTTTAATATGTTTAAAAAAAATTATGATAATATTTTTTAAAAATTATTTTAAAAATTATCTTAAACATTTATTTAAAATATTATATTTAAGAAATTATCATTAATTTAAATTTAATAACAATATAAAATTAAAATAGATTATATTCAAAATTTATTTGTAATTTTTCAAATAAATAAGTATTTTTGTAATTTAAATTTTAATATTTTAAATATGAAAAAATATAAAATTTGATATTTTAAAATATTATTTAATTATGGAATTAATATTTTAATTTATTTACAGGTGTCTAACATTTTTGCGTACACGTAATAAACTTCCAATTTACACGGAGAAACAACCAGCTCTGTTGACACGTGTCACCACCGCACCAATCAGAGGCGGCGCATCACGCTCAGCAAATCCGGCTAACTCCAAACGCCGATTTCCCGACGGACGGGGAAGATTTTCCGGTACAATAGTCTCTAGTGAGTTCTGAAGCCAAGGCGGACACATCCTCTTGTCGCTCCACCTCCGCGACGTCATCTCTTTCACCGGCGATTTCACAACCGCTGCTTCTACCAACACCACGTCACTAATATGAGTCACGCCGATCACAATAGTAAAAGCCACGCTCAAGGCAAGAGAACATTTGTTCTTCGGTGGCTCTGTCTCATCCTCTGTTTTCCTCCTAAACTCGTAATAATTGGTTAAAGTAAATCAAGAATAAAATGATATTCTTTGAATTTTATTGAAGAAAAGAGATACCAATTTATATGAGAAGGTTTCTTGAGTAGTGGAGATAATGAATTTGCAGAGTTAGAATTTAGACGAGGAAGATTCAGACAGCAGCTTAATCTCCCTGCCATTGATATTCCTACGTTTCTTTGTTTTGTTTTTTTATAATTCAAGAATCTAACTAAAGCAAATTATATGCCCCTCCATCGTATATATAACACTACAAATAATTTTTTTTTTCCATCAAAATATTATTAATTATTAATATGATTGTTTACAATATAAACTAAAAAAAAAGTAAAAATAACAATGATAAAGTCCTTTGAACATAGCTTGGTAGAGTCTTATAGTATCAATATAATGTTAGAAATGCATACTAAATCTTTTATGGTTGACAAGATTATTCAGTATAAACCTATTATCATTACGGATAATCCAACTGAGGCCAGCATTTTCATTATCATTTGTATGTGATATATTATAATTACATTTCACCCAATCTTTTGGTGGTAGTTTTCAGTGTTGATTATGACAATCCGACCGTAGTATAGAATTTCCATTATTAATATGTATATGTTATTTGACCCATTCGTTAGCATTATCGTGACTTTGTTGTAAAACGTCATATGGACTCCTATTTATAAGTACTGAAAATGAGGTTGAAGAAACACAATGCATAATCCAATGTCCATTGTGGAGAGAAACCTGTTTTTAGAAGAACTACTTCTAAAAATTCCATTCGAGCCGATCATAACCTTTACTCATGTCAGTTTTGACGGTTATGAAAGATTTTGCACACGACTGCTGGACTTTTAAAAAATACAAAGTTTCATGAGCAATAAGCACATTATCCGTAGTGAATCTACTTGTGATGAAAGCAGTCTTGTTTTCTGATACAATAGTATGTAGAATTTTTTTAAGGTGCAAAACCAAGACTTTCAAAATAATTTTGTAAATTACATTACAAAGCGAAATAGGTCGAAAGTCTTGTATTAACGTAGGATAATTTGTCTTTAGAATGAGACATATATTTGTATGACTAAACTCCTGGATCATATGTCCCGTTAATAAAAATCTCTTGACTTGTTCAACTACTACCCACAATATTCCAATGATGTTGATAGAAAGAACTTGAAAAACCATCGAGTCCAGGTGACTTATTTGCTCCAATGGAGAAAACTGCTTCAGGAACCTCATCAGAAGAAACAGGTTTTGTAAGATCCACATTCATCTCATTGGATAGCACTGATAGTACATTTGTAAGTACCAAATCCATGTTTTCTGAATTGGTTGTCTTGAATAATTTCGAAAATAATTCAGAGCCTCCTGAGCAATGTTTTCATTTCCATAAACATTGTCCCCATCATCATTCTGTATTGAAATAATTGTGTTTCTTGATCTTGGGTTCTTAGTTGATGCATAAAAAATTTTATATTCTTGTCTCCTTCTTGAATCCATTGGTTTCGACTCTTAATTTTCTAGTAAACTTCCTCGTCTGCATAGGCTTTAACTAAATCTCTCTTTAATGAGGAAAGTTTCTATGGATCGCTGTCCGATTTAAGCTTCTCTATATCAATAGTCATACTAAGCTCTCGTATGCGGCTGCTTGAGTTTAAAAAAGAATTCTTTTCCCAAGAGGAAATTCGATGTCGACAATTTTAAGTCGTTGAGACAGGGGTATAACATAGCCTTATGGGAAACTATTCTAGCTAACATTAACGATACGTTGAAAACCATCGCCATTAGGCCAACGAGGATCATATCGGAAGAAGCGTTTCCTTGAATCTGTATGTCTGCGAATTTTTATAAGTCTAGGTCGATGGTTTGAATCAATCATATCCAGATATTCAATCACTGATGCTGGGTAAAGAGCTTTCCACTCGTGATTTGTCATAACTCTATCTAACCAACATTGACCTAAATTATTATTCCTCTTACCAGCCCAAGTCATATTGTTTCCCATAAACTGTAAATCTGACATCTGACATACGGATATCATTTGGTGGAAATAAAAAAAGCTCCATGGTGCTTTGGTAGCACCCCCAATTTTGTCATGTGCATGAAGGATTTCGTTAAAATCTCCACACATTATCCATGGATTTTTTCGTATGGTAGAGATTCTCTTTAATCTTTCCGAAAGATTTGACCGATACTTACGGATTAGATGTTCATATACACATGACAGATATAAATTATAGCCTTTATTATCAATTTTACAATCAATAAGTCGTTCGTCTGAACTAACAATGTTTACAAAAACAAACTTATTCCATAATAAAGCCAAACTACCACCAATTCCTTTTGAGAAGATACATAACACAGAGTCATAATTTAAAATACTAGAAACATCATGAACCACATCATTTTTATTTTTGGTTTCTACGAGAAAGAGTATGTTTGGGGAATAAACCTTTTTTATTCCTTTGATGCGTCGAACTACCAGAGATCCTCTTAAATCCCGGCAGCTCCAAAACGCGATATTCATTCTAAATCCGGTGGATTATATCCCACCAAGCCATCACCTAAATAACTCAGAGATTCACCATCAAAAATATTTTCCCTGAATTGGGGAAAAAATTCAGGAAACTCGGTTTATTATTTTTAGGTATCCATTCCATAAAACTTTTGAATAAGAAGACTTTGGTAAACCAAAAATCGATTAACTTCCTTGATTGAGGCAATTGGATTAAACCAAAAGAATTGATTCCGGTTTTCTTCGATTGAAACAATTGGATTAAACCGGATAAATTGATCTCGATTAACTTTAACCAAAAACCACTTAAAATAAACCAATTTATTCCTAAACCGTGTCTAATCCCACACCCTAAACCAAAAACATGCTGACCTGGTGAACCGGTGTGGATTTACGCTTCTTCACATGATTATCGGAATCTGGAACCGCCACTGACTCCGATAAGCGAGGTCGCTTCTCTGCCGGAATAGTAGGAGATCCAATTCGGCGAGTATCTCCTTCTTGGGCACATGTACTGCTTGGTAAAGAAGTCAAAAGGGGATGAGGGAATGCGGGAGGCGTTGAATCGTCATTATCATCCCCAGAACCGTCATTTCCAGGAGGGATGTATGTCGGATTATCAGAGACAGCAGAAGATGGACAATCGGAGAAATCATGAGACAAAATTTCACACTTAGGGCAGAAATTCTACACTTAGGGCGATTAATCAATATTAACATTAGAAATACCATCGTTAATTCTGTTAATTATTTTAATAAATTAAAAATATACAGCAATAAATAAAAAATAAATAATAGAGTTAACACTGTTAACTTCTATTATTAATATTAACTAATCGTATACCTAAATCATCACAATAAATTATAAATCATTATTTAAATAGCTAATTAAAAAATTGGATATTTAAATGAGAAATACCCTAGATTAGCACTAAATGAAGTTTTAGTGCCAATAATAACACTCAATTCAAAAACTCACATAAATAACAATTTAACAAATAAAAAAGACTAAAATATCCTTAATTTAAGCCAATGTTTGATCTTCTTTCCAAGTAAAAATTTTGCCATTTTAATTGCATGAGTGTATATATATATTAAATAAAATATAATATATCGATTAGTTATAGTATCACATTAGTTACATGCTACTTCTCTCCCAACATGGATCTAAGGTTCGATCTCCCTGCAAAGCTATTAATAAATTTTTTGCTATTTTACTTAAAGTAGTGTATATATATTAAACAAAATGCTGTATGTTGATTAATTACATTAGCATATTGGTCACACACTCTTTTTCTTACCCAATTGTCTAAGGTTCCATTTGCATAATTGCAACTTTTAATTTTTTTCTCTTTCTCTTACCCAATTGTCTAAGGTTCCATTTGCATAATTGCAACTTTTTTTTTATTTAATTATTTTATTTAGGAAACGGCTCTTTAATATTAAGAAATTTTTACTTAATTTAGGTTATTAGTCATATTTTATGCAAAATTTAGGAAGGTTTTATGCAAATTTAGGAAGTATCTCTTACGTTTTAAGAATTCCTTCCTAAAACGTGAAATTAAATGAGTAATAGTGCATATTCATCAGATTGTTCCACTTGTTTTCATCAATAGTGTTTATCCAAAAAACATCAACAAAAGTATTTATCCAAAAAACATCAGCAAAAATGTTTATCAACAATCACAAATACAAGTCATAAACGAAAACATCAAAATAAAAATGTCCAAACTAAAATTTATCACCAAACTCATGAAAGATGTCAAATGCCAGCTTCGTTCTTATGTCTTTTTTTGCGGCATCATGTAGCTTTGACATATTTTTAATATCCATTGAATGACATTCAATCAATTTGAGCACAAAAAAGAACAATTGGCATCGGTTTTCATCATCAAAAAAAGAAAAAAAAATAGTTTTGCTCCTCTCTCAAAAACTCATTAACGCACTCAATATTGTTCATGAGAATTTTCAAATCAACATCCTGAAATTGGAAGAGAATAATTTTGCAATCACCAAAATTTAGAAAGTTTTTTTAAGATACCATTGGAAAATTTAACAGGAAGATAAATTTATGATATAAAGAAAAAAGTCTAATTTAAACTAAATACAAATATATATACAAAAAAATTGGATATTTAAATTATTCAAACGTAAAAATTTATTATTTTAATAATAATTATTTTTTTTGTTTATCTTTACGTATGTAAGGATTTTTCTTATTCAGGCCCAAACCCGGTTTTGGAAGATGTGTAGTAAGTGCTTTTGCACTGGGTTCAATCTTTTTAGGAAGATTTGAGATATTTTGTTGTTGTTGCAAAAGATGTATTTTCCTACATACATTAATATTTGTTTTTGTCATGTGTTACACCGTATCGATATAGCAGTGCAAAATACATTTCTATATATTATTATATATACATATCAAAATTGTAATATTATGATTTTTTTTTTGTAGAATTACGTGTATCCAAAAATTTTACACCATATTGAAATGAATAACAAACCCAAAAATCAAAACTGATATGGATTTGACCACATACTGAGGGCTTTGACCAAACTGAGACAACTTTATTACTAACTATGAACGAATTGAGGATAAGTAATTTTTCAAAATAATATTTTTAATATTTTTTTTAATTATGATATTATTAATTTTAATTTATAATAATAACATAAATTTAATATTAAAATATTTATATTCGATAGAAAAATCTAAACTATAAATTAGAACATAGAAATCTAACTATATATATACTATTTTATTTATAATTTATTTAAAACAAATAAATATTTTCACATACTAATTTTTTTTATTTTAAGAATTTTAATTTGTATACATTAATTATAACAGTATTAATTTTAATTTCTAAAATAATAAAAATTTAATAGTAAATAATTTAAGAAAAATCTAAGAAAACTTATGGTGTATATCCATAACCTTATGTCTTAATTTGCGATCTATCATAATATTTTTTACATTGTACAACTTTTGAAAACTCTATGTTACCCTTAGATACCTATACCGCTTTATTGAAATAACGGTGATCTTTCTTCGATACGCTGTCAGTAAAACATGCATAGACATTATGATGAAACGAGAAAATCTCCTTCATATACAGTTATCTCATCTATTTACTGTATAAAGAAAAGAAACTTTTAAAATTTAAATTTCATATCATCTTCTTCGTTTACACCTTTTCACGAGTAGACTCGTTTCCTTTCAAAACCTCTTGCGATTTTTTGTCAAAAAATACTCCCACCTTTTTTAGCCGAAATCATGTCTGTTAACCGGAATAACTATCGTTTATAATTACCGGCAATAAAACACTTTTGGCGTTTTTAAATCAAAAGAAACTCTCGGCTCAGTCTTCGCTACAACGAACAGAAACGGTAATCTTCCTACTATACTCCTCAATTTTTAATTTTGCAATGCATGCATGATTTTCTTGTTGTTTTTACATAAGTTTCACAGTTTAGTGTTTATTCGCAATCCGTTCAACCGGGGTGACTATTTGTTGTCGGACACGAACCCGTTGGCGAAAGAGTGAACTCATACCACAAAAGAAAAAGAATTGATGATATCCTTAATGCATTGTCTGAGGAGGAGGTTGAATACCTTCGCAATTCGCGATTTGTTTAAGTAATTGGTACTACAAAAAACCCCTCATATTCAGAAAGTTTTGAGCAATTTATAATCATTTGGCAACTTAAAGTATCCAAAAATCATGATATATGGTTTTTGTTCGCCGGTAAACCAATGAAATTTTACCTTAGAGAATTTGCAATCATCACTAAACTCTCATGAGGCAAATTTTTGAGTTGATCGAAGGAGAAGAAAAAACATCCAATAAAAGAGAAATCCTATTGGCCCACTGTATTCGGCAATCCTCAAACATGCACCATCGACTTCGCAATGAAGATGGTTAAGAAGAAAACAGACGGATAGAAAAAATAGAAACCTAATTATATATATTATTTTATTTATAATTTATTTAAAATATGTTTTGATAGAAAAATCTAAATTATAACTGTTTGTAATAGATTTGAACTTTTTTTAAATTGCTATTTTAAAATATTATTCAAAAATTAATTATTACACATATGCTAATTTCTGTATACTTTTAAATATTTTTCACAATAATAATTTGTAGTGTTTTAGAATTTTTATTTTACTATGGTAGATTATTAAAAAAAAAAATGAAATTTGTATTTAAAATATTACAAAATAATGAATTTTATATCTTCATATGTTGACTTGTCTTAGTATCTATCAACGAGTTATAACGGAGTTATACATTTAACGAGAATGTGGTATTTAAATCGAATGCATATTTATCCATTAACCTCTAAAAAGTTAAGTGTTACCATTTTTATAATACCTAACAATAAGCATTTACAACGTAATTTTACATATTTAAACCAAAAAGGCTGAAAGAAACAGCCTGACCAAATAAATAAAATAACTTTCCTTGTTAATGATCAAAGTCACTAAACTTGCAGTGCCCTCTCCTTTGCAACCAACGGCTTTATCCATATGAATCAAGAAACAAAACTTTAGTCTTGTGAAGTAGCAGAGTATTCAAAAAGCAATCGTTTCGATGGTGCGGATTGAAGGAGAACACGCAAGCGGCTTGTGAGCTGATAGATCAGTGTCCATTGCATTGCCATCTCAGAGTCTTTCATCTGCCTTACCACAGAGGCCTGTAGATAAAGACAGCAAGAATAAGGCGGTGCTTATTATTTTATTATGGTTGTGGCTTTTCCTTGCCATGAGAAGAAAAAGGAAGAAGCTGCTTTAAATGTTGCTTATGCCTCACCTGAAGGCGTTTTCCGAGCTGCACTTCAACTTCTGTTCCAAATGAAATGTTGCTCGCTAGAGACTTGAGAGGATCAACGGTTGGATCAACAGAGAGTAAACTTGGGATCTGTGGGGCATACACCAACCTCCATCTCGCCTGACCAAATTCTCCTTTTCCTTCTATCCTTGGCATTAATTGTTCAAGTGTTGCGGTTGCAAGTTTTTTAAAAGCAAGTTGTCCATCTCCTTCTAATATAGATTCTGCTAATTGGCTCTCAAACACCTTTGCAGCCTGGGAAAGTGAGCTTATAAACACAAGTTTTCATCAAATACAAAAACGCAGCAAATAGCTACACTTGGAATTATAAAATTTACCTCGGAAGGTGAGAGGGCATCCTGTTCCACAGAACGAGTTGAAGTCACCACAAGTTTGTCCTGCCAATTGCTAGCACGACTTTGGATCCTAAATTGCCATTCTGAACCGACTAAAGCTAAATCTAGCAGAGGATCTTGTCCATGTTCAGGCTCAAACTTTGCGACGTTGAGATGCTCCCTCTTCAGACGTACCTGTTTTAGAATACAAAATAGATGTTGAATGCTCGAGGACTGACTGTGTCAAGCTTTGCAAGAAAGATGGAGTAAGTGAGTTCACCACAGAAAATCAAAACAAAGATTTAGATCAAACCTGAGTAGCCACTAGATTGACATCTCCATTCTCGAACGTGAGGATACCCTTAGGTTTGATATATTTGGGATGAGCCATGCCATCAAGCTCAAGCTCGCCACTAATAGCAAAATTAAGAATTAAAGGATACACTATCCTCAACTCTGGTCCTAAAACAAGTTTCAGATCACTCAGACGAATATCCATATTTGGTTTCATTTTTACTTCTTCAATCTCCTTTTCAACAGTATTTGAATCACCTGTTGCAGGTAAAACAAGCAGAGTTCTTCACAAAGATTTATCTACAAAATCCAAATACTAAGAAGACAAACTCATAGAATTTTAGATGATACAGAAGTAACTTACCACCTGACTGGGAGAACTTCATCCTTGAAGAAGCTGGTTCTGTACCAAAAAATCGAGCAAAATACCGTGACGCAACTGCTTGATTAATAGAAGCACCTGGAATCCTGGATTGATTGGCTGCCAACCTATTGAAAGGTGCAGCTCCACCACCCTTATCATGAGGCAGATAAGCTTCTCCGTGGCTTAATTTAATATTTCCTGATATAGTTGGCTGTAACATTGATCCACTAATTTGCAGCTGCGTATCAACCTGACCACTAATTTGGCAACACGATGGATCTCATAAGGATTCCACAAATGTAATAAGCTCAGTAACATGATTCTAGAAGAGAAGAATGGAAAAAATCTAGACAAGAGTAGCTCAGCATGCAGTCTAAGCAAAACAGCAAAAAATATAAAGTTAAAGTAAACTAATCCAGGATAAAGTATGTACTCGCCAAGATATCAACAGTTTAAGAAGAGAAAGATAAATCAAAATCACGTATACAAGCTCACAGAGACTGACAGCAGCAACAGCGACAGCAGCAGCAGAGAGTACCTTAAAAAATTCTTTGCTCGTACTTCAAGAACTTCACATTTGAGCTCTATTCTATCACCAATAGATGCTTCACTTGATCTCAGGGGAAGATTTCCTTTAACAACCAGCTTTCCCCTTCTACTTACCCTGCTTTCCAATGAGCTGATGCACAACCTGTTTGATTTAACATGCAAGGTCCCACCAAAGTTTGTGAGAGGTTTACGGAGCACAGGTGAAGATATAGACGCCCTGTGGAATGATGCAGACCCATCAAGCACGGGATCCTCCACTGTACCTCTGACCTGCATAGCAGGTAGGATATGCGTAATTTAGTTAGACCTAGTTGAGGACATGGACAGATAATTTAACAAGAGTACAAGCTACTATTTTTTGGCCAACCTGAAGCCTGATATCAGCATTGCCTTGGAGCCAATTAGCATATGGAGATATGGCAGTCAACAATGTCATTCCCCCATCCTTGATGTCTGCCTCCAATCTAACTTCTCCTGCATTTAAAATATTCCAGTTTAAACCCTTGAGACTCTCAGCTAGTTGGCTATCCCATCCCTCTTCGCTCCTATCCCTTGAGGTTCTCTTTTCATCATCGTCCTTTTCTTTTGCCCAGCTAGGGACTTTCACTGCACTACCTTTATCAGTTTCTTTGTCTTCCCCTTCAGAAGTACTTTTCTGGGAAAAGCTAACAGGAACACTTCCTTGTATATGCACATGGCCATTTTGTACAAATGGTTCAAAGTTGGAGTTGAAAAGAAAACGACTGTTAGATGTCAGAGAAGCAAAAACTTCAGCTCGTCCAAGGTCTATACCACCAACCGCGCCATCCAATAATCTAACTTGTACATCACATTCTGGTTTTTCAAGACTCCCTCTAAGATCCCCTTCCATGTGCAAAATGCCTTTGATTGGTGACAAGAGTTGCCTCAAAGAGTGAACTAGATCGGTAGCTGATGATTCAACAACCTCAACCAATGTAGGTATCAAACTAACAGGAAAATTCAGAACAGCAAAATGAAGATTTGTTTTTGGCCCCAACAAGGTCCCATCTGCATGCAGTGTAGCATTTCCTTTTTGAATAAGCATCTCCTTGAGACGTAAACCGTCATCATTGCTATATGAGCCAGTAGCCAAAACACGCTGTGTCTTGTAAGTTCCCCACTCCCAATCATCTCCATGGAAGTCAAATTCGGCCTAATATTAATTGTAGAAGTAAAAAGTTGAACAAGAGCATTACTAGAAACTCACTTAACTATCCCTGGCATACAAATTTTTGTTTTCTTTTGAAAGAAAATTGCACACAGAAAGCTTATAAAAATCAATTTGGAGTCGCCTTTAAATGATGAAATATTTAACCTTCCATATAAAAACGAGATGACAGGGTTATATTTTATACCAAAGTGTCTCCATTGCCTCCACCACTAGCATCCAGCGAACCATGCCACTGACCTTTGAGTTCAGCTAAACCTGGAAGACTTAGATCTTCAATAACAACTTCACTTGCTGGAGTATAATACCCACGTATCTCCTGATTTCAAGGAATCATGAAATTTAGTAGGAAAATAAAAACTGAGCCTCAGACGGTATCTACACAGTTTTTTTGTCATATTATAAAATCTGCTTTCTATTTCAGAAGTACTTTCAAATGGAAGAAAAGCACCATATTTGGTACTTTACCTCAAGCAAGTCTCGAAGATTGTCAGCTTGTAGACAGAGATTTTGCACACTTTGAATAAAAAGATCCTGCCATACCAACCAGGAAACCCATATAAGCAAAGGCATCCAACTCAAAGAGGAGATGAGAACATATTTTCAAAGTATACATGCTCATGCAGGTTGAGTGTTTCGTGTTATTAGAACATGGCTATTCACAATTGAAGAATCTGATTTAGTAAAAAAGGTACAAACCTTTGATCTTGAGTGAACAGCTGGATCTGTACTTCTTGAAAGAAGCCTTGCAAGAGGAAGCATCTCAGCAACCTCCGCCTTAGGCACTTCAAGTCTCATTCTCCATCTTCCCATAGAAGATATAACACTCCCTAGATGACCAGTCATGGCTCTCATAAAGAAATTGCCAGCTTCCTTCTGACCAAGGTCTCGGTCACGGGAACCTGGTAATACATATTCACCTTGAAGCTCATACCGGCTGTTGCTTTGTTCCAGAATAGTTTTCTCGACAGTGATCTTCAGGAAGAAAGATGAAAAACATAAGCAGAAATATCACGTGCACATTCTCATACTGCCTTCACTGCTAAAAGAACTTACTATACACTGTTTAATTTCACTATAGCCAGTCGTCTGAACAAAATAATACACTTAAATCAAGGTATAAAACATGGAGATGAAAGAGGCTTGATTTAGTTATGTTCTTGGCATCTGATATACTCTGAAATTATTGATCTAGATTTCTTAGAAAACTAAACCAAAAGAACAGGGGCCTGTAGGGTTGTTACTACATACCACATCACCGCTCCATCTTACTGCAACATCTAAAGCTTCACCTAGCACTCCACTAAATTTTGGCCGGATTACAGACAACAGGCCATGTCCCCTCCGCTTTTGAAGATTTAGTTGAATCTCTGCCTGCAAGTAAAATGGAAAGTAAGATATATATTCTTGATAAATTTTAAGGAACTCTCCACTATTTTCTGAAAAGCTGGTTTTCTAAGTTAACATCAATCTTATAGCATCCAGTAGACAGAGGGCACATCAATTCACAATATAAAGTGTAAACCATCAACAAAGGTGACTTCTCTGCACATGTGCTTCTTTTCACGCCTCAATCAACTGAAACATCTTATCAAAAGATCCTTCACCCACTTTCCATCAAAGAAGTAAAAGAAAGCTGAACAATGAAACCAAAAATCTCCAGATTAAATGGTGAATGTGAGTGAGGATGAATTCAGCTTTCCCAGGCTCATCAGTAAAAGCCTCATGATAGACCTAAGGTTCTACATCACCTGTAGTAGTATTTATTTCTATGAGATTCTCATTCTATTCCTAATGAACAGTTGCTCATGAATTTTTACTACTCAAATCCTTTCCCTTTTGCAATTCTATAGTGCGTGTAAAAGATCTTGAATTCTGGCTTTGTTCATCAAAGTTTTGATCCACGATCCATCATCTATAATCAAATATATATGCTCATAAAAGACCCATAAATGACGTGGACTACTGAATCTGATAATATGGTAAAAAATTAATCTCTAGACTTGAGCAAGAATGTTTTGTGCATCAGCGCATGGAGCTAAAAACTCCATGCACACAAAATTCAATAATCCTGTCACAGTACATTTCCATCAGCAGTGGATCAGAGCCTTACGATTAGTTTTTTCCGTGATGTCTATATTGCTCATTTTCATGGTAACTTCCTAAAAGTGTATGAATCCTGCCTACAATTGCAGGATGTCATCTTTTGCACGTTAGATTAAGTGAGCCTAGTCTTCATTTACACTGTTGTGAACATATAAAAAATATCCTGAAAGACATTCAAACTGATGACACCTTTAATAATGTTCTATTTCTGAACCTTCACTCAGTAAATTACTCGTACAAATTACTTACCCTTTGAATCACCCCTCTCAGTGAGGACAACTCCATCTCATCAAGTGGAAAGTGGCGTATCTGCAAACAGATATGGGGAACGTAAACCATCTCTCAATTTTGCTTCAAATATTCAAATAAAAGCAGATATTCACACAAGAGTATGCTATACCTCCAAAGTAGCAGACTGTTGTGGTTGATAACAAGCGTTAGCTCTTAGTTGTCCCTTTTGTAGAGAAAAAGAAAGCAACTTTCCACTTTGTATATTTTCGTTACTAGGCTGGAGTGGACCTATAAAGTCTAGTGTAAGACTTTCATCCGGCCGGCCCACAGCATCAAGCTAGATATGCAACATATTGAAACATATTAGTATAAACATCATGGGTTAACCTATGCCTAACTAAAACCCTGTCTAGAACACTGTTCAAATCAGATGTATGAGACGTACTGACACAATTTTGACAAGATAGCCTGCATGACTTTAATAATTTGACAAAAACACAATTTAAGAAGACAAGCTTCAACAGTTAACAATCTAGTATCAATCACAATTCTTTTACTGCCAGACAAAAAGGTATAATGCAATTATAATTAAGAACCACCACCAAAGCAAAGATAGCTGCCAACCTGCTACTATTACTCCCTGTGTTACTGATCCTGATGATATGATTCGCTGAAAAATCAAGAAATCAGTAGATTACCTTAATATGATCACGTGAAACGCTTAAACGTCCAGCCAGTTGAGGGGCCAAAATCAACTGATTCAGCTTAAGACTTGAGATGGAAATTTCACCAACGAGGCTTGAAATTGCAGCTGCATCTTCACATTTTTCTGACTCAACGTTTCCATCTTTTGTAGTGCCTTGTCGTTTAATCTTCCCCAAAAATTTGATCCTTCCTGTTGCTTTTAAATGTGTAGGTCTTGGCGAATCAAATGGAAAGGAAGAGACCAAGCTGAAAAACTCAAAATTACGCATACGTAAATCCAAATCAAGCCCCTCAACAACAAATGGCATGGCCTCCCGTTGAGTGAAGTCTTGGTGCGACAAAGATTGGTCTTGATACGAGGTATCTAATTTTGTGTATAGATCAAAAGCAACGGATGATGAATTAACGATAATATTATCATGTGATATCACTATATCCCCCCGAGCATCGGTTAAGGAGCCATCAGCTTTAGGTGCGGCCCATTTGATGTCAAATCTCCTGCACTCGAAATTCAGATGGAGCAAATAAGACACACAAACTTCAGTGAACACTAAATATAGCCCCAGAGAATGTAAGGGAACCTTACGGCTTCAAGAGGGCTCCAGAAAGTTTTGTCTCTCCAGTTAAATCACCTAATTTCAGCGGCCCAGGATTAAGATAATCAGGTACATAACGATACAATACCTTATCAAAAGATATATTTCCTGAAAAGTTCACATCCAGTGCTGTATCATCTACCTCCCCCTACAAACATATATACCATTCAGCATTGAGAAAAACAGAAACGCAAAAAAAAACCAGTACTCTATGACATACAAATTGTTAAATAAAGGACGACAAAATGAAAAGATCGGGAGATGTTAACATATTGTCTCTCAGTTTAACCTTATAAAATAGCATTTCAAGTGAGCTAGTGAAAATATTATTCAAGAACATTAGCAATCAGATGCGAGCTAGACAAAATTGTAACTTCCATGTAATTGGCAAATAGAGCAAGGTGAGACAGGCTGGTCTTTGTAAAACATAACCATCTTTCTTCAGTTAACATACCGAGTTGATTATGATGGAAAGTATACCATATGCTCTATTCACAAAAAGAAATAAAACCCTAAACTCAGACACAGTTACCACCATCTATCGTAGCTCCACATGTCTACACAGATAACACATGCCTGATGTTGTAACACAAAATCACAACCATGTGTTTGAACAAAGATGAGGGTAGATGCAGTCAATTTATAAACCCAACGAGCAATTCACAAAATCAGACAGAAAGAGTAAGCATGCATCTGCAGACCACTCAGGGGAAAAGTCAAGATTGCGACGCATATCTTGGCCATATTGCCAAACCCACTGCTTGGCACCCTGCTTTCGCTCACCCCAGCCGTCTCCAACAGGATAAATTGAAGATGCCACGTCAACTGTCGTAGGAAGGATAGGGAATGTACGTACCTCTTGACAGATCCAAGCATTCCCTGCTCCACGAATCTCCCCTCCATCAACAAGGGTAGCTCTAATGCCATATAAATCAGCAACCTATTACATGAAATAGGCTAATTTGAATATATTCAAAAAGGTCATACATAGACTACTTCATGGAGGTGGAAACAGATCAAGAAAATACTGACACAGTTGTCTGTGTTAAATGTGAAATTAGCAGACAGGTATGAAAATGGAACACGGTCAAAGGCTGCAACTGCACCAGCTTCCTTGTTTTTCAGCATTGCCTCATATGCCACAGATGCAGGGAGATCTGGAGACAGATAAGCTATCTTCCTAGAGACCATGCAACTCCCCACAAAAACGGGAGCGTCAAGAGGACCTTGACAGTTGAATACAGCTGTAACAGAACCAGCTAGCTGCAGTCCAAGATGATAGATGAATTAGGACTAGATAATGTGTCACTAAGAAGTTAGAAGCAAAAAAAAAGTGAAAATATATCAAGGGCTAATAGATGATGAAATTAGCAGAACATGCATAAGAGAATATAAATGATACCGGGAAAAACAAGGGCTTCATCTTGAACGTTTTCATCAAAGCATTAATTTCCACATAGGGAACCTGAAAGAAAATAGGGACAATCAGCAGATTTGATGGGAAATCAATGAAAAAACAAACTAGGCATTAAGATCAGGAAAGCCAATTAATATAAAGATAATATTGACCCACATAAAATCATTTCGTTTATCTTTGACTGGTAATCTAGATGAAACAATTCGCATAATTCAAATAATAAATGCTACCTGACACATGAGATGAAACTCCCCCTCATCAGGATGAATACCAAAATCTCCAGAAGCCTCCAAGGGAACCTTTCCAAACCAACCACTAGCATTATGCAGGAAAATGCGTTGACCGCGGAAAGACAAGCTGGCTGAGACATCCTGCCAAAACAAAATGCTATTATAGGAAGCAAAGACATCATGTGTTTGTAGCAAAAAGATAACAACAGAAGAAGTTTCATATCTGAACAATAACACGAAAAGACATTATAAATCTTCTAACGATCAGGAAAAAAAATTATAAAGACATGAGAAGGCATATTAACTCAAGACTTACGGAAAACGAAGAAGGTGCATCATATATATGGAAGCCTAATCCTGTGACATCAATATGGCCATGTAGGTTTGGAAATATTTCCCCTCTAGACATACACAGATGTACCTGCAACGCAATAGACAGCAGTTAGGGAAAGGAAACACAAGGGCAAACGAATATTTATTTCACAAAATTTGCTCAGACTATCAACTTGTAAAACGGAGGAAAGAACTCGCAAACTTAACTTAAAGATATGTCACCATCTATCATACATATAGACTAACAATAAGGTATTCTATAGCCAGCGTGTGAGTTGTGACACTGGAATGACTAACTAATTAGGCATATCTTAACAGGAAGTAGAGGTATTGTAAAATGCTACAAGAAAAACAGAAAAGGCTTAAAACATAAACCAAAAACTGTTAAAGCTTGTTAAAAATGATAAAACATTAAATCACTAAGAGGGCACACAATGGACATTAGAAAAGCACCTCACCAGTTGCTCTTCCCTTAGCCCACTCAATTGGAATCTCTAAAATTCTTTCAAAAATCTGCAGAGGTGTAGAAAAGAGATAAGTCAACCATTGCAATTGATACCAAACAGATGTAACCTATTACACTTGATACCTTACCGGGACAAAGAAGTTGGTGACCTTTAAATTTGCATGCCAGTTCTGCTCCACGGTATCAACAAAAACATCAACAGACAAAAGGCCACCATCTTCAGATGTTACATCTGATCTCCACATATTGCAGTTTCCACCAAGTTGCACGTACACACGACCATAGTGATTCTGAAATCTAACATGCCCATGGACGTTCTGCATTTCTCTACAGAATAAATGTTGTTTACCAATATCAGTCACTTAACCAACCTCTACTTCACTCAGGTTGCACTAAGTAGGCAGAGACATAAAAGACAATACTGATCTCATAAGATAATAATATTATTACAATATAAGTTTTGATATCCACTTAAACTAACACTAAAAAGTAAAAATTTGCTGCAACAAATTGGAGCTGGGGATCAAAAGAAATGGCATAGTAAATGTCTGATTTGAGCATTGCATTAACAAAGATAGATGACCCTCACCTGGGCTCTGTATCGCCATAAGCCAATAGAATAAGTGTCCCACCTTTAAACTGCACAGAATCAAGCATAAATGGTAGTGTCTTCTCAACATAAACAGCAGGCAGCTTCTCCAGGCCATGATCACTCAAGTGAGGAACATTGTCAGCAGCATTCGGATCTGCCCCTCTTGTTAACTTTTTAGAGGAACCATTTAAATGGGTAAAACCCACTTCCTTTAATTTTGTGTTCCATGACCAAGTAGGACGCCAATGATTTGCTACAGGCTGATTCTCGTGATTTTTAAAAGTAAAGTCACGAGGTTGATTTCCAATTCGATTACCATCTGGATCATCATTAGCATTCTTATTCGTACTATCCATCGATACTTCGCCTCTCTTACTGGTTGAAGTTTCAGACTCAGTTGAACTCACAATAGCTTCAATGTTTGAGCTTCCTTTAGTTTGTAAGATTGCACAGAGTCTGTCAACAGTCATAAGGAATGGATCACATGAGATAGTGAATTTGTCCAAAGTTGTAGCCTTTCTTACAGCAAGGAGCCCTTTTTCCCTCCCTTCCCCGTCCAAATCATCTGCTTTTGATTGCTCACCATATGGCACATGAGAATCATATTGATTATTGATTTCCCTCTCACCTTTGGCTAATAGCATATCCAAACTCAACTCGTCAGGCTTGTCTTGTGATAGCCTGTGGAAATAAGATAGAGCTGCTGAAGCACTGCGCTTAAGAATTCGCCTCTTGGCACTAATATCAAACATTGAATTATTGTGTGATTTTGAATTCCACTTAAAACTGTACTTCCTCGGGCCCTTGAAAACTTTAGACACGAACTTGAGCCCTGAACCAGGAATCTTTATGCCAAATGATTTCTCCAATTCAGCATGTTTGACGTCGTAATCAACTCCTGTGTCCATGCAATGTTGATCTGCTGAATGCATCTTTTCATCCATGCAAATAAAGGAGTTGGAATTTGCTATTTCAGTAAAATGCCTATCGTGCTTCAGCGTATCATCTTTAGCTTGAGAAGGATTTTTACAAGGAACAACATAGCCCATCTCTGCAGCTATCCTTGCATCATTATCCCTTTTATCGGCCCAACGGATCCCTGCCTCCTCCCTTGCAATTCTACGAGTTTTGGTACGAAAATCAATCCCTTCTTCAGAGGACAAATGGCTCTGCAAAGTAGCTTCAGATAGAGGTATTCCTAACCATGTAAAGTCTTTCTTTTGTGCAACCAAGACTGTTGGATTACTTAGAATCGCATCAACCACTATCTTTCCCCTCCTCAGACTGGCAAAAGGACGGACACAGAGCTTCATAGTCGGAACCTCACCACACGAGAACTCGTCACCATGGGGACCCACGGAGCACGCTTCAAGTGTTATGCACAATGGTGAGACTCTTCTAACCTTTCCAAAGTCAACCTCACGCTGGATGGTCTCACTAAGCATAGAGCAAACAGATGGCAAAAGCTTGGTATCGACAAAATCACGAGCTTTTTTCTGTCCGTACCACACCAATAAGCAAACCCCAGAGATGACAGCAACGAAAACAGAACACCTCAGGAAAAACAAACCTTCTTCCCAAACAGGAGCCAAAGACCTAACCAAACCCCTGCTTCGTACAAAAGGCTCTTTCAGGCATTTTACTTCCATTCTACTTCTAGAGTCAAGAGACTTCCTTAACAGTTCTACATTTTTCCCACAAAATCGAGAAAACTTGGCCACTTGTGCTAACCAATCATTCTTCTTCTCTGAGCATATACGCTTGCTACGGAATGCTCTTCTTACACGGTTCCCTTTATCATCAAAAACACTAATTCTATTGTTTTTACCATTTAAAGAACCATGAAGAAGAGGAGTACAAAGAAAAGGGCTTTGCAATCTCAGGCTCATTATCACCACTCATCTACTGGGGACCAAGAAGTGCGGAACTCTTAGTCCCCGAAAGCTTCAGCAATTAAGAAAACCCACTTTCCGGAATCCTGACATAAAATTGAATGATAAGCATGACATAGGTTATGAGCGTGTGACAGCACAAGAGCACAGAAATTAGGGTTTCTATGTAACAGTGACAGCTACTCAATCCCAGAGAAACAAATAGGATTATCAAGGAAAATCGAAGAAGTTTTACGAGTGTGACAGAGAGAGAAAGATGCGCAGAGATAGGAGAGAAGAAGAAAGGGCGTTTGAAACTTGAAACCAAGAAAAACTAAGATTCGTATCAAAGTTGTGAATTGTTAAAACCAATGGTTTGAAGACCAAATCAGCCAATCGTCTTGACATTATCATTGATGGCCGGTCGGACCAGTTCACTATACATTTTAAAAAACATTTAAATTTTTTTTTAACTAAGGTAACTTTAAAAAAATACTTTCTTTAAAAATTTTCAAATACACTTTGTAAGTTTTTAACTGTTCTCGGTTTTAACTCGATTGTTCAACATAATAAAGAACTCAACACGACACAGAGAAATTTTAGCCAGTTCATGGTAAATCTTACTGCTATGTCCGGTGGGAGACGAAACTCCGAAATCCACTATTATCAGTTGAGAAAAGAATCTAGAGCTATATCTCATGAAAATAACTTTCACTCTCTTCTGTAAAACTTAGGTACACCGAGCACACAAAAATATCGCACTCTCGAATGAAGAAGACGAGTTCGGTTTTTAAGCTTCTTCTCACTTTTGGACTTAATGTAAATTAGGCCCAACCGAGATTAGTCAACTTGGTTTGTCAACGGCCCAATCTCTAGTTTTCGTATAAAAGGTACAATCCATGAAATATCTTTTAACAGCTCTGAGATCAGTCTTTCCTTTGACTAAATGGACATAGGATGTTGACCCAAACTTTCTTAGATTCATTAAATATGGCTTTATCCCTGACCAGATTTTCTCTGGAAGTTTAACTCTACTGATGCGTTTGGGGATCTGTTGATCAGATAAACCGCAGTAGAGGCTTCCTCTGCCTAAAAACATTGATCTAAGCCTGTTTTTCCTAACATACACCTTACCTTTTCTATTATGGTCCGTTTCATTCTCTCTGAAACTCCATTATGTTGAGGAGTATAAGTGCATGTTCTATGTCTTACTATTCCACTAGTTTTACATAGCTCATCAAACTGCATGTTGCAGTATTCCAGCCCGTTATCTATTCTAAGGTATTTCACCTTCCTCCCCGACTGATTTTCTACAGTCATTTTCCATTCTTTGAATTTTGAAAAGTCTTCATCTTTTGACCTTAGAAAATAGATCCACACCTTTCGCGAAAAATCATCAATGAATGTTATAAAGTATTTACAGTAATAAAGGCTCTTTGGGAGTGTTCGGAGAGCCCCATAAATCTGAGTGTATGTACTATAAAAATTCTTTGGATGTATGCTTCCCTTTGTTGAAGCTTTGTTTGTGCAGTTTGCCTAATACAAAGTTTTCACATAATTCTAGGCCACTCACTTCCTTTTCTTTTACAAATCCACGGTTTCCTAGGATGTTTAAGCCATTTATGCTCATATGACCTAGCCTGGAGTGGCATAGATTTGCTGATACTTCTACCTTCTTAACCATTGTTACTTCCTGTTTTGAAATAGTCCCTTGTAGATAATATAATCTTTCATGATATTTCCCGGTCATGACCTTTTTATCTCTTTTGTAAAAGGTTATGGCAAAATTCTCTCCGATATATCTATAGCCAAATTTTTCTAACATTTCGTAGGAAATTAGATTCCTACTCATTGTTGGCATGTATATGACATTGGAAAGAATTACCACCGAATTGTCTTCATTCACAATCCTTATTTTCCCTTTTCCTTTTACCTCGCTATGGGTATTGTTACCTATTAGCACATTTCCTCCTTCAAATTCTTCTAGGTCGTAGAGTAACTCTTTATTTGGTGTGATATGGAATGTACATCCCCAGTCTAACACCCATTCATCCTTGGTTACCTGAAAGCTTGCTGTTAAAACCAGTGGGTCGCTTGAGGTGGAAGCAATGTTGCCAACATTTCCATTTTCTCCATACTGGTTGTTTTTGAACTTCCTTTCAGGATACTCCCTCTTCCAGTGCCCTTCCTTGCCACAAATAAAACATCCCTTGTTGTTTTTATTGTATCTTTGTTTGGATTGACCTCTTTTTCTACTTTTTGATCTACCTCTGCATGGTTGGTTGCCCTTCTTTTCCTGTCGACCTCTAGGTTGCACATATAACCCTTCTACTTGTGGTTTAAGCAACTTCAAGCTTTCTGTGAATTCAAGTTCTTTGGACTTGGCAGAAGCCGTGACTTCTTTTAAGCTTAGAGTATCTCTTCCGTATTTCAACATTTCCTTTAGTTGATCATACTTAGATGGTAGTGAGCTCAATGGGAGTATAGCTTGAACTTCCTTTGATATTGACACTCCTATATTACTCAGATCTGCTACTAGCTTAAGAAACTCATCAATATTTTCGTCGATACTCTTAGCCTCTATCATCTTGAAGGTATAAAACTTGAGTTGTAAATAGATTCTGTTAGGAAGGATGCTCTCGTTGTACAAACTTTCCAGCGTAGTCCACATATATAGTTGTTGTAGTTTCACAATGTATTATCTTTCTTAATACTTGATCCCCAACATTTGTTATGATAATTTTCATTGTCTTTTCCGATTTCTCTACTTTGTCTAGATCCTTTTTCCTTTCTTGCGAGGAACTGTCACCCGTGGTTTTGGAAGAGTCCTTTTGGGATGATTCTTCCTCCTCTTTTGTTTGGTGAGAATCTGGAAGCAACTGATCATCCCGTAGAATGCCCTTCAGGCCTGCCATTCCAAAGTGTGCCAGCATGCACACTTTCCACAGGGTGAAATTCCCACTCCCATCGAAGCGCTCCCCCTCATTTCTTGTAGTTGTCATGGTACTTTCTTTCCTCTGATTTTCCCTTGTTCTTTATGAAGATCACTTTTTTGTAGACTTGCTAGAGTTCTTGCGAAAGTCTCAACCCTGAAGACTTGAGAGTATTCTTGCGAAAGACTCAACCCTGAAGTCTTGCAAGTATTCTTGCGAAGGACTCCACCCAACAAGTAAACGCAAATATAGGTTAGTTTAAAACAACAATTCGGTTCAAGAATACTGACTTTTCTTTTAACCACAGCTCTGATACCACTTGTAAGCTTTTACCCGTTTTTGGTTTTAACTCGATTGTTCAACATACTAAAGAACTCAACACGACAAAGGGAAATTTTAGCCAATTCATGGTAAATCTTACCGCTAGGTCTGGTGGGAGAGGAAACTCCCAAATCCACTATTAACCGTCGAGGAAAAAGAAACGACTACAAGATACTCTTTTTTACAGGAATCTAGAACTATCTCTCATGAAAATAACTCCCCTTTCTTTTGTAAAACTTAGATACACCGAGCACAAAAAAATGTTGCACTGTCGAATGAAGAAGACGAACTCTGTTTTTAAGCTCCTTCTCACTTTTGGACTTAATGAAAATTAAGCCCAACCGAGATTAATCAACCTGGTTTGTCAACGGTTCAATCTCTAGTTTTCGTATAAATGGCACAAGCCCACAACATACTCTCGTTAGTTTTTTATTAAAATGTTACAAATTTATCATAAAAATGATAAAACAAAATTTAATAGGAGAAATTTAAATTTTAAATTAGAATATAAAACTTTTTAGAGTAAAATAGTATTTTTATATAATGATTTGTGTTATTTGGAAAACAATATTAATGATATTTTAGAATAAAAACATAAAAAATAATATTTAAAAATCAATAATTAAATAAAATATATAATTGATAATAAATAAATAAATCTAGTATTTCTCGAAATAATATATTTTTAATTTTTTATCCAAAATATCACTACGTCTTTTCCAAAATACAAAAGTATATAAGAACGATAAAAAAAACTTTAATTGGAGTATAAATCCTAAATTAAAATGAAAAGCTACTATGTAATTTATTTAGTTTACACAAGTATTTTTTATTAAATAACATGTTATCTTAGAGAAAATATTAGCACGATTTTCAAAGAAAGACTTCAAAGGGTAATATTTGAAGATACTTAAAAAAAATACTAATATATCAATAAACGTTTGATGAGAACACCTTGAAACCAGAACACACTTTTTGATAGTCAAAGATGTAACTATGTTAGAATTGGAAGTATAGGTTGGAATCTGCAAAAATTTGATGAACTTTTTTTCAATGATGTGATTAAATATTTGTCCAGTAAAAAAATGGTGAATTCTCGGTCAAATTTGGTTCTCTGCCAATTAAAAATGTTTCGCATGTTTTACAAAGCTTTCCTCTCGTACACGAACATATGTACTCAATGACCCAAAGTTCAAAAGTTTTTCGCAAATAATCCGAAACAAAACTGAACTAAAAAACAGATTTTAGTTGGTATTCGATTATAAAAAATAATCAAACGGATATTATTTTATAAAATCATGGTTATTGGTTACTAACCGAAACCGAACCAAAAACCAAAATAATATCCAAAAAATCGAATTATTTTTGGTTATTTTTGGTTATTTTTCTGTTAATTCAGTTATTTCGTTTATTTCGGTTATTTTTAGTTATTTTTGGTAATTTTTAGTTATTTTTGGTTATTTTTGTTAATTTTTCAGTTATTTCAGTTATTTCAGTTATTTCGGTTATTTCGGTTATTTTTTGTTATTTTTGGTTATTTTTGGTTATTTTTGGTTTTTAAATTTAATAACCAAACCGACCAAAAACAAGGTATAACCAAACCGAAATATAAAAATAACCGAATGGATTTTTAATTTTACCAACCAAAAAACCAAAACCGAAAATAATCGATTGAAAACGAATCGAATCTACGAATGCCCATGTCTAAGTTTTTATTTTGAATGTTCTAAGCGAAACATTGCATGTTGTTGACTTACTATGTTTGAAATTAGTGAAACTGTGAAACAAGTGGATTTAATGGTGACTCCATTAATTATGTCTTGTTCTCATGCACTCTTGCAACACAATCATCTTACACTATTCATCTCCGGAAAATGCTAATAAAGTTTTTTTTTCATTCATCACTTATTAGTTAATGTAAGTAACATTGACTGACCTCTATAATTGCGTAGAAGTTATCTTTGTGTGATGAATGGAAAAATCCTCTCCATGAAAGTTCTTGAGAATATCAAAGGAGATGTTGTGGATTGGTTTCACATATGGTTGGTTATATATGTATAAAAAAAAAGAAATTGAACCAATGGTTAAAATCGTTAAAAGGTTTATGGATTTTTAACTCAAAATTAATTCACAAATTAGTGGATTGACTCATATAAGATATATTAGTAAGTTTCATATAAGTTTATGATGTAGGATATTTTTCACACGATCCATCGAAATAATGGTTCGTCTAACCATTAATATTGATAATATTCTATGATAGGGTTAATTGTAGTTTTTAAATCCGTCGAAATAATTTCAGATCATATCGATTTTGGATCAGATCGATCGGATTTCTTTCAATAGATCGGATCGATTTTGGCTCGGACTAGACAACATCTGTTTAGGTTTTGATATCATATTAAAATTTACGAGTTTGTAACTCAAAAATCAATTAACAATGAGTAGATTAGTCCATATTTTCAAATGTAAGATATTTTAACAAAAATAATGTCTTGGCCGAAGAAGAAAAAAGGATGCATGGTCAAACCAACTTAGATTTTGAGAGATTTAAAGAGTATGGTTTTGTTGCATAGCCAAAAAGCTTTGGTCTTAGAGAAACAAAGCACTTAAATGTAACTTATGTCCCAAGGGGACTTTTAAATACAAAAGTAAATTATTTCTCTCATTTACTCTTATGTAACTTATGTCCCAAGAGGACTTTTAATGAGTTTATAAAGCACATGGAAAAGACTTCATATGTAAAAAAAAATATTGAGGAGATATTAGTTTGGTTATCTGATTGTTGAATCCATATGTAGATTATAAACCGTTGGTGGTTTGATTACAATTAAATGTTGGAATTATAGTTATTTTTGACTTGTAATTTCGTATTCATCACTGTTGATTATAGTATTTATCTATAACTTTTAATATAAATACATTGTTCCATCTTATCATTTTGTATTCTTCCTAGAGTCTTCATTAGTTTTTTCTTATTCACCACTCCTCTTACTACTCATTTATATCTTTTAATATAAATACATTTTTGTCACTTTATCATAAATATTACAATCATCGATCAATCAGAAAATATGTAATGTATCTTCAAACTAATGTGTTATTAAAGTATTTATGTATAAGAAGATAGTGTTTCATTTCCACGCTTGTTTTGAAAGTATATATGCATGTATGTTCTTTTCCCGCGCTTCGTAACTTAGAGTAAAGTGGTTTGAATTTATCTATCTTCCCAAAAAATAAAGGAGAACAAAAAATGATTTTAGTTTTTTTAACAATTTGGCCAAGAAAATAATGTTGGATTAATGGATCATATCGCTGTAAAAGTTGGCCATCGATCTGGATTCATTGATTAGATGAATTAATTTAGTGGAATTCGTATAAAACCTCTCGCAGTATCTCTCCCTTTTGTGAAGACTAAAAAATATATTTTTCATAGATATAAAATAAATCTTCTGGTATCTTCTAATCGGTCAACATTCTGTGACAAAAAAATAAAAATAAATCTTCTATTCAATGTAATAAGAAATATCTATAAATCTATAAGTTTACATTCTCTACATTAGACACACGAGCTACATTAGTAAGTGTGAGCATAACTCAGATCGAAAATCTAATTCAAAATTAAAGGATTGTCATAATATTTATATATTAATTTAAAAATTTTCAATTTGATAATCACTACAATAAAACAACCGATTTGCGACCATGTTTGTGGTTACAAACTGGTCGTAAGACTACTTTGCGACCATGTATTATAGTCGCAAAACGTTCATCGCAAAATCATGTGATTGCATTTTGGTCGTTTTTTGCGACTAAATTGCGATCATGATAACATTTTTGCATTTTACAACTACATTTGCGACTATATCGTCGTACCAAAATTTGTGACCAATGTGTCACTTTTGAAAAATAACAAATTTTGCGATCCTTTAGTCACTATGTGTTGGTCACAAAACTTGTGGTCGTAAATTGGTCACAAATATTTGTGACCACAATGCGACTACATTCAATAAATTTTTTTAAACTATTTTATTTTGTGGTCGCAAAATGATCACTAAAGGTCACCAATTTTTTCCCCACCGTAGTATTAAATTGATCACACTTTTTGTGAGCAATTTGTGACCATTTAAACCTAAAAAATTAAATTTTTTAAATATTGAGGTCATAAATTGATCATACTTTTTTGTGATTTTCGACCACAATTATAAAACCTTTTTAACTTATTAAATAATATAGTTGCAAATTGGTCGAAAAATGTGATCAATTAGCGAATACAAAATAAATTTTAAAAAAAATTTGAACGGTAATCGCAAATCGGGTACACTTTTTGATCAATTTACGACTACACTAATAATATAAATAGTGTAGTTACAAATTGGTCACAAAAAATATAACCAATTTACGACCATAATTTAATAATTTAATAATTTAATAAAAAATAATAATTTAATTTAATAAAAAACTTTTAAGAAATATTAACATTAAAATATACAATTTTATTAATAATAGTTAATTAATTGACAATTTTTTATTATTAATTAATAGTTTTATTAATAATTAACTAATTCTTGGTTATTAATTAGAATTTAAAACAATTATTAATTAATTGTTTCAATTAATTAATTTTTTTAAAGATATTTATTAATAATTTTAATTAATTATTATTTTTATTTAATTGAACTATAATTTTAATTATTAAAAACTTCAAAATATATAGTAATATTAATTATAATATTTTGATTACAAATAAACAAAAACTGAGATTTAATTAATAATAAAAATTAAAAAAAATTAATTATTTGGTGCATAATAATTAATTTGATTTCGTTCTTCTAGTCGTGCTCGTTCATCAGCAAGTTGGGCATCCTCCTTTTCCCCTACGATTTTTTGCAGTAGGTTGTGCTTCAATTTGATGTTGCACGGCGAATAGTTGTTTTTGAAACACAACAAAATCGGAAAAACATTTCCCGAAATCTTTTATGTGCCAAAATCGGAAGAACTTGTCCAAACCAAACATGTTTGACGATTGTGTGATAATCAAACCAACACGTCTTTCTATCATTTGGTAATTGAAATGTTTTGGTATCATATATACATATTAGACAAGACAATTTACCATGGGTTGTTCATCATGACAACATTTCATATGCTGGAAAATCGTTTATTATCTAGGATAGCATAACTTTTAAATTGAAATTTTGATTCAAATACACATCGTATGTCTCAACTCCGGTAAACCACAATTCTTTTACTCCATCAATCGTCGGAGGAATATATCAACACTAGCACGCGGATGATTTGGCCCCAAATTCAGAATTCTAAAAAACAAATACTTTTTCTTCATACACATATCAAGTGGTAAGTTACGGGGAGCCATAATCACGGACCATAATGAATGATTACTAGACATCTCAAATGGTTGAACTCATCAATACATAAACCAAAATAAATATTTCGAGATTCAGCAGCAAATTTTGGATGTAGATGTTGAAAAATTTTCTACTCCGTAGTATCTGATGGATAACTCATTTTATCATCTTTTGCTTCATGCTCTGCATGTCATCTCATTGCCGCTATAGTTTTCTTATTTTGATACATTATCTTCTTTCTATTGCTTATAGGTAAATAGCACATATGACTGAATGTATTCTCGTCATATCCTCGATTTGTTTATATCGTGGTGAATCACAAAATTTACACTTTTTCCATTTTCATATTATTTCCAAAATATCATACAATTGTGAACACACATATCAATTGTATAAAATGGTAGGTCTAAATTTCGCATCAGTTTTTTTGTTTTGTATTATGAACCCGTCACATGATTTTTCTCGGGCAAATATTCAGTAAACAGCTCTGTGTATGAGTCCATGCATTTTTCAACAAGATTAAAATCAGACTTTATGTTCATGAACCAAAAATCTAAAGATAATTGTGAGTGCATTTCATGACAACCATCATACGATGGATTTTCGAATCTTCTAACATATTGTAAAAATGATTTTGCTTCTAAATTAGATTCTTATATATTATTAAAGCCTTTCTCGTGATGATTATATTACTCATCAGTCGTAGTATCACGAAATGCATTCGTCATCGGAGATACCTATTGTTTCTCCGGTGATAACTATTGTTTCTCCAATGATACCTATTATTTCTCTGGTGATACCTATTGTTTCTTCGGTGACACCTATTGTTTCTCCGGTGATACCTATTATAGTACTCATCAATCGTAGTACCACATATCTATTACCGGAGATACCTATTGTTTCTTCACTACCACATGTGGCTCCCTAATTTTTATTTACATCAACTCAACATTCAGTTTTTCTCTATTTTTATACCAAATATAATAATTTGACATAAATTCTCGACTATAAAGATGATTTCATGCATCCCAGAAGAAAAACGTTAATTTTGCAATTAATACAAGAACAGGAAAATTTACCTGCACTATTTTGCGCTATTGGCTGATTACTTGTAAAATTCATAAACTGATACATCCCTTGTGCAAATTCAGTCGATATATTTCTTGTTGGGTTATCAATCCTTCTATATATCCACTCTCTCGAATTACTGTAATTTCCCCACATGTTCGCACTTATTTTTATTTGTGATTGTACAAACGAGAGGAGAAACATAAAGTTATATGTATAAATTTTATTTTGCCATTACTATGGTGACTATTTTGCGATCACGGTAGTGTGATCGCTTATTTTTAAGTACAATTACCAAACATATTTTTCATGTTATTGTTTAGTCACACCATTTTGGGACTGAAGGGTCATTCACAAAAATAGTCCTATGTTGGTCATAAATATGTGATTAATGTCCGACTGTAACATAAGATTAGTTAAAATATCTAAATAGGGTAAACAAGAAATTTACAAGACATTCATCATAAGGAAAAAAATGATAAAAAAAAGTTTTAGATTACTCTAGAGAAGTAATACATAACTAGATTCATATCCACGCTATGCGTGGACAAAAATATTCGTAAATTATATTTTATTAGTAAATATAAATTAAATATTTATATAATTTTAACTTTTATTTAAAATTACTTTTAACATTAATTTTGTATATACAAATTAAGAAAAGAAAAATAATTATTTTTTACGAATTTGATAGTATTTTTTGTTAGTTTAATAAAATATATTAATTATATAACCAAATTAATAACAATGATATATTTGTAATTATTCTAATAAGTTAAATTCATTTATATATTTATTTGAAATTTACTTTAATAATGACACGTCAGCATGATATTTCTGTTAATAACACGCCAGAGTAAAGTTATTTTATTAAAATGTTTCTCAAATAATGTATTAGGGATTATGGTAGTAACTTAAATCTATTATATTTATTTGAAATTATTTATAAATTAACGTATAAAAAATTTAAAGAAATAAAAAGTATTGTTTTTGCAAATGTAATAGTATTTTTTGGTTAGTTGAATAAATTATATTTATTCTCTAACCAAATTAATATCAGTGGCATGTATTGTAATTATTCTAGTAAGTTAAACCTTTTTATATATTTAAACTGAAACTTCATGTGGTTGACATGTTAGCATGATATTTTTGTTATTAACACGTCATGATAAAGTTAATTTGTTAAAAAGTTTTTCAAATAATATATCAGGGATAAGTCATGAATGAGTAATTAATATCTATACATTCAGTATAATATTAGAATTATAAAAATATGAAAAATCAAATTTGTGCTATTTTTAATATTTAAAATTAATTTATGTAAAATTATTAGTAAAAAAAATTAAATCATTATGTTTTTAGACTTTTTTTTAATTTATAGCTTACTTTTCTATTATTAAGAGATATTAAGGTATCTAAATACTAAATTTATATGATTATTAGAAAAATAAAATAATAATATTAGATTTGAAAGAATGTTATTTTGGAAATTGTCTTAATTTATATTATTTTGAAAATTTAATTTTACTATGTTAGATTTAATTTTTTTAAATGCTATTTTAAATTATTATTCTAGATTTAAATATATTGTTTCCATATGTTTTTATTGTTTCCATAATTATAATAAAATTAAAATATTATATTTAAATTTTTAATAAAATCTACATTTTTTCTATTAAAATTAAAAAGAGCTAATGATGGTTGATAAAAAATTTTGAAAAAATATCATGAATAATTGGCCGAATAAAAATTTCATTATCCTAATAACTAATATTCTCATTAAAATTTATAGGGAAAATTCCTCTAAAAAATCATTCAAAAACCGATAAACTTAGAAGAAAGTTAAAACCTCTTTACATATATGGTGAAGGAATCCGCACACAAATATTGTTAAAATGAAAAATAAAGAAATACGAAAAAAATGAACACATTTTAATACTAAAGTCTTCAAAGTATGTACATAGAACAATGTAATCGATACATTCCATCCACATATCTTTCACAGCGGACTCCATAAGCATTAAATCCAAGAAATGATGAATTGCTGTATTCGTTCTCATATCAAAGAATCTCACATACATATCAAAATATCTAAGTTGTTCCCATTACTTTGGAACTTAGGATTAACATTGAACCAAAGAAATGATGATTGACAATGTCATAGAGCAAACATCCAACCATACATAAGAAGATGATTGAAGAGAATGCAAAGTCATCATTACCTAAAAAAGGTCTGAGATTTATAAAAACAACAAGTGTTCAAAGAGAAACGAAAATTTCCAGAGAGATGTTTAGTGTCTTTTAGACTGTTCATCGTCATACGACTAGAATAAAAGGATTCAATGTCTGTAACTCTAAAAAACCAGACCCTTCAAAAGATTTATTAAGGCAGAGACTCATATGAACAATATACCGTGAAACATATGCTCATATTCATATTTCCATTAAAATCAAAATGGTGGTGATTCAGGAATTACCGCACAGGCTGTTGGTTATAGTGATTCTTCTCCTTCTTCTTTAGAGCAGCCAGCTTTGCCCGTCTTGCCGCTGCCTCCTGTGCAGCAGTTTTAGTTGCAGCATCTATCTCTTTGTTCGATTTCTTCTTCCTCATGGATGCAATCTTTTTTAGTCTTTCTTTGACATCCATTGAAGATTCTTCCTCAGTCGGTTCAGACCCAGCAGCCTCATCAACAGCATCTGGTTTGCTCTTGGCTTGTTGTTCTTGAGATTCTTTTACCTCCTTCTGTTTATCCTTCTTTTTCTTCTTCTTTGATGCCTTTGACTCCCCACCTGCTGCCTTCTCCTTGTTCTCTCCCTCTACATTATGTTCTTCTTTCTTTTCTTGCTTAGCCTCTGTGAAAAAGCACGCAAGGTATTACTTTCAGATGAAACTTCCATTGGTATTAGCAAAACGCTAGAGAAATAAAAACAGCCTGGTTTTCTCATTGCAAGATAGTATTACAGAACAAAACTTTAGAAACGCCAATACACAACCAATTGCATCGACTGTATCAGTACATATAGATGAAAGAATTAAAAACAAAATTACCTTGAGAGTCCTCTTGGCCATTATTCTCCTTGGGGGCAACTCCAAAATCTGCTAACAAAACCTCAAGCTCCGCAAGTTCCTTCTTTTTCTTCTCTTTCTTGGAAAGTTGCCTTTCTGCTTCTTTAGGAGGTGCAGGGACTTCAGGAGCCTTCTTCACCTCAGGCTCTGGCTCTGGATGAACTTGTACGTCTGTTTCCTGTTCGTGCTCTTCCTCCACATCATCATCACCTTCATCAAGAATATCTTCCTCACTTTCACTTTCCTGAAAAATCAAAACAAGAGAATTTCATCAGAACTTGAGAAACCCACACTGGGCAAAAACTCACGCCAAAAGCTAGTCACAGCCTGAATGAAAACTTTTTATCTAACAAAGGGAGACACTGAACCCTATGTATTAGGCATGCCTACACAACTAAATGCTACCACAGAATAAGTGAAAACTACCTTCAGTCAGGAACAGTATTTGCAACGATAACAATTCCTTTTCTCCCACAGCAGACAAAACCACCAAACACAAAACGGTACGTTTGCAATAATTTATCAGAGCAATTACACATAGAAAACATCAATAGCAGAACAGAAACCAACTCTCGATATTCCCCAGTCAGAAAGAGTATTGTCAAACCCGTATTTACTACAAGCATGTCATATCTCAACAGAAAGATATATGGTTAGACTTGTGACCTCAATGTGAGTGTCTTTTGCCTCAGTATGCGATGGCTCAGAAGTGCTCCAGCCAGATTGTGGAGCAGTGGTGGCGTAATAGTCATCATCTTCATCTTCATCATCGATATCGGCCCAAGACTTAACTTTCAAAGGCGTAGGAGCCCAGAAGACCTGTGGCTCAGGCTCTTTCTGTGGCTCTTTCCGTGACGATGCCTTAGAGGGACCTTGGCTCTTACCTGCCTTATCAGTCTTCTTCTTCTTCTTGCGAGTGTCCAAAGCTGCAAACAAGTTAGTGCTCTGAATCGTAATCGATCCTTCGTCTCTCCTGTTTCCACCTCCAGCCATATTACTTCCTCTCAAGCAAACGCGATTCAGATAAAACTACAGCAAAAACCAAGATACAGATGCTTCTTCCCACAAAACCGATTTTACCTGGAAATCTCGACGGATAAACAAAGGAAAAAAGAAAGACCTAAAAATTTGAATCAACGAACAAAAAACAAAGCATAAACAAATGTAACAATCTGGGGCGATTTTTATCAAAACAACAAAGCCTTAATCTAAAATCCTAGACTCGTGACTAACCACTGAGTTTTTAACAGTACAACCCGCTGGATTAAAAATTAGCGTTCGAGATGATAAATCACAAAAATCCACCTGATAGAAAAATGAGCGAGAGAAAATGGAGAAATCTTTGCAATTGATAGGAAAATGGGAGATAGAATTAGGGTTTTGCTTCTTCCATATTAAGGATGAGGGGAAATCTGGGTGTAGCAGCCGTATAGGTTAGGGCTAAATCTAGACAAGGAGATAACAGCCGAGAGAAAGCCATTAAAAAGCTCGTATCTCTCAATTTATGTGTGGATAATTATTACCTTGTGGTACCTAATAGTTTTTGGTTTATCTATTTGCTCAATTTGTTTTACGAGTATACATTTAGCCCCCAACAAATTTCTTACTTTCAATTCTTTTCCCTCACCTAGTTCCCCCTCCGAGTCCAATAGTTCCATTTTCCTTCTTGTTCATCAATCGGAAATCAAAACAAACCAGACACTACGATGAGACGTGAAAACACTCGATCTCATTTCGATCTCGATATGTGGAATCGTCTTGCAGCACAGAACGAGAGCTCGTGTGCAACCTTTGCTTTCTGACCTAACAGTTGTGGAACATAACAAAAGATTACGTTCCAGTGTCAGTGACAGATCAGAAAATTCCCGCTAGAAGCGATCTCAAGAACCAACATACTTCTCAAATGCTTTGTGATAGATGCAATCACTTAAATGGTCATCGGTTTACTGTGATTACTCTCAAATATCCATAGTTTAATCAGGTTATCTTTCATTCATTACTATATATATTATGTCAAGTGGTTTAAAAGCATTTTATCCAAGATTTCGGCTGGAAATAAGGGAGAGTGGAGGAGCTCCAATATCAAATTCCTCAAGTTCTTGTATTTCATCCAAATATATTGATAAAATCAGTTCTTATCAAATTGGTATCAGAGCAGTTGCGATTGGAGAAAAATATCATCACAGGAACTGTCTCTTGAGGAAACAGTAGAGAGACTGCAACAAAGATTTGGAAAACTCTCTGCAATAGAAAAGGGGCTAGAAGAAATCAAACAGCAAATAAGTAAGTTGTGTGTTATTGAACGCATTGAAAAACTTATTTTTGAAAATTTCAAAGAAGAGACCGTGAGTCAATCCAGAGGACCCTTGAAGAGTGTCGATCCGATCCTTGAGTGAAATCGAGCGATCATTGTGTCGGAAGAGAAGAATGATGGTCGATTAACATGGAGAATCGAGATCCTTCCATTGGTATTAGAGAATGGAGGAAATAATGTCGGCCAAGTGTTCGTAAAAAGGTCTATGAGAGGAAAACGGGTAATGAGGAGGAAAAAGAGGAAGAAGTTCATAACGACTAGAAGATCTAAATATAAAAGTGGAAGTATGAACCTAACTGCTGTCCAAATTCAGAGGACGAGCAAATATAGAAAGAAAGACTTTGTATGGAGAAAGCTGTAAAAAAACAGATATAATCCACATGGAAAATCAGAGCAATGGATGATGATGATGATGAAAAACGTGGCTAAATGGAGGCATGCCATGTTTGGGAGTATATAGCTGAGAAGAAGAACAAGAAGACATGTCTCACTATGAAAATGCTCCCACATGAAATGTTCAAAAATAAGTTTATGTGGAGGGTTACGAAGAAGAAGAAAGCTAAGTTTAGAAAGAAGTATTGGAAAAAGATGGAGATGGAGATGGTTAAACATAATCATAAGGAAACAATCGTGGAGTTAGAGAAAAAGTGGGAAGATTTGGATGAGATTATACATGATTTAACAAAGGAAGAGAAGGGTTTACGTGATCAGCTGATTGGATTAAAGAAAGATCTTTAGGTAGTTACTGAGAAAGCAAAAACAAGAGACGAGCGCATCAATGTACTAGTGAAAAAGAAATCTATGAAAGAATCTGAGCTTGAGGATTTACTTGTGGAGAACAATTCAATCGAGAAACATATGGAGATGACTATCGTGCAATCCTCTGTTAAAGAGAAATTGGTCAACCAATTGTTGTGTAAGAATAATGAGCTCCTTAAAGTGTAGCTACGGAAAGATTATAATGATCAAGTAGAGACTCGTAAGAAGCTTTGCTGCAAGGTTAATGAGCTGAAGAGTGCTCTAGCGCTGGTTGAGGTCGAGAGAGGCAACGTCGAAAAGGCTCTTGAAGGGGAGAAGAGAAACATAATGGCTCTTGAAGAGAAAATTGTGGAACTAGAGTAACTGGCTAAAACTACTTGCAAAGAGTTTGAAAAGGTTAAGTATGAGCGAGGATTAATGAGAAAAAGGAAGTGGAGGTGTTTTACATGTGAGGACGCATTGGTTCTGTTCTTTCTCCGTACAATCATGGCTAATTCAAGCATTCACCTTGAGGACAAGGTGAAATTCAACGGCGAGATATTGATAGATGCAATCACTTAAATGGTCATCGGTTTACTGTGGTTATTCTCAAATAACTGTAGTTTAATTAGGTTATCTTTTATTCATTACTATATATAGTATGTCAAATAGTTTTAAAGGGTTTTATCCAAAATTTCGGCTAGAAGTAATGGGGGAATGGAGGAACTCTAATATCAAATTACTCAGATTTTTATAATTCATCCAAATATATTTATAAAATCAGTTTGTTACAAATCAGTTCTTATCACTTTGCTACGACTGCTTTTTGGTGCCATAGGCTTTGCTAACCTCATGGAAAGCCTCCAAAGACAAATCTGTAAATGAGGATAGATGGATCGATACTTTTGACTTCGGGTAAATTTCTGCACATGCTTCTCCTATTCGGCAAATTAAACTGTTTTTACGAAAATAGGTATAACTTTTGGTTGAACTATTGGAAAATCGGTATAACTTTTGATCAGTATAACTTTTGATCGATATAACTTTTGATTAGTATAAATTTTGATCGGTATAATTTTTTATCGGTATAATTTTTGATCAGTATAATTTTTAATCGGTATAACTTTTGATCGGTATAACTTTTGATCTGTATAACTTTTGATCTGTATAACTTTTGATCGGTATAACTTTTGATCGAACCATTGAAAAATCGGTATGACTTCACAGAATTTTGCAAATAACTCGTTCGTTCCTCAATCTTGTGGAAAAGTTTGAAATTGATCCAATAGTGAAAAATCTTTCAAAGAGTGTCACACTTCATACGATTCAACCCATGTAAAAACTCATAAAATATTAAAAAGATCGGAGAAAAACTCAAAAACACCGACAAAAACGATGATAAGAATGTGTCAAAGATATAACACATTAGTAGAATAGTCGCGATCAATCTTATGTAGCTATTACAATGCATTTGGAATAGCAATAATATATAGTTCATTGTAGTTTTGAACTTCTGTTTATTTTCAGATATATAACATGAAAAGCCATTTGAACACTATTAGTATACAAAGGAAAAGACATTCAAATATGTTCTTCTGGATATCGATTTGAAAGGCCACTCGGCTTGACCCTCCCGTAGTTCCTCATCCACAAAACCACATACATAACAATCCCAGCCACAAATCCTATAGCAGCATTTGAGCCTAAAGACACGGATGTGCATATAAGCATCACAAATGCATCTCCCTTTGTGTTCATATCCCTAGCAGCCATTGCAAGCTCTATACCTGCAAATACCAGCAATGCTCCAAGCACACCAACCGGAAACTTGTCCAATATACTTACCAATGAACCTCCTAAGACCAATCCCAACACCAATTTAGCTATTCCCAATATTACTACACACCCACCACTCCTCCCACCAAACTTGTACTGCCCAGCTAACCCACCTGCTCCATGACAAGTAGGCATTGCCCCAAACCAACATCCCACCATATTCATCAACCCAACAGTCATTGAAACTGATGTAGCCGTGAACTTCTTCTCAGGGAATAGATCATATGACAACTTGCATACAGCCACAACGGAATTCAGAACAGACAAAGGTAACTGTGGAATCGTTCCTTTTAAAAACCCATTTTTCCATGCTTCTTTGTTCATTCTCACTACCTTAATCTTCGACGGTCCAAACTTAATGTCATGTACAATACTCGGTTTCCTTATGAATGCCAAAACAACACCTAGCATGAAAATCAACAAAGCAGATGGTACATTAGCTATAACATTCCTTATCTGTCTTCTTCTGCTTCTTCTTGAACTGACCATCTCTTCTTCTTCCTCTTCTTCTTCTTTCTCCCCATCTCCATTAACAAGAACTATGAAAAGAACACAAGCCAAGGCCAATACCAAACCATCTAGCCCCAACCATGGTCTATCACCAACACTCTTTGACTTTGAAAAATTCTGCTCTTTCCTAATATACTTAACCGCAGACATTGCAAACGCTAAGCCTTGTGACAATTGAATCCCTCTAACAACCGATAAAGGAATAATATTGAACACAAACTGCATCAAACCAGAGATTCCTAACACGAACAAGATCCCTCCAGTGCAAATTCCTGCCGCCATGATCTCCGGTATGCCGAAATCCTCTACGGTTGATGAAATCGCCACCGCTGCGATCGATTTCATCGGTTGAACCGGCATCGGTACACCGTAAACCGCTCCCGTTATAGCGTTGTATATCCCCGTGAATATCAGTGTTGTACCTAAATCCAAATCCTTGGCGAGAGTTAAAGCAAGGACGATTGGTATGTAAGTTCCGAGATCACCCATTGCACCGTTTATTTCGGCAAGCTTTGACCGGAACACGAGATTGGTCTTAAGTCTATTAAACAATCCGGTGAACAGAGAACGAGTTGGGGTTTCGTGTTGACTAGTCTGAGACTGAGACTCCATTTTTTGCAGATGCTGAGTTTTGTATCAAAACAGAGCAAAGCGTATCTCTTTTTTTTATGCTATCCAAAAAAAACGGACTCTTTAAAACAAAATCAAAAGCGTTGACGATAAATAAAGATTTGATTCTTATTGTGTGTTAAACAAAATTTGCTTAAATTTTATTCCCTTAATATTGTTTATGATAATTTATCGTCAACTAAATTGTTTATGAATTTAATTCTGGCTCGTACTTTTATATCACAATTTGCATATGTGTCAGTTATATAAATCATCAATTTATGAGGTTATATTGAAAAATGACATTCATGAATCTAGAATGAGAATTTATGCATCCAACCGAATGAATTTTTTTCTACAATGTGAATTGATTTATATCTGCATTTTTATATAGTCCATAAACTGTAAATAATTTATTATATTATTTACGAAAATGATTTAAAACAATATTTAACCATATATATATATATTCATAATATTTTGATATAACAAACAAATAAAATATAAAAAAAATTTTAGAAATTTTTAAAAACAAGTCAAGCAAATATAAAACAGAAATTTGTTTAAACTGGCTATTTATCAAATTTACAATTTCTTACCTATTTAACAATATTGTTTATCTAAGATATAGACAATTTTAATTCAATTTTATTGTATATTTTATTTTTATAATAATATTAAAAATTTCAAAAAAAATAATAATAACTAAATTATATATAATTTATATTTACAAAATAATTAATTAATTATAATATGTGAATATTTTTCTATACAAAATATGACTCAATCTAGTGAGAACTTATGCATCCAGAAATTTTATTTCTAGGATGTGAATTGATTTTGGTTGAATAGCCGAGAAGATGAGAAAAAAAATTATATTATCCAATCAAAAAATTATTTATTGAGAATCATGTGTTATTTAATCAATAATTTATAAATGTCACTTAGAATTCTAATATTATTGAATTTTTGATTTGAAAAATACATTCAAATCTGTTGTTATTGAAATTCTTTTAGATTTTAGAATTTTAATGATATTCAAATAGTTGGAGGAATTTGCTAGTTATATAAAAATTACAAAAACATAAAAGTTATATCGCAAATAATTTAATAAGAAAATCTTAACCGTTTTAAATTCATCTAAAATTATCAAATCATTTAAAGCTTATCAAAACTCAAATCATTCAGAAAAAATTAGATCAATAAGACCTTCTTATATAAAACACTACTTTAAACATTCGGTTTTTGTTGAAAATAAATAGTTCATCATATACAATTCTCTAAAATAACATTATATTAAAATTTTATTTTAAATTTAGCACTATTAATTTATTTTTCTAATAATAGCATAAATTTTATTATTAAAATAATTTAAAACATATTTTTACAAGAAAAAATAAATCTTAAATTAAAAAAAATAAACTCAAACATACTTTTTAATTTTATATAATTTAAAATAAATAAATATTTTATATAAATATTAATTTTATTTTTATAATTTAATTTTAATGTGTTAAATTTAAAATAAAAAATTAAAAGAATATTATTTTTATCTCATTTTCCAATGCACTACTGGACGAATATATTGATTTTGAAGGAATAATTAGATGGCAAAAATTCAAATCAATCTCAGATCATAAAAATGATATAAATAACAAAGAAAGGAAATTAAAACTAATATAATAATTGGATTGCGTGATGAAATAGTGTTGGAAGAATGCAGAAATTATTATAAGGACGAAATTTGGTAAACTCGACCCCACTATTTGGGTGACGAGTGGTCAATAGATGTCGATGATTTCGGACCATTGAGTTTGGATGCATTTAACTTCTCAGTTCACTAATGATTATGATTTGGTTCCCTTCGTTTTAGACTTGTTTATAATTCACACATCTGTTTGGGAATTTTCATATAAGAAGACACTTTGCTAAAGTTTAGGCACTTTAAAATTTTGTGCTCTTTTCCAAGTATCGAACAAAATTTTAATTCATGTCTAATCTCTCATTATTTTATCATTTTATTTTAAATAGAGAAATTATATAAGAAATATTTTTATAAAGTGTAATAATAAAATGTATCGAATGTCGTGAATATCTACGTTGATAGATCATCTTGCCAAGAATAAGAATACAATGATCAATACGCTAAAAAAAATTGAAAAAAGAAATTTAAAAGAATTAAATGCTCAAATGATCCTAAACATCACAAAGTGATTTCATTTACCCCTCGTGAAATACAATTTATTTTATAATCTTTAACAAAAATAAAATATATTGTCTTTTAAAATAAAATAATACTCTAAAATAACATATTTTTAATTTTATCTTACAAATTTAACATATTAAAAATAAAATTCCTAAAATAACATAAATTATTTTTTAAAATAATTATTTATCTCAAATAAACCACATATAAAATTAAAACATAATGTTTGGGTTCATTATTTCTAATTTATGTTTTAAAAATTTTTTTATTAGGATGAGATTTTTAGTTATTTTAATATTAAATTTTTGCTATTTTTACAAATTTAAATAATTAATAATATATTTGTACAAAAACTTAAAATAATGTTATTTTATAAAATAGTCCTTTAAAATAAAGTAATAATTTAAAATAGCATTTTTTAAGTTTTTGTTGCAAATTTAGCAGTTTAAACTTAAAATTTTAAAAATAACATAAATTTTTTTTGTCACTTTAAATTAACACAACAATTTTTTCCAATTATAAGATACCGTATGTATATTCAAACCAGTGTGATATTGAAGTGCTAATATACGAGAATACATATTTACTCTTTCTTGCTTGTCTTGCTAGTGTGTCGGCATGAGAATTGTTCTCACTTGCTTCGTAATTCAAGATGAAATCTGGGAAGTTCTTCCGTAGCTCTTCAAATTCGTCTATCTCAGTTGTAAGTCCTGCCCACTTCTCTAATTCTGAGACTATGATGATTAGATCAGTTGAGTCCGTGTAGAACCTTGTACAATATCGTTGCAACCTATGCATGCTCGTCATTGCCCAACATAGGCCGTGAAACTCCATATGTAGTGCAGATAACCTTCTGTGAATACCCCTTATGCCCATTAGATCATTTGCTCCATCATGTAGCTTGAGAATCCAGCCCATACCAGATGTGCTCTCACCTCTTTCCATGAGCCGTCCACAAAGCAGGCGAACGGTAATTGTCCCAGGATGTTGGGGTTGGGGGTTACATTTCCCGATAGCTTTTGTTTTTCCGGTTGGGCTTCTGCCGATGCGATCCATAGTTTGCTCTCCCAGTGTGCTTTGTCCAGAATATCCATGGCCGTTCGATCTATGTTGTTGTATATCTTGTCGTTCCGAGGCTTCCATGAACCATAGGATCCATGGAAAGCTCTATAGATCGGAGTCGGTTGGTGTGACCCCCGGTGATCGTCATAACAAATAGTCAATATTTCCAAAGAGGCTATCAATGAGAAAGATGGTGGGTGCTGATGGGATATGCGACAATACCCACGTTTGTCGTGCTGGTGGACAGAGGAAAAGAGTATGATTAATACATTCTGTATCATGGCCACAAATCTCACATGTCGTTTCATCTCGTATATGACGATAATGAAGGCGCCCATGAGTCGGTAATGCCCCTAAGAGGGATTGCTAGAGGAAATGTTGTAATTTCTTTGGAATTCTTTGCTTCCAAACCGCCTCTTTGAGGGGATTGAGAGATGGTCCTAGGTGTAGGAGCTGTCTATGTGCTGACCCCCACTTTTGGAAGGTCTCATAGCCCGACTTAACTGTGTAGTTCCCTGTCTTCGTAAAATGCCAGCAGAATTTGCTTCGAGTCATCCTGGTAGCTATCGTTATGGAAGCTATTAGTCCTACGTCCTCCTGGGTGAAGTACCTTTTTAGTTCTTGGATTTTCCAGTGTGCTCTTTCTGCATCAACCAAATCTGATACTCTAAGGTCCGGGCATCGGGCTTTGTAGCAGTTGTTTGGTGCTCTCGGTAAAATGTAAGGAATCCATGGGTCTCACCATACTTTGTCCTCATCATGTAGGCCAATGATTTTCCTTGTCCCTTTCTCTACCAAGTCTCGGACAGACAAGATGCTTCTCTATCCGTAGGAAGCTCGGTATGGTTTGGTTGCTTGAAAAATATGGCAGTCCTTGAAATATCGTCCTTTCAAGACTCTAGCTATCAATGATTGTGGTTGTTGTTCCAGTCGATAGAGCTGCTTGGCTAATAGAGCTTTGTTGAAGTCTTCAATATTTCTAAAACCAATTCTCCCTTCTACTTTGGGGAGGCAAAGTTTTTCCCACGGGATCTAGTGGATACCCGACATAGTCCCTCCCTTGGCCCAGCAAAAGTTGCCGATTGCACTTGTAATCCGTTTGCACAGGGATTTCGGGAAGAGAAAGCATGACATCACATATGTGGGAATGACCATTGCCACTGATTTTATCATGATCTGTTTTCCTCCACGTGAGAGTAGTTTTGTCGACCAGCCGTTTATTTTCCGTTGTATTTGGTCCCTCACATATGTGAATATAGATATTTTTGATCCTTTGAGGTTTTCTGGTATCCCCAAATATTTTCCAATACCTCGAGCACTTTGGATACCCAATATTGACTTTATGGCTGTTTGTGTTGTGTTCAGGATTTTCTTCCCGAATACTATGGTCGATTTATCGTAGTTTATCAGCTATCCCAAGGCCTTACAATAATTTTCCAATATCTTGGAGATTGTGGTACATTGGTCAACCGATGCTTCGCAGAAAAATAGGCTATCATCTGCGAAGAGAAGATGAGAGATTGGTGGGCTTGAGTGAACCACACGAATTCCCGATATGTGGTTTGCAGCTTCTGCTGCGATCAAGATGTGAATAAGATGAATAAATATGGGGAGAGGGGGTCTCCTTGCCGCAAGCCATGGTGTGGAACAATCTGACCTTTCGGGGTTCCATTTATTATAACACGATAGGTGACCGTCCTCACACATGTCATTACCCAATTCGTCCACCTCTGTGAGAAGCCAATTTTTTCCATTAGAGCTGCCAAGAAGGTCCATTCTACCCTGTCGTATGCCTTACTTATATTCGTCTTGATTGCCATATACTTTGCCTGACAATTCGGTTTTGTACCGAGCGCATGGAAAACCTCCTGTGCAATGATGATGTTGTCGGAGATAACTCGGTTATGCACAAATGCTGACTGCGTCTCTGATATCAATATTGGGAGGAATTCCTTCATTCGATTGCAAAGTACTTTGGAGATGATTTTATAACACACATTTCACAAACTAATGGATCAGAATTCAAACATTAGTCTGGGTTTTTCTTTCTTCGGGATGGGGCATATGTTTGTCTCATTAAGTGATGGATCCATCCTTTTATGTAGCATAAAGTCCCTTAACAATTCTACTATGTGGTTCCCCAGCAGGTTCCAGAATTTTTGGTAGAATAGTGGTGTCATCCCATTTGGCCCTGGTGCCTTCTCGGGGTTCATTGAGAAAACAGCCTCCTTGACCTCCTCTTGTGTTACTAAGCGGTCAAGATGAAAGTTTATTTCTAGTGATATTTTAGGGTCCAAGTGCATCAGCACTGGTTCCAAGTCTCCGGTTTATGAGGGGAGAAGATGTCTTGGAAGTACTCGATGGCTACCGTTTCCACTTTTGACTCCTTTTCCACCCAAATCCCCTTTTTATTGGCCAGAGCTGAGATACGATTTCTTGCGCGGCATTGCTTGTTAGTAGCATGGAAAATTTTTGTGTTTTGGTCCGCTTCTTTCAGCCACATCGCCTGACTTTTTTGCTGCTAGAAGGTTTCTTCGTCCTTGATGGCCTGACATAGCTGTGCTTTCAACTCCCCCACCTCTTCTGTGTAGGAGCGTTTGACGATTGTGCTTCTTCCATCTGTTACTTTAAATCATCTATGCTCCTAGATGAGTATAGATTTTCTTTTCCTCTCCATCTGGAGATTGGTCTTCTACATCTGGCGATGATCTAAGCAATTATTTGTTTATTCTCCTCAGGTGAGCCAATCCAACCCAACTGGATTATCGTTTCGAAGTTTGGTTTGGTGATTCATCGTTTATCAAAGTGAAAGTATTGGGTTTTTTTTCCTAACTGGGCGAGGAGTTGGACCCAAATAGGTTTATGGTCAGATCCACAGAATTTCAGGTATTTTATCTTGTTGTGGGAAAATGGATTATGCCACTGCTTGTTGCACATTGCCCTATCCAGTCTGCCCCGGATGGTATTTGGTCCTCTTTTGCCATACCATGACATACTGTCCCCTCTGTGAGGGAAATGTGTTATTCGACAATTCTCGTATATGAGACGAAATTCGAGAAAGCTGCTTTCCGGTCAGATTATCCTGCCCGAGTTTTTATGGTTGCCCGTGAATGCGTTGAAATCTCCAACCATTAGCAAGGGATCCGATATGGATAAACCTATTCTGGTGAGTCTTTCCCAAACATTATTTCGCATTCGAATTAGAGGATCTCCGTAAACAAAAAATATAAAAATTTTATTACAATCAATGGTTACCATTACATCGGTAATAGTTTTATTCGAAAACAAAACTTGAACATTAAATTCGTCTTGAGCCATTAGAGTGAGGCCCCCGCTGCGTCCTGATGGGTCTATCGTAAAGAGAAAATCATAATATAGGTGTGCTTACATATCCTGTATGAATCTCCTACTTTGTTTAGTTTCCATTAGAAATAGTAACTACGGGAATAACGTCTTCCGAAATTCCCGCAACCGCCGAATTGGCAAGAAGCTTCCCAATCCTTTTGAGTTCCAACTAAGAAGTATCAAGCATCCTCCGGTGGTCTCTCCACTACCGGTTCCTTGGTTCCCTCAGTATTTCTCCTTTTGGGGGAAGGGGGTTCGTCTTTGGGGCAGACAATGACGATCTTGTCTCTTTACCTTGAGTAACCTTATCGCGTGATTTGGCTTCACCAAAGTACATGACCGAGTGCTTCTTGATGGTTGATGCTCGATACGGACTACTCCCAATCAAGATGTCTTGGAAGTACTCGGTGGCTACCGTTTCCACTTTGGACTCCTTTTCCACCCAAATCCCCTTTTTATCGACCAGAACTGAGATACGATTTCTTGCGCGGCGTCGCTCGTTAGTAGCGTCGAAAATTTTTTGTGTTTTGGTCCCCTTCTTTCAGCCACATCGCCTGGCTTTTTTGCTGCTAGAAGGTTTCTTCGTCCTTGATGGTCTAGCATAGCTGTGCTTTCAACTCCCCTACCTCTTCTGTGGTAGGAGCGTTTGACGATTGTGCTTCTTCCATCCGTTGCTTTAAATCATCTATGCTCCTAGACGAGTATAGATTTTCTTTTCGTCTCCATCTAGAGATTGGTCTTCTACATCTAGCGATGATCTAAGCAATTATTTGTTTTTTCTCCTCAGGTGAGCCAATCCAACCCAATTGGATTATCGTTTCGAAGTTTGGTTTGGTGATTCATCGCTTATCAAAGCGAAAGTATTGGATTTTTTTTTCTTTACTCGGCGAGGAGTTGGACCCAAATAGGTTTATGGTCACATTCACAGAATTTCAGGTATTTTATATTGGTGATCTTATCTCTGGGGCAAACAATGACGATCTTGTCTCTTTACCTTGAGTAACCTTATCGTGTGATTTGGCTTCACCAAAGTACATGACCGAGTGCTTCTTGATGGTTGATGCTCGATACGGACTACTCCCAATCAAGATGTCTTGGAAGTACTCAATGGCTACCGTTTCCACTTTTGACTCCTTTTTCAACCAAATCCCCTTTTTATCGACCAGAGCTAAGATACGATTTCTTACGCGGCGTTGCTTGTTAGTAGCGTAGAAATATTTTTTGTTTTGATCCCTTTCTTTCAGCCACATCGCCCGGCTTTTTTGCTGCTAGAAGGTTTCTTCGTCCTTGATGGCCTGACATAGTTGTGCTTTCAACTCCCCTACCTCTTCTGTGGTAGGAGCGTTTGACGATTGTGCTTCTTCCATCCGTTGCTTTAAATCATCTATGCTCATAGACGAGTATAAATTTTCTTTTCGTCTCCATCTGGAGATTGGTCTTCTACATATGGCGATGATCTAAGCAATTATTTGTTTTTTCTCCTCAGGTGAGCCAATCCAACCCAATTGGATTATCGTTTCGAAGTTTGGTTTGGTGATTCATCGCTTATCAAAGCGAATGTATTGGGTTTTTTTTCTTTACTGGGCGAGGAGTTGGACCCAAATAGGTTTATGGTCAAATCCACAGAATTTCAGGTATTTTATATTGGTGTGGGAAAATGGATTATGCCACTACTTGTTGAACATTGCCCTATCCAGTCTGCACCGGATGGTATTTGGTCCTCTTTTGCCATACCATGACATACTGTCCCCTTTGTGAGGGAAGTCTGTTATTCCACAATTCTCGTATATGAGACGGAATTCGAGAAAGCTGCTTTTCGGTCGGATTATTCTGCTTAATTTTTTATGGTTGCTCGTGAATGCGTTGAAATCTCCAACCATTAGCCAGAGATCCGATATAGATAAACCTATTCTGGTGAGTCTTTCCCAAATATTATTTCACAATCGAATTACAGGGTCTCCGTAAACAAAAAATATAAAAATTTTATTACAATCAATGGTTGTCATTACATCGATAATAGTTTTATTCGAAAACAAAACTTGAACATTAAATTCGTCTTGAGCCATTAGAGTGAGGCCCCCGCTGCGTCTTGATGGGTCTATCGTAAAGAGAAAATCATAATGTAGGTGTGCTTACATATCTTGTATGAATCTCCTACTTTGCTTAGTTTCCATTAGAAATAGCAACTGTGGGAATAACATCTTCCGAAATTCCCGCAACCGCCGAACTGGCAAGAAGCTTCCCAATCCCTGTCAGTTTCAACTAAGAAGTATCAAACATCCTCCGGTGGTCTCTCCTTAACTACCGGATCCTTGGTTCTCTCAGTATTTCTTTTTTTTTTGGAGGGTTGGGGTCGTCTCTGGGGCAGACAATGACGTTCTTGTCTCTTTACCTTGAGTAACCTTATCGCGTGATTTGGCTTCACCAAAGTACATGACTGAATGCTTCTTGATGGTTGATGCTCGATACGGACTACTCCCAATCTTTTTCCTCGGCTGAAGTGCCTTGGATATATGAATATCCAGCTTTTTGATACTCCTTTTTTCTGGGCGTTTGATGCTACCCGTGAGGAATTCCCTCATGGGGGAAATTATCTGATTTGGGTTTACACAAACGTCTGCGCCCACTTGGTATTAGGGGAGGACGACATCTTCAGCAAGGGTTGGACCTCGAATGGATGATGAGGAACCTCTCATGATTCTCCGATTCTCTTGAATGGCCTCCTCTCCCGTTTCTTTGAATCAAGCGGGCCTTTTGGATTCTATCTTTTTTTCCTTCCTGAGGCCCAAGTCAAGATTTTGATCCTGTCTAGGGCGGGTATCTTTGCTCGTGGCTTAACCTGTTGGTTACTTCCAACATGTCTTTTCTCACCTCCTTTTTCTTCTTCGAACCTCAAGGCCCTTCTTGCTAGAGGGTGTTTGTGCATCCTTTTAGGAGGTGCGGCCATAGGGGCCTTTCCTCTCGAATCTCTTTCGCCTTTCTTGGGCCTTTCAGGTTGATACCTTCGTAGCGAAGATTCTGGTTCAAACCTCATAGGTGGGGGAGGAGGTGGTGGTGCGTCAGGCTCCCCACGAGGCACCACACGTTTTTCTAGGAAGTGTCTCTCATCATGAGTGATTCGGTAGCACTTCTCGCAGAATTTGGCTAGCTTCTCATAGTCAAAAGTCACTATGACTACATCGGCATTTGCGAATTCCATGTCTCGAATGAAGATTAGGGTGTCCTCAGCCTGGATTGATACCCTTACTTTGACCTCCCCAACATCGTACTGAATTAGTTCCCCCATGGCCTGGCATATGTTTATGATCGTCTCCTCCGCCCAGTAGTGGGTTGGTATTCCAATGATTCGAACCCAGAACAATATGTTTGAGAGAGAGTCGGGTCGGACGGTTGGGGCCCATCTTTCAAGGATTATCATCCACTGGTCGAAGTTGTTTGGCCGTTTGTCCAATAGCGATGAAATATCCGTTTCTGAGTTGAATCAGAACATAAATCTATCTTGCTCCAAATCTTGGCCTTGGACACACCCCTCGCATTGCAAAATAGTTGGTAGTAGGATGATGAAAGTGCGGACGCTATGACCTTGCATAGCCATATTAAAGATCCTACCCACTAGGGTAGTTTCAGACCTTTTGAGGACGGTGAAGTTGTCGAAAGCCCGGATCTTAATCAGATCGGGCTTCCTTATCTCCGAGCAATTTTTGAAAACTAGTAAACCGGTGATCGTCATTGGTTTGGGCCTGAAATCGGTTTAAATAAAAATTGGTTTGTTGATGGCATGGTATGGTTTAGGCGAAGCCCAATTATTGGAACACACCCACAAATCGGTTATTGGATTTGAGGTTGATGGCGGTTTTATTCCCGAGAACAAAACTGAGGGTATGGAGGGCGTATTTGGGTTGTCGTCGGGTTTTTGTCACTGGAGAGGAGGCTCGGCTCGAGTGAGAGGTTCGGGAGCAGCCCTGACTGACGGCAAGCCGGTGGGGCCAATTTGAGAGGAGGAGGCGGGGAGAGAAGCCGAGGGGGTCACCTTAGAGACACTACGAAGACAGAAGGAATCGTAGAGGGGGAAATCGGGGCTCGGGATTTGCTTAACTCGAAGGGATTTTTGAGTTTATGTGTTTGAGGATACTGGAGTCGTCTCCCTTTTATAGTCGGTGAGCCTTAATTCCATTGATGATAATTCCGACGAATTCCTCCATCAATGCGATTCGGTGGTGTCGAATAAGGAAATCATTATTGATGTCCAAAACGTCTTCAGATTCTTGGTTAATTGCGAGGTAAATCGTAGAATCTCACTTTCCTTGTCTAATTCCGCCATTTTCGTAGGCGAGATGCACGGATTTGACAATTCCGAGAGATAAAACAGACCTCCCGTCGATGTTCTTCCAAATTTCTGAGAGGTCCGAGAGTTTTGTTTCGGAATTGTGCCGGTTTTGGTAAAATCATCGGTGTGATCGAAAGAGTTACGATCGTCTTTATCTTGAACCTGATGACGCCGATATTCCTCCACGGAGCGACTGTGTGCTCTAGTGACATCCTCGATTGGGCCATCCGTTACGGGTAGCGAAAGTCGTAACGGCCCATTTTTTGAAAATTCTCTCTGCATAAATTATTTTCTAAAAATACATATTTATTATAAATAAATTATACATAAACTTAAAATATTATATTTGGGTTTATTTTTTCCAATTTATAGTTTAATTTTTTTTATTAACAATAAATTTTAATATATTTTACTATTAAATTTATGATATTTTTGGAAATATAAATAGTATTATGTTTAAAACAAAAATTTTAAATAATGCTATTTTGTGAATTCTCTTTTAAAATATTTTAAAATCACAAACACAAATTATATTATTCACGTGGAACCAAAGCCTATCCATCCGAAAATAAAGCTCAACCTTCTCGTACACTTCATCTTTTTACTCTTAAGTTGAATGTTCCTGCTCTTGTTCACCGAATTCTTAGTGTAAAAACCAAAGAGTATTGCTTACTTTAGCTTGGGAAGATGAAACCGCAACCCAAAACCCTTCCTCTCTTCACGAAAGTCAAAACCAAGAAACCCTATCCGAAACTCACTTCCTCTATTTCCTTTATAATAAAATTATATTACTGTTTTAATCCTTTAATTAAGTTATTATTTTTTCAATTAAAATTAAAAAAACAAAATTTGCAGTTTTTTTTCCTCTCCTGCTGCAACAAAAAGCATGATTGACAACATTTCTCGTTTATTGGAATCTTACATCGCCGGAAAACGTTAACTATTGTTTTTATTCATCTTTTCTTTTTTCGTTCATTATTCGTGTTATAAAATCTGATATTTTGTTATTCATTTAGAGATTTCAATTTGTACATTCGAATTAAAGATTTCAATTTGTACATTCGAATTAGAGATTTCAATTTAGAGATTTCAATTTAGAGATGTTTTGAGATTTAAATGAAATTTTTGAATAACGTAAAATATACACACAAATTAAATTTTTTTTTCTTAATATACATACAAAATCTATCGATTTAAATCAGAAATAATAGTTACTTGTATACAACTAGTACAATTGGACAACCTATTGATTTGGATACAATTTGTAAAACTTATTGATTTAGGTACAACTAGTACAACTGGTACAAATTATTTGCAATACTAATGTTTTTTATTTTATTTTTTAAGAGGGCAATGAATAGTAATCAATATACAATCATTGATTTTAGTTATGATGTCTATTATTCAGTGAACGGAGCTGAATTACGATAGAATTCAAGAGAAATTCATAATTACACGATAGTGATAAAAGAATCGTTACAATAGTGAACTTATTATACTTTGGTTGGTAGAATAGGTAAAAAGCTTGCACTAGTTAAGCTACGACAAAGTTGAAGTTGTCTTACATTTTTTTTGTGGTAGGAGAATATAAGAAGCCATCATTAATTTTGGATGATGAAGATGTTTTTGGATATATAATGCGATACAAAAATGATCGAACTAGTGGTTTTCATGTGGAGGACGAAGGTGTCCTCCAAAACCAGAATTATGAGAAACATTCAAAAGAAAATCGAAGAAATGTAGTTGATATTAGGATTGCAAAGATTGTGAATGATGCTAGAGCTAATGATGTGATGATAACTTGTAACATAGAATCCGAAGCACTAGAAGAGAATGTTCTGCTATTGGAAAATGTTCTCTATAATCCAAATTGTGAAAATGATCGATATGAAAAAACTACTTTCGTGAATATCTATGATAAGTGTGACGATGTTGAGATTACATCTAATATAGAAGCAAATGAGGTTATAAATCTTGAATGGGATGATGACATTGATATGACTATAGGCCAAGAGTTTGATGAGTAAGCAAGTGGTGCAAGATTTAGTTGAGAGAGCTATACATCAAAATTTTTTTAAGTTTGTTGTAATCAGGTCCACTACAATGTTATACGTGTTAAAATCTCATGATGGTGGATGTAAATGGTCTCTACGAGTTGCAAGGCGTAAGAATTCAGATCGTTTCTTGGTTAGAACTTACAAGAAGGTGCATACATGATCTTGGATAGTTACAAGTACAAGAACACGATCATCAAGAAAAGGCACACCACGATTGGTTGCATCTATTTTGCATGAGGGTTATACAAGCTAATTCGACACTATGACACCTAAAAATGTAATCAATTTGGTTCAAGAAAGGCTTGTTGTAAAGGTTTCATATGCTACTGCTTAGAGAGGGAAAAACAAGCTGTTAATGATGTGTGAGGAAATCCAGATGAAAGTTATACATGCTAGAGAAGATGAATCCTCGTACAGTCACGCATCTGAAATGTGATGAAAAACATATGTTTAAATACTTATTCATCGTGGGAGCTTGCATTGAAGGATTTAGAGCCATATAAGAAAAGTTATCATTGTTAGTTGAAGTAATACAGGGGATTGTAACTGGTAGGCCGGAACTACTACCAATCCCATCGCTATGCACCTCCTTAATCGGTGTTTCTTCTTATATACCTTCAACATCATTACTTTCGTGTTCTACATGAGTTGTACCAAAAATTAGATGTGCATAATTATAAATTCTACATAAAACTATTAGTTGTGCATAAAAATAATTATAAGTTATCACTTTGTTGTCTTGTTGAAGTTCCTCCCCTTTTAGCACTTGTTTCTCCGAATGTATTTCCAAACTGATAATCAATATCGTCTTTTCTTTTCTTTTGGACACATGCTTTGACCGATTTAAGTCTTCCATTTATGTGATCATCCTGTTATGTAGCTTATCATTTTCTTCTTGCATAGATTTAATCAATCTATCACATTCTTCGATGATAAAATTAGTCAATCTCTCTTCTAATGTACGTAGAGGTCCATGATTTTCAGCAATGGTTTCTGGCTGTGATCCGAGTTTTTCAGCACCAGTTTCCGGTTGTACTTCTTCATCCTCTATATGTTCTGACCCTCGGGAAACTACATCCAACTTGTAAAGATCTTCACAACATATAGATTTTTTATGTATGGTCGATGATTGGGTCATTTACATTATCTTCAACCTCTTCTTCCATGATGCGAGCTATTAGTGATTCTTCATCACACGTAGGTTGCGAAATACTATGAATATCATGTAATTAAAAAAATTAAGAATTTAATAACGACTATGATAAGTAATTTAAAAATAAAATGTTTTCTAACACTTATAGTTCCAATTGCTTCATAGATTTCATCCAATCCGAAATCTTTCAAGCTCGTAGATTTGAATTTTTTCTTGCACATTATAGAACAATCATTTCTTGCATTTGTTACTTCTTCTCGGAATGTGCTCATCAATGCCGGAATACATTCAAACGCCAAAACCTACAACATGAAACAAGAAACATAAATTCAAACTATATTTTAATAAAACACAAATAAATCTTCATACATGCTTTAGTGATAATTTTCTTACCTCCAAAAGGATTATGAATCCAGAAATGTGCAAGTCGATCTTATTGTGCCTTTAAAATGATTCATCAAGTGATGAATTTCCTTGATGCAATCATCAAATGTGAAACACCCCATGGAAATGTACGACACAATTCGAGATCATCCACCACTCTTAGTAAGAAAGGCTCTATGAAACCTGTAATTATTTTTTACTTTCCTTTGATCACCGTGCCTAAGAAGAATAGGACGGCCATCTTCAAACGATCTCCACATCCAACCATAGATTCTAGTTTCTCTTGGACATCTTTGATTTTTATTTTAACTCTTCTTCCAAAATACCTCTCGACAAACCTGGAACGATCCATAGTTTCATAATCTTCAAGATAGTAGTGACAATCTAACCCATATATGAGGGAGTGCTTTTTTAAAGATCGGAGTATCGAATTGAAATCCCATTCATTATGAACCAACATTCTCGCTTCTTCTTCATAACAACTGTCCAGAGAAGTAACATCCACAAACCCATCACTTTTTGGTTAGGATGCTTGAAACATGTGGAAGAGATGATGAAATTGAGGGTATTCCGAAAACCATCTCTTCTATTCACTCGATAATGTACGATCTATGATATCCATTGTTTTGTGAATATCACATCGGGTTTGGATCTTGCAAGTCTTAGAGTAATGAGTGTGGTTGATACAAAATTCAAGAGATTCATCGGCTCAATATCCTGCAATAAAACATTTTATGGCATATGTTAAGCAAATTTTTTAGCATTGGCATATGTTAAGCAAAAATTGAGGGTATCCTTCCAAAACTCCAGGTTATTTACCATAATGTAGTCCATAATCTTTCGTATGACGTACATAATCCAACATTCTGTTTCTGGCTTTCTAGTATTTATATCCTGGATTACTGGTATAGAGACTCAATACATTGGTTGTATGCGTTAAATCAGGCTTAGTACAATTGGTCAAGTACATTAAACTTCCAATTATTCGTGCATACTCCAATTGTGACACTGCTTCACCCAAATATTTTGTTAAGTGAATACTAGTGTATATGGGAGTTTTTGCGTTCCCTCTTGGGTATTTTATAAACCTCTCAAGTATCTTTTCATCATAATGAGCTTGAGATAAGATAATTCCGTCACAGTTTCTAGTGATGTTAATCCATAGAATAACATCTGCTACTCCCATGTCCTTCATGTCAAACTTCTCACTAAGTATATTCTTAGTTTGTTTGATCATTTCTTTATTGCTACCAATAATGAGCATGTCATCAACATATAAACAAAGCAAAACGTATCCATGTGGAGTACTTTTGATGTATATGCACTTATCACATTCATTAATGCTAAAATCATTTAACATCATAACGTTGTAGAATTTTTCATGCCATTGTTTTGGAACTTGTTTAAGCCCATATAACGACTTCACAAGTCTACATACTTTGTGTTCTTGTCCTGGGACCACAAACCCTTCAAGTTGTTTCATATATATCTCTTCTTCTAAATCACCGCTTAGAAAAGCAGTTTTCACGTGCATTTGATGGATTTCTAGATTTTGAACTACTGCAATACTTATCAACATTCTGATCAAAGTTATTCTCGTTATTGGAGAATATGTATCAAAAAAATCTAAAGCTTCTTTTTGTCGGAATCCTTGCACCACAAGTCTAGCCTTGTACTTATCGATTGAGCCATCGGTTTTTAATTTTGTTTTGAAAATCCATTTACACCCGAGGGGTTTAAACCCTTGTGGTAAATTGGTTATCTCCTATGTATGATTTTGCAAAATGGATTCAATTTCACTATTGATGGCTTCCTTCCACGAAGGTCCGTCTGGTGTAGACATGGCTTCAGTGATAGTTTTTGATTCTTTTTCTGAGAGAAAAACCCTAAAGAAGTCTTCACCAAAAGATTTTTCTCTACGAGCTCTTTTGCTACGCCTAGGTTCACTAAATTAATGTCATTAAGTGAAAAAAGAAGTGTGAAATTGTATATGTTTTTGATATGTTAAAATGAGAATACAAAGACTTATATTTATAGTCTCATGCTCACCATATGAGCCATAAAGAGGAGGATTTGTGTTTAATGGCCAACTTATGAGAATTGATTCTCATAATGTCAATGATTTTGTAAGTTACAAAATTCAAACATTAATCTTCTATTTTAACATCAATAAAAGATTTTGAATGCACCATTTGACTTTAAAGACAACTTTGAAAATTTAATCTCCATATAGTGCCATCGATTTTCTTATAAAAAATCAAAAAAAAATATTTTCACTTAATGACATTAATTTAGTCTGTAAAATATAAGAGATATTTGTTGAATTAATAATAAAATTCAACAATATTTTACCAAAAAAATATGTATATCTTATGGATCGATAGTCAAAATAACAAGTATTATAAGCCGAGTTCAAACCGACCCAGATATTTCTTATCTCTTATACACTTTAAGTGTATTTAATAGTTTAGCCTTATTATAATTTTTCACTTTATATACAAGAGAAATTTCATCTCATGTTTTTAATGTGGGATATTTTACAAATGTTATATTTTAAACTTTGTAACTAACCCATTTTTTACCTACATTTCTCATTCAACCAAACTCCAGTTTTGATATTTGATTACACTACGATATAGTGTTCATACCGATGATCATCATTCACTAAAACTAATTATTCCGATGAACGTTTTCACCGGAAAAATTATCAGAAAGTGATCAATAACCATTTCCGTAAAATCGAATTCCAACATTTGACAATGATACTATGTAAAAAAAATCCTTAGGTTGGTGATCGTCGTAGTCGTGTTTTCTCGTGCTCGTTGCCATGCTAACACTTGTGCTCGTGCTCATACTCATCCTCCACGTGATCCTCCCTCCTTTAGTCTCCAGCTTTAGAAGACAAATCAGTTTGTAAATTTATGAGTATTACTTAGTATTATTATTATTATTCAGTATAACTAATTCGATTGCATATAATTTGGATTAGAAATTAAAAGTATTAATTGGTATAACTAGTGTAAATAAGTACAACTAGTAACATTAAGCATTCTTCAGTGTAATTATGATTAGTATAAACTGCTATAAATTGGTATAATTAGTTTAATTAAGTACAACGGATAAATCTAGTTATTACTTGGTATATTTAATGCGTCTAAGTACATGTAGTGTATGATGGTAAAAGACAATACATTATCTATATTAATTCTGCTTTTCCTATATTGCAAAGAAAATGTATAAAGAGAAAGACGATCAAACCTTAACATTTTTCAATGACTTTGGGCAAATTGAATTTCGTCTAATTTGATAATTTGGTTGGGTTGCACAAAAACTTTAACGTTTTATACCATTCGAGATTATAATCAAGACGCCAAACGCATAAGTAATGACCAGCTACTAAGTAGATCGAATCCTCTTCATACCATTGGTTCACCAGTCATAACTCGTTAACAATCGAACATGCAGCTATTAAACATTATAGATAGGTTACTTATAATTCATTAACATCTGCATACAAACTTATAAGGCCATGTCTCAACTACAAAAAGAAAAGAACAATCCTTTTCTTGCAACCAACACTCACTCTTTAGTCTTTACGATGGTTATTCGGTTATTCTTCGACTTCGATATCCAAAACAAAAGCCGAAACCCATTACAGAATGTACAAAAACAAGGCCAGCCAGCTGATCCATCCGTGGCTGCTGCAGCTGCTAATAGATGTGCATAAACACAGCTCTTTGTCTACGGATGAACCAGTTAAGTGCCAAATCTTACCTACCATTGCCATGACACTTTTAGTCAATACATATATAATAATTAAGTCTTTAAAAAGATGATGGTCAGGTCTATAAAAGCTCGTCCCAAAGCCATCGTCTTATTAGCTTCTTCTTGTTCAAAAGAGCTTCTTTGAAGAAGAATCTTCCAAATCCTCTTCATCTATCATCATCATCATCTCCTCTGAACGACATTCCATGCTGCAAAACGCTTTCTCTCTGTAATTCATCACCATACAAACATTAAAAGTTTATATACTCTCACTAAGATTTCTAGTTAGGAACCACTTGGATCTTAAATTCCAAATCTATTCTCTAAAGTTGTGCAACTCATAATCATCCTATGCTTTCACGTGCATATACACATATTTTGTGTGTTTATGTTAGAGAAGATTGAACAAGGAACACGCACCTATACATATATATGTCTTCACCATCATTAAGTTTCTTGTTGCAGAAGTTACAGAAGCTGAGGAAATCATCCGATGGAAACATGGATTCTAACTCGTTTTCGATATGAGTCCCTTTATTGTCATCATCTCGCTTCAACTCATTCTTGTGACCCTCTAAAACTCGGTCACCATAAATATGAGTGATTTTCGGGTTAGGACCATGTGAAATGATACAAGTGTAGTCCTCTGACATCTCCATATCATCCTCAGAAAGACAACCAGACAATGCAATGTCCCCTTCAACGGCCAACTTGGATTGAGACAGAACTCGGGTTTTTCTGGAACAACCATTCGCAGAAAAGGATCCGTTTGCCTCAGTCTCAGAAAGACAACCGGACAATGCAATGTCCCCTTCAACAGCCAACTTGGATTGAGACAGAACTCGGGTTTTTCTCGAACAACAATTCGCAGAAAAGGATCCGTTTGCCTCAGTCTCAGATGAGTTCTCACCGATTTCGAAAACAACACAAGATCTTTCCTTTTCAATCTTCATAGATTTTGGATGTTTCTCCCTAATCTCAGAAGACTTAATCCTCAAGGCCGGTCCAAAAACGACATCTGGTGAAAAAATCCGATCATCACCTAGAGAATCAACAATGCTTAACCCAACTTTATTAGCAGGGAGACAACAACAGTTAAGGTGAGCAGTGAGTGATGATCTGAGGAAGAAAGGCTCAGCCATTGTAGACAACATCCTGAATTCAAGAGGAGATTTAGGGCTCCTGACAAAATCAGAATCTGAGATGCACTTGTTGTTGTTCAGACCAATCAAGAGACTCAGAGCCAGTGGGTTAGTTATGGCTTTGATGTTGTTGTTGTTGTTGTTGTTGTGTCCGACCGGATCTGATTGTAGATCCAAAGACTGAGACATTGTTTGATCTTTGTGGCGAAATCTTGCTCTTGTTTTCAGCATTTACGGTTATGGTTCTTCTTCAATCTGTTCATAAATCATTCAAACCAAAGTTCATTCAACATATGTATATATAATCACATAATTATGCCGATAAATTAGCATCAGAGATAAGTTTAAAAATCAAAAGTACCGTTCTTTTTGGCATTCTTGTTACTCTAATTTTTTCTTTTTCATTTTTAGAAGAAAAAACTATATGTATGAAAAGGGTTTTAACAAATAATCAAAATATTAGCTTCTGGTAAATGGAAAATCAATTTCTGAGATGGGTTTCTTACATGAATCTTGAAAGCTCTCAGTCTGGATCGAAAACAAAACTAAGAGAAACCAGAAGAACAGACACTTATGAAAGAGAAATTTGAAGAAAACTAGACTGAACCGAGAGGATACCGGATTCGGATCTTTGGACGGGTGAAGTCTGCTGTCTGAGTTCAGGAGGAAGAGAGAGAGAGAGTAGTTTTGTTTTTTTCTCTCACTAAAAGTCTTGAACAAAGAGAAAGATTGGAACTTTTTTTGAAATGCTTAGCTCTCTTCCTCACTCTTCTCAAAACCATATTTGGTCCTTTATGGACTGTTTCTTCTTTTAAATATATTTAATTTTGGCTCAGAGGTGTCGGTTTCATAGGCTCTTTTTTCAAAAAGAACAAAGAAAATTATAGGTAAGATGGATATATGTTTAGTTAGGTAAAGAAGAGATTAGGCCTTTATCAAACTTGAAAAGAGAGGAAACAAATATTACATTTGAAATAAATTTCTATATGCAAAAATTGAAGTTTTTTTTTATCATATATCAAATTTGAAATTTGCTTTCAATTTTATATATCATATGTTTCTATATTTTAATCTTTAAATAAATAAATAAAATGAATAAGTGAATTAGTGGTTCTACCATTTTTACGTGTATTTTAAAAGTATAGAATTCGATTTTCACTGTACATTTTTATATAAAAATATTAAATTATTAGATTAATTTGTTGTGGAGTAGTAACAAAAAAATAAAAATAAATAAACAAACTTTTGTATATAGCAAAATCGTTAGTATAAAGATATATTTGGTCCTAATAGTTATTCTTATAAAAGCAATATACAATTCTTCCCAAACAATCATATGTTATTCGAGTTTCAATCTGAAACTATCTTTCTGATTTTTTCTCTTTTTCTTCTATTTTTTAAGTATGTGTGTTTTTTCTTCAAGCCATTGAGTTTCTTTAAGTCATGTCTTTTCTTTTTTCTTTTAAGTATATAACTATATTTAGATTTATGTAAATATATTTTTTTAGAATTTTAATATTGATTATATAAATAAAATATAGAATAAAATCACATTATATAAATAAATTTAAATTATCTATATCTTGAAAAAAAAATATTATTAAATAGGTAAATAATTGTAAATGTGCTAAATATTTAATTATTTTAAATTTTCGTATTATATTTTTTTACTAATCTTTAAAATTCATAATATTTTATGTTATATTGTGTTTGTTTTTTTATATCAAAATATTAGAGATTTACATATAGTATATTGCTAAATATTTGTGTAGTTTTATTTTCGTAAATATTTTAATAAATTATATATTATGTAATATTTACTTTAAAATATTTTATGGTATTATAATTCAGAATGTCATATTTATAAATTACATATTCTTTATTAAAAATGTTTTTATATTAAAAAAAAATAAACCATTGTTGTTCTTCAAAATGCCAAATGCCAAATGCCTTCTCATAAGGCCTGTTTTCCCCGAAACTGTTATGTTTTTGTTTTCTTTTTCCAAACCAGTAGTGCTTCTAAATATTATCAAATGTTAATTCTAAATATTATCAAATGTTGTTTCTAAATATTATCAAAAGTTGATTCTAAATATTATCAAAAAAATTATATCTAATATAATCAAATGTTGGTTCCAGGTATTGAGAAAACTTATGAATTAAAAGAGAAATATTAAACGACAAAAGGTTGAGTAGAAAAGAAACGACAAAACTGTTGTCTGTGTGGGAAGACACATATACGCGGAGAAAGGTTTCACGGACATATTCATCATCTCTTTTCTTTAACTTTACAAAGTCATATTCTCTTTTTTTTTTAATATGTTATGGGTCATATTCTTAACATTTAAGCAATTGAAAATTGAACATAAAATTGAATATTATGATGATATAATATATATATAGTTAGTACTACAAACATCCCACTTGCACGTGCTCTAGTGCCAACCACAATTTTGATAAAAGGTTTATGTTAAAACATTAGGTTAGAAAAATCAACAAATCTATGACATACATTCATCAAACCATCGAGGAGAACAATCAAGTTTCCTCTTTATTTTGGTAGTACGTTTTGACAATAGCTTTGATCACACAATGTGCTAAAACTTGAAAAACCAACTTTTTAAATTTAGAGAAAATTTGGTGAATATTACAAAAATAATGACACAACAAACTAATTCATTCATTAGTAGAAATAACATATTTTTTATTTTGGTTCATAAATACATTGTCTAGTGTACTGATTTTGTAAATTATAAATTCAACAAAACTATAACATACTATTTATATTAACACTCTAAAATAGCATTTCTTTAAATTTATCTTCCAAATTTAACATATTAAAAATAAAAATTGTAAAATAACACAAATTATTATGTAAAAATAATTATTTATCTCATATAAACTATATACAAAATTAAAATATAATGTTTGGATTTATTTTTTCTAATTTATGATTTAATTTTTTTATTAGTAAGAGATTTTTAATTATTTTAATATTAAATTTGTGATATTTGGAAATTTAAATGATTATTGCTACATTTGACATAAAACTTAAAACAATGCTATTTTAATCACTTGCCTTACTATTTACTATTATCAATAACAGAACTATAAATAATTATTAGTACTAAAAATAATATAATATGATGTTTTTATTTGTGTTGTGTTTGAATACGTGTAAAATAAATAAAATTTATGAATTTCGGTTCAATTAGTAACTAATAACTATGATTTTTCAAAATAATATCTATTTGGTTAATTTTTTATAACTGATAACCATAATTTTTCAAAATAATATCCGTTTAGTTAATTTTTTATAACTGAATATCAACTGAAATTATTTATTATTATCAATAACAGAAATATCAATAATTAGTAGTACTAAAAATAATATAATATGATATTTTCATTATATAAAATTTAAGATCTTTAGTTAAGTTAGTAACCAATAACAATGATTTCTAAAATAATATCACTTTTAATTCTTTATAACTGAATATAAACCAAAATTCTTTTTTTTTAGTTCGGTTTCGATTCAATTTGATTTCAATTCGATTCAAATTATTTATCTAGAACTATGTCTAACTATTTAGTATTGTTTACGTATAATCATTTTTAATAGAAATAACTTTTGGAAAGTAAATTACATATTAAAAACTAGTACAAATGTTACAAAAACAAAAAACATATTCACACTATGCTACTGATATCCTAGTGAAACGAGAAGATTACGATTATTGAAGAACTATGTGCTTAGAAGTGATGTATTTTGAATTTAAAAACGACTACTTTTCTTTAATGTTACTCTAATGTTGATTCTGGTCATATTGCTTTGTTTTTCTTGTTTGGCTAATCTAAACCTCTTTGGTAGAATCCAATGTTCAAAAAGTACAACTTAGGTGAACATTTAAGCGTTGTTTAGATGACTAACGGTTAATTTTTCACGAAAATAATAAGATACTAGATTCATATTCACGTCATGCGTGAAGAACAATATTCATAAATTATATAATATTATTTATTAGTAAATATAAATTAAATATATATAAGTTTAAATTTTATTTAAAAATTATAATAAAAATATTAATTGATTTATGATTTATGTGTTTCAGTCTTTCTTCCTTCTCATGCCCGACAATTTTTGCAACAAAAAAACATAGAAAAAGATAAATAAAAGAAATAGAAAAAGAAAAAAATTTGAATAAATCTTAAGATTTGAAATTGTCAGTTAGTCAATAAAAATTAAAATAATTATATTTTTTACAAATTAATATTTTATATTAATTAAAATTATAATTTTATTGTATTAAAAGTAAAAAATATTAAAAAAAAATTTAGTACTTGCTAAATAAATCGAATTTGAACCCAAAAATTAAAATAGTCAAATAGATTTTAAATTTTTAGCAACGAAAAGAATTCAATAAAACTGATTTGAACACAAATCAAAATTATAAAATATTTAAATAGATAGTAAAACTACAAAATTATTGACTAAATGAAGTACAATAATTTTCAAATTATTAATGTTGAAAATAGTGTCACATCAAATATGGCGTAACACTGTAGCAAAAACATAAAAAACAAAATTGGATCACGTTTGCCCTTCGGTTGGAATGATTTAATTCCATTTACTGATAATAAAAAGGTTTTTTAATTCCATTTCTATTAAATTCATAATCTTAGAAAACTGCCACGTGTATATATCTGCAAAACTATTCTCTGACGTCTGACACAATACGACATAATTCTCGTCGGTTGCACTTCACATAAAAGATTTGTCGTTTTCCGTGTAAACAGTGACTTTGTTATGTTTTTTTTATTTATTTCTATTTCTTTGGGCAGAACCAATGAACCATTGCACCGACACAACTCAGTTTCACTTTTTTGGTTTTGAGACTTGAAAGGATCCAAAGGCTTACAAACAATGTTTGTTTCTTTGTAGTGCGTTCTTTCACGCTCCACCACGTCAGAGTGCTTATGGTGGACCCCATAATCTCCACGTGTGATTCAGACAACATGTCCACTTACTCATTCTTAGATTCTTGTAACCGTGTTCCTCTTTTCGTGTTATTATTATTTTATTACTACTAATTATATAATAAATTTTAAAATAATACCATCAAATAATATTTTTAAATTTTTTTATTTTAAATTTAATATTAAAATTAAAATTTTAAAAATAGTATATAAAAATATTTATTTATTATAAATAAATTATCGATAAATTTAAAATATTATATCTGAGTTTTTTATTTAGAATTTATTTTTTTTATTAACAAAATGTTTTAATGTATTTTAATTTTAAATTTAGATTATTATTATAAATTTAAAATAATAATAATTTTGAAATAAAAAATTTTAAAAATACTATTTTAAAGAATTACACTAAATTTTACTATCTCTTTTTAAACGTATTTATAATTTAATTTAGATGTAATTACAGTAAAACTTGTATAAATTAACCGATTAAATCCACGAATGAGTCCATTATCCAAGTTTTCTATAATCAATTAATTTTTAAATTGGTTCGATTGAGATTAGTCAAATGATACGTAGAATTTGGATAACAAATGTTATAGTAAGCAAGAATTTGGATTCCATACAACGATTTTTAGAAGAACAATTAATCTAAAACAAACAAGAGTGTTGTTTTTAACAAGTATTAACGATGTATTCCAAACATTAGTTCATAAAAAATAGAACTGTAAATCATATTTATAATTGAATATCTAATTAACTAACTGTCATTTCGCTAAATTAATATATTTAATAATTTATTTTTTTAATATCATTTAAAACTTTTATTTTCATTTATTTTCGTTTTTCAAATTTAACATTGGATATTTTATACTTAAAATAAGATAAAACTAATTTAAAAATCTAAAATAACTGTAAAAAAGTTATGATTTGTCAAATACGCAATATATCATCCGACTAAAATTTATTATATCGAACTATGTTTGATATACTGTAATTAATGATTATAAAATTATTATTTGTAATAGATATATTAAAAGTAATATCTCACATTAAATATTGAAATAAAACTTAAATAATCTATAGAAACATATATCAATACATTCATTTTCAATTAATTTTGAATTAGAAACTCATGTTTTTAAAATATTATAACACACTTGTATTTATATTACGATTTAAAATTATTATGAACTTGTTGGGGGATGAATTCGTGACTATCAAGGCATGTGAGACGTGGAGAAAGTTATGGCAGAACTAAACAAAAGTTGTTCAAGGAAATAATCGGCTTTTGGGAGTTTGAGTACATATGATGTGTCGTCCTTGCAATTTGGTGACTATACTTAAGCAGTATGTATACCCTTTAATACCATAATATTACATGAGCTTTATGTAATAAAATCATAAATACTTAAAAATACAACAAAACAATGCTCGTTTAGATTATCAAGAAGTACCTAAAAAATTTCAAACCATTACAGAGACAAAAAAAACTACGACTTTGTGCTTCTCTCTAACAAATAGGCTTTATTAGATTACCTTAAAATCAAATAAAGAAGATATCAATCCGATACCCAATGAACAATAAAAAATCTATTACATAAATATTCTCAAATATTCCTTTACTTGCTTTTTGTCGGCTTCTCATATATTCCTTACTAATAAGTCATATTCAAACTTTTATATTATATTAAACTAGATTTATAACCGGACATGGAGATAAAATATTTATAAATTATATAATATAATTTATTAATAAATATAAATTAAATAATTATATAATTTTAATTTTAATTTTAAATTATTTTAATAAATATAAATTAAATATTTATATAATTTTAATTTTAATTTATTTTAATATATATATATATATATATAAATTAAAAAAATAAAAATATATTAAATTTTTAACCAAATTAATAACAATAACATATATTACAATTATTCTAATAATTTAAGTTTATTTATATATTTATTTAAAATTTATTATATTAATAACATATTAATATAATATTTTTTAAATAATAAATTAATATAAAAATTATTTTTTTAAATGCTTTTCAAATAATATATTGGAGATTCATAGATTTTATCTTCCAAAATTAATTTGTATAAATAAATTTCAAATATAGACTATTAGTACAAATCTTATAATTTTTATGATGACAAAATTTAACCGACAATAGAACTTACACTTTGTTTTTATTTGTTGAGTATTTGTTTTGAGTTGTTGTATATAATCTTTCCTATAAATTTGTAACAAACAAAAGAATATAGGACTGATTTTGAAAACCCAAACAATCAACCAAGAAAACCAACCTCATACATTCAATAGTAAATACCAACCATTTTCTTCATTTTGTGTCAACACACAAAGCTCATAATCTCATAAGTGAGAACCATCCGTCAATGATCTTCATATGAGATATATTAGACCATTTTCCACCAAGTCCTTTTAATCAACCTGCTCCCAAAGTTTAAAGCAACCGTTTATTTTTTTGTTTACAAGAAAAACGAGTGGGGGAAAATCTGAGTCAAGACTATACATACACTAATCTGCAGAAAAATATATTTACCTCAAAAGTTTTCACGTTTGGCTTTTGAACAATGTCATGGACCTCATGGTGATTACAGGAATTTACATGTATTTGGCTAGCCATTGCTTGCACATGTCGAGTACAGTGAGCGAATTGGCATGTAGAGCTTGATGAGCTACATATTGAACATCAGCCACGCTTCCACTTCTGGATGCAATCTGGAACGCGCTTTTCAGGCGGCCACATACCACACAAGCCAGCACCTTTCTGCATGAGTTTACAGTTAGATGTGTATCAGTATTACAATTGTATATGGTTTATACGGTTTAGATGATTTAAACCATCTAAACCGTATATAAACCATATACAATTGTAATAATCAGCCTAACGATCCAACATAATTGTTCAACACTATTCAATTTATTACATATATGAGAGAACATATACGAAAAACAGTATGATTTTGTGAGTAGAGAAACCAAAATTAATGATAATTTAGTGATTCCGTGACAGCGAAATAGTCTAGGAGTGATACTCCTTTTCTATGGAGTGGAACATAGTGGAACAAGGCAGATCAACGCAATTATCACTACCAAAGATCTTACCGATGGCTGCTTGTTAACATATCTATGAGACGGTCAGGGCGCTCTTTGTGCTTGTTAGCATATACATTGATGGCAGCACCCAGGACCTGCAACATTTCACAGAATATAAGCTTTACCTGTCTTCGAAAAAACTGCCAAAATGGACTTTTTTTCTTTTTTATTATAAAAGGGTACATCCAGATACCAAACACGACCCCATATATACTATCTACTTACAGATTGACAAGGAAAAATGTTGCTTGAAAACAGAGCCAATAATTGAATGCATGCTTCTTAATTCCCAAACAAGAGCTTTATGTTAGACCCTAATAGTCTGCAATGTTCAATACCTGATCCCAGTCATCATCTTGGATTGTTCCCTTGATGTTTTTAAAAAGTTCTGTCAATTGACTGCCTTTCTTTCTATCGGCTAGTGACGCAGCAACACCGGCATATATATCAACAGCTGCTTAAATGTAAGGGATAAGTAAGATACCATGCACAACGACATTTAACAGACATTAACATAAAACAAATAGGCACCTGAGAGCTTGAATTCATATATAACTTGAAAAGCCAAGTCAAAATTTTTTTCAACAAGAGTCTCCACTATTTCACATCTTCTCCTGAAAGTAAGAGCAACAAGACATCAGCTGAAGGTTTTTCTTAGAACTTTCACCATACCAAAAATGATTATATATCTTTCAGTTTTATTAAGAGGTAGGCACGCCCTACAAGGATTGCAGAAAAAAATGTTGTTCAGTTATCTGGACAAGGGAAACATATCCCCATATACAGTTGACTGATATCATGGCTATGTTAAAAGAAAATTAGAAACCATTTAAAATACTAGGTAAGCCTCTTTTGGAGTTTAAAAAAAAACTGGAATAGAATCATAAGGGCAGTTGGAAGGAATTCAGCTTACTATGGCCCTGTTACTAGTTCTTGTGTCTTTCTACTATATATTGTTTATACTCTACGGATACATATTGCATAAACTTATGTACGGATATAAGAAAATTTGTTTAAACGATAATAAAGGAACAAGTTGTATAAAAAAATCATGGCACGAAATTTCTTTTATAGCGGATCACTTTACAAGGACAAACCTGGATGTTTCTGAATCATTTGGATTTCCAAACAATGAAAGCTTCCATGGTGCTCTTTCAGAGTCATTGAAGGACTTCACCACATCAATCTACAGTAATAACATGCCCACAATGTGAAGGGTGAAATTATAAATCTATAAAGCCCTACTTCATCAACAGGATGACAAATTCCGTTGTAAAAGGTTACCTGCATTTTCACCCTAGAGGACAACTTAACAAGAGATTCTTCACTCAGCTTCTCAGCGGCACTTTTTCCTCTAACACCCTTTGTAACAAGTTTTTTTGAGTCTGAACCTCTATGACGTGCTGTCAATGCTTCTTCAAAGTGTGCCTGCACCCAGAGACTATTTAGAGATTGAAGTTCCAAACAGAAAAAGAGAAACAAGCAACATAGAGATTATCATAGTTTTGTACAGCACATGTTGATTGCATAGCTGTCTCCCTTTAGGCCCCAAAATGGGATGCAATGTATAAATCATGAGCTTTGTATATTTGTATCTCTATGTATAAGTCATATGTATCACAAAAGAAAAAGATAGTTTAACCTGTAAGAAACAAAAAAAACTTGTCTCAATGTAATCCATGCAACTTATAGGGAACTAATAATTGCAAAATATTTAGCAAAAAGAAAAGAAAGCGCAAGGACAAAGCGTCCTGCTCCAACTTTTTTTGTCCGTGTCAAGTACTGCCACAAAGCCAGCAAATTATTATCTAATTGTTTCTGTTGACTGTAAACCACTTTGCAATGCTGAAATTTACACTGCATGCAATTAATGCATTTGAAAACCTAGCATATTTTGAATTCACTTAGTTGCATGTAAATTCATCGCGGTTGCGGGAAATTAATTCAGACGAAACACAGAGATGAAATGGGTGGTGGGGAAAGAGCTACCACTCTATACCTTTGCATGCTCAAGATGCCTTACAGCTTCCTCCTGAGTGGTAGAATTCATAAAAAGCTGTATACAACAATACCCAGATGTAACATAATCCTTCTTGAGTACCTGAACAATAAAAAATTCAGTGAATTAGCATTACGTGCACACGTATTCAAGAAAAAGTCTCCCAGGATGTAGCATACAGTTTTACAAGCCATTTGCCTATCTTTTCAGAAACAGAGAAGAACACACGTAGGTCATGATCAACATCACATGCTTACAAAAACTTTTTTGTTGCATCAGAGTACCAATACCATAAATGCACAGCCATAGTCATAAAGTCATAATATAAATCTATAAAACTACAGGATCTGGACTTTTAAGGATGCACTAGAAACTAATTTTAAGCTTAAGATCAGGTTTTATGGTTCAAATGGTACGGGAGGTGGTGAAGAGCAGAGAGAATAAGACCGGCCGAAAATTTTACAATAAGTTTTGGACTCTAATTTCTCAGAGAATATCTGTCTACATGACTATATAACTGTACAACAGAACCTATCGCACGCACCACATGAAAGGAAAATTAAGATCTTAGAATATAAGAACGGTGAAAATTTTCAATTGGAAACAACCCAACAGTTAGTTGAAGGCAAAGAACCATGACAACAAAGAAGTTCTCACCAGAAACTTGTATAAGTAATTGAAATGCCGGTTGGTCTCAAAGAAAGCACAGATACGCGTAAGAGCTCCAGCTATGTACTGATTTATGGCTTGATCTTGATGCTTTGCAGATTCAAGTCTTTCTGTAATTACTTCCTCAAGGGATGATATAGCTCCATAACCAACACAAAACTCACACAAACTTTCAATGGTCCCATATTCAGTTGCCAATGGATCTGTTCGTTGAGGTGATGATGACGAGCTTACTGCCCCCAAAGATGAAGTTTGCAAAGGAGGGGGAAGAGCACTTAGCGGAAAGAATAACATGCATGCATCTTTAAAGTGACCATGCCGGAAGATAAAACCAAGCAAGTTTTGGCGGGCATGCTGCAGAATCAAAAGAAACAAATTCGATGAACCAACATTAAGTAAAATGTTTGCAAATAATGCTATCACACAAACTCAGAAAGCGCTCCTAAAAATAATGCTAATTCCATATAAACTCCGAAAGCGATCCTAAAAATCAGGTCCATTCAAAGACATGTTCAAGAAATTTAAGTATATATTGCGAGGCAATCCCCAGAGAGCAAACATGCAATTTCCATAATGCACTAGAATATTATTGCCTTACTTCTTGCAAGTAGTTGGTACACTCAGAATAGCGTGTACTATCCAAGTTGCTTCTGGGACCATCTTCAAACTCTGAACCGGGCACAGAATTATTCTTTTCTGATTCTAGAGATCTCCTCGACCTCTCAGAACGAGGGAAGGTTGATGGCATATGCAGAACATTCAGGTATGAGTCTGCTGATAAAGAATCGTCCAAAATTGTTGGCGCACTTTTAGCCAAATGGTCATACCTAACACATGCATCAGCCCAAGAACAAGGTCAGGTGGTGGATTACCAAACCCTTTTACTTTGACCCCCTTTGACTAACATTAACCGTGATTGTCTTTTCTCTATGCTCACCAATTTTATAATTCCTTAGTTCTAATCTCACTACATTGCTTTTACATATTTACAACACATCAGTTTATCATCTATATGTTCACTCAAGTTGATATTGATCAAACACTTTCCTGTCATGTGACTGGTTTAGCAAGTCATTTCACAAAACGTAACCCCCGACTATGCCCCATACTAGGATAACAGTTTTAGCTAAAGAGAGACACTTACATAGACCGAACAGTTGATACATCCACAGGCGGACCTCCTTCTATTGTATTTATTATCTCCTGAATGACATCAGGAATGTCTTCCCCCTTTAATTGAAAGGCTTGCCTACAAAGAACATAATAAGTAATGTATTACTGCACCGAAGACCTGGAGGTTTAAATACGCAAAAGAGGGTTACAATCAGGTGTTTTGTCACAGCGTATAAACTACCACATACTTGAATTTGACTCGAGCTTGGGCATAGCGCTCCATCCGTAACAAAGCAAGACCCCATGCTTTCCATACAGGAAAAACATCAATCTGAAATTAATAATGGACAGAAGCAAACATTATTGCGATGAAGTGGCCTTGCTATAAGGTAGAGAATCAATCTAAAAATTTTACCTTGCATTTCTTGCACATATACACTGCCATACTATACCGCTCATCAGCTATTAATCTGTCACGTAGACATTCAGATGACAATTGATCAGCAATGTCATCAAGAGAAGCAGCAATTCCAGACCCAAGGAGGCTCTGCAGCAACTCTGCGCATCCCAGCCAAATTTCTGTAAATGAGAGAACTTCTGATGGTTCATCCATTGACTGACTGCCAACACTGGAGCTGCCAGCATCAGAAGATATATCATCAACATCTCTACTTCTTTCACCGTTGTTATTTGTCAATTCAGTGGCACCAAGAAGCTTTCTCAGCAATGATTTCGCATAAGATAAACCCTGCAAAAACAGGCAAACATAATTGCTTTAGTCATCCAAAAATCAGTAACAACCCTTCCCACTTTCAGGTAAACGAACAACAAGACATACAAGATCAGCTATCTATGTCCCTGATATAAAAGACACCCTATAAATATGATAGGGAGGGGGAGCATTTACATAAAATGTCCCACCTGAACAAATGCTTCTGTCGCATGATATGCTCGGCCAATTGTTTCCACAGACGCGCCCTCTGACAACTGCTTGGAGCTTAACACGTTCCTCATTTGATTGATGCATAAATTCGTGGCAATTCTTGCCGATACTAGCTCATCTGAACAAAGTGAGAGCAGAGCCTAGAAGAAGAGCAGTGTCATAAAAGATCAAAGCCTACAGTTGCTGCCACAGGTGAAAATTAAAATAGCAATACCTTGAAGAGAATAATATCTGGGGTGCTTTCATATTTGTGAGATGCACGTACAGCTTCATCTTTGGTTGTTTGACCACTAAGCATCCATTCTTCTGCAATGGAAACAGAAGGTAGCCTATCTTGCCCGTCTGTAGAATAAGATGATCCCTGGTCTTCTTGAATACCTGTCATCGCCTCCCAAGCAGCCCTCTCAGATGCCCCCAGTCCCGAATTCTTTCTTTTACGATAAACATCCTTAGACGCCGTCCTGTTTTCAGCATTACGTGGAGCCCATGAAAATGCTCTTCGAGCCTCTCTCTGAAAATTGCTTAAACTACTAGTGAAGGATGCTTTTGCTGTTGGCCCTGCTCTTGGCTTTTGTCCCAGACGTGACGCAGACACAGTTATTCGAGGTTCTCTTGGCGGTGGGTTAATTGTAACAGCAATAGCTTTTGCTGCATAGGTCATGATAACATTGTTATCTCTTAGTGCTGGGAACTCTTTGAGTATCTGAAGAAACATAAAAGTAAGACTCAGAAAGTCATCAAGAGCGAACATAGCAAGGAAGAATAGAGGAAATCACTTTTTCCACATGAACAAGAGTTACAAAGGTGAACTGCACAAGAACGGATATGATAGCACAGTAGCGAATGAAAGAATCACGTAAAATTCAAAAGAAGATTGTCACTAGAAATACCAGTGAAGCATATTGTAATTGTTTTCTCATCAGCAGAGCTTCAATTATTAAATGGGGATGCTCATGAAGTGAAGAGCATCTCTGTTGCCAAGGAAGTGGCAATGCAGCTAACACTTTCAGACCTAAAGCCCAGGAATTAAGCCGCGCAACTTCTAATTCCGACAGATTGCTATCTTTCCGTTTCAGAAAGAAATGGACCTACAGAGAAGAGGAAACAAACATTTTTCTAAACCCAAAAGAGGAATCTGACCTCGACGCCATGAAAAGAAAGTAGAAAAAAGTTTGTAACCAGGAGCTGTTTTGAACGAAGGTCAGGTAATAATTGCATTGCACCCATAACCACTGGTAGAGCATCAGCCGAGTCTTGAAGTGAAGATAGAAATCTAGACGCTTCTGCAGGACCACCCCCATTGAGTGGATCAGTGGTTAGAAGCTTTACAAGCTGTCGTCCTTGTAACTCCCTTCTAAGATCTATTGATAATCCTGCACTTTCAGCCACTTCCAAAGCAGCAGAAACAGCTCCTTTCCCAGCCAATCTTAGAGCCAAGCCTTCAGGGTCTTCTTTACATTCGGCTTCTACCTGTTTCCCATTCAGATTTTTTAAGTGATACCTCAAGCATACCAAGACCCAAACATTTGATCTCAAACAAAAGGGAGAAACATAACCTCTTGCCAGCTTTTATGGCGATCATCTGCACTAAGTATATGGCTGTATTTCTGCAGAGCTCGTCTCTTATGCAACACCTAGATGCACAAAAAAGAATGAGAAATACATCTGGATTGATCGCTTACAGGGTGATTGAGAACTTAAGTTACATGCATGAAACTAGAACTAAAAGCAAAACTCCCTTATACCTCATAGCTAATTGGATCGCTTTCTAAGAGATGACAACTACACATTGTAAGAACATTTAAAGCTGCATCGAGCTCCCATGTATGCATATACCTGAAAACAAAGACGTACCAAAACTTCAAAACTGATCCAGGGCAGAACAAAACTGCAGGTTTGTAATAAGACAACGATAAAATAGTATATGCTTAAATCCCACAACACGGTTTAAAATAATAAATCAAAATAGTATATGGCAGACTTAAGTGAGATACAGAAGGAATGAGTGTCTTCGCATGAAGCATTTAAAAAGATTCAACAATAAATAATAGGTATGAAGGCAAAAACATGGTAAGGCGTTACATAGGAAAAGGAAACATTGGAAGACATGGTTTATAAACTTCTGAGGCACCTATAAATTTCACTGGAAGCATATTAAATATAAGCAATGGTGCAACTTTTAAGAGATTGGTTTTCATATAAAAATAAGCACAAAAAGATGATACTCAGTGTAGCAAATCGCAATCTTCTAGTTCAACCATCTTATTCTAATCACACCATTTTCGAGTATTTGTACATCATTGCTTCACCAAGTAAAGATTGAGGGAAAATGTAAATTACCAAAGTTGATCTTGCTTAAAATCTAGTTGTTATATCAGCGAGCCTAGCAATTGATTCATATGTCTCCAATACTGAAGTCAGATGCTAATCTTATTTTATCAATTATCACCTATGAGTCAGGTGAACACTGCAGTTGGACCGGGTTCAGGACAAGCCAATCAATATGTGATTAACCATCATCGAAATCTCTCAAGGGAAAAGATAGAAAAGTCATACTAATAGTTGCAACAAAAAATTAGCTGAGTCGGCTTGGCCAAATTCTCTTCCCGAGAACCAAAACAAATTGCATAAACAAATCTTTGGCTCTCACCCAATAGCATATAAATAGACCAACCTGCACTTATGGTTGTTATAGAAATTATAAATGCACTTACTTAAGAGCCAGTGTTGCAGCCAGATGTTTATCCTTTAGCCGTAGGCAGTACTGCCAACTGTTGCTCCAGATGCTCTGACCTCCATATCCCTGAGATCGTCCTAGTGTTGAAGGATTTTCTTCTCTACTTTTAATTAGGAGCTGAAGTAACCAATCAGATGCCCCATTACGCAAGAAGCGGTCCGAAAGTGCTAAAGCATCCATAAGTTTTCCTTCATCAATTAATCTACCATAATCCCAACAAAAACGAACACTTAACAAACTTAAAATAACAAAAAATGCAATAAAGATAATCGAGAAAGTGTGAAATAGTCAATCTGGAAGACTTTTCACAAGCTACCAAACCAAAGAAGCAGACATATGAGAAACTGACATACCTATTTACAGCTTTCTCATAGGGTACTTCATTCTCCCAATCAAAAGAAAGGAAAACTGTAGGATCAGTTCTACCAATTCTAGTTCCAAAGGGTCCACCATCACAAGCATTGCAGTCTGTCAATGCTGATTCAACGTTATTGTTAGAAAAAACCTTTTCGGCATCCGATTCCGAGTCACTGTCATGATCAAGAAGTCTCTTGATTGCAGTTCTTTCGGCAGGTTTAATCAGTGTCTCATCAGGGTTGTGCTTAGGTGTCACAACAAATTCAGAAACTCGATGAAGGTTGGTCTGCATTTGTATCCATCGGTTTAAAGTAGGAAACCTGTGAAGAAAAGGTAAAATATCACATAACATGATGATAGGAACTGATTTGATTTCAAATTTATAGGAAATAATATTTGGGATAATATTTTGGCTTGAAGTACCTCTCAGACTGATCAAGAGAAAATTCATAAAACAACCTGTCTGCATCAGGAGAACTTGTGAACTCATCGTTCAAGGAGCTAGATATGACAGAGTCACTGCCATTGTACAATATGCTCCCACCAAATACGCAAGCTAAAACTGCTCGTACTGGGGATATTTTTACCAAATGTTTGATTATATCCAACTGAAGAGGATACAGAGGGACACCAGGGGTTGCCGAGCAACGGACGTAACAATTGGGTTTAGCCTCTTTTGAAGGAGAGAGCATTTTACTCTCTGATTGAGAACATGGAGTGGTTGGAATTACGGGAATACAAGCCCATCCATGACCAGAACGTGGAGGATAAACTGGGGGAACACATGCAGATATCACTTCATGAACAAAATCAGCAGACATGACCTCAGCAACCTTCGCAGCTGCATCTGTGCTGTTTCGATCAAACACCAGACGTGTCAAGAGCTGCAACAAGCACCAAAAGTAAGATGTTACTCGTAGATATAAGCCCAAAAGAGTATTGGATTAATGGTCAATTTGTACAACATTGCTGCACTGCGGTTCATGTATAGTAATTACCACACAGGCCAATAATATAAATAGCAGATCTTTAGATCTTAAGAGGTCTGTCATCATGCTCGGCAAGTTTATATAGTTTATGAATATAAAATGCTAGAGTTCTCTAGTATGATAACAGAGTTAGACAAATATCCTCAGAACAAAAGCCAAGAAACACTTACATCTTTAGGCCATTCATAAACAAGAGAGAAAAAGTTGAAATCATGGGTTGTATCAGTGCCGTCTACTATGTCACCTATAGCAGCAATATAGAGGATGAACTGAGATAGATAGGTAGAGGTTTTGTTGCTTAATGGGCCAAATCCCTTCTTGCCCTTGTCTTCTATTTCATGGGAAACATGATTTCCATCCACATCTCTGTTTGCTGAACCAAAAGGACATTGCCTCGTATATTTTAGCCCAATACCAAGAACTCCATCCTTCTCAATGGCCATGTCCGTTCCGTCCCCTTTGAGTATGTCGACTTCTGGCTTTTCATCAGCGATTGCTCTCGCTAGGTTATGAAGCTTACCTATTGTTCGTTAGAAGACCATTTATAATTCCATGAAACGTCTATAATACATAATTAGTAAAGAGCAGATAACTCAATGTATACTACAGCAAGAACAAAGGCAACAAAATACCACTCAAGAACTGTCGCTTGCCCCTATGAGCATCCTCAATCATTTGATGTAACATTGCAAGAGCACGGTCTTTTTGTCCCTGTCTATGAGATTCCATGCACGATGAAATGATGGTATCTCCACTAAAACGGGCCTGAAGAATTTGAGGGTTATCCTGAAACATGATTCAGGAGACTAGTAAAAAGGCAACCGAGAATAGGAAAACAAAAGAAAAGGAGAAGGATCTAAACATGTTTTTGTGTGCCTGGAAATTCAAATATTCTAACATAATGCAGGATTTAAAAACTTTTCCTCTGTAATGAGAGAATAGCATGGTAAAAAACAAAAGCTTTCTCCACTCACATACAACGTTTTAAACTAAAATCATAACAGCTGTTTATATTTGTCACTTCCCTCGCATAAGCAGCCAGGCAATAAGAGAATATCATCTAAGATGAAACTGTTACCATTTGTACTAGGCAGTAATATCTCATATGATCTCCCTATACCAATCAATTTAAAGATAACAAAAAAGATCAACCTGGAGACTGACCTGTTCAAGGAATTCCTGCAAGCGCTTCAAGATCTTTTGCAATACAGAGATTATTGCAACTTCGTGGACCTGATCCCAGTGAGTAAATCCCACCTTTGGAGATCCTCCAGGATAAATTTCTGATAACATAACTTGAGACTGCGAACAAAGTAAAAACTACTTAAAAAAACAGTATGCATACTTTCTTGAACCTTTTAATTCAATGGAACAGCAACATTTATAAGACTTTAATGCAACATTAACCGGCCACTATCTATCAACCACATTACATTGACCGGATATCTATGCAAGCCAAGCTTCAACTTTAGCCGCAAATATTACCCCAAAAGTTTGCTTGCTTAGTCAAAAACAATACAGAAAATTATAAGGATGTATGAGAAACCACTTCACCAAACTTATATTTGCACAGAATGCAAATAAATAGAAATTAGTATCTATATATACATGTATATAGTAACTAGGAACAGAGACCAAGTACAATTAAGAAGCAAAAGGTAACCAAAAGGTTACCGTTCTTAGACAAAGTTAAAGAATATGGAAATCAAGAACACTGCTTGCCTTATCCAAAAGTTGTTTGGAAATTGTTGGAGACTTGGCAGAAGAAGCAGCCGCATCTATGCATAGTAAAATCTGGCATCCCAACAAGGTAACTTAAAACTTGTTTAGAGGTGGGCAAGGCAATGATTGCAGGATAATCCTGTCAGAATCTGCTAAGGCAATTGTATGGATAGAGATAAGAATTACAACAACATGGACTTACCACAGCCAATGGACTCAAGTGAGAACCTAAAGAACGAAAATCTAATTCTTGTACGGCAGATGCTCCCTCAGCAGCACGAGACATCGCATCTTCTACCTGAGAATAATAAGAAATAGAGATATAGGTAAACAAACTTCGTTTCTAGTAAAGGTTATCCACTAAATGACTAGTCCTCTGAAAGAGCATCAGTCAGGATTTAGACAGAACAATGACTAATTTCAATGACATAAGGTAACATCTTATGAACAATATACAAGATGCAGCCCCCACAACCTACAACAAGAACACAAGAACAGTATAAAATACAAAATCCTCAAGGCAAGAGAAAGAGGCCTCATATCAGAATACTCTAATCCCATTATGCGATATGTAGAGACATATAAGGTTATATATATATGCAAGCAATGTGAAATATTACAAAAGATACCAGTGTTCTTTTGAAGGCATTATCCACCCATTCAGCTAATTCAAGAGTAGCTTTGTCCTCTGCTGATAACGCAAACCGATGAATTGCCTGTTCTCCAATGTCATACCTAGCTCTTTGCATACAGCTGCAAAATAGTAGTTGATGTCTTAAAGAAGTAGCACGACGAAAGTATTACTCCAGACAATTCAATATAGGGAACTCTAGCAATGCCAAAACGGGAACAGCTAAAAAGTAACAATATACGAAACATAGTAGCACCTTGAAGAGAATTTTAATTCAGAAACTATCTCACTAGCACAGCTATAACTCTTGTTCTTTAGCAACATTTAAGGTGATAAAACCGCAGATAACAGCTCAGCTTCTACAAGAAAAGCAACTTCACCGCAGACCTCCAGTGAAAACGAAAGTGCAGACTGCCAAGTTTTCATTCATTTCATCACACAGCTTACACAACTCATCAAGCTAAACAAGTATCCACTATTTGCACACACATACACGCATGCATACAGACTGAATTTAGATAAAATAGTTCAGACAATGTGAATATCGCTTAATTAGCAACACAAGGAGACAAACATATCAACCTTTTAACATATCTGTACATACATATATCATTCTGTATTTTCAACTTCCTAGAGGATCTAGACAAACTTTGTTTTGGTTCCCTACACTTAAGACATGAAAATTAAATAAAGCGAACAGTTTTATCCTTGATGAATAAAAATTAAATTGCCAAACATTAAGGCAAAATTCTACTTACAGGTTAAGCAGTTTTGCAGGTGCCGCCCTTAGAACACCTAAAACCTCCTTTAAACTCCACTGGCGTTCAGAAAGTGGCAGAAGATGCTGCATAATAGATAACCGCCATTCACAATCTTCAATGAAATGCTTGGCCATAGATACTCTCCATTCTAAAGCCTGTCTTCCATCAGCACTGTAATTACCATCCAGTTGACATTCTTGTTCAATCAGATGTGATGGAAGATTGCGGCGTAACACATTGAGTAGCTGTCTTGTGAAAGATATAACAATTTCCTTTTCCTCTTCTTCATCAAGTTCACCAATATCCAAACTAGGTGTATTACTTTTTTCAGAACATTCCGAGGAGAAACATTGTGCAGAACTGAGACGGATATCATCAATATGTAAGAGTGAGATGACTATGTTCACCATCATAATCTGCAACAAAAATAGATCTCTTGTTAAAAATTATATACACTGTAACGCATTGGAATAAAATCCAATGTTTAATAGAAATCACACGTGTAAATGTAGTATGAGGCATATTATATATGTAATATTCTTCCATAGGTAATAGTACCATAGTAGTCAATTTCAACATGGTGTTACAACCACAAAATAGATGACAAAAGCCCAGCTTCCTGTAGACTATTCAATTTATATGTCTATTACCTTGCGTGGAACATTTTTAATGGCCTCCAAATGGTTAGTGAGGTCATTTAAATGGTAAAATACCACTCGATGACTAGCATCCTTCTCATCTTTCATGGCCTCTTCCATTGCACCTAGTGCTAAAACGATAGCCTCCAAAGCATAACGCATATGCATCAGTTCAATATCTTGTATCCTACAATGTACAAAGTGATCAAAAGTGAAACCAGCCACTACAAACGACTCACCCAGGCAAAATAAAATAAAAAATGCATTAATAATGCACATAACATTTCTACAAAAAAAAAACGCATCAAAATTAACAAACTGTCAAAAATCAGTGTGCTGAAAAAATTATTGTGCATAACTGCATATATTTACCAAATGAAGGGGCATAAAGTTTTTGACAAGGGACAGGTGCTAAAATCTAAACGTGAATACTTCTATTCAAAAAAGTAAAGAGACAAAACTGATTGAAGTATTTGTATACAACATAGCTATATAAACTTTGATCGAACTGACCTCTTCCAGGCTTCTGCAGTTGAAACAATAGGTTGCATACTAATAAGTGAAATAGCTTCTCTGAATTTTATGCCCGGAACAACATCAAACAACACCTACGTAACGGTACGCCATTTTGGATTAAGAGCAGCAAGAGCATGTGCAGATGATAATCAGCCCATTGAAAGTAGTACAACTATCATTTAGCCTAGCAGAGACAACTGCACATCAGCAGACCAAGACAAAACACATGCCACTTCAACAGGGCATGATCTACCAGCACCTGGTTGACAAAGTTTGACATAGCTTGGAACCAAACAATTGAAAGAAAAAAAACCGGGGAGGTAGAAAGGGGAGAGGAAAGAGGCAAACATTCAAATCCTTCCTGTGAAAATAACCTATGAAACTAGACATGATACAACTTCTCTTAATACATAAATGGTGATTGGCATACAGTGCCAAAGAAAACTCAAATTCAGCGGAAAGACCTCAAAAGGTATTTAGATTTAAATTGCATGAAACTGATGGCAATGTCAGTGTGTTTCCCAGGGAAGAGGTTCACTATATCAAAATACAGTACTAAAACGAAATATGGCAGACTGAAAAGTGTTATATGATTCAGGAAACAGATATGTACATTCTTTACTTCCTCCAACAGCACACATAAAATAAAACTAAAATAAATAAGAAAACTAGTACAATATCAAGAACTATCAAATTCATGTGATCCAAGGAAGTATGTTAACTATCCAGCTCATACATGTCCTTGCTTGGTAACAATATCAGTGACTAAACGAAACAGTTATATTAACATGATAATTGTATATTTCTTGAATATGAACTTAAAATGCAATGCAATCCTATCATTGATTAGTCTCGACGCCTGATAAACCATAGGAACATATGCTGCAATATCCTCGCGTTATCTGTTTCTCATCTTATTTAAATTTGTGTTCCCTAAGAGACATCATTACTACTGTAAGCAAATGAATCTAGCAAGCATCATATCTAATGAAATTTTCCACTGACAATACTAAAGTTAATTATAGCTTAGAGATTATTTGTACATATTATTTCGGAAAAAAATCTTGTGGGGTTTGCCAAACATAGTCTTTGTATAGAGGATGGTTTAAGAAAGTCCTACCCGAAGTGGACTTTGCGCTGAAAGCCTTTCCAACACAAGATTTTCAACAAAAGGATCCACCTCAGAATCATCATGCTTAGATGACACATTACCATGCATCAAGAAAGATGTCCTTGGAGTCCATGATCTACCAGAATTGACACAAGCAGCGAAAGATGCAAGGTCCAGCTGGTAGCATAATGTATCGCAGAGATGTTCCACACAAGATTTCTGTCCAGATCATTGTGTCCTGTTAGGCTTTCATTGTCATCTTCTAAAAAATAACGGATCTAAATAGCAGTTTAAGCAAAAGAAAAAAATTACTTCATCTGTCTGGTTTCCATAAAGGGATGATTCTTCTAACCGAATTGTTTGTGAGTTACTAGTCCATAGTAGCCGCAACAATTTTTTACGAGCTGCAGTTTTGCCAGGCAACAGATCCCAACCCATGGAAGCTACTAATGGGCGAAGTCGGGGAAATAAAGTAAGGACCTGTAACATACGAGCAGAAGAGGCTTTCAGATCCCAATAGAAAATGAGAAGTCTAAATGGGCAGCAGGCAATGAACGGTGCTTGGGATAATGAGTACAAAAATATGTAAGCTTGTTCTATTCCACCTACATCATTAGCCTCCTGGAGCTTCTCTTTCTTTACGAAAGACAACGCAGCACACATCACACACTCAAGCACATGTGATCCAGAAACACGAGCATAATGATACAGGTCTCTGAGGCAAGACTTAGTTGCCCTGCTCATAGGGGAACTTTTGTCCTCATTAATTCTCTCAGTCTTCAAGTCTACAAGATATCGCCGGAAACATTCAAGAGGGAGCGGAATTTGGTCATTGTCGAGAGATAAATGTAGCTGGCTATCTGGGACGAGCATATCATCTTGAATACCCTGCAGAGGAAAACATTGTAAATCACATAAGAACTTATAGTACAAGATAACTTAATCAGGGACACGCATATACATATTTCAATATGCACATATAAGCATACCCTCAAACTCAAATCAACCACTGAACTAAACTACCACAAGCTTCAGATTCCAACATGATCAAGATAAAAAGCGGTTTTAAGTTCCTAATCACAACGAATAACTAGCTATAGTACAATTTGTAAGCAACTTATTTTTTTTCAGGTCAGCAATCTGTACAAGATATAGTTGTTTCTTACATGTGAAACCTTCTTTTTAATAAGAATTATCCCCTAGATCAGCTTTTATGAAAGTTATAACAACCTGGATCATCTGAACAAGACCTCCACAATTCGACGAGAGGGCTTCTCTATAAATAAACAACAAGTTCTGGCGCATCATATGCCAGGAGTCCCCATATTCATCCTTTTTCTCCATAATTCTTGAAAGGAGAGCTTTTAGAACAGCACTACCAGAAAAAAGGAGAAAATAATAACTGAAGTAAGTTCTCTGTTCTGAAATGTGCAAAAATAAGCGTCCAGGAACACAAAGACAAAAGTTGAAGCAAGGAATGGAATTGAATATGCAAGGCCATAGATAGCTTCATGCCCATTTCAGTATCACATGAGCATTTTCTACTGTTTGAGTTTTTCCATGGACATGAATCAAAAACCAAAAGCTCTGTCCTAAAAAAACAGCTATTATTTTTTCCTGAGACTAGACCTCAACTCCTTTCCAAGTCAGGTTCTCAGTATCTTCAAAACAGAAAAGGCCAAATCCACTCAAACAGTGGATACAAAACCAGTCTTTACTGATGTCTTATAATAAGACACTAGCCATGAAATTTATTCAAAAAATGGAATGTGCGTCTACATGCTTCCCTACACAGCATTTAGAAACAAGGGAACGATATTGTGCAATCTCGTACATAAGACAGCTTCACTGTCACTACTCTGAAAACTATTCTAACCAAACGTTTTCTATTTATAGCATAACTCCAACCAAAGTGGCCTTCACCTGGGAAAGAAAAACTGTAATGGACATAGTACTTCTGTCAACCTATGTTCTCTAACATTCAGAGTTTTACTGAAGAATGTTCAAAGGATGACTTTTATTAACTGGGTACAGGGGACAGGAAATGTATTACTATATAAGCAAACAGAATTAGAGAATGTAAACAACCGTTTTCCAGTTTGCCTATATCTTTGCAAACACTCTTTAGAAAATAAACAGAGAAATGAATGACATGGGAATAGCCAGAATGAAGAAAATAGCGAAAAATCCAAACCCTCATGTATTTGCAAACTGTATAAATCAAGCACGTACTGATAATTTTCTTTCTCTACTCCATAATCAAGATGAAGATAACGTATGCGATCAGCTGCTCCTCGCTCATCCCCGTCATCCAATTTTGTTCTCATACCATCCAACTGTGCTAACTGAACATTTCTCTGGATCAAAGCAAACACATTGTTGTTATCCTGCTCTCGAGAACCAACCCATGTCGCCTTGTTTCTCTCCATTTCCTGTTCTTCTCTCTGAACTTCCTCCACCACCAAACTTGTATCATAACTCTCGGAACCCATAAGCTGCCTCTTTATATTACAGCATAAAGCATCGAAAACATCAGAGTAATCCAATACTATACTTCTCAAAGAAACAACTGTTTCTTCCTCAATCTTATAACTCCCTCCACTGCTACTTGTATCAACATCAAATTTCAACCTCTCAACACCCAACTCCAGAAAAACTTGCAAAACCCGTACACATTTTCTTAATCCATCATATTCATCCTTTTTCTCCAATTCTTCATTCTCACCCAATTCTTCCTTAATCCTCTCTGTCACCTTGTCGATCAAAACCTGGACCATCAACAAGAAATCCGCTCGCAAACTTAGAGTCTCCAAATCAAATCCCCAAGGCAATGAAGGATTTTCAAATCGCAGAAGCTCAATCGTCGAGAGGAAGGTAAGAAGAGACGGGGAAGGGCAAGACTTCGACCAGAGGACATTATCAAATCTTCCAGCGTTGGAGACGATGGTCTGGAGAATCGTGAGTGCTAGTTCGGGGTTACGAACTCTTAGAGCAAGCAGCATAGCCTTCAACGGCTCGAATTGAGCCAGATGAAGGTGGTTCGCCGCGAGACGAGACAGAATCTCCGTTTCCTTATCCATGGTGTTTCTCTCACAGTCTTAAATCCCGATTACCGAATCTAATAGTTACCTATCATCTTCAACCTTGCTCCAAATCCTAAAATTATTCCTCTCCCCCTCGTAGAATCTGAGATTTCTCGTTTCACAGACGAATTTTGAGATTCTTTTTGGTCTGAAATCGTCAAACTTAGCTGAGAAGAACAAAGAGCGTGGGCCAGACGAAGAATAAGGCATGTGGAGGAAATGGTTAACCGAATGATTAAACTAATTTGATTTGGTTTTGCTTACTGGTTTAGTTTACAGGCTTGCTTGTTAAGTGTTAACCGTTGGAACTATAACTATCACACAAACCAAACCAAAATTTGTCAATTAAGAATTTAAGATAAGCCCGTAATGAGAAAGATTTCGATGTCAAAGTTATTAATTTTGTCAATATATTATTTAAAAATATTTAAAAATAATAATTTGTTATTAATTTCCTCCTAACTTTTTATTAACACAAATAATATAATGAATTATAATCAATACAATAAATTTTAAATAAATATATTTAAATAAATTTAAGTTAATAAAATAATTTTAATATATGTATTAATTTGTTTAATTAATCAATATATTTTATTAAACTCATAAAAATATTATTAACTTCGTAAAAAATAATTATTTTTATTTCTTTAATTTACATATACAAAATTAATATTAAAAATAATTTTAAATAAAAGTTAAAATTATATAAATATCTAATTTATATTTATTAATAAATAATATTATATAATTTACGAATATTTTTTATATGCAAAACATAGATATAAATCTAATACGATATAAGAAGGAAAAAAAGAAAAAAGAAATCATTTGAAAAAAAATCGAACTCAAAAATAAAAAAAATTTTTTATTTCATTCATAAAAATCAGTTAAGTCATTCATCTTGTAAACACATTTGTTTTTCAATACAACGTTATTAATCCAGTTCTTTAATAGCGATTTTCAATTCGACTGAAACTCATTACGAAAGATCTAACCCAAAGATCATTTTTGATCTTCAATAAATTTGAGCGTCGAATTTCTCACCCACATTAACCAATAGTTTTTGCTATTTTTATGAAATTTAAAATTTTATATTATTATGAAATAGAACCAACAAAGTAAATACCGTTCTATGCAATAAAAAATATTGATACATACTTATTATGACTCAACAATATATTATAGGTTTCACCACCTTTACGTCCATCCTAGAGGTGTGGAGTTCAACTCCACTTTTTTTCGCATGATGGCATTAAATTTTCGTACGAAAATGTTGGGTTATTGGAACAATCCGTTGTGTCCTAATGACAAAAAATAATAATATATTATAGGTTGTGTTCATCAATAAATGAGTTTTTCTTTTCTTTAGCAAGATTGTCAATTTAGCCCTATCAAACAGGTCGTACCCTCTCTGTCGGACCGGTCCCACGGCGGATTCTATATTTTTTTCCATAAATCTATTTTATCCGCGAAACCCATGAATTAATGTTTTAAAACTCGGCACCCACTCCACGTTAATCAGGCGGGTCTGACGTATTTAGCGGACGATCTGTTTAGTTTTTAAAAAAAAATTAAAATATTTAATAAATTTAATTAAACTAAATCTAAATAAAATTTTAGAAAAATACTAACAAATTTAACATTAATACACCAAATATATCAGAATTCAATCTTTAAAACAACAAATTACATAAATTTAAATTTAAATAAGTTCAAATCCCACCAATTGGACCTAAATTTAAATTTGAACCCATCAGCCCAAAATTTGCATATATCCGTTAAATCCACTAATTAATAAAATCTAACTCGCACCCACTCCGTAATAACTAACATTTGGCCCGCACCCGTCCTGTTTACTAAAAAGTTTTTTTTTCTTGTGAACCGCACCTGCCCCGTAGCGGATCAAATGGGACAGAACCCACATGTAAACATTCATAATGACAACTATGAAAACTCGTATATCTATTGTGATTGGAAGACGATTGAGTCCGGTTGAGTGATCTGGTTTATTCGTACATCATTAAAAGTAATATAAATATCAATATAAATTGTTCTATGATTTAGTAGCAACAAGTTAACAAAAATGATTAAAAGATTAAAATAAATAACTTATAATCATTATGTCAAACCGAATCTAACATAATTTTAATCATGTTAATCAGGTTACTTTTTTGATCGATATTTAATCATTTAATTTATTTATTGAAAATTAAATTTATATTTCAAATTTTCATGTTACATTTCAATAAACATGATATTATAATTCATTTTAACCATATAATCTTTTTCTAGTCATATGCAAGTGTTTTTGTAACATGAATTTTTTCAAATCACATGTAATAATTTTTGTAAAAATGACTTATCACGTAATGTATAATGAATGTTACGGAAATAAATCACACATGCTACAATATCTATTTTATTTTAGTCACAGTAAGAAGTTTTGGCTACGATATACGGCCAAACATTATTCATTTTTTTGGCACAAACATTATTTATTTATTTGTCATAGTTTTCTGCGATCAAATGCAATGACCGATCGCAGCGATCTGCGGTAGAAAAAATTAAATACCTCCAAATTTCAGCGGTGCGTTCAAAATTTGCGATTGAAATGGTAGAAGATAAAAATATATTTATAATTATCTATAAATTAAGGGAAAAAATTATCGTAATGAAAACAAAACGAACAAATGTGTGGTCAAACGATTCGATCAGCCGCGTAATTACTAAACGAACAAATATACGGCGGTAACATACTGTCAAATGCTACGGCTACAAAAAAAATAACAATTTATTACATATTATCGTAATGTCTAACTGCAGATCGCCGCTTCAGATGTTTGCAGGTAGGAAAATGAACAGCTCCCATTTTACGATTGTTTCTTATTTCTATTATATTTTTTGCCAAATAATACAAATACTCGAAACTGTTGTAACCAAACCAGAAATTGTCGTAACCAAACCAAAAAAAAACTTAAATTAATAACATATTTTTATAAAAAGCTTATAAAAATCAATTTGGAATCCACTTACATGACGAAGGAGACTACAAAAATACAAGTAAATAAATTTACTCAATCTAACAATTTCTTAATCATTTTCACAACCGATGTGTTAGTTTAATAATATTTTACAATATAGATCATGTTTGTTTGTATGTCGCATAAGATTGTAGTTGCACGTGCGGCATATTGTTCTTTGTTTACATAACACAGTTTCTTGTGGCCAGTCACCGCAATCAGACACTAAGTTTTATGTCGCAACTTTTTCACCAGACTAAAATAGCGTTACGATTAAAAAAGTTGTGACTATCGCAACTGTAACCGATGACAACACGCAAATGAACAACACCTACCACAGTAGCAACAACAACTTCCACCACAGTCCTTGCTAATATGTTGTGTAGTTGGCACATTTTAAACATTGTTTTGCATGCATTTTAAAGTTTTTTGAGTCGTTTTGTCTCGTGTTTCATGTCTAATGTTGAGTTTAAGAAATATGGACCAAATTCGAGAGAAAAAGTAGAAGTTCAACATATATATTTGGGAACTGAATCGAGCGATCTTATTGTGGATCGATCGATCTCACAAGATCGATCCCACACTGTTTGAACTTGAGGGATCGATTAGATCCAAAGAGATCGGTTTATCCCATTTTGTGTGAAGCTGAGTGATCAATCAATTCAGTCCAAATCGATCGGTGTGGTGAAGACGTGAAGATTGTTGATCGATTATCTCAGGAAGAGATTGATCTATCACCAGCTAAATCGACCCGAATGATACAGAAAAAGGGAAAAAATTAGAAACTTTAAGTTTTTCGGTGGGGAAAAGCCTAGGTCTATCGAATATATATATATATATACTATTATAGCCATTTTTAGAGACTACACTTCATTTTTCTCATACTTTGGCTTTGTAGTTGTAGCATTAGATGAAAAGAAAGGAGAAAGAAAGCTTTAGAAATAGAGAGAGAAGTTGTTAAACGATGTTCTTGAATAACTTCATTTCATCTTGATATTGCAAATTACACAGCACTTGTTTAAATACAACGTAGCTAATAAAGGAAAGAGCAAAATGACAAAGTGTTCTGGACAGCTCATTTTGTGTGATTCAAGGTAGAAGAAAACGGTTTTGGTTGCAGCTTTGACTGTTGGTACGAGCAGGCACAAAGCGTGTCTTTATTGCTCTGTTTTCTGAATTGTAGAGAGGAAGAAGGACGAGTTGCATGGATGTTATAGGGAGAAGAATTGTCTTCATCTTCATTGGGCTTCCGTAGGTTTGCAAGGCCCAAGTAACATTGATTTTGTTGGGTTGAACTTGATGTGCTTTCATTCCCCATTCAAAATTGGAGTGGGAGGATCACATACTCCAAGTTTGAATCGTAACTCAAAGAAAGGTCCACATGGCAAAAATTTTGTGAAGACATCGGTGACTTGTTGAGCAGCTGGTATATGTTTGATTGTCAAGGCTCCTAAGGCCATTCTTTCCGAAACATAATGCCAATCTGTCTCAAAGTGTTTTGATCTTGTGTGCATCACTGGAATCGCCATGAGATAGACAACAGAGAGGTTGTCGCAGAAGAGTTCTATGGGAGTGGTTTGAGACAGACCAATGTCTCGTATCAGGCGAGTGATCCATGTGAGTTCTTGAGCACAGAGAGAAAGAGTCCGATACTCAACTTCTGTTGAGGATCGTGAAACAATCTGATGACGTTTGGCTGACCATAAAATGATGTTTGAACCGAGATAAGTGCAGAATCCTCCTGTTGATCATCTGGTTTCCTTGCATCCTGCCAAATCACTGTGCTAAAGGCACGGAGTGTTGAGTCTGAGTTTGAGCTGATTCTTAAACCCATGTGAAGTGTGCCCTTTATGTATCGTAAGATGCGTTTGAGAAGACCAAAATCTGACATTCTAGGAGAGTGCATTTTTTGACAAATGTAATTCACCGAAAACTGAATGTCTGGCCTTGTTAAGGTGAGGTATTGGATTTTCCCTGCAAGGCAGCAAAAATAAGTGGGATCCAGAAATTTTTCATCTTGTCCTTGGACTTTGTTAGGTTGTAATGGCAAAGGCGTGGCTACTGGACAACAATCTTCCATACCTGCAGTGATCAGAAGATCATTGTAGTATTTTGTTTGATTCATAAAGAGACTTTGATCATGATAATATGCTTGTATCCCGAGGAAACAGTGAAGCCGACCAAGATCTTTCATTTTGAACTTCGTATTGAGTAATGCAACAGCTTTGCTATCAAGTCTTTGTTATTTCCTGTAAAAAGAATATCATCAACATAGAGTAATAAGAACATTGTGTTATGTCCTTGATGATAAACGAACAGAGATGTGTCTCCAGTAGTACAAACAAAACCAAACTCCAAAAGAAAGAAGTTGAATTTGTCAAACCATGCACCCGGAGCCTGTTTCAAAACGTAGATACCCTCACTGTCACAGTCTTTTTCACAGGGCTATAGGTTTCCACATAATCGACCCCCTCTTCTTGAAGATATCCCTTGGCGACAAGCCTGGCTTTTAGCTTGTTGACTATCCCATTTGAATTTAATTTTGTTCTATAAACCCATTTGTATCGAAGAGGAATTATACCTGGTATACGTGGAACCAAGTCGTATGTTTCTGTTTCATGAAAAGAGGCAATTTCTTCTTTCATTGTTGTTGTCCATCTTGGATCCTTTAAGGCTGATTTTATTGTTTTTGGTTCTGCAAAATTGTCTTTGACTGAAAACAAAGCATAACGAGTGTTTGGTTTAGTGATACCTACCTTGGCGCGTGTTGTCATAATGTGATTATTTATCTGAACTGCAGCTGACTCTAGAGAAATTTTGGCTGCAGAATCAGAGGGAGACATGACCACTTCTGAATTATCCGTGTCATGGAGTTCATCATTGCGAGTTGGGGAGTTTTTTGTTGAATTTGTAGGATCATGTGGACTGTTTTCTACAACATTGTTGTGCTCTTCTACAATATTTGTGTCTGTAGTATGATCAATTGGAGTGACATGCATAGGATGAACCATATTTCGAGCTACAGGTCTTTGAACAAGAGCAAAGATTTCCTCAGATAATTGCTATTGTGGAGGTGCTACTGGTTTTTGAAAACCAGCCTCCCAAGCGCGAGAGAGAAGAGTGACACTAGACTGCTGTTGAGAGTAACAATCCATGAAAAGAAACTTCTTCTCATCAAATAAAACATGTCTACTGATAAAGACAAGACCAGTTGGTGGGTGAAAACAATAATAGCCTTTGTATTTATCTTTGTATCCCACAAACACACAATGCAAGGATTTGTGGTCAAATTTGTTTGCTTGATAAGGCCTGAGATAAGAATAATAGAAGCATCCAAATATTTTGAGAAAGTGATAGACAGGCGGCTTTCCAGTGAGAGCTATGTAGGGACTACTCTTGTTTGGCAAAACACTTGATGGAAGAAGGTTGATAAGAACATTATCCGTAAAAAAGGCTTCAACCCATAGTTGTTGAGGTGTTTTGTTGTGAAACATAAGAGATAACCCTAGCTCTGTTATGTATCGATTTTTCCTTTTGTCTAGCCCATTTTTTTGTGGGGTGTAAGGGCAGGAGATTAACTATTTGATTCCACAAGAGGCAAGGTGACGAATAAACTGCCTGCTTGTAAACTCAACTCCTCCATCGCTTTGAAAGGTGAGAGAATTTTCATTTGAAATTGTGTTTCAACACTCTTTTGAAAGGTCAAAAATACTGAGTAAAATTCTGATTTTGCCTTGAAAGGATACAACCATATGTATCGAGAATAATTGTCGATAAAAATCACATAAAAATGGAAACCTTGAGTTGAAGATATTATAGCTGGACCCCATAAATTGTAATGTATCTTATTTAAAAGTTCGACATACATAGATTTTGAACTTGAAAAACTGAAATATACTGAACTTTCCCAACTGAAAAGCTTCACAAAGATTTGACTGTGAGTTATTGAACTTGATAGATTTAGTACTCGCAAGCTCTTGAAGAATATCCTTGTGTGAATGCCCAAGCCTCTGATGCCAAGTATCATCACCAGCAGCTTGTTGACGATTGGAATAAAAGACTTGAAGCTCCGGATTTCTCAACACATACAAGCCTTTATGTCTGCTTCCCTGTGTTAGGAGCTGATGTGTTACCTTGTCCTTTAAAACAACACCGTTAGAATCAAATATGAAATAGCAAGGATAATCTACAGTCAGCTTTGAAACTGAGAAAAGAGACTTAGCGATGTTTAGGCAAACAAGAACATCATTTAATGACAGATTACCTTGAAGAGAAGGTAAGGCAATGGACCCAATATGTGTTATAGGCAAGCAATTACCATTTCCAACCATCACGGAGTCATTTCCTTCATATGGTTGAGCAGTACTAAGATGAGCACGTTAACTGGTTACATGGGCAGAAGCACATGTGTCTGGGTACCACTCTGTCTCGAAGATTGGTGAATGTTCTTCAGCTCGCATAGTTGTCATAGCTTGGGAAAGATCATCACTGTGATATGCATTATTGAACTGGTTGTAGCATTTCAGAGCCACATCCCTAATTTTCCCACAAACTTGGCATGTTGGTCTGTTGGAGAACTCGGCTATCTGTCCTGAGTTGGAGCCAGAATACACCTGTTGGTGGAAGCCCCTGCCTTTGGTAGTGTAGGTTCCTCTTCCCCTTTGTCCTGATGGTCAATTATAATATTGTCCCCTTCCTTGATTCATGTATCCTCTTCCGACAGCAAATGCAAGGTGAGGATTTATTTCTGTAGTTGTAATTGCATAACCTTGCAGCTTGTCCTCAAACCTAGTGAGTTTAAACTCAACATCATCATAGGTAGGACTAGGAAAAAGATCCATGGAATGTTCAATCACTGTTCAAATAGATTCATATTCCTTTCCTAGACAATTTTGGAGCTCCATAAATTTTGTCTTGTTCAGTAAGTGGGAATCCTATGAAGTCTAGTTGGTCACATATTGTTTTTACTTCAGCAAGATAAGCAGACATAGTTTTACCTTGCTTGGTAGCTGTCTAAAGACATCTCTACAGCTCAAATTTTCGGGAGTTTGAAACTCGGTTGAAGTGTTTTGCCAAGGTGAGCCACACTTCATAGTTGGTGTTGAGCCCGTAAACTTTCCTCAATGCTTCTTCAGAAAGAGAGCCAAAAATCCATGCTTTTATCAGCTGATCATTTTGTATCCACTTAAAATATTCTCTGTTTGCCTCTTCTATGAGAACTTCACCACGTTGAATTGATATTTTAGGTGGAGATCGTTGAGTTATCCCCGTAATATATCCAATAAGTGTTTGGCTAGAAAGGAAAGACTCAAATTGAGTTTTCCAGAACAGATACTTTGAGGGTGTGAGTTTTATAGTGACATACTGAGAAATGCTCAGTGATGAAGCGGAAATAGGATCGGTAAGAAGAGCATCCATAGCTCCGATACCATGAAAGAAAGGAAAAAGAAAGCTTTAGAAATCGAGAGAGAAGTTGCTAAATGATGTTTTTTAATAACTTCATTTCATCTTGATATTGCAAATTACATAACACTTGTTTAAATACAACGTAGCTACTACAAGAAAGAGCAAAATGATAAAATGTTATGGACAACTCATTTTGTGTGATTCAAGGTAGTAGAAAACGGTTTTGGTTGCAGCTTTGACTGTTGGTACGAGCAGGCACAGAGCGTGTCTTTATTGTTCTGTTTTCTGAATTGCAGAGAGGAGGAAGGACGAGTTGTAGGGATGTTGCAGGGATAAGAATTGTCTTCATCTACATTTGGTTTCCGTAGGTTTGCAAGGCCCAAGTAACATTGATTTTGTTGGGCTGAACTTGATGTGCTTTCATTAGATAGAGTAATCTTTGACTTTACGCCATTTATCGGGAAGATTTTTGAACCCTTGTTTTATATTTGCCTCAATTCAATGTTTTTCAAATTTATTTTTTCTAATTCATTGATAATGTTTGAATAGATATCTAATTAGATTTAAGTGTTTTTGGAAAGGATTTCATGAATTGATAAAGTGGCTGATAAATTATGAATTTCATTTGAATCTTCATCTAGATTGTTCTTATTGTTTAATTTTTCAATCAATTAGATTACAATCATATGATTAATGGAATGTATCAAAAATATAGTTAGATTTATTAGAAATAAAAATGTAGTTAGATTTATTAGAAATAGAAATGTAGTTAGATTTATTAGAAATAAAATGTAGATGAGTGAAATGTATTTAGACAATGAAAAGATATTTTGTAAACAAATTATGATATGAAATATAATAAATGTTTAGAAATTTGAATTTAAACGTCAGTTAAAAATCTGTAATATATTATTTGAGAAACATTTTTAGAAGATAACCTTACACTGATGTGTTATTAACAGAAATGTTATGATAATGTGTCATCACGTGAATTTCAAATAAATATATAAATAGATTTAAATTACTAGAATAATTACGATATATGATATTATTATTAATTTGGTTAGAAAATTATATATTTTATTAAAATAACAAAAACTAAACTAACCAAAATATACTATTAAATTCATAAAAAATAATTATTTTTCTTTTCTCAATTTATATATATATAAACTATTATTAGAATAATTTAAATAAAAATAAAAATTATATAAATATTAATTTATATTTAGTAATGGAAAATATTAATAATTTATAGAGCATAGGTATAAATGTAGTAATATATTATTAAACATAACAATTTAATACATCGATAATTGAATGACCCAAAATTCGTGGTTTAAGTTCTATATGATATTTAATTCAGTTCCTAATTTTGAACATGTTCATAAATACATAAAAATCTAAAAAGAAAAAGAAAAGAAAAGTAAACTCAATACAAGAGCAATCGTGTTGCTCGAATCCGAGTTGGATCAGCGAACCGAGAAGAGAAAGACCTAGCCAGGTTATCGGGCTCATCATGATCGTGCCATCCTGGCCCTTGATCGAAATTCAAAGAGTAATCGTAGGGCTCATAAGCCTCTACTTTTGAAGGAGAAGGCAACAGCTTGAGCTTCCTCAACAGAACCTTCCACTTTAATAAGAGTCTCTCCTCCGTAGATCTTCTTCTTTGTTGTTGCTTCTGCTCTCTGCAACTCTTACTGTATCTTCCAAGTACAATTGTCTCTCTGTAAGATGATGACAAATTCCATCTCTTCTTGCTTAGAGATTCAAACATCATTTCTCTTCTGTCTTTTTTTTATTGGTTGAGTATTTATAACTTTGTGAATCTCTTAGATATGTTTTATATTATAGTATATGGATGGATATGAACACGTAAAAGATAGACTAAGTCAGAGTCAGTTTTGATAGCCTTATATATTAGACTGCGTTAGCTAATTACATGAATATTTAATTGGTCAATGAAGCATTTTAAATGCAACTAAAAAACTACAATATAATAGTCAAAGTAGACCTTTTTTTCTTTGTTGACATAAGATAGTCGCTAAGTTAGATACATGAAGAGATTAAGCAAGTGGTAGTTTATATAGGATTGCTATATCTTATCTATAATTTTGAGTTCTAATATAAAACAAAAGAATTTGGGTTCTTATTAGAGTTAGATGATATATATGATAAAAGATTGGTCTCAGAACCAGAACTGAAGATCTTTGTACGATTAGGATTGAAATTACAGGGTAGTACAAAATTTAACATTCAAACCAAAGTGTGTTTTGTCTCTTATAAATATGTACGAATACTCATTGTGATTGTAATTGGGTAGACTATAATTTACATTCGAAGAAAATTCTATTTTTATACTTGCATAAATAATAGATTAACTAGGTTTATACCTCACCTTTTTACGCAGAAAAAACATGCATATATTATAATTAATTATTGGGTAATTATCTAAAATATCATATTTTAAAATTTTTGTTTTAAAAATATCATCATTAGTTTAAATTTTCAATAATAACATAAATTTGAGATTAAAATATATTAAAACTATATTTTAATAGAAAAAATTAAACCATAAATTAGAAAAAATAAACTCAAATATAATAGTTTAAGTTTATGTATAATTTATTTAGAGTAAATAATTATTTTACATAATTATTTCTGCTATTTTTGGGATTTTAATTTTATGATGTTAAATTTGGAAAAAATCTTTAAAAAGTGCTATTTAATGGTATTCCTCTTAATTATTTAATAAATATAAATTAAATATTGACAGAATTTTTTTAAACAATTTAAATATAAAAAATAATACATAAATATTTTAAATTTTAAATTTAATTATCTATTAATACATAATTTAATTTATTTTATTATCATATATTAAATAATTATATATACTATATTATTAATTATATATATTATTATGTCATTTTAAAAAGTATTTCTATAATTATTCCATATTCGGCAAGTGACAAAAATAACACTCTTTTAAATTTTTATTCCAAATATAGCATCATTAGTTTAAATTTCTAAAAATAACACAAATTTAATATTAAAAGAGTAATATCCTAAAATAGCAAAAATTTAAAATTTATCTTCTAAATTTAACATATTAAAAATAAAATTCTAAAAATAGAATAAATTATTATGTAAAAATAATTATTTACATTAAATAAACTATATATAAAATCAAAACATAATGTTTGGGCTCACTTTCTCTAATTTAAGGTTTAAATTTTTTTATTAGGAAGAAGTTTTTAATTATTTTAGTATTAAATTTGTGCTATTTTTGTAAATTTAAATAATTAGTGTTATATTTGGAACCAAAACTTAAAATAGTACTATTTTAGTCAATTGTCCATATTAAAATACCTTAAAACTTATTTTTAATAAAGAAAAATTAAATCCTAAATTAGAAAAGAAGAACCTAAATATAATATTTTAATTATATGTTTAATTTATTTATGGTAAATATGTATTTTCACAAAATAATTTGTGCTATTTTTGAAATTTTAATTTTATAGTGCTAAATTTGTAACAAAAACTTAAAAATGTGCTATTTTCAAGTATTACTATATTATTATGTCATTGAATTCAAAATATTTCTATAGATTAAATAAATTACGTATGTCATTGAAATTATTGTAATTATTATAATAAATTAATTTATTTATATATTTATTTGAAATTATTTATAAATTATCGTATATGTAAATAAAAAATAACCTTTTTCAAATTTAATAGTATTTTTGATTAATTAAATAAAATATATTAATTTTTTAACCAAATTAATAACAATGATATATATTGTAATTATTTTAGTAATTTAAACTAATTTATATATTTATTTTAAACTCATTATAATGATAATATGCCAGTATGACATTTATGTTACCACACGTTAGGTTAAAGTTATTTTTTCAAATATTTCTCAAATAATATATTTAGGATACCATACAATTCTCTAAAATATCATATTTTTAAGTTTTTTAAAAAAAATAACATAATTAGTTTAAATTTCTAATAATAGCAAAAATTTAAAATTAAAATACATTAAAAATTTATTTTAATATAAAAATTAAACCATAAATTAGAAAAAAGAATCCAAATATAATGCTTTAACTTATAAATATTTACATAATTATTTTGCTATTTTAGAGTTTTAATTTATTAATATTTATTTATAATAAATAAGTATATTTGCATAATTATTTGTGCTATTTTTAGAGTTTTAATTTTAAGATGTTAGATTTGGAACAAAACTTTAAAATATACTAGTGTTGTTCGTTTGATCGCCGCAGGCGGCTGCGGCTGCGGTCAACCCTGCAGCTGCGGCTACGGCATATGTTGTTCGTTTATCTGTCGATGGCGATTGAGATTGCGGTTGAGATTGCGGTTGATTGCAGATTTTTAGTCGCACCGCTGTTTTAATTAGCGGTCGAAAAAATTACGACAGCTGCGTCTGACCGCTGCGTCTGCCACAGCTACCTGCGACAGCTAAACGAACAACAATCTGTCGTAGCTACAGCCGCACGTTCCTGCGGCTACCAAACGAACATGACCACTATTTTAGGATATTACTCTGAAATAAACTTTTTTAAATTTTTGTTTCAAGTATAATACATTAAAATTAAAATTTCGAAAAAATCAAAAATTACTATGTGAAAATTATTTTATTTGATATAAATAAATTACAAATAAATTTAAAACATTATATTTGAGTTTTTTCTAATTTATATTTAAAGTTTTCATTAAAATTCGAAAGAGTAATATCCTAATATAACACATTTTTAAGTTTATTTTCAAAATATATCATATTAAAAATAAAATTCCTATAATAACACAAATTATCATGTGAAAATAATTATTTACCTCAAATACACTATATATAAAATTAAAACATAATGTTTGAGTTTATGTTTTTCCAATTTATGCTTTAAATATTTTCATTAAGAAGAGATTTTTAATTTTTATTAAATTTGTCTTATTTTAAAAATTTAAATTATTAGTAATACATTTAGAATAAAAATTTTAAAAATATTATTTTAGTCAATTGTCCAATTCAAAATTATCTATAAAAATACTCATTATTTATTGAGTAATACCCTAAAAAATACTTTTTAGGTTTTTATTCCAAATCTAGCATCTTAAACTTAAAATTCCAAAAATAAGGCAAATAATTATATGAAAATATTTATTTAATCTAATTAAATTATACAAAAATTTAAAACATTATTCTTTTTTTCTCAATTTAGAGTTTAATTTTTTTGTTAACAAGAAATTGTAATGTAATTTAATATTAAATTTATGCTATTATTGAAAATTTAAATTAATGACACTAAATTTCAAACAAAAGTTTAAACATATGCTAATTTAAAGAATAATCCTTATTTATTCTTTATACATATTGTAAAAATATGGTATTTAAAGTTTAAAACTCTTTATTTCTTAATGTTTTACTACAAAATAATAAAAAGGAAAAATTTACATGAAAATAATAAGTGCATGAATTCTAAAACACTTTAATCAAAAATATTATCAGTCAATAAAGATCGTACATTATGTTTCAACTATTCTAAACATAAATAAATATTATATGTTCACGCATATCTAAAAAAAGGTGGATTTTTAACATTAAATCAAAGTATTGTTATGAAATAACAAAGAGGAAAAAGTTAAACTAATAAATTTTATTACTTGAGAAAAGATATGACGGAGAGAAATAAAAAACATTCAAAAGAATGATGCATAACATACGTATATAGCAAAAGTTATCGAATTATTAAAGTTGGTAAACGTAAATATTAATAGAATAATCAACATACTAATTATTTATTATTATTGAAATATTACGTATTGACTCGTTAAAAATCTTATCATGTAAAAATTTAATATGATAAAAATTATGATAAAAAAGGTACAGATACGCAATCTCTCCTTCGAAAAGAATGATATAATTCACTTTATAAATCTCGCAGATGACGCATTCTAATATTTTGAACATACTTTCTGAATGTTGTTGTACGAAGCGCTTTTGTGAACAAATCTGATGTATTGTCAGTTGAGCGAATATACTCAATGTTTACTAATTGATTTTTCACAAGTTCTTTAGTATATGAGAAAAATCTTGTTGGGGTATGTTTCGTCCTATCGCACTTGATATAATCTTCTTTGAGTTGGGCGACACATGCAACATTATCCTCGAACAATTTTGTTGGTTCTTTATTTGTAGTTATTCCGCTAGTTTCTTGTATGTAATGAGTCATGTACTTGAGTCATACATATTCTCTACATGTTTCATTGAGTGCAATAATTTTCGCATGATTTGAAGAAGTGGCAACCAATGTTTGTTCTTGTGAACGCCACGAGATCGCATTACCTCGTAATGTAAAAATATATCTGGTTTGCGATAGAGATTTATGCGGATCTGATAAATATCTTGCATCTACAAAACTAACTAAACCAAACAAAGAATTTGTAAGATAAAATAATCTCAAGTCAATTGTACCTTGAAGATAATGGAATATCTGTTTTATTATGGTCCAATGTCTTCACGGAGAAGATGAATTATATCTTACAAGTAAATTAGTAGCAAAATCAATATATAGCCTAATACAATTAGCAAGATACATCAGTACATAGATAGCGCTCATATAATGTATTTCAAAGATTTAGAATTTCTTTGTTATTTTCACAAGGTTGAAATGGATTCTTGTAAATATTAAGTGATCGATTGATCATCGAAGTACTCAAAGAATTTGTTTTATCCATATTAAAGCGTTTTAATACTTTTTTGAATTCCATAGTAAAGCTTTTAATAATTATGTTCAGATCATCACATCAATAATAACAAATCCTAATAAAAATTTATTGATAAACACGCAAAGACATATCATATTGTTGATATATCATTTTTTAACAAATATTCGCTTAAGTGATTATACCACATGCGTATTTTAATATGTAAAATGATCATTGTAATTTGATCAAAAAAATATCCATTGATTTTTATGAGATCTTAGATCCTTCCGGGATCTTAAATCCATCGAAAATTTATATATATATATATATATATATATATATATCAAGTGATCCATATAAATATGCATCCACAATATCCATAAGCTACATTTCTAAATTTTTAGATGTTGTTAAACTCATTAAGTACCTAAATTTAATTGCATCCATAACCAAAAATATGTTTCATTATAATCAATTCATGGTCTTTGAGAAAAACTTTATGCCACAAGTCGGGTTTTATGTCTTATGATCTCGTTTATTCATTTTTTTCTCACGAAAAACTCACTTGCATCCGACACGCATTATATCTTTGGATGTAATGATAACATGTCCGGATACATTTCTTTTACTAAGACAGAGTAATTCATCTTTCATGACATTTTGTCATTTCTCCCAATCAGGTCTTATCCGACATTTTGATACGAACCTCGGGTCAGAAACATTATATTTATTATCAAATTTTTTGGATATAGAAAATAAAAATGTTCCATCCAAATCTTCTATTTCATTTCTAACCCAAATTTTTCCATGTTGGACGTAATTAATAGAAATTTTACATTTTTCTGTATCATGTTCTTCCTTTAGAAGATTTTCTTCATCAAATTTTTTATGAATCTTTTCATATGTGTTTTCTTGAATAGATTCATGATGTGATTCTTTTAGGATATCTTCACTGCTTTTTCCCAACTTCTTTTTTTCCGGGATTTTAATCTTTAGAGTCCATCAATCTCTCCATTTTCAATTGAACTTTTGGTCATTTATTTTATTTTCATCAATTTGTTCTTTTGGAATTTCAATTCTTGATGAAAAATTTTCAGCGTGTAGATATGATTTTTCACCCTTTTATTATCTATGAACACATCTAATAATTGATTTGTCATACTTTGTAAATGTATAATTTTCTAAACTTTCAATTCACGTTGATTTTTAAGGGATCAGGATGTATCAAATTTTGTGTATACCATGTAATATATTTTGATATTTCTTTAATTCCTCCCTCTAACGCTGAAAATTTATCTTCATTAAAATTACAATCGATAAAACGTGCCATATCACCAGTTCGGGGTTCAAGATATCGAATTATATGTGATGATGTATACTCGATATATATTCCCATTATCTTTTGTGGCCCCATTTTTTTCTTTGTAGTGGGACTATTGGGACATAAATTGTGCATCCAAAAAAACTCGAAGATGAGATATATTTGGTTCTTATCCAGATATCAACTACAATGGAAAATATTTATTATATGCAATTGGTCTAATCTAAAAAAATGTAGCCGTATGCAGTATACAAAAATTGGGAGATTGTTCTCAAAATTAACGGTATAGCAATGAGTTGTAATCGTTTAATCAACGACTCCGCCATGCCATTTTGTGTATGCATGGACATGCGGAACCGAATATTCAATATTAATTCCTATTGACATATAATAATCATCAAAAGCTTGTGAAGTGAATTCACCAGCGTTATCAAGTCTAACTTTCTTTATCACGTAATCAGGGAATTATGCTTTCAGTTTGATTATTTGGATAATGAATTTTGCGAAAGCCGTATTTGTCGTTTTCAAAAGACAAACATGTGACCATCTACTTGATACACCAATTAATAATGTAAGATATCGAAACGACTCGCATGGTGGATGAATAGGTCCACATATGTCACCATGTATTTTTATAAGAATATTAGGGATTCGTTTCTAACTTTGGTTATTGATGGTCGTGTCATAAGTTTTCCTACGGAACATGCTTTACATGAAAACTCTCCTGGTTGAAATTTTTTTTCATTTTTCAATGGATGGCCACTAGAATTTTGCACAATTCTTTTCATCATAATTGATCACGGATGTTCTAATCTTATGGCATACTTTAAATGTACTAGTAAACTTATGGTTTACTATAACATATGATTCATCTATATATGTTTTTGTGTAATATAATCCAAAAGATAATATTGATAAATTTTCTAGTATATGTTTCTTCTCTGATGTAATGTAAAGATATTCAATATTATTTTTACTCATAGTCTCTATATGCGATCTATTTTACGGATATCTCTGAAACTTATTAAGTTTTTATGAGATTTAGAAGAATATAATTCATTATTTATTTCAAATTTTGTTCTTTTGGGCATTGAAAAACTGTTTTTTCTGGATCCTAATATTATTTTTACATTTTTTGATATAGTATTCACGCTTCCGACGGAGGCACTTAAGTCAAGATATGAAAAATATTGTTTATCTTTAAGTATAGTGTGTTATGGCACTATCGGCTAGACACATATATTTTCATGAATTATAATTTTTGACATTTTTTGTACCACAATTTATAAAGATGCATTAAGAATTTAAAGCAACATTTGTAAAAAATACTTTATATTACAATAAATAATAAATAATTAAACTAATTGTTATAACATTTTAAATATCATATTAAAAGTTGTTAATGATAATAAAATCATGTACATATAATAAAAGACAAATGCCTAAAATATTTTATTCCAAAATAGCATCATTAGTTTAAATTTCCAATAATAACACAAATTTAAGATTAAAATGCATTAAAACTATATTTTAATAGAAAAAATTAAACCCTAAATTGGAAAAAATGAACCCAAATATAATACTTTAACTGTATGTATAATTTATTTAGAATAAATAAGTATTTTTACATAAGTATTTGTGCTATTTTTGAGAATTTAATTTTGGGATGCTAGATTTGGAAGAAATTTTTTAAAAAGTACTATTTTAGGGTATTACTCTATAATAAAATGATGGGTTTACTTCCGTTCACTACACGAATTAATGCGAATAAGCCTATTTCTACATGTAATTTTAGGACTTTTTAGTTATATAAACTCTGTTTTTCTACCGTAAACTATATAAACTTAATAAATTATTGATATTACACAAATTTCGATAACGTTTACATGTTAAATCGCTATTAAACCTTGTTTAATTCAAAAATCTGGTGTTAACTTCAAAATAAATACAAATTAAAACTAGATTTTTTAATTAAAATCAAGTTTAATAATGATTTAATATATAAATATTAATAAAATTTGTGTAATTACAATAATTATGAAGCTTGTGTAGCTTACGGAAGAAAAAAGCAGTTTATGTAAATAGGTAAAGAAAGATCCAAAAAGTATAGGGTTTAGTTCTGACAACTACACGAATTTATACGAATAAACCTATTTCCACCAGTACTTTTTGGGTCTTTTACAAGTTACATAAACTGCGTTTTTCTTCCGTAAACTACATAAACTTCATAAATTATTCCAATTACAAAAATTTTGTTAATGTTTACATGTTAAATTGTTATTAAACCTTGTTTTACTTCAAAAACTTGGTTTTAATTTCAAAATAAAACCAAGTTAAAACCAGATTTTCGAATTAGAACCAGATTTAATAGTTATTTAACGCATAAACATTAATAGAATTTCTGCAATTAGTAGAATTTATGAAGTTTTTGTAATTTATGAAAGAAAAATACAGTTTATGTAGTTAAAGGAAGATCCAAAAAGTACGGGTGAAAATAGGTTTAGTCGCATAAGTTTGTGTAGTTGACGGAAGTAAACCCAAAAGTATAAATGAAAATAGATTTATTCGCATAAGTTCATGTAGTTTACAAAAATAAACCATAAAATGATTAAAAATAAACAATTATCTTAGGAGGTAAGACCATCTATGTAATTGAGGAGACAGCGTCTACCATATTATTTTGAGTAGGCAACACATACAATATTATTTTGAGGAGACAACGCTTACCATATTGTTTCGAGGAGGCAACACCTACCATTCGATTAAGGAGGAGACATAATATTTCATTGGGTTTACTTCTATCAACTACACGAATTTATATGAATAAACCTATTTCTACCCGTACTTTTTAGGTCTTTTGTAAGTTACATAAACTGTATTTTTCTTCTGTAAACTACATAAACTTCATAAATTATTCCAATTACAAAAATTTTGTTAATGTTTACACGTTAAATTGTTATTAAACCTTGATTTACTTCGAAAATCTAGTTTTAATTTCAAAATAAACCCAAGTTAAAATCAGATTTTCGAATTAGAATCAGATTTAATAGCTATTTAACGCATAAACATTAATAGATTTTTTGCAATTTGAAAAATTTATGAAATTTGTGTAATTTATGAAAGAAAAATATAGTTTATGTAGTTAAAGCAAGACCCAAAAAATACGGGTGGAAATAGGTTTAGTCGCATAAGTTTGTGTAGTTGACGGAAGTAAACCCTATTTCATTCCATAAATAATATCATGGGAGAAAGTATAACGTATCATTTCATGAATAATATCATGGGAGTAGTTATAACCTACCGCTACATACATAATTAAATTAACATAATAAAAATAAATTTTTATCTGGACATAATAATAACACATTATTAAATAAATATTTGATGAAAAAACAATCGTAATGATAACGTGTTATGAAATAACAGAGAAAAAAATTAAACTAACTTTTATTACTTCAAAGAAGAAAGGAAAAAGAGAAATAAAGAACATACAAAAGAATGATGCAAAATATAGCAAAAATTACTAATTTATTAAAGTTGAATAAACATAAATATTAATAGAATAATCACCATACTATTGTTGATTTTTCAACAAGTATATATTATTTATACCAAAATAATATTTATATTTTAGTACTTTTATCTTTATGAAACTTCTACATATGGTGTAGAATTTTGAAAATTGGCGTTCCTTGGTCTATGAGCCGAGAGAGTTGGAAATACCACGTGATAATTTTACAGAGTTCACGATAATTCACCAACAAAAAGAGTTGATTGGTGAGACATATCTATTAGCTAAACAATCAAGATTAGAAAATAAGGTTTTCAGTTTCATTAATGCTTTCGTTCCATTTTGCTTTAAGCTTAAGTGTGATATTTTTAATATATGATGAATTGAGAAATATTTTAAGAGACAAATCTTATTTTTATATGTAATTTATAAATATGTAAGTATATGTCATGATAATATGTTACACCATTAATATTATATATTGATGCTAATATTCTGCTAATGTTCTATAAAACATGTCTAAGTGTAGGATTCGAAGAGGAGGACCGGGCTGAAATCAATGCCATTTTGCAGAAGTAAAAAGATGCCTTTCGAGAGGATATACGAGCTTGTTTGACCTTTGTTAGAGGCATAGAATATGAAATAGATTTTGTGCGTGTAGCAGCATTTCCAAACAAAAATTTATTAGAATATTTACGAAATGAGATTAGAAAAATATTTAATACTATAGTATATGTAAATTTTTAATTTCGACATAATATTTATTTTGACATAAAAAATAAAAATAATATAAAAATATTACAAAATTTAAAAAATTTGGTACTTATACCACACATCATTTATTTTTTAAATATATGGTTTTTATATAATAATTTTATTACTGCTTACCAACTTATTCCGTGTTTTTTATGCAAATGGAATATAAATTAAGCCATTACAAACCAGTGAACCAAAACTAGACCAAATTGAAATCCAAACGTAAATCAGATTGCACGATCAAAAAGAAAAGCTATCAATTTAGATTATTTGCCACTATTTTTATGTGTTTGGGTTTCCGCCGATTTAAACGGTTAAATTACAATCCAGCTTTTAACTTAACCCGAACTCGGCTAGAAAGACGGTTCTGGTCAGACAGGTCGAAACGCCCGGTATGCTCCGATTTTCAAAAACTTGTTTTCTGGTCGGATGAACTTAGATATTGAATCAAGAGAGTTGGGCCGGATATTGGATCCATAAACCTGCCCGATTATTTACCAGGAAGAAGAAATACGAGACGGTCGTCTCTGGTAAACTCGAAGGTGGACGGGTAAACGCAACGAGAGAAAGAAATGGATGGCGACAGGATTCTAGAGAGAGAGAGGCTTCAGATCGAGCAGATTCGTCAGCTTGATTTCCAGGAGTTGGAGGTGGAGGAAGTCGAGGACCTTCGAGATTCCGACGAAGATGATGATCTCGCTGCATTTCGCGCTACCTCCCACGCGCCTCTTTCGTAAGCTCTCTCTCTCTCTCTGTCCCTCTCTCTCTCTCTCTCTCTCTCTCCCTCTCTCTCTCTCTCTCTCTCTCTCTCTCTCTCTCTCTCTCCTCACACACACACACTCTCACGATCACTTTGTTACCTATTCTATTCGTTGTTCATTTCCTCTTTCCAGTGTCCGTGCGGGTCTCAGTGTGTTTACGGGAACTGAGAGTGTATTCCTGGTTTGATTTTTCAAATTTTTGCATAATTAGGTTTCTTGATGTTTAAATTGTTAAAAAATTTCTGTTCTTTAGGTAACGGATCTACGAAAACAGTACTTGATTTTCTTGTGGTGTGATGAATGAAGCTTGTGTTTTCTCGCTTGATGGCTTTAGTGTTGCATTCTCTGACTTTGCCAATTGTATTGGACAGTGATAATATTGGTGGTGATGAACTTATTTTCAACCCAGCTTTGGCTTCTTTACATACCTATCTTGGCGGTATGGATGGATTCCTCGTCTTGCGTGTCTTCAAAACGGTGTTTTCTTATATTTGCCACATTTGAATTTACGTTTTTAAACTCTTTATCAGAGGTTGAAGACACTCAAAACAGAATTGCTTTTGTGGATGGAGGCACCGTTTTGAAGCTCCCTCTTTTCTATCTTGAAGGTATACATTACTATATCGTGTGATGATAGCTTTCTCCTTTTAGTTGTTACATTTGTAGCTTTAGCCTAAGAATCTAGATGCACGTTCAGTGACATGAGTTTGTAACTTGATTGGACGAGCATGCCATGTTTCTTCTTCAGATATACAAGAAGCACCATTTCTAAAAAATATTTGTGTAAGACACGGATGATGTGAAGAGTTGTCGGTTTCCCCCTAGTGTTTTGTACCCATATATGTATGTAAGACATTGAAAATGATGCATTTCAATACCACAGGAGTGGTTCTATTTCCAGAGGCCACACTTCCCCTTAGAATTATTCAGTCTAGAGTCTTGGCTGCTGTTGAGAGAGCATTGAACCAAGCTAATGCTCCGTGTACCATTGGTGTGGTAGGTTTGTTCTCAAGCTTTGATTATTTTGGGTTCTCTAAATACACTGTTAACTTTGCGCATAAAAAAAATATTATTTTTTATCTTCAGATTCGTGCTTACAGAGAAGGTGGTCAGTTCAAGTATGCCAGCGTGGGTACAACTGCAGAGGTATTCTTTCCATACTTTCGTATTTCCTTTTCTTTCAAATGATGTTTAGATGAAGTTTAGCTTTCAGGTTTCTGTTTCCAAAACATTTGTTGCATCTCAAGAAAGCTTCAGATTGTAATGTACTCTCATGAGGTTCTTATGGAGTTGATTGTCTATCGTAAATTTAGATTCATTTTGAATTGTGTCACAAATATATTAATTAGGCTAAGGCGTTTCAGACCTCTAAGAGTATCTTCCAATTAAAAACATATCACCAAATTCTTTTATATAGGGTACCACACTGTTTCTACGAAAAAATGGACAATGGACATCCATATTGATGAATTCCGTGCCTAATCTTTGGACTTGAGGGGGGGGGGGGGTGGTGGTATATATGTAGGAAATTGGGAAATGACATGACATGTGTGTTGATAATTTTGATCTTCTAGTTCTTGTTATGTAACTTACTATTCTTGGTGATAATCACAGATACGTCAATACCGCCGACTTGGGGATGGTTCATTCAATGTTATAACTCGTGGACAACAAAGGTTCCGTTTAAAGCGTCGCTGGACTGATGTTGAAGGATTCGTAAGGATATTCTCTCAGATATACACAGACACACGACCGTGTTATTAGTAAAATTGGGGGATGCATCTTTTTATTCTGAAAAAGCTTATTTCTCATTAAATCCTTCTTTCAGCCTTGCGGAGAGGTTCAAATTGTTGAGGAAGATGTGCCTTTGAGGACTCCTAGGGATGCGTTTGGGAAGCTGGCTCTGTTAAGCAACTTGCGAGGTCGCTGTCACTTGAGTACAATGTCTCTATCTACACCACTTAGAGATACTGACGAACAGTCAGTAGCAAATTCTGAAGAAAGTTTTGAAAGTGCTCTTTCTCCATCAGAAAAAAGACTTCATTATTCAGCAATTGACTCAGTAATGGATGACTGGACAAGTAGTGATGATGATCAAGTAGTCAGCACATCTGTAGTCAGCGCATCTGATATCCAGTCTAGTGGGTTAAATCCATACAGCTCTAGGTCCATTGGATGTCTAGCGTCTGGCCAAGACGATGAAAAGCAAGACGGGCAATCCTCAATTGGCAAGACTCCAGTTTCACAAGGGAAACGTCAAAAGCAAAACCGGCTGGCAAGTTTCCGAGAAAATACTGATCTAACCCGATTCCGTATGACCCCAAGAGCATTTTGGCCATTCTGGGTGTATGGGATGTACGACTCATATTATCTTGCTCAAAGAGCAGCTGGTAAATTTCTTGTTTTCTTTGATAATTTTCTCTCTGTGGCACATATATTAAGACTCTGCTAATGTAAGATGATATGCAGATCTGTGGAAGCAGATCGTTGGGGTTCCAAACCTGGAGGCTATTGTGAATAAACCAGATATATTATCCTTTTTCATTGCTAGTAAAATCCCTGTCTCTGAGTCAATTAGACAAGAGCTCTTGGAGCTTGATGGAGTCTCCTACAGATTGCAGCGAGAAATTGAATTGCTTGAGAGTTTTGATCGTGTTCGATGTAAACACTGTCAGGTATCTTGAGGGAGCATAACTACTATTTTCTCTTCCTTTTATATTTGGTTTATCGATATGTTTCCTTATTAATGCAGACTATCATAGCAAGAAGAAGTGACATGTTGGTTATGTCTAGTGATGGTCCTCTCGGTGCCTACGTAAACCCATATGGCTATGTGCACGAGATAATGACCTTTTACAAAGCAAACGACATTGCGCTTAGTGGTAGACCTGTTAAAAAAGATAGCTGGTTTCCTGGGTAAGAGTTTTTTTTCACTAATGTTTATCTTTTTTATTTTATTTTTGATAATACGACCAACTAACCTACTTTCTTCACTATACTTATCACGTTAGTTGATACGTCAATAGTGCATAAATAAAGCACAATCACTCTTATACGTCCCAGAAAGCTTCTGAGTTATATTCTGAGCATATTTATAAAGCATCTTGCGCAGTTTTTTTTAAAGTAATGTCAATTATCCTATTGGCATAGGCTGGCTTGATTAGAGGGTCCAGTGATTTGGTGATGTTTGAAGTGTAGCATAAATAACATCTTAAATCGGAAACAGGTATGCGTGGACGATTGCCAATTGTTCAACGTGTGAAATCCAGCTAGGTTGGCTTTTCACAGCAACAAACAAGAAGTTGAAGCCATCATCTTTCTGGGCAGTTCGAAGCTCACAGGTTGCAGACGACATGCGCTGAATAAAGTATTCTCACTCACGGATCAATTCGCACTTCCCCACCAAACCGGGTATCTATATTCCTTTATGCTGAATATTACAAAATAGTTTTCTGAAAGCACTAGGGGACTAGGGAATACAGATTCTTAAGTAGTAACAAAACCAGCTTCTTGATTTGATGTTATCGTTACTATGCATACATACATCATACATTATATATATATATATATATATGGGGCACATACATGGACGCGTGAAAGCAGAATGTAGTTAGGCGATGAAGTATAAAGTTGTTAGAATCTTGCGTAAACCTAAATGATATGAGCGGAAATCTTTTGTTTCTATGCTATTTTATGGAAAAAGCTTCACTTTTGTGTCTGGAGATTGTTCACAGTATATATTGTTTTCCGAAAACAAGTTGTAATACATGTAATTAGGCTTACAAAGGATTAGTTAAAATGATACGATGTCGTTTATTTTAATTGTCGTACACCCGATGGCGTGGCCACGTCACCAAATAGTAAGGGTCTACACAACAAGTAGTCTTACTAGTCGCGTTACAGTATACCCCCAAATACCTCTATAGACAAGACCATATGACACCTAAAGTAATAGACACCGATGGGCAAAATTCTGAAAACTGTATCTTCTACACCGAACTAGAATTTTCAAACTTGAAAATTTGATGGGAAAAGAGATTTTGATATCTGGAAACACAAGATGTTGTGTGCTTTGGAGATTTTAAGTTCGGACTCCATTCTTGATGAAGACACATTTTTCCAGCGGTGTTGACAAGCAGGAAGATGACACTTCTCCCAAATTGGATCCAAAGAAAGCGGAAAAGACAAAAGGGTTAGATGTCTTATTAAAATTAAGCTTTAGCGATACAATTCTTAGGAAACTGATGAAACAAGAGTGTGCCCTTGGCATTTGAAGGCTCTTGGAAGGGATTACCAAACGAGGACATTACTAAACATAATCTATATAAAGCAAAAATTTGCAAGTTTGAGAATGAATGAAAAAAAGAATATACAGAACCTCGACATTATTCTCAAGCTTGTAAACGATATGGAAAGTACATCTCATATGAGGATCAAATAATATAAATTCTCACTGTTTTGCCACTAAAGTATGAAGCATTTATGGTAGTGAAAAAGATACTTCAAAAGCCAATGGATTTGTAAGCTCAGCTTATGCGGAAGAAGTGGAGCTTAAGGAAAATGGCTTACAATAGAAGCAGATGGATTATATGTTGGAGATAGGTAGGTTTGATAAATAGAAATGTTTATTTCCGTCAATTACACAAATTTATTCGATTAAATCTATTTTCATCCGTATTTTTTATTTTTTCTTTTAACTAAATAAACTGTATTTTTTTTTATAAATTACACAAACTTAATAAATTATTTTAATTGCACAAATTCTATTAATGTTTACACGTTAAATAGGTATTAAATAGGTTTACACGTTAATGTTTACTTGGGTTTATTTTGAAATTAAAATCAGATTTTCAAAGTAAAACAAGGTTTAATAACAATTTAACGTATAAACATTAACGGAATTTCTGTAATTGGAATAATTTATGAACTTGATGTAGTTTATGAAAGAAAAATATAGTTTATGTAACTTATAAAATATCCAAAAAATACAGATGAAAATAGCTTTATTTTCATAAATTCGTGTAATCGACAGAAGTAAAGAAAAAATTATAACAAATATTCAACAAAAATAACAAGGATTGTTTATCTGTGAAAAAGACAGACACGAAGTGAGAATATCCGGACAGGGGGAAGAACAAACAGGAAATTCTGTGAATATGGCCGCTGTCACAAAAGAACTGTTAATACTCACAACAAGTATGCACGACACACAAGATGAGTGGGTAATAGATTTTGGTAGTAGTTTTCACATTACGCCAAACAAGGAACTATTGTTTGATCTTACCGAAGTCGATGGAGAAAAGGTGTTAATGGATAATAATACATTCAACGAGATCATGGACAAATAAAATTAGAATCAAAAGGCTTGACAAGTCCATAATTATACTCACAAACGTTAAGTATATGCCTACTATGGGAAGAAACTTGATTTTTTTTTGGTGTCTTGAAAAATCAGGTTGTAAGTATGTGGGTGAAGACTTTAAAATTAAATTATTCAAAGATGGTGAAGAGGTGGTAACGGGCACATATAACAACGACTTATACTATTTGGAAGGAACAATATCACAAGGACAATCAAATTCTGCAATAAAAATGGTTGATTATATAAAGAAGTGGTACTCTAAACTAGGACACATGAGCGAGAAGAACATGGATGTTTTAGTTAAAGATTATCTAACTAATAAAGACATTCATACACTCGGATTTTGTGAAAGTTGTGTATTTGGAAAGACACATAAACAAAACTTCCTAAAAGAAAAGAACACTTCAAAATGGTTTTTGAATATTTGTGGGGAGAACCTACAGTAAATTCAAGTTTAAGAGGAAATAATTATTTCATATTTTTTATAGATGATTATTCGAGAAATGTCTAGATCTTTTTCTTAAAGACAAAAGATAAATTTTTTCAAAAAATTCAAAAAATAGAAATCAAATGTTGAAAATCAAACAAGAAAAAAGATTAAATGCCTTAGAACAGGGAATGAGTTAGAATACTACAATAATCAATTTTTTTTATTCTACAAAGAAGCTAAAGTAAAAGGCATAGAACATGCACATATACTACACAAAAAAATGGAGTTTTGAAAAAGATGAATACGACTATAATAGAAAAAGTTAGATGCATGTTAGCAAAAAGTGGTATGCCAGAAAGTTTTTGGATAGCATCTACTGTGGTATACGTGATTAACCGATCACCAAGTTCTACCATAGAATTTAAGGTACCAGAAGAATTATGGTCAAGTAGAAAACTGAACATACGCCACCTCATAAAGTTTGGTTGTGCAGCCTATGTTTATGTGATACAAGCAAAAACAAGCCCAAAAGTGGTGAAGAGATATTTTGTTGGCTATCTACAAGGTTTCAAAATCTTGTTACGAGATGAAGAAAAATGCACAATAAGTAGAAACTTGAAAAAGGTGTTTCATGAAGAATAGGTTTTCAAAGATTCCGTAAAATCAGTTTCAGAAAGTCAGAAAATTTAATCCTAAAGTAGAGCAAGTAAAAGAAAAGAAGAACAAGAAAGTGATTTTCAGTTCATCACTTTTTCAAGCCCCCACATCCGGAAATGCTACTTTAGAGCCCTCAACTCTAGGTGGAGAATTATCATAAACACATAGCACTACATCCAGAAGTTCAAGTTCAGAAATAGTAGTTATCCCAAAATATGAAAACAATGAAAGTTTTGAAGAGGAAAACCTTAAAAACTATGTCCTTCCAAAAGATAGAAAACGAAGAGAGTTGAAGCAACCATCAAAGTTTGATGACTATGACGTTGTGGCATATGCTCTATCAGCCGCTAAAAAAATTGAAATGGATGAACCTAAGTTATATATGGAATCCAAAAGACATCAAAACTGAAAAAATTGGGATTATACAGCAAAAGAAGAGATGGCATCACTCCATAAAAACAGATTCGAGAAATAGTTTAAGGAGATAATTGGTTGTAAGTGGATATTTAAATTGAAACCTGAAATACCGAGAGTTGAAAAACCAAGGTATAAGGCGAGATTGATCGCCAAAGGTTATTTTCAAGTTGAAGGTATTGACTATAAATAAGTATTTTCACCAATGGTAAAACATGTGTACATATGAATCATGTTGTCTTTAGTGGGATAAATCAAGATTTTGAGCTAGAATAGTTAGACGTATAGACAACATTTCTACGTGGGACTCCAGATGAAAATTTTATATGAGCCAACATGATAGATATGTGGTGAAAGGACAAGGAGACAAGGTCTGTCTTCTTAAAAACTCCTTGTATTGTCTCAAGAAATCCCCAATACAATGAAACAGAAAATTCGATAGTAATATGAAGAAATAAGGTTTTAACCGAAGTGCTTTCGATTCATGTGTCTACATTAAAAGAAAAAAATAGTTATGAAATGATATGTTAGTAGCCTTTAAGGATCTAGACAAAATTCATAAAGTAAAAGGTATTTTAAATACTGAATTTGAAATGAAGGATTTATAAGCTACTATAAAGATTTTGGGAATAGATATTGTGAAAGATAGAAAGAAAGAAATTTGGAAGCTATCTCAAAACTGATATGTTGAAGAGGTTCTAAAAACGTTTAAAATGGAAGATTCAAGCAATCACTACACCTACTGATTCACAATTTAAGTTGCGAAGTTTGAATAGGCTGCATAGAAAACAAAAGTTACATTGATGGATGAAGTTCCATACTCAAATGATGTGGGTAGTTTGATGTATCCAATGATAGGTTATAGACCTAATTTAGCTCATGAAATAGGGGTAGTAAACAGGTTCATGGAAAATCTAGGCCGTGAACATTGGAAAGCTCTTGTTTATGGAAAATCTAGACCGTGAACACTGGAAAGCTGTCAATTTTAAGATATCTTAAATACGTTTCAAAATCTGTCGAATTTTTAGTCAAAAATCAGATTTTAAAGTAGTTGAGTTCCCAAATGCTGACTACGCCATTGATTTCCAAACCAAAAATGAGGAGAAGAGATTGTGGTCATGTTCGTTTGGCAGCCGCAGGTTCCTACGGCTGCGGCTGCGGCAGATTGTTGTTCGTTTAGCTGCAGCAAGTACCTACGGCAGACGCAGCGGTCAAACGCTGCGTCATGCGTCGCAATTTTTTCGACCGCTGATTAAAACAGAGATGCGACTAAAAATCTGCGATCAACCACAACCACAACCGCTGGCGGCAGACAAACGAACAACATTTACCGCAGCCGCAGCCGCAGGATTGACCGCAGCTGCAGCCGCAGCCGCCTGTGGCGACCAAACGAACAACACTTGTATTCTAATAATAATGAGAGACAAGCACGAGCAAGATCAAGAATGAAGACCGAATAATTTACTTTGATAATTATCCAAACCTCATGAGCAATGTGGTTCTGATCAACTCATGTATTACGAGGCAGAGCGATAAACTTACCCGAACGTAACCATATTGGTAAACTTGTTTAAAAGTCTTGTGTCTTCTAGTTAGGATTAGATCTACAACATACGTATATCCTAAATTAAATATCTACAAATTGAATCATATTTTATAGAAAATTACTAGAATCCATATATTTTTTATTCCCAAGAACAAAAAGTAATATTAATAAAATGTACTAAACGCATCGAAATCAAGAGCATCAAGTCTCTCTCTCGTATGATCTTCTTTGATTATAGATCCTTTTTCTTTGACATGGAAAAAGCACCAATCCCAGAAAAATGGCAAGCCAAAGTGTCTATTACGCTCACAAAAGCAAAGCCTGAAGAAATCTGGCCTCTCTTCACCGACTTCTTCAATCTACACAAATGGCTCCCAACGCTCGCTACGTGTCGCGGCATCCATGGCATCAACCGTGAACCTGGCTGCATCAGATTCTGCTCCGGCTCCTCCTTACGATCCAACGGCGTAGAATCAGCGGCCGGATGGTCGAAGGAGAAGCTGGTGGCCGTCGATCCTGTGGAGCGTGTGATGAGATACGAGATAGTAGAGAGTAACATTGGATTGGAGTCATACGTTTCGACAGTGAAAATATCGCCAAGTGGTGAAGATGGAGACATTGATGGTTGCATGATTGAGTGGAGTTTTACCGTTGATCCCGTTGGAGGAGGATTAACTCTAGATGATTTGGTGAACAAGTATGAGAAAGCACTTGAGATAATCGCAAAGAACATGGAAGAGGCTTTGACAAAAACGTAAGTCTTCTTTCAAAAATTAATGGCAGAGTATGCTTTTAACGAAATCAAGTTGAGAATATCACATGGAACAATATTCGTATGTTGTTAATGTTTTGATTTAATTGAGAATTACTTTTTAAAAATAACTTTAGTGTTTTACAGTAATACCGTAAAATAATATTTTTAAAATTTCCGTTCTAAAATTAACAATATAAATTTAAATTTTTTTTAAATAACCATAATTATTTTATGAAAATAAATATTTACTACAAATAAATTATAAATATAACTAAAATATTATATTTAACTTTTTTCTAATTTAAAGTTTAATTTTTTTTCTAATAATGGTTTTAAAATATTTTAATATTAAATTTATGTTAATTTTATAAATTTAAATTAATGGTGTTATTATATTTGGAACAAAAATTTTAAAAAATATTATTTTTAATAGGGCTGACGATCTATTTCTCCACGAAAAATATCATATAGTATCAGATGTATCCCAAACTAAAATCTAGTGTCATATCCCCATGAAATGAAAGTTAAATACTTATATCCACCCGAATCGAAAGTTCGAAACCAATTTTCCCACCGATGTCGAATTGGTCGGTTTTTGAACAGAACCGAGAGTAAACCTAACCACACAAAAATTAACCAAAGGAAACTAATGAAAAACCCGAACCATATGCCAAATCCAACCCAACCCCTATACCCACGAATCTTCCCCCAAATAAAATACCCTACAAAGTTTCCCCCAAATGAAGAATCCAAAAAAATGGCAGCCACAAAATCGAATTGGAGATTTGGCGTGATGTCTACGTGTGAAGAATCTAGTATTGTATCTGGAGATTCGAGTGGTCCAACGAGCTTTCGCACTAGAAATGGTAGAATTGTGGGAGTTCCTAAGAGGTGTTGGTGTGGTGAACATGTGGTGGCTTTGACATCAAAATCTGAGTTGAATCTGTGTCGTCGCTACTTCCAGTGTGGTTATGTTGCATCAAAGAAGGTAATTTGAATGTGTGGTTTAGTTTTTGTTCATGCTTATGACTAATGACAATTGCGTATTGTAGCTTGTGAATGATAGTCATGTCTTCAAATGGTTTGATGAAGCACTCTTGAATAAGATTGAAACCCTGTAATTCAAGAACAATAGATGTGAATATGAGCTGAGAGAAATTAGAACATAGAATTTGGTATTCGAGAAAATTATGTCTGAGAAGATGAAGGTAGAGAAAGAATTGCTTGATAGGGTTGTAGATATGGTGCTAGAAACCAATGCTAAGATGAAGAAGATGATGATTGGAGTTCTGGTTGGATGTGTGATTATGGTTGCTTGCATCAAGCTTGTAGGTTAAGGTTTTGTTCGGTTAAGACTAGGTGGGGCTCGATGTATCGGAGAAGCCAATTTTGTGTTCGGTTAAGGCTTCGTAAGTTTGTAAGTTTGAAGTGTTTGGTTGTTATTGTATAAGTGTGTAAGATTGAAGTGTATAAGTTTTTATTTTTGTGTTCGATTCTATTATGAAATGAATGAAGCAATCTTTTGAAATTTTAATTTGCATCGAGTCAATCCAAAAGAAAAAACAGTGGGCACAAAGTGTTTAAAATATGTTTACACCCGAAAAGAACCAATTCCACCATGTGCAAAATGTACTAAAAATCAAACCCCACCACATGGATCTAGAAACCAACCCCACCATGTGAAAATGTACTACAAAACAAACCCTTGCCACATGGTAAATGTACTTAAATATGGATCCAAAAACAACGTAAAACATGTAATCAAAGCAATGACATTGCTTGAGAAGATTCAGTTTGACTAAAGACTTGTTGCGATAAAGATTGTTACGATGGCTGACCTTGAGAATCGTGCAAAAAATCAAGAATTAGTCGCTCTGAATCTACTTAATTCATGTAAATGTTTCTTGACAAATCTGTGTTTGTTCTTTCTTGTGGAATCTAGATTTATGATCACCAACACCACATATACCACAATGCATTGTTCGTTTTTTTTGTTTTGGTTGCTTCTTTGTAAGAGATTCGTTAACACCTTTCTTCCTTGCCTTATCCGCCTTTGTGATCTTCTTCCTCCGAGGTTGTGGTGGTGCTGGAGGAATGTGGACATTCGGTAGGTTAGTTGAAGGCCAAAACTTAGAACCTCTCACATTTACAATCCCTTCGTCGTATATTCTTCTCCATGTATTGGTTTGAAACCAATGACACACATAATTTTCAGGCACAAGCTTCTTCACCATAATCACTCCGTAGACATGCTCACACGGTATTCCACAGATTTAAAACTTCATGCAGGTACAAATTCTCCTCTATAAGTTCACACGGTAAGCACATCCACTCAACCTTACTTCGTACATTCCATTGGTACTTGCAGTAATCTTGCATTCCGAGGCCTTCTTGTGTTCTTTAGCAAGAAACTTAGCAACATACAGTGTACAAATCCCTGAAACAGAAAGACAAAAGTCACAAAAAATAAACCACAACAGAAAATACTTTTATGACCATTTGCTATAGCATCTCTTTTAGCAATACGTGTCATAGCTAGCCTTCTAATTGTCTCCAACATCAGCACAAAAAGCATCTCTCTTGCTTTGGTAATAGTGCTGTTAAAGGACTCTTGAATTGTTTTCAACGTTCTCGCAGAAATTACCTATCTTGTAAAACGCTCCACCAACTCCTTGAGTTTGTCTTCTATACATCATTGTAGACTCCAATGTCGTAGTAGAACAACCTTTCCAAATATTCCAAAAATTCTGGTTCGTTGTAACTCCATGCTAGATTCCATATCAATGGTTCCATATCTTTCGTACTCCCATGATTCTTCTTGAGATTGCCATAGATGTGCCTAACACACATAAGATGTTCAATCTTTGGTAATTCTTTCTCCACAACTTTAATCAATCCCTGAAACATAATATATAATGTCAGAAAACATAACATTTAAACCATAACAACAACCATTTACCATAATTTAAACCATACCTTCTGTCTGTCCGATATCATAATGTAGCCTTCACCATCATTTAGTCCAAGGTCTTTCTTTACCTTTCTAAAAAACCATAACCAATTATCATTGTTTTCCACCTGAACCACACTTCATGCTACTGGGTAAATAGCATTGTTCGCATCTCTACCTAAAGCTACAAAGACTTGTCCCTTTATTTTGTGTTTTAGGAAGCATCCATCGAATCCTATTAGAGGCCTACATGTGTCTTTCCAAGACCTTCTAAGCACATCAAAACATATAAACAATCTGTTAAACTCCTCTTCACCTTTGTCGTTTGTTAAGATTTCTATTTCTACTGTAGAATCCTTGTTTGAGTAAACCAATTCAGCTGCATAGTCTGAGAGCCGGGCAAACTGAAGATCATACTCGGATTCAATCCACTTCAATGCCTTGTTGCGAGCTGCTTGACATGAGGCCTAGATACACTAATTTTCCATCTATACTTAATCACTTTTTCAATCTTCATAGGTATAAAATATTTAGGTTCTTTCCGAATTCCAACAAGAAACAACCTAGCAATATGTGTTATCTTTAGCATTTCACATTCCCCATTAAGAACACATCTATGAGTATCTACATAAACCCTAACCTTCCACATTGCATCATTAGGCAAAGTTGATGCATAAATCTGCCAATTACAGCCTTCACCTTCACTATCACCAACACATTTAAATCCAATCTTGTCTTTATCATACTTGTACTGTTTTATATTCGACCGGTTCTCAGTGCATAGTTTAGAATGCACTCTTTGAAAGCAACACCATTGAAAAATGTTTGGCTTTTGTATAAACGCCCATCACCACGCTTGATGTGGGTCTTCTTTCTTGGCTTTGTGTTGATTTCTTCCTCCTCCTCAGTGTATGAGTAAGCATCATGCCGAATGGAAGGCTGTCGACAAAGTCCTCCACCAATCTTTCAATTTCGAACTCATCCCGTTCTCTAGCTTCCTCGTCGAACTCGACATCCTCTCCATCTCCACAAATCACTAATGCCATCTCCAATGGAAGCCACTGCGACAGATTCAAGGTTCAACTTTGGGACTTTTTTACGATTTGGGGTTCACGATTTCGGTGTAGGGTTCACGATTTGGGGGTTTTCAATTTGGAATTTTTTTCTAGGGTTGTCGATTTTCGGGGATGATGATTTTAATTAAGTGTTTTCGGTTTAACAAACCGGTTTTAATGGATCGGATTATAATTAATGGGTAAATTGAGTCTATTATCGGTGTAATTGGTTTATAATCGGTTTTAGTTATTAATAATTGGGTTAAATGGTTTTCGGATACAGTAAACCAATTGATTTGGGAAGATCAGTTTCGAACTTTTAAATGGTGGAGAAATTGGTTTCGAACTTTCGGTTCGGATGAATATATGTTTTTAACTTTCATTTCATGGGAATATGACACTAGATATTCGTTTGGGAGACATCTGATACTATATGATATTTCTCGTAGGAAAATAGATTGTCAGCCCTTTTTAATACTATAGCAGATATTAATTTCTTCTTCAACTCTCTAAAGATCAACTCACAAGAATTAATCCAATCAAACTTAACTCCTTTAGAAGTAGCTAAGCAAGTGATTTTGGTAAGGGCAAATGTCTAAAATAGCATTTTTCTAAGTTTTTGTTCAAAAAATAGCATCATTAGTTTAAATTTCCAATAATAGCACAAATTTAAGATTAAAATGCATTAAAACTATATTTTAATAGAAAACAATTAAACCCTAAATTGGAAATAATGAACCCAAATACAATACTTTAAGTTTATGTATAATTTATTTAGAATAAATAAGTATTTTCACATAAATATTTGTGCTATTTTTAGGAATTTAATTTTATGATGCTAGATTTGGAAGAAAAACTTTAAAAGGTGCTATTTTAGGGTATTACTCTTTTGGGTAATACCATGATAAGTCTAGAAAATTTGGATCTCTTAGACATTGTTGGGTCGTTGTCACTTAGTGATTTTCTCAAGTGTAGCAAGATCAAGAACATCGATTTCTCTGGATACCAAACCAAGATAGCAACTATGAACGGGAAAACGGTCGATTCCACCATAAACTTGTGCTCGTAGGATTATTTATACACGAATTATCATATCATGCTAATATCTACATGAAATATATATATTTTGAAATTTTAGTCACAAACATTTAAATCGTGGCTATTTTCATCAACTAAACGGTTTCCGTGTGTTTTTCCATTATACGTGATGACGTGGCTGCCACGCCGGATGATGAACTTAAACGACGTCGTTTTAGTTAAAATTTTACTGAGAAATAAACAAAACAACGTCGTTTTGGTAAAGACGAAAACGACGTCGTTTTGTTATAATCTTTTTTTTTAAAACGTAAACCAAAACGACGTCGTTTTGGTAAAGTCCAAAACAACGTCGTTTTGTACATCTTCTTAAAACTCTGTAATCTGACATTGAGAATGAATTAGGAAGATTTTACGCACCAGTTTTGTTTGTAGGACTTGCATAAGCAGGGCTAGTAATTTGCAGGGCTTCAGTATTTGTAGGTAAGCCAAGTACTGAATCATACTGAAATAGAAGATCGATTTCAGGAGGATTCTCCACTAAGCTCTCCTTTTCAGAATTGATTCTCCTGATGCTGGTGAAGTTGGATTCAAAGTGTTCAACGAAGGAAAACACTTTGCTTCGATTTTCTCCACCACAATTCGATTTCCTCCACAAAAATTCGAAAGCTCTGTTGTATAGTTTTTGTTAGCTCTCAAAAGGGTTTGTCAGTAAATAAAGATTTTAAAAGCTGAAAAAGCTGATGAAATAAATTGTGAACATGCAAACGTTAAGGAATCGTCAAGACAGATTTTAATTTAATGAATTGGAAAGTCAAAGCAAAAACTGTTGAAAGAAATGAATGACGCAACTAAGTAGTTACAGATCTCTGAGATCTCTGTCTCTGTTCTTCCTCACACTATTCAATTTTTCCAGTGGAAAAACCCTAATTTTCGCCTAAAATATCAGATTGCAAAGTTTTAAGAAGATGTACAAAACGACGTCGTTTTGGACTTTACCAAAACGACGTCGTTTTGGTTTACGTTTTAAAAAAAAAAAGATTATAACAAAACGACGTCGCTTTCGTCTTTACTAAAACGACGTCGTTTTGTTTATTTCTCAGTAAAATTTTAATTTAAACGACGTCGTTTAAGTTCATCATCCGACGTGGCAGCCACGTCATCACGTGTAACGGAAAAACACACAGAAACCGTTTAGTTAGTGGAAATAACCACGATTTAAATGTTTGTGGCTAAAATTTCAAAATATATATAGTTCATGTAGATATTAACATGATATGATAATTCGTGTATAAATAATCATACGAGCACAAGTTTATGGTGGAATCGGCCGTTTTTCCCAACTATGAACACAATGACAAATTCATCCAAATGTAGTGTAAAGACTAGATTCATCAAATCAAAGAATACAATTAGACTTAATGGCATAACCACAAATTTAAAATGCTTACATCTAACTTGAAAAATGTCACTATCTCGAATCCTCATTTGATGATAGCATGATCTCATATCAATTTTAGAGAATCAAGTCGCTCTCTAAAACCGATCCAATAAGTTATCAATCTTAGGTCCGGAAGTTTTTCTCTTTATAGTCACATAATTCAACAATTGATAGTCAATCCACAACCTCATACTACAATCTTTTTTACTTCAAAAATAAGATAGGTGCATCCCCAAGGAGATGAACTAAGATAAATAAAACCTTTTTTCAACAATTCCATAAGTTTTCTTCTTTAATTCATCCATCTCCCACGAAGCCATTTTGTATAGAGCTGTAGAAATGGATAGTGTATCTGAAGTAAGCTCAATTGTAAAGTTAACATCTCGAGTTGGTGACAATCATGGAATGTCAGTTTGAATAATTTCAACAAATTCTAATACTACATTATTTTTTTCAAATTTAGTTGACTCTCTTCACCAACTATCATTTAGAGCCACCAAACTCCACCCTTACAAAACCCAGAACTACAAAACTGATCTTCCTACATGACAAGCAAGATTTTTGAAATGGCTGAGAAAACAAAGAAAAGGCCAAATAACATCATAAACCTTCAATCGGACAATTATTTTTGCAGCAAATATGTTTATATCATTTTTTTTCAAACAAAATTATTACAATGCCAATATAATATACTAGATTTAGATCCACACTTTGCATAAGGAAAAACTATTCGTATATTGTAAAATTTGATATCTAACAATTTATTAGAGCGTGTGGATCGGTTGGGGTTTTATTGTTGGGAAATTAATTTCATGCTCAAATCATTAATTAATTATTTACTAAATATAAATTAGATATTTATATAATTTATATTTTTAAATATATTTAATATAAACAAATAATATATAAATATTTTAATTTTTATATGTTAATTATTTATTAATACATCATTTAATTGATTTTTATCATGTATTTATATATATAATATTGATTATATATATTATGGTACTAAATTCAAAAAATATTTGTATAATTTAAATATTACATAAAACATAATTTATTAAAGTATTTACGAAAATGAAATTAGACAAATATTTAACATTATACTATATATAAATCTTTAATATTTTGACATAAAAGTCAAAAAAAAGTTTCGATTAATTTAATATTTATCACATATACAATTATTTTATCTATTTAATAATATTGTATATTTAAGATACATATAATTTATAATCATTTGTATAATTTTATTTTATTGTATATTTCATTTGTATAATCAATATTAATATTTTAAAAAATATATTTAAAATAAAAAATAAATTATGTATGTATCTAATTTATATTTACTAAATAAACAATTAGTTATATTGTTTGAATATTTTTTCTCTAAATGTAGCGTATTATAAAAGAAAATCTGCCGAGTCTCGCTCTAAATCTGTAAAAAGAGGTAACTGATCACTCAGATCACCTATTTCTTGAAACTTACCTGCACGAAAATCCACACTTATGTGGGCAAAAGTTGGTTAATGAGACTATAAACCTTAACAAACGTATAACCAAAAGATCTTATCCGCACAACAATGTTCATGTGTTTGTATAAATAGAAAATATTCCATTCATGTATCTATAAATCATTGTCATATCAAAGTAAATTTCAAGAAACATATAATTGTGAATAAAATGAAGAAGATGATGAACAGTATCATAAAAAACCAGAACTTTTATTTTCGTTTTTCTCTCATGGTTTCAGCATACAACTTAGTTCCTCTTTTATACTAACATCGTGTCACCCTAGTTTAGCACATAAAGTATCAAATTTATTACCTAGGACCACTTCTTAGCCTGGCTGTGCAGTCCTACGATCATCCTTTCAAGGAATTGCAGAACATTCAGCTCGGATGAGTTTGTCAATGTCGTTTTCTCCACTTGATCCAATTTCTTTGGATAGAGTTCCAACACCGAGTTTGGATCGAAGTTTACAGAAAAATCGTCGAGGCAAGGACTTCGTAAAAATGTCAGCGATTTGCGAAGTAGCTGGAATATGTTGAATTTCAATCAACCCAAGAGCCATCCGTTCACGTATATAATGGGTGATCAACATCAATTTGCTTTGACCGACTGTGAAAACCTGTGTTTGCAGAAAGGTAGAAGGCTGATAGATTATCGCATCATAGATGAGTTGGTTTTGACTGAGCTATCCGCAAGTCTTTAAATATCGAATTCACCCATGTCAATTCGGATGCCGTGAAAGGTAGAGCTCAACCTCGGTTGAGTACCGTGAAATTGTAGGTTGTCTTTTAGCACACCAAAACACTATATTAGATCCCAAGAATAAACAAAAACCGGTTGTGGATGTACGAGTGTCGTGACATCCTGCCCAACACTATCACTATACGAAATGAGTGTGAAAGAGCTAGTGTTGGAGAGATGCAATCCATATTCCAACGTTCCCTTGACATACCGTAAAATACGTTTTAATAATGAAAAATCCGATATTGTTGGTGAGTGCATCCTTCGACAAACAAAGTTCACGGTAAATTGAATCTAAGGTCGAGTGAGACTCAAGTATTGAAGTTTTTCCGCTATGCTTCTGAAATACGTTGGTTTCGGAACAACTCTTTTTCTTGAAATAATGTATCAAGTCTTGCTGGAAGAGGGTAGGCATTGAATTGCCTCGGTCATTCCTGTTTGCTCCAAAATCTCTTCGACATAATTAGTCTGATTAAGAAATAATCCATGATCATGTGCTTGCACTTGTATACCCAGAAAGTAATGAGCCAACCCCAAGTTCTTCACTGAAAATTTCTTGTTTAGCTCCTCAATTAGGCTGTCAATTAACACTTCTGAGCTCCCTGTTACCAAGACATCATCAATATATAGCAACAAAACCAACGTATCATTGCCATGGTAGTAAGTAAAAAGCGATGGATCAGACTTGCAACATTAAAAACCAAATTCAAGCACGAAGCTACTGAATTTATCAAATCAGACCCTTGGAATTTGTTTTAATCCATATAGTATCTTGTTGAGCTTACACACATATGTCAGAAAACGGCGATCTTGGAATTTTGGGGGCTGAACCATGAAAATTTCCTCTTGTAATTTACCGTGAAAAAAGCATTTTTCACATCTAGTTGAATAATAGCCTATTTTTTCACCGTTGTTACGCCTAAAACAATGCGTATAATTGCAGTACTTACTACCGGACTGTAAGTCTCTACAAAGTCCATTCCCTCTTCTTGCCCAAAGCTTTTGACTACCAATCGAGCCTTGAGCTTATCTAAAGATCCATCAGCTTTGAGTTTGAAGGTAAAGAGCCATCGACTGCCAAGAGGATAACTATTAATATCGGCTGGAACTAATGACCATGTATGATTTTGATATTGAGCTTCCATTTCTTCTTGTATGGCTTTCTTCCATCCTGGATGATTAAGGGCCTCCTGAACTGTTTTAGGTGCATATAGTGGACTACTCTCACACTATAATGCATACCGAGGATTGAGTTTTCATATACCTTTTTGTTCTTCATTGCTTGTTGTGCTAGCACTAATTGTTTCTTAATCTGCTCCAACATTGAATCTCTCTCCTAGGCCTAGGCATATTGTTACTCGGGTCGGATTTGGTTCTGATATTTTGGGTTTTGGATATTTCGGATTAAAATGTTCCGTAATCATTCGGGTATTTTAGAAATTCAGATCGGGTTTGGTTTGGTATTTTTTGGGTTTGGATCGGTTCGGATAATTAATTAAACAACCGAATTAGAACATAATTTCACTACAAGAAAACATTAACATTTCCGACGGCATTTCCGACGGACAAAAAACCGTCGGATTTTTCCGACGACATTACGACGGATAAGCGACAAATAACCAAAGGATTTGAAACCGTCGGAGGTCCGTCGGTAATTTCCGACGCCGTAGGGATCGTCGGTAAATCGATGGTGAAAACAGACGGTAACCCGTTGCGTTTCCGACGATATCCTAATCGTCGGGATATCCTCTTGAAATCGTCGGAATATTACCGACGGCTTCAGATACGTCGGTAATATTCCGACGAGTTCGTGACGGATTATGTATTTTATAGCCCGTCGGGAATCCGTCGGCAGAGGTCGTCGGAAACCCATCGGAACTATCCGACCATTGTCGGATACAGTCGGAAATCCGTCGGAAATATACGTACCTTGTTAAAATTGTGTGTTTATCCGTCGATGGTCGGACATCCGTCGGAAAACCGTCGGTTTATTTTGATAAGATTTATTCGAAATACGTGAATATCCGGTTGTGGTCGGTAATCGTCGGAATTCCGTCGGAAATAGAGAATATTCTGAAGAATAATCTTTTTACAGTTCGTAATTATCTGTTAATAATTCTTAATAATCTGTTAAAAAATCGTGATAATATCTATTTTTCAGTATAAATAAGCTATGATCTTTCAAAATTTTAACAGAACCAAAATTTTTAAAAAAATGTGTTCTTCGGGTTATTTTGAGTATTTTCGATCGTGGATGGATAAACCTCGATATGATTCAACCACGGGGGAATTGACTGATGAATTTGCGCAAGGTGTTGAAGAGTTCATGACATTTGCATCAAAGAATAGCATGACATCGGAATATGGTAAAATGTATTGTCCGTGTATTAAATGTCGAAATCATAGATTAATCTCTGTTAGAGAAGTACGTAATCATTTGTATAGGAATGAATTTATGCCGGGTTACAAAATTTGGTATTCACATGGAGAAACTGATGCAACGATGCAATATTATGGTAGTACTTCAAAAAGGATAGATAATACTAATGTTAGGGTAGAGGAACCGACATCAGAAGTTGATATAAACGGAGGTAATTTTTTTTCATATTATTCGATTCGGGTACTTTTTTACCCGAATGTATCATAAGTATTTAAAAATATCTGATGCACTCAAAATACCCGTAAAAAACAAAACTAACTCAAATTTCATTTTTGTAGGGCTAAAAAACCATTAAAATTAGATATTGCAAATATCAAAACAATTTATAAAACTAAAACAAAATCCCAAAATATATAAACATTCACTAAAAACATCCGAAACAAACAACAATTATGGTCAACAATTATGGTCTCCATCATGTAAGACATACATGAAAGTTATTTTTCAACGTCTCAAAGAAAAGAGATGATGAACACTAAAAACTAGGGTTTCAAGATTTTTAGATTAGGGATTTCAGTTTTAATTATTTTGTCGACTAGAAGAAGTGGAAACATTATAAACTCATTATTAAGTAAAAAAAGAGAAAATTATAAATCTAACAGGTCGGATAACTTTGGGTACTTATTTGGTATTCGGGTAATAACCGGTCTAAACCGTTACCCGAAGTAGCCGAAGACAACATCCAATCAGGTATTTATAAGGAACCGAAATCAATTTGAACCATTTTTTTGTTTGGTTCTGGTTCGGATCTTCGGATCTGGGTATTTTTCCGAGACCTACTCTTTCCAGTAACATATGTTCTAGTTTTAGATAATTTTCTCACGCCTTCCGTGGGTATAACAAATTATAAATTTGGATATTATTACATTTGATTATGATGTCATATGTATTATATTACATATTTATCAAAGGTTTATTTGTGTTTTATGTATTTAAATCTATTAAAATTATATTTTTTTAATTTGTAATATGCTTGTATTTTTAACCTATATTTAAACTATATTTCTGCACGATTGTATATTATAATTATGGACTTATATATAATACATCTTTTTAACCATTAGTTTTATAATATTTTGGCTATTTTTTTTGTAAAATTAAGTTTTATTTTTAAGTACTAATTTCTTAACTGATCAATTATATAATTGGATGTTGATTAAAATATGAACAACTCAATAGACATGTAAAAGTAATAACTATGATTAAAAAATATAAATTATTCATGTTGATTTGTCAAACCAAATTAATTACTTAAAACAAATATAAATATATATAAAACTTAAATAAAATCATAAAACTAAAAACATACATGGTATTAAACATTTTTTCTAAATTCACTTTTAATATATATGATTTACTTTATATTTTGGAAATAAATTTATGTTTAAAATTATCATGTCACATTTAAATAAACGTCATGTCATCATTTTTTTAGCCATGTCATATTTTTTTAATGAGATGTAAATATTTTTTCTAAACTCATTGCTATTTTAATATATATGATTTAATTTATTTTTTAAAATACATTTATGTTTAAAATTATCATGTCATATTTGATTAATTTAGTTTTTAAAAATAAATTTATATTTCAAAAAATTATCATGTCACATTTGACTACCCTTCATGTTATAATTTTTTTACTTATGACATATTTTATAATGATATGTTATATTTTTTTTAAAACTCATTTCTCAAATGATTTGGCAAAGTATATTTTAAAAAGTAACATTTAATATATAAAATATTATATCAAATTCCACTATACATAACTAACTTAAAGAATAAATACTAAATATATAGGAATGTTAAAATAGATATTAGTATTATAAAATATAATATTTAAAATTCAGATTTTTATTAATCAATTTGAATAATTTTTATTTGAAAATAAATAAATTAAATATATTAATCAATTTGAATAATTTTTATTTGAAAATAAATAAATTAAATATATTAATACATCTAGTAAGTTAATAAATTATAACATTTTTAATTTACATTTTTATTTTACATATTATATTTATGAATATTATTAAATCTAATATATAAAATTCAAATATTTATTAATATATTTAAATAACTTTTTTAGCTAAAAATAACTAAGTATAAATTTACATCTAACAATTTAAAGTTTTGTATTTGTATTTATATTATGAATATTTTATAAAATAAATATCATTTAAAAATATATTAATAATGATTTAATATTTATTAAAAATTTAAAAACTAGAAATTATTTTAATAAATTCACAAAAATAAAATATAATAAAATATTATAATTAAATAACTCAACACATAGCGGATCAATTTCTATTTAGTTTTATTTAAATGTAATACTAAGTCATAATATTATATATATAGATCCTATAAGTGGTTTGTTGTCTGCCGGCAACAGTATTTGCAATAGATCGATCAGATTCTTCTATTTCAAAATTCAAAATCATTATTGTTGCTAATGAAGTGTGTAAACTTCTAACCAACAGATCAAATTCTTGTACTTTTTGACATCAGTCAACTTCTTGTATTACGTATCATATTAATAATACTGAAAAGAGTCAAGTGCAAAAAAATACATCTAATATAAAATCTTATGAAATACTATGACATTTGGATATTAGGCCGATTATTTTCATTTTCGAGATTTTTAAAGGTGGTCAAAAATCTATTCAATTATTTTTATATTTTGGTATAGTTTTGATTCAAAAATATTTAGGTTTCGTAGATTCAGATATTAGATTGAAAAACTAACGAAACACCAAAATTTTTTTGTTATTATTTAATATGGATATTTTCACATGAATTATATATATAGGTTATATTTTTGAAATAATTATAAATTTTTTAGATATTTTGATAATTTTTTTCAAAAATGATTATTATATTTGGATTAAAAATGTTACTGTGTATTTGGGTTATACGAAGTCTATATATAATTAATATTATTGGGTATATAATCATACTTTGGGTATTTTGATTATCCATTCGATTTTTGGTTCTAAATCTACTTCGAAATCTTGGATATAGAAAGTTTAATCCGTTCAGGTGTTTTTTGTGGGTTTTGTTTAGTTCGATACCTTTTTTTTTGTTCGATTTTGCTTTGGTTATTTCAGTTTAAATTTTTTTTCTAAAGATAGAAATACTTAAATATCACTAAAAAGTATTTATTCTAAAATATTACTAGGTTTTTTGCAAAAAAATACCATTAACACTTTTTTCTCTAAAAACCCAACAAAATATAATTTAAATATTTGTGGTTCACATTTAGTATTTTGGATATGAATTTTATTTTTTAGAATTTACAATTTAGTTTTAGAATTTAGGTTTTGAGGATTTCAATTTTTACTTTATAGTATTTTAGGGAAAAGGTTTTAAGTACTGTTTTGAGAAAAATTTAACAAATAATATTTTTGACATAAATTTTTTTTTTTTGATAATTTTTGAAAAATCTCTATATTTTTATGTTGAGAATAAAATAAAAACAATTGCATTAAAAAGACACCAAAACTTGAAATCATGTGAATATCTTAAAAGACCAAATAAGGCCGACTCACCACATAACAACTAAGGTTAACCTTAATTGTTAAGTAACCACTTAAAAAAAATTCCTCCTTTTTCATATTAAATATCGTTTAAATATTTTTAACATATTAAATTTGTTTATTATATACTCTATTAATATACTATATAATTACATTTCTCTTTTAACACATTAATTTAGAAGCATTAAAGCTAAACTTTATTTAAAAATCTACTTTTAAATCTAAAGCAACATTTAAATTAAAATAAAAATATTAAAATGTCATTTAGTCTACAAAAACAAAAACAACACAAAAACCATTATGACCAAATTTTTCAAAAATACTACGAAAATACCATCGTCTTCATTGCACACAACCACCATTGTCGTGGTTGTTGGGAGCTCTTAATTCCATCGACACACCCACCTTTATACCTGTATTCCTTCATCAAATCTCATTCATCTCAACCTCTTTCATTTTCTCTCTCATTTTCTTCCAATTTCTCTCTTCACTCTACATTCAAAAGCTTCCAACTTTGCAAACATTCATCATTATCCGTTAAATCAAGCTTCTGGGAGTTTATATCGGTGATCATTTAAGTCGCGTAGCTAAAAAACCAAGATCGAAGGTTAGTTTTCGTGTTTTTCTTTCGGTAATTTTTCAGTTCATATAGTTACGAGAAGTCTGCTTTGTAAATATATTACAAAGCAGACTTCTCTAGCAGACTTCTCGAAGTCTTCTTTGTAAGTATATTACAAAGCAGACTTCTCCGAGAAGTCTGCTTTGATAGGAATAAACATTGCTTTGGAGAGAAAAACATTTTATTCCTAACAAAGCAGACTTCTCCGAGAAGTCTGCGACGTTTATTCCGATCAAAGCAGACTTCTCCGAGAAGTCTGCTTTGATAGGAATAAACGTCGCAGACTGCGAGAAGTCTGCTTTGTCGAGAAAAACATTTTATTCCTATCAAAGCAGGCTTCTCCGAGAAGTCTGACGTTTATTCGATCAGCAGACTTCTCGAGAATGCTTTGATAGGAATAAAAAGAGAAAAACATTTTATTCATCGCAGACTTCCGAGAAGTCTGCTTTGGCGAGAAAAACAATTTATTCTGTCAAAGCAAACTTCTCCAAGAAGTCTGCGACGTTTATTCGATCAAAGCAGACTTCTCCGAGAAGTCTGCTTTGATCGGAATAAAAATTGCTTTGGAGAGAAAACATTTTATTCCTATCAAAAGACTTCTCAGAAAAACATTTTATTCTATCAGCGGACTTCTTGGAAGTCTGCGATGTTTATTCGATCAGCGACTTTCGCTGATCGAATAAAATTTCTTTGGAGTTTATTCCTATTAAAGCAGACTTCTCGAGAAACGTTATTCGATCAGCAGACTTCTTGATCGGAATAAAAATTGCTTTGGAGAGAAAAACATTTTATTCCTATCAAAGGAGACTTCTCCGAGAAGTCTGCTTTGGCGAGAAAAACATTTTCTTCCTATCAAAGCAGACTTCTTGGAGAAGTCTGCGATGTTTATTCCGATCAAAGCAGACTTCTCCGAGAAGTCTGCTTTGATCGGAATAAAAATTTCTTTGGAGAGAAAAACATTTTATTCCTATTAAAGCAGATTCTCCGAGAAGTCTGCCACGTTTATTCCGATCAAAGCAGACTTCTCCGAGAAGTCTGCTTTGATCGAATAAAAATTGCTTTGGAGAGAAAAACATTTTATTCCTATCAAAGCAGATTTCTCCGAGAAGTCAGCGACGTTTATTCCGATCAAAGCAGACTTCTCCGAGAAGTCTGCTTTGATAGGAATAACGTCGCAGACTGCGAGAAGTCTGCTTTGGCGAAAAACAGTTTATTCCTATCAGCAGACTTCTCGAGAATGCTTTGATCGAATAACGTCAATTTCGGAGAAGTCTGCTTTGATAGGAATAAACTGTTTTTCTCGCCAAAGCAATTTTTATTCCTATCGAAGCAGACTTCTCCGAGAAGTCTGCGATGTTTATTCCGATTAAAGCAGACTTCTCCGAGAATGTTGGACTTGAACAAACCCATCAATGGAGTAAGCAAAGTCTGGTAGAGCAAAATAAATCCAAATCTGAAAAACTTGAACAAACCCATCAATGGAGTAAGCAGACCTACCCAAGTCCTTATCTCTTATGGATAAAATTAGCTTTTTAAAAGCTACTCTGCCCCATGGGTAGCTCTCGAATGCAGCGAGATTCATCACCAGTCTAGCATAGTTGACATTGGTGGATGCTCTACGATCACGAGCGTCAATAAAAGTCGCGAAAATGACCAAATATCCTAACCTAATCCTATCATCACGAGACCAAGAACTACAATTTGAACAAGCCTCGACCAAATTCCGAATGCTAGGGCCTTCAGAAATACGAACCCCAATCTTCTTCCAGAATAACCTCATCTCCATCGTGACTTCAATATCTGGCTCTTTAGCTAAATTGTCATCATATTTGCAGTTAAACCCAGTTAAATGCTCGAACTCATTAAGGGAGAACCTTACCGGATTATCACCAACCAAACACCAAATCTCGTATTTGGCAGTAGTTAGAAGCTGGAAGGTGAGCATGTGGTGCACAAGCCTAGAAGCCCATGCGAAATCCAACTTGTAGAATTTCAGGCATACACCGAGGGGAGAACTGCATAAGTACTCCCATTCATCAGCATGGAGCGCAGCCTCAAGTGCAAACATGAGCTCAGCATCGCAAGAATGATATCCGATGCTTTTCTGTGGGGGTGGCTCAGTGTTTTTTGTAAAGAGGCGAATTGGGAGACTATCTTTCTGCATTTTCAATACTGCAATCACAAAAAATAGTTAAACAGAATAATACATTGTTGTGCATAATACAAAAAATAAGACTTCTCGAGAGAAGTCTGCTTTACAAAAAATGTGAAGCAGACTTCTCGAGAGAAGTCTGCTTTGAACAAAAAATGTGAAGCAGACTTCTCGAGAGAAGTCTGCTTTGAACAAAAAACTGTGAAGCAGACTTCTCGAGAGAAGTCTGCTTTGAACAAAAAATGTGAAGCAGACTTCTCGAGAGAAGTCTGCTTTGAACAAAAATGCAACAAAATAAACCGCGAAAGCAAGCACAATCCAGAAATCACAGAAAAATGCAACAAAATAAACCGCGAAAGCAAGCACAATCCAGAAATCACAGAAAAATGCAATAAAATAACCGTCAAAATAACCATCCACGCAAAAACAGTCCCCGAAACCAGTTAAAAATATCAGTGAGACAGTTAAAAATCTTCAGAAAATCTATGAAATGAAAATCACATACCTTTGACGGTGGGGATTCTATTCGCAGTAATTTCTGGAAAAAAAGTTCAAATATCACAGTAATTTCTGAAAAAAAAATTTCTAAAAAAAAATTCAAAACCATTTTCGAAGTGTTTCTTACCGCGAAAAGGGTTGCACCGTAAGGGACTCCGAAGCGTCAGAATATCTATGAAGGGGAAACAAAAAATGTCAAACATCAACTATAAACCGTCAAACATCAATTGAAACATGCAAATCTATGAATGGAAAACAAAAAACTGTCAAACATCAACTGAAACATGCAGATCTATGAATGGAAAACAAAAAACTATAAAACATCAACTGAAATATGCAGATCTACTCATACCGTCGCGGGGGAACGAGAGGGCGTCGGGGGAAAAGAGAAATACAAACAAAAACTTACACCTTACCGCGGGGCAAGAGAAAAAGAGGCGGCGACAAGAGATAAATATGAGGGCAAGATAAACCGAAAACCTTACCGAGAGAGGTATGACGGAGAGAACGAAGAAAACCTTACAGCGGTAACGAGAAAGCTGGTGAACGGTGAGAAAGACGGCGACAGAGTAAGTGGCGGCGAGAGAGAGAACCAAGTTTTTTTGTTTCGGCTCGAAAATAAGTGGTAAATTATTAGGGTTTTGGCTTATATACTTGTGGTAAAAATCGGTTAGATTAAACTGTCAAATCACTAATTCCCGGTTTGCGCAGACTTCTAGATGTCTGCTTTGTAAAAACAAAATACAAAGCAGACTTCTCGAAGTCTTCTTTGTAAAAAAAATACAAAGCAGACTTCTCGAAGTCTGCTTTGTATTTTTACATTACTCTAAACTCTAAATTGAAGAAAACCAGTTTAGTTATATTTAATTTCCGGTTTGTGCAGACTTCTCGAGAAGTCTGCTTTGTTAAATCTACAAACAACATCTCGAGAAGTCTGCGTAACCCTAAACCCTAAATAATAAAATTCACTAAATGTGCGAAAGTTTTGTTAAAAATTGGATGAATATGTTGAAGATAGTTAAGTAAATGCAAAACTCAAACAATTTTCCTATAAAAATTTGTAAATCTAAATTTTCAAATTTATCACATGATATTTCAAATTCTAGCATGAATTCTCTACACAAACATCAACTATTAACCCACAACACATAACAACAAAAACTAGCAAATCTTTTATACCATTAGATCGAATCTAATCTCCTTATTTTTGAATTCATTATAACTTTTACGTGCTTTTAATATGTATATAAATTATGTTAATAGCAATTTTAATTTTTTTAAATATTTCAAAATTTTTATTTGATTTATGTAATTTATTTACAAAGTAGACTTCATGAAGTCTGTTTCAGCCGGAATAAACTGTTTTTCTCACCAAAGCAGACTTCGGGAAGTCTGCTTCAGCCAGAATAAACTGTTTTTCCTACCAAAGCAGACTTCTCGGAGAAGTCTGCTTCAGCCGGAATAAACTGTTTTTCCTACCAAAGCATACTTCTCGGAGAAGTCTGCTTCAGCCGGAATAAATTGTTTTTCCTACCAAAGCAGACTTCTCGGAGAAGTCTGCTTCATCCGGAATAAACTGTTTTTCCTACCAAAGCAGACTTCTCGGAGAAGTCTGCTTCATCCGGAATAAACTGTTTTTCCTACCAAAGCAGACTTCTCCGAGAAGTCTGCTTCAGTCGGAATAAACTGTTTTTCTTACCAAAGCAGACTTCTCCGAGAAGTCTGCTTTGATAACAAAAAAACACGCAGGGACTAAAACGTAATTGACATTTCGATATTATTTTTTAGTCCAAAGGAGTGTTCAGTAATTTCTCCACCCCTATAGGTTAGTTTTGCAAAAAAAATGTGTAAATTGTCAAACTTGCATTTGAAGTCAAGTTTTAGGTCATTTTTAGCAATTCCCCCTAGATTTATTTATAGTCGATCTCATGTGACCGATTTCGGGCTATTCCGAAGTCAAAGTGTTCTAAACCTATTTTTACTTAACCATTTTTCCTGAAATTAAACATGTTTGTTAGTCATAATATATAATCCCTTCTAAAACACTTTTAACCTAAGTTTGATACAAGTTTTATTCGTATAAAGTAATTACATATGATATTAAAAGATTGGCCTATCTAGAAAACAATATTTAACCTCTAGCTTTACCTTGAACCAAATTGAAAGAAACCTTAGAGGGAGAGTGAGTAGATTTTAGAGTTTGTGTATTATTGGTAATATAACCATTGATAGAACAATGACCACATTCAAATGGCAAAGAATTAGGTGTTATAGGCGTGAAGCTTTGTGGATACATGCATGTTGTGTCGATGATATCACATGTAGCATGTCCATCAGAATCGGTGGGTAAAGTTGGAATACCTAAGAGAAACCAACCATCATGTAATGGTGGGAGTAGACGAGGAACATGAAGTTTGGATAGAATCATCTCATCAAAAAGCAAGGAGACATGTTAGTGGGATAAAAACATCACAACTTGTGAAAGGATTGTTCTACTTCTATATCAAATAATTGCAATCTTTTCTTGACATTCGAATAGCTGAGAACAAAATACACTTACAACATCTCTAAGCAATAACATTATCGTAACCAATATGATCATCTTAACAAAGACAACTACAAATTTTAAGCAATCATATGTTGGAGGGGTGTTGTATATGTAGAATTTCTAAAAACATTTTTCCATATACTACCAAAAAACATTCTACTATCACATGAAAAAAAATCGGTAGAAAAATGCATTTCTAACCTATTTTTTACCACCAAAATTTTGTGAAAAATTGTTTGTTGGAATTTCAAAAATTTTGACCAAAAGTTTTGTCAAAACCATAAAAAATATCGGTGAAAAAATAGTCGGAATATTTCCAATGAATTTTCGACGAAATTATGATGAAATACTTCCAAAGGATTGTCGGCAAAACATATATACTTGATGCATGAGTACAATTAACCTTATGAACCACAATTGTAATCATATAGTTTCAAGAAAATTATTCCTAGGAACGAGGTCATAAGATTATCTTGCTCAATGTACCTATGCAGCAAGACAGAATGTCTAAGTCCAACATTCATCTCGCTTTAAAACAGAATAAAAACAAATAATTTGGGAAAGAAATAAGGGGAAGTTTTGATAAATATCTTAAATATACAAAAAATGTAATGATTTAAATTTTGAAAACTACACTTTCTAAAAATGTAAAACAATACTCAAATGCCTTTATTTAGTTTTAGCTAATTATTATTTAGATTAATAAAATTTAGATCCTATCATTCAATTTCCTAAGTAATATATAATTAAAATAAAACATTAAACGCGTCACTAATTTTAAATTAAATAAAAAAATTATATATTATATTTTTATTTAGTAATTATATAAGTTCTTACTAAAAATAACTTAATATGTTATTTTCATCGAGTATTTAATTTTTTGGTAGAGTTAGATGTTTCTATCAAATTAACTTTGATTGGTTGATTTTTAAGAAATTGAAAAATTTTAAATGGTTTCTTATTTTTATTTCCATTCAGTGAAACATTTTTGGTAACTTATATAATTTTTTATTGATTTTTTTTTATAAAACTGACTTGTTTGAACTATCATTTTATGTTTTATGTCTTCCAATTAATTCAAACTTCTGTAGTTTTTTTTAAAGCACCTGAATTTTTGTATTACTTGATTTTGTAAAGTCGATTTATTATAAGTTTTGATTTATTTTTCTGTTCATTACCATATGTCTCTCAATTTGTTTATTTCTGATAGACTTCCTTATCTTCTATTGAATTTTTGATAAATTTAAGTTGTTCGAACTATCCGACTTATATTTTACACTGACTGATATAAATTTTCTATTTTGTTCTACTTAGATTGAAAAAAATCAACATATATTTTGATCGGTTAGTTTTTATAAAATCAAGTTATTAGAATTGTTAATCTAGTTTTTGCATAGATATGAATTTTCATTTTCGTTGGCTTATTTTTTCATGATATCCTTATGCCACTATTAATTAGCTTTTTGTAAAGATTGACTTGTTTACTATCGATTATATTTTTGTATATCAAAAATAACTTATTTTGTTTGAACTGTAGATTTTTACAGAATTATTTATTACTTTTTAATCAATAAATAACTTTTTCAGAATATTCCAACGATCGTAATGTTTTATATCAATAATCAATTTCTTGAATCATTTAAGTAATTATCAAGGGTTAAACAGTCATTATTTTTTAAAAATAGATTATATTTCAAATTCATAAATATTTACCTTCGATTGTAAATATAAAAATTAGGGTTCACCATCAAACTTTCTCAAAATATAATTGAAGTATCCAAGAATGAAAAATTTTGTTTTTTCCCTAGGGCACATATTAATTTTCTTTGAAGAACTACTAGCTCATTTTTTTTACCATTTTATATGAAGTTGGAGAAACTATCTTACCATAAAATATTTTATGTTTCGAAGACAGAATCTTTTTGAGCATTTTATGGTTCTCATACATATATGTCTTAGCTTAAGTCAGTGTGTGTTTAAGGATTTGCTATATTCTCTATTAATTTGATTTTATACACATTTATTGGATATTCTAAGTTTACAAATTTATCAAAGGAAGAAAACAAAAAGAAGAGAACAAGCGTGGGTTTGGGGGGGAGAAAGTGGGGAAAAAGTGCAAAACCCTAGAAAATGGAATTAAGCTAAGCATGCCATTCCATGACAATGACAACTCTCTGTATATTCCTTACATAAAATAATATATTCTTTTGTTTTGTGAGCTTCTTTCCTTTTCAATAAGTTTTCGAGGTTGAGTTTGGTCGAAATCCATCTGAATACTTTTCTTTTCAAAAAAGCCAATTTAGTTTAATAGTTAACAAACAATATACATAATCTACGAGACACTTATGGTGGGAGTGGTATTTCAAGATTAGAATATCTCTTCTTGTGAAATTGTATTTAGGTGCAAAATTAAAATTTTCATATATATACTAGATTTATATTCGCATCATACGCAAGAGTAAAATAATTATTGAATAAATATATTATAGTTTTAGTTATAAATTTATTATATTTATTTACGAAATATTATTAGTTGAGAATTAAAATCCGATTATGTCTATCAAAAATATTAGAAACTATCATTTTTTACTTAAATAACAAATATTTATGTTTTAAAATATTAATTTTATAATATATGCTAACATGTTATGATTGACTATTAATTATTTATAAATTTTTGTATGTATAATTTAAGAAAATAAAAAGATTATTTTTCGAAATAAATAGTTTTTTATTTACTTTAATAAAATATATTGATTTTCTAAGGAAATTAAAATTAATGGTATATTATTCTAATAATTTAAATTTATTTATATGTTTATTTGAAATTCATTAGTGTGATATCACATCATCATGAAACTATTGTAAATAACATGTTATAATAAGATTATTTTCTAAAAATATTTTTCAAATAATATATTAGGAATATGGATTTTTAAATTTAATATAAGTGTACAATCATACACAATAGTACTAAGTGGTTCTTGATCTAGTGGTTTCTAATGAAATTGTATTTAGTTCATTTCTGTTTACAAAAATTATTTACATCTTAAATGTAGTATTATCAAATGGTGGTGTCAATACTGGAAGAGTTATGAGTCAAAAATCTAGAACTTATAAGGTTTTAACAAGAAAACTATAAACAATAGTAGTTGAATCTACAAATAACAAATCAAAGTAGAAACATATGAGAATAGAATAAAGGTAGGTCGAAAATATGGTTTATGTGATTATATTTGAAAGGTTTTTCTTTAAGAAATTGATGTTTTGCGCAAGAAAGATCTATCTTCCTTCGATCATGGGTTGGAATGGCCATGACCGCGGTCAAAGTGACCACGACTGCGGTCGAAGTGACCACGACCGCGGTCGAAGTGACCACGACCGCGGTCGAAGTGACCATGACCACGGTCGAAGTGACCACGACCGCGGTCGAAGTGGCCACGACCACGGTCGAAAAAGCACACGACCGTGGGGAAAGATTTCATCATATTTTTCTAATTTTGTTGTTTGATTGACAAAAATCCATCTTCATATCAAAGTTAAATCTTTGCATTTTTTTATCACTGCGGTATAAGCATTATATTACACGACTTGTCAGAAGATACGCAATGTATCTTCGAACCAGTGTTGTATTGAAGTACTTATATATGTGAAGGTAGTATTGCTTTTCCTTGCTTGTTTGGCTAGCATGTTCGCTTGAGTGTTATTCTTCCTTGCTTGGTAGATGAGTTTGAAGTTTGGATATAGCTGTCGGAGTGCTTTGAATTCTTCTACTTCTGCCGAGAATGCCGGCTATCCTTCTGGGTTGTTAATTAATTTGATTAAGTCTGTAGAATCCGTATAGAACCACTAGCAGAATCTATGTCGTCTGTGAAGGCTAACCATTGCCCATCTTAGGCTTAGAAAATCCGAATGTAGCGGTGTTTGTCCTCTGAATGTGCCTCTCATTACTAGTAGATCACATGTTCTGTCTTTCAGCTTGAGAATCCATCCCACTCCTAATGTTGGTTCTCCCTCTGTCCATAAGCCATCGACGAAGCAGGCTATCGGTGGGAGATTCTGATTTGCCTCGACAGCCACCTTTACATCCTCCATACTTTGTACCCTCGTGGCTATTTGCCATTTTCTACTTTCCCCTCGAGCCTTCTCCAGAATCTCTATGGTAGTGCGGTCTATGTTATTGTAGATTTTGTCATTTCGTGCTTTCCAGATGAACCATAGAATTCATGGGAAGGTGCTCCAGTCGGACTCCTTTTGATTCCTCTCCATCATTCGCCAGAGGAGAAAATCCTGATTTCTGAAGAGGCTGTTCAGGGGGAATACGGTCGGTTCCGATGGGATGAGTGATAGCGTCCATGTTTGACGAGCCAGTTGGTAGAGGAATAGGGCATGATTGATGCATTCGTTATCATAACCAAAGACCTCGCACGTTGGCTCGCGTCTAACATGGCGGTAATGTAAGCTCCCGTGGGTAGCTATTGCTCCCGAGAGAGATTGCCAGAGGAAGATTTGGATTTTCCTCGGAATTTTTAGTTTCCAAACTCCTACTTTTAGTGGGGTCAATGATGGTCACTGTAATGCGAGGTTCAGGGTCGGGCCACCCAATTTCCACTTCTGGAGGGTATCATAACCCGATTTGACTATGTACTCCTACTCTTTTGTGAAGTGCCAACATAATTTACTGTGTTCCTCCCATGTATTTGGGGTTAACCTTATGTCTTCAAGCCAGAAGATCTTTCTCAGTTCTGGTATGTTCCAGCGGCCTGTTCTTGGTTGAATAAGATCAATTACCTTTACGTTAGGGAATCAATGATGGTTGATATTGTTCGGGCTTCGCAGAACTATGTCTGGGATCCAATGGTTCGTCCATATGTTATCCTGGGAGGGGTTTCCCAGGATCTTCCTTGCGCCTCTTCGTATTAGATCAATGACAGACCAAATGCTTCTCCATCCGTAAAATGCGCGGTATGGTTTGTTAGCCTAGAAAACGTGCGATTCCTTGAAGTACCTGCCTTTCAAAACTCTGGTCACCAGAGACATGGGGCCTCTCTCTATCTGCCACAGTTGTTTTGCTAGTAGGGATTTATTGAAATTTTCCAACCTTTTGAAGCCGATGCCCCCATCTGCTTTAACATAGTGTTTCCCATGGTGATGAGGTCATCGGCACAACCCCCAGCTAACTGCCCGGCCCGGCCGGCCCAAGAAACACAAAAGCGGCCAAATACACGCAAAAGGATACATGGGTGTATCTCATGAATCCAAGCTTAACCAAGAAGCTGCCAACCAAGACCAAACATGGCCTATAATCCTGACTCACAGAGGACACGCGGCGACATGCAGCTCACCCAAAACAAGGCCAGATCAAGTCATGCACCACACATCAAATTGGAGATTTCGAAACTTACCATATTTGGAACTTTCCTTATACGAAAGTCTCCAAACGTTTCTTTGGAGACCAGGAGAGTTTTTGGTACTTCTAGGAGCTCCCTTAAGCACTTCTAGAAGCTCAAACACGCCTTGGACCAAACGGGTCCATCCGTGCCTTCAAATGAACCGATTGGAGCCGTTTATGGCAAGTGAGATGGCCAACTGATTTAATCACTTGCAAACCAAAACATGGCGTCCAGAAGATATTATTAAGGCCCTAAGGAAGCTCCAAAATAAACCTACCATGCACCAGCCACCAAAGGATCAGGCGAATCCTTTTCCTCCAAGACTTGCCATATATGGACCGAAGTGCACTTAATGTGTTCAGATTGCAATATCTCTATTCCTTGTAACTTGGGCACGTATTGAAGATTTTCCAAAGCATCCAGGATGTACCTAGACACCTTACATTCGCCCCAAAGCTCTCAAGATTCAAGCATATACACTTTCTTTGTTGGCCAAACTAGACATTAATGGCCAACAACCATATATTTTAAATATATGATTTCCTTTTCTCTTTTTTAGGTTTAGGACCATTGCTAAGAGCACTATATAAGCTCAGCACGACCTCATTGTAAAGATAGAACACCATTGAAATTAAATTTGAATACAAAGTATTTTCTTCAAAGCCTTGTCTTTGAGTCTTGTTCTTGTTATTTAGAAATAAAGTGTGTGATTCACTTCCTTTCTATTGAAGCCACGGTCAGGATAGTTTGAGAGATTCAAACTCCCTTGGTTCACCTTTGATCATGTGATTCGATCAAAACCTCCTCCTTTTAGTTCCCTTGCCCGTTTAAGCCAAGAGAGATTATCGGTCTTGCGAGTCACGACCATACCACTTATGAGATTGATATTCAATCTTACATCATTTGGTATCAGAGCTAAAAGCTCCTATCCCAGGTTGTGCTCATTCAACCTTTATCTTTTATCTTTTCTGATTTTATTTTGTATTTTGTTATTTACATCTTATTGAAAACAAAAAAAAACAAATATTTGTTCTTATTCTTCATTTGCATTGTTTCTTGTTGATTCTTGTTGATTCTTTTTGTCTCCTCTCATTTAAATCTAAAACCAAATCAAAAATTTGCATTTCATATTTGCTTAAGTTCGTCCAATTAAGAGAAAAAAATCCAAAAATATAAACATCACTTCATTTTGTTATTTTCCAATTTAGTTGCTAGTTAAGTTTTTTTTTTTTTAAAAGAGAAGATTTATATAATATTCTTATTATTTTTCGTCCTAATTTAATACCAAAAAAATATTGTCTTTTAATTTGTTTTTAAATTAGTTGCCAAAAGTGACAAAAAACCATAAAAATGTTTTCTTGTGTTGATTTCCTTTTGATAACTTGTGTGTTAATATCAAATATTCACTCAAGTCTAGTTTCCTTATTTGTGTATTTTGACTTAAATATATCTTCTTCCTTGTGCAAGGTACAAAATTAAAATATGAAGTATTATGAGGAAGAAAGTCCTTACCAATTCTTTGAAGAAAATTATTGTGTTGAATGGCACCAATACTTGTCCGATGTAGATGATTCCTATGGATATGAGACATGGCATGAAGACTATTCAGAATATGATTTTGAAAATGAAACAGGAGTTGAAGATCTCGAGCCAGAGCCACCAGACTACTATTCCACTGATAGAAGCTGGCCAAAGACAATCACACCTTGCCACTTCGTTGTGTCAAGCCAAGTGCCAACCTACACCACTCCAACTAGATCAAGGAATCGGATTAGTAAGGTATATATTTACAATTCCAAATCTCTAACCTTTTCAGGGTATAACAAGGACCCAGATGAATACCTCCGATGGGAAACCAACATGAAATAATGGCTGCGCTCAAACAACGTCCCCAAAGAAGAGAACCTTTTTGATATTAATAAAGTAGAACTTTCTTCCAACAAGTTTTCTCTCTAAGAATCTTGTGCGCTTAGAATCTAGTTGAGACCAGCCCTCCTAGCTCTAAGTTTGTGATTTATCACAAGGTTCATCACCCCTTGTGTGGTTCACTTCACCTTTCCATCGAATACCAACCCAAAAACCTCTATCCAAGAAGTCTAAGGTCGAGTTTCTCACCTAACCTTCTCCAAACAGCCCACGTGCATATAAGCCTTGAATCGAGGCTTGTATCACATGAGATCTAGTGTATTCCCCTTCCTGATTTTCCGGAGCCCCACCAGAAGTTGCTAAATATGTTGTTGAGCTTTTTACATAGTGACTTTGGGAAGAGAAAGCACGACATTGCGTATGTCGGTATTGCCATAGCCACGAATTTAATCATGATTTCCTTGCCTCCTCGCGATAGTAGTTTTGATGACCACCCGTTTATTATTTTTTGGATACGCTCCCTGACGTATGCAAATATTTGGGCCTTTGAGCCCTTCAGATTTTCGAGTAATCCTAGATATTTCCCAACCCCACCGTCCCTGTGGATTCTCATTTTATCCTTGATGATTGATTGTGTTATATCTGGTACCTTCTTGCCAAAAAGAATGGAGGATTTGTCATAGTTTATTTGTTATCCCGAATCCTTACAGTTAGGCATCCAATTTGTTGGAGAGTGTCTCACACTGTTCAGCGGAGGCCTTGCAAAAGCAAAGGCTATCATCGGCAAAGAGTAGATGTGAGATTGGTGGGCTTGCAGGCGCCAGCCGAATGCCATTAATGGTTTTTGCTGTTTCAGCCTCGTTCAGGTTCGCTATTAATACCTTGGTACATAGAATGAATATATATGGGGATAGGGGTTCACCCCGGCGGAGCCCTCGGTGCGGAGCTATGTGTCCCTTTGTATCTCCATTTATTAGCACCTGGTATGTTACTGTTTTAACACATACCATTATCCAGTCTATCCATTTTTTCGTGAATCCTAACCTTTCCATCAATGCCGATAAGAACTCCCACTCTACTTTGTCGTAGGCTTTGTTCATATCAGTGTTGATCGTCAGGTATCCTGACTGATAGTTTGGCTTAGACCGTAGAGCGTGGAAAACTTCCTGTGCAATAAAGATGTTATTGAGATCATTCGCCCAACAACGAAAGCTGATTGGATTTCTGATATTAAGGCCGGTAAGTTTTCTTTCATTCTGTTGCATAGTACTTTCGATATTATTTTGTAGCACACATTGCATAGGCTGATGGGGCGGAATTCGGTCATTTGTCTTGGTTTATCTTTTTTGAAGATCAAACATATATTTGTCACATTTAATGTTGGGTCCAGTCTATCGTTGACCATGAAATCTTGTGTCATTTCTACCAAGTGGTCTCCCAAGGTGTCTCAGAATGTTTGGTAGAATAGTGTGGTCATTTCATCTGGCCCGGAGACCTTTTCTGGGTGCATTGAGAATACAACTTCTTTTACCTCTTCCTTCGATAATGGCCTGACCAGCTTGTCGTTCATTTCCGAGATTATCTTGGGAGATAGGTGAGTTAAAGTGGTCCCCATATCTGTGTCGGTTGAAGACGTGAACAGGTCAGTGAAGTATCCCATCACTACCTTTTCAATTTTTAACTCTTTTTGTACCCAGGTCCCGTTTTTGTCCATCAGACCCAATATTCGGTTCCTTGCTCTCCGTTAATTGGTGGAGACGTGGAATAATTTGGTATTTTGGTTCCTTTACTTGAGCCACAACACCCGACTTTTTTGTTGTCAGAAGATTTCCTCATCGTTTATGGCTCCACATAGTTTTTGTTTTAGGGTAAATAATTCTTCCATAGTCGTTCTGTCGACGGATTGGGCTCTTTCGAGTTCCTCTTTGTGGTCATTTATGGCCTTGGCTAAGTCTAGGTTTTCCTTGCGCCTCCATCGGGATATAGATGACCGGCATTTTGAGATCCGGTCAATGATTGAAGGTTTCTCCGTATCGCTGCTTTGCATCCAGGCCTGCTTCACCACTTTTCCAAAGTTAGCTTTCGTTAGCCATCGCTTGTCGAATCAAAAGCAAGGCTTTCTCTTTTCCGCATGTGCTTGGATTTAGATCGGTCGGTGATCAGATCCACAGAAGCGTAGGTAATCTACCTTCGTGCGATGGAAGGTGGTGTGCCACGTTTCATTACCCAACACTCTATCAAGACGGCATTGTACTACAGATCCACCTCTGATGCCATACCATGACATGATGTTCCTCCTGAATGGGAAATCAGATATTCCAAAATTGTCTTGCATATTTTTGAAGTCCTGAAAATTTTTCTCCGGGCGGATTCTACCGCCCGATTTCTCGTAATTTCCATTAATCTCATTGAAATCCCCTACCATTAACCTTGTTCATGTTCTGTTTAGACTTATTCTGGTGAGTCGTTCCCAAACATTGTTTCGTAGGCGCACAACAGTATCTCTGTAAACGAACGATATGAAAACTTTATTATCACCAATTATAGCCATTACATCGATGATATTTTTATTAGAAAATAAGACTTGAACATCAAACTTGACTAGAGCCATCAAGGCCAAGCCTCCGCTATGGCCTGATGGTTCCACCGTAAACAAAAAATCATAACCTATGTGAGTTTGCATATCTTGTATGAAGCTCCTAATGCGTTTTGTTTCCATGAGAAAAAGTAGCCTTGGGAACAATGTTTTTCATAATTCCCATAATCGCCGAACTGCTAGGTAGCTCCCCGCTCCCTAGCAGTTCCAACTAAGTAGCATTATGCATCCTCCGGTGGTCTCTCCTTGACCACCGAATCCTTTGGTTCCTCAGCTTTTTCTCTCTTTGGAGGGTCCGTCTCTGAGGTAGACGTAATTTTTCTTTTCTCATTCATCTGTGCCGAGATGTGCGCGTTGGTCTCCCCGAAGTACATGATGGAGTTTTTCCTCACTTTTGATATGCGGAATGGACTCCTCCCAATTTTTTTCCTTACTTGTAGGGCCTTCGATATCCTGTCATTCTATTTCTTGGGTTCCTTCCCTGTGCTTCGGATTCCCCTATCTGCAAGGATCTCTCTCATGGGGGATATGATACCCTTAGGATTGACTCCACCCCTTGCTTCCACCTGAAATTAAGGGAGGATGACATTTTCCATTAATCGTGCACTGTGATTAGAAGAGGAAGATCCTCTCATAATTCACATGTTCGCTTGAAGAGCTTCTTACTTTGTGTCCTTGTACCAGGCTGGTCTTTTGCCCTCTTGGGTCCTTTTCCGATCATCTTCGGGTTTGGGGTTCTCGATTCTGTCTAGCACAGGCTGTTTGGTCTGTGGTGTGTCCTCCCTTTTTGGCGCTGGCTTGTCGAATCAGAGGGCCCTCTTTACTGGTGGATGTCTTGCGGTTCTTTTGATTGGTGGCAGTATGGGGGGCTTCCCTTTCACCTTCCACACTCCATTGGAGGTCCTCACGTCAGGCCTCCGGGGGCGGGGTTCTTCTTCTACACGCTGTGGGGGAGGAGGTGGAGGGAGGGTGGCCACCTCAATCCGGATCCCCTTTTTTCTAGGGAAAATGTTTTTCCTCATGGGTAATCCAGAAGCATCGGTCACAAAATTTTGATAGCTTTTCGTAGTCAAAGGTTACCGTGACAATGTCGTCATTCGCAAATTCCAAGTCTCTGGCAAAGGTCAGGGGTTCGTCCACATTTAAGGAAACCATTATTTTCGATTCCTCCACGTCATATTGATGGAGTTCGCCCATGGCGTGGCCGATGTCCACGATCATTTTCTCTGCCCAATAGTGCGTTGGGATTCCCACAATCCTTATCCAGAAGGGGATTGTTGATTGAAAGTCCGGTTTGACATTTGGCACCCACCTTTCGAGAGTGATCATCCACTGGTCGAAATGGTATGGGCGTTTCTCCAGAACATATTTGATATCCTCTTTGGAGTTGAACCGAAACATAAATCCGCCTTGACTCAACTCTTGACCTTGTACCCGACCTTCGCAATTCTAAATGGATGGCAGGCGTATCATGAACGTTCTGACTCTATGCCCCTGCATGGTCATGTTCAGTACCCTTCCTACAAGGGTGGATTCAAACCGCTTGAGGACAACGCAATTGTCAAACGCCCTTATGTTAATGGGCAAGGATTTCTTGATTTGCCCACAGTTTTTGGTAACTAGAAAACCAGAAATTGTCATGATTTCTTGAGGGGTAGAATTTTGGGTGTATTGCTGAATAACCAAATTATACCAGCCCAATACTGAACCAAAACCAAACCCAATCTGCCAAAAAACCAGATGGTTTAATATCAGGACCCGGTTTAAGTCAAAACTGTTGACCAGTCGTGTTATCGCGACAGTGACACAGGAACTGCCGAGCTTCGATTCCGGTATTGATTCAGCTACCGGTAAGTAATTCTGGTGGCGGTTTTCGAGGTGGAATATGTGGGCGATCCGGGGTGTGGCGATGGATACTCCAACGGAATCGAGTATTCCGGTGTGAGGTGAAAGGGAGTACTTTGGGATCGATTGGGGGAGACTCTCGGATTGAAATCCGGAGAGAAAAAGCTCTCGGTACTCGAGAGAAGGAACTCCAGGATGGGTTTGCAGATAAAGGCGAGCAGCCGATGAAGAGAGGGCTTTGTTTTCGGGTGCTTCTCCAGTGACGAAATACAGTCGGTTTTATAATTTTCTTCTCCACTTGAATCACGGGATTCTCATAATGCCACCTTCCAAAAATACCTCGGAGGATTGATTCCTCCTTTCCATAATCAATCCAGCGCGATCTTCTCTGTATATCCCCCAAATTTGCTTCGCGGTTATGGTAACTTGCCGGATTTGGGATGCGTGAAAGGTGGGAGAAAGGAGATTCCCAGAAATCCTCACCGAATCTCTTCGATTTTCTGCCACGGATCTTGCCTGTGCCATTGCTTCCCTCTCCGGCACCGATTTCGGGAAGGGGGCGCTACATTGGGCTCGCCGGAATAGTGGTGGCCCAACCGTTACGATTTTTAAATTTCATAACGGCCCATGTTCTTGAGAGATGATTTTTTCCAACCTCTTAGTTTTTTTATTAGATTATAAATAATGAGTTAATCTTTGCATTATCTTGATGCTAAAATGAGCATAACTCATTGACAGAAAGTCTTTCGTCCATTGCAAATTTCAGAAGATTGTAATTTGTTAAATTTGTTAAATTTGTTAAATTGTTTTCCACTTGACTTCAATAACTTCTAATGATTTCAAAAACTACAAAACAAAAAAAAATCATATTCTTGGAGAAAATTCATAATACATAAATCACAAGTATTAGAAGCCCGATTAAAAACATGTAAAATGACACTTATAATTCAATCTCCAAAGTTCAAATTTTTTTTAAAAAATGCAAAATTCTGTAGAATATGAAACATTGTGTAACAAAAGTTAATAAACAGGCCGAGACCCACATTAGGTATTTCGATCTGGCAAACATAAACATTGGAAATTGCCTTTGTCGTCTGGGAAGTGGATGGATCAATCGCAACTGAGGATTGATCGGTATGAGTTGTTTGCCATGAAATATCAAATGGATACTTCTGTCAGATTTTCAGCTTGATACAAGTAAAGGAAAGACTTGCAATGAATTTAAATTTTCTATAGCTTTTCAACGATCATATTTCTTCATGTTGGATTATTATAAATCTCTAAATACTAATAGGTCTTTGTTTCTGATTAATAAGAATAGAAGCACAAAAAATACGTGATCAATCCATAGTTTTGGCTTTTAATTCGGAATTGAATTTTCCAAAGTATATCATGTTAGAGTTATTTTGAAACCATAACCCTTTCTATTTTTAAAAAAATAATTTCTAACTAAATTTGATCCATATTCTGAACAGAAAAAAAAATGCACACATTATATTTAATTGCTTACTTGGTAAATATAAATTCGATAGATACATAATTTATCTTTTATTTAAAATAATTAAAAAAAAATTATATTGATTATACAAATGAAATAGATAATAAAATTAGAGTATATAAATAAATTTAAAGTATCTCTATATTGGATAGACAATATTACTAAATAGGTAAATAATTATAGATTAGACAAATATTGAACTAAACTAAATTTTTGTTTTATATTTTGTTTGACTAGTTTTTCAAAATCTCTAATATTTTTTATATCGTGTTTGTCTTTTATGTCAAAAATATATTTTATGTCAAAATATTAGAGATTTATATATACTATACTATTAAATATTTGTTTAATGACATTTTTATAAATACTTTAATAAATTATGTATTATATAATATTTGTTTTAATATGTTTTGATGGTGTGACATGTCAAGTATAACACATTTGTAAATCACACGTGAAAATAAATTTTTTTTTTGTTAAAATATTTCTCAATTAATATATTAGATATTCAACCACTCATAAATTTAAAATTACTAAATATATCTACACATTAATTTTTTAATTAACTTTATTCCAAAGTGATCACTTAATATTTGACTAATTAAATAATAACTTTAGCACATTACATTAATTTATACATATGTGACCCTCAGATATATTTTATACTTTATATATATATATATATATATATGCATATTTGCAACAAAAATGACATGTTTTCTTCAAAACAATTTAAAATCTTGAAAAAATCCGATAAAATATTAAAAAATTATAAAAAATACTTTAACTCAGACAAAATACCAAAAATTATTGACTGACATCTACCATAGGTTTCTCATCAAAAACTTTAACATTTTTGGTAGAATTGTGATATATTCTTTATTTTACTATGAATATTACTATATTATGTTAGTATTTCTATATATTTGTAGTTTTTTTTTTGTTGATACATAATAAATCACCCAAATGATGCTTAACACATAAAAAAGTGTTGTATTAACACATAAAAAAGTGTTGTATTAACACATAAAATAACTTTTTTTAATTCTTTATAATACTTATCCTTAAATATTACAAGCAGAAATCTCAATTAAGCTAAAAGATAATTAAGTACGTTACATATAACATATGGAGTTGGAACAAGGTTTTCAACGTTCACAGAAGATAACAGTCACACAACTCCAAGAAAAAGTTATTTGTATTTTCTTCAGTCAAAAGAAGATTTCTATAGTAAGCCGACAAAAATCTCAGAGGCTTTTTGACGACATCAATCCCATCCTCATCTGTTCGTGTTCAAATGTCCGATTCTAAAAGTGACTATCGGAGAAATAAAAAGTAATAGTGATATTGTCATGATTAATTACATTACATAACATCTTTAACCAAAACAAATAAATGGGTGAAACATTAAGTGGTATAGTGATCACACAACTTACACTAAGTGGTGTAGTCATTACACAACTTGTAGGTAAGTTTTAAAAGTATGAAATTCGATTCCATTTTTTTTCGTATAAAAATATTAAATCTTTGTATAAAAATATTGAATTATTTAATATTTTTAATCAAAACAAATAAATGGATGGAACAATAACTGAACTATTGATCGCATCAGTTCTACGTGTATCTCATATGTGTAAAGTTCAATTTTACATTTTTAGTATAATGATCTTAAATCTTTGTATAAAAATGTTGTATTATCGGAGATCCGTTGTGGATCAATGACAAAAAAAATGAGAACATAACACTAATACTACAAAAAAACTGTACATTTCCGACGGCTATATTCGTCGGAAATACATCGGTAACACAGATTACAGTCTAATTTCCGACGAATATCGTTCGTCGGGACTATTTCATCGGAAATGAATATCCGTCGGGAATTTATCGATAATTTCCGACGGACGTGCGATGGAAGTTGTCCGTAGGAAACTACCGACAGATCTTTGATGGTCCCAGTCGTCGGAAAATACCGACGGATGGTCGATGGTCCCAGCCGTCGGAAATATCCGACAGATTTTCAATGAAAACTCCATCGGGAATTACCGACGAATTATCGAGGGATACTTTCCGATGACTGTTGCCATTAGGAATTTGGTCCGATGATATTTCCCGACGGCTTATTACTGTCGGAAGTTAGGCGACAAGTTTCCGACGACAGAATCCGTCGAAAAAAACCAATTAATTTTAAAAAATCAATTTTTTAATATTTATATTTTAAAAATATTTAGTTCAATATTTTTAAAATATAAATATTAAAAAATAAATTAAAATTTATTTTATGAAATTAAATTAATATTTTTTAAGATTTTAAAAAATAATTATAAATTAATAAAAATAATATTCTAATTAGAAATATAATATTAAATATTTGTTTTAAAATACAAATTACAACGGAGGGGCTGGAGGAGAAAGAGGAGAAAAAAAATCATCAAGCAATTTATTTCTTAATATTTCTGCAAAGTTTTTGAGATTATTCATCTCTATACTATAGCCGCCATTTCTTTTTTTAGCTGTTCATTCTCCTTGTTTATAGGTACAGATGTTGCGCCACCGGTATCTGCAACTCTGCCGAGTCTTGGATGACGACTTTTAGAAAATGGTACTTCTTGTAAAAATAAAAAAATATTAATACAAAATTTAATGATAATTATTAAAATATTAAAAAAATGAAACTTACATCAAGAACGAGACGGTTAATCTCAGAACGAGGCAATTCGGCGACCGAAGATGAAAAACTAACTTGAGACTGTTGGGTTAAAATATCACTTTTTTTCTTTTTTACTTTTTCGATGATCTCACTAACGAGACCATCTTGGATACGACCAGTCTTTTTGTTCGTGTGGACGGCCTCGAGAAGTTGCAAGTGATCTGGAGGGGCTCCAATTTCTTGTGCCTAAAAGTAAAAAAATTCTAAATTAATAATTTTAAAATTTTTAAATAATAATAAATATAATTAATATAATAATTCATTTACCAATTGATCGGTTCGTCTCAGAAAACTAGTCGATACGGCATTGTGAATATAAATGTTTTTGCCTCCTCGGTCGCTCTTCCGGTTTATCGAATTAGTTCTTGAGATGACCTCAGCGCTAGAAGATTTCCAATAACGAATAAAGTCGTTCCAAACCGACTCATTCCACTACAAGAAAACATTAACATTTCCGACGGCATTTCCGACGGACAAAAAACCGTCGGACTTTTCCGACGACATTACGACGGATAAGCGACAAATAACCAAAGGATTTGAAACCGTCGGAGATCCGTCGGTAATTTCCGACGCCGCAGGGATCGTCGGTAAATCGATGGTGAAAACAGACGGTAACCCGTTGCGTTTCCGACGATATCCTAATCGTCGGGATATCCTCTTGAAATCGTCGGAATATTACCGACGGCTTCAGATACGTCGGTAATATTCCGACGAGTTCGTGACGGATTATGTATTTTATAGCCCGTCGGGAATCCGTCGGCAGCGGTCGTCGGAAACCCATCGGAACTATCCGACCATTGTCGGATACAGTCGGAAATCCGTCGGAAATATACGTACCTTGTTAAAATTGTGTGTTTATCCGTCGATGGTCGGACATCCGTCGGAAAACCGTCGGTTTATTTTGATAAGATTTATTCGAAATACGTGAATATCCGGTTGTGGTCGGTAATCGTCGGAATTCCATCGGAAAAAGAGAATATTCTGAAGAATAATCTTTTTACAGTTCGTAATTATCTGTTAATAATTCTTAATAATCTGTTAAAAAATCGTGATAATATCTATTTTTCAGTATAAATAAGCTATGATCTTTCAAAATTTTAACAGAACCAAAATTTTTTTAAAAATGTGTTCTTCGGGTTCTTTTGAGTATTTTCGATCGTGGATGGATAAACCTCGATATGATTCAACCACGGGGGAATTGACTGATGAATTTGCGCAAGGTGTTGAAGAGTTCATGACATTTGCATCAAAGAATAGCATGACATCGGAATACGGTAAAATGTATTGTCCGTGTATTAAATGTCGAAATCATAGATTAATCTCTGTTAGAGAAGTACGTAATCATTTGTATAGGAATGGATTTATGCCGGGTTACAAAATTTGGTATTCACATGGAGAAACTTATGCAACGATGCAATATTATGGTAGTACTTCAAAAAGGATAGATAATACTAATGTTAGGGTAGAGGAACCGACATCAGAAGTTGATATAAACGGAGGTACTGTTCAGATGGTGAATGATGCATTTCGTGAACAAAGAGAATCGTACATCGAAGATATTAGCAGAATAGAGGAACCTAATATGGAAGCCCGGAAATTTTTTGATATGTTAGATGCATCCAAGCAGCCTTTGTATAAAGGATGTAGAGATGGATTATCGCCTTTATCTGCTGCAAGCAGGTTGATGACGATAAAGACGGATTTCAACTTGCCTGAAGATTGTGTGAATGCGATAGCTGATTTTGTTAGAGATATATTACCAGAAGATAATATTGCACCTGCTTCATATTACGAGGTTCAAAAACTTGTATCTGGTCTTGGATTGCCATATCAGATGATCGATGTATGTATTGACAATTGCATGATCTATTGGAGAAATGATGAAAACCGCAAGAAGTGTCGATTTTGTCACAAACCTCGATTTCAAGAGACAAGCGGTAGAGTACCTATTCCGCATAAACGGATGTGGTATTTTCCATTAACAGAGAGGTTAAAGAGGTTATATCAATCTGAACACACGGCAAAACCTATGAGATGGCATGCAGAACATAATTTGAATGGAGAAATTGTGCATCCCTCGGATGCAGAAGCATGGAAACATTTTCAACAGGTTTATCCTAGTTTTGCATATGAGCCTAGAAACGTATACCTCGGGTTATCTACAGATGGATTCAATCCTTTTGGGAAGCATGGGAGGCAATACTCGTTGTGGCCAGTTATCGTTACACCTTATAATTTGCCTCCTTCTTTGTGCATGAAACGAGAGTTTTTATTTCTAACGATTCTCGCCCCTGGCCCAGAGCATCCTAAGCGATCGCTTGATATTTTCTTGCAGCCACTAATTCATGAGTTAAAAATATTATGGGAAAATGGTGTCGAAGCATTCGATGTTTCCAACCAACAAAACTTCTTGATGCGAGCTGTACTTATGTGGACGATAAGTGATTTTCCAGCATATGGTATGTTATCAGGATGGTCGACGCATGGAAGATTAGCATGCCCATATTGTCAAGATAATACTGATGCGTTCCAACTGAAACACGGACGAAAGACTAGTTGGTTCGATTGTCATCGTCGATTTCTACCACAAGATCATCCATATCGCCGGAGCACGACATTGTTTAGGAAAAACAAAAAAAATTTTGATGCTCCACCTCCTATTTTTGACGGGAATTATATGTTGACTCAACTTAGAGATTTTGGTGCTGAGAGAACGACTTCTTGTGGAGGTAACGGACATTACCCTGTTGATGGTTGTGGCGAATACCATAATTGGCACAAGAAGAGTATTTTTTGGGATTTACCATATTGGAAGGACCATTTGTTGCGCCATAATCTAGATGTTATGCACATTGAGAAGAATTTTTTTTTTCGAAAAATTCAAATGAAAAATAAATTTTATGAGAAGAATTTGTTGCGCCATAAACAACAAGAGTGTTTCTATGTTAAATAAATGAAAAATGTATTCAAATGTATTCTTCACTTATTTTTTAAATGGAATTCAATAAATATTATAGGTTTGGACGTATCTATTCCAATTTTTGATAGTTTCGGTTATTTTGATATTATAAAAATATGTGATATGTTTAGATATTTAAAATTTTTGATTCGTGTTTGATTTGGTAATTGTCATATTGTCCTCTTGTGGTCGTGCTTCAATCATTTAAATTAGACTTTAAACTACTTTAATAATAATTTTAGCAATACAAATTACTTTTTTACAAAAATATCATGAAAATTAAAAATTATAGGTTTATATTTAGTATTTAAAATTTAAATATTTTCAAAAGAAAATGCTAAATATTAAATTTAAATAGAATAGTTTATAGTTTTAGAAAAGTAGGTACAATAAAGCTTATATGTTTATTGATGATATTAGTTTGGTCTCGGTTTTGTTATATTTGAAAAAGTTCCAAACAATAAACCTTGATTTTTTCAAAAAATAAAAATAAAAATACTTGAATATTATTTTAAATAATTTAATATTTCAAAAAAATGATAAAAAGTAAATGTAGATAGATTGATAAAATGACCCAATTATAGGTCGTATCAAGATTACCAAAGACGTGGTGAGTCATCGACTCCGAGTTTTATACCAACTCAAGTTCCAGAATCTACAAATGATTCTTTCCGACCAATGACAATTGAAGAATTGGTTCAGCAGCCTGGTCGTGAACTTCTCACATTTCTCGATCCGAGACGTCAAGGAAACTCGACATGGTAAATTAAATTTTCTATAATTATATTTAAAATAATTATTTTAATACTATTCTATAATTATATTTAAAATAATTATTTTAATACTATTGTAATAAAAATTTGTAGGTTTGGTATTTCAAACAATGGAATAAGCAAATCTATATTAAAGATGCTTCATTCTCTTTTGAATAAATCATATACCAAATTTCGAGATATTCCGTACGAAGAACGTCAGATTTGGTTCAGGACGTTTGCGGTACGTTATTTAAATTTTAAATATATAATTATTTTAAATATTTTTTAATAATAATTTTTAGTAATATATATTAAAATTTCGCAGCAAGAATTTACATGGGATCCCATGAACACAAAATTGGTGGAAGACGCTTTCGAAAAAGAGGCTGCAATACAATTTTCCCGCCATATGAACGAATGGAAACAAAAATGGAAAAAGGGAAAAGATAAACCAAGAGGGTTGAATGAGTCGGTTTGGAACGACTTTATTCGTTATTGGGAATCTTCCACCGCTGAGGTTATCTCGAAAACTAATTCGGGAAACCGGAAGAGCGACCGAGGAGGCAAAGGCATTTATATTCACAATGCCGGATCGACTAGTTTTCTCAGACGAGCCGATCAATTGGTAAATTAATTATTATATTAATTATTTATTATTATTTAAAAGTTTCTAAATTATTAATTTAGAATTTTTTTATTTTTAGGCACAAGAAATTGGAGCGCCTCCAGATCACTTGCAACTTCTCGAAGCCGTCCACACAAACAAAAAGACTGGTCGTATCCAAGATGGTCTCGTTAGTGAGATCATCGAAAAAGTAAAAAAGAAAAAAAGCGATATTCTAACCCAGCAATCTCAAGTTGGTTCTTCATCTTCGGTCGCTGAATTGCCGCGTTCTGAGATTAACCGTCTCGTTCTTGATGTAAGTTTTTTTTTTAAAAAATATATAATTAATATTATAATAATTTTTATTAAATTTTTTAATAATATTTCTTATTTTTACAGGAAGTACCATTTTCAAAGGGTCGTCATCCAGGACTCGGGAGAGTTGCAGATACTGGTGGCGCAACATCTGCAGTTAGAAACGAAGAAAATGAACAGTTAAAAGAAGAAATGGCGTCCATGAAAATAGAGATGAATAATCTCAAAAACTTTGTAGAAATGATAAAAAATAAATTGTCTGATGACTTTTTTTCTCCTCCTTCTCCTCCTGCTCCTCCTTTGTAATTTGTAATTTAAAATAAATGTTTAATAATATTAATATTTATAATATTATTTTTATTAATTGTATGATTATTTTTAGTAATATTAATTTAAATATTAAAATAAAAATAAAAAAAATATTTTTTTAATATTTATATTTTTAAAATATTTAATTATTCAATTAAATATTTTAAAAATATAAATATTAAAAAATAATTTTTTTATTTTTTCAATTATTTCGTGTTTCCGACGGCTACTGTCGTCGGAAATTCCCGACGGACCAGTCCGTCGGAAATGTGTTGGTACATCCCGACGGCTATAAACCGTCGGGAAATATCATCGGACAATATTTCCAACGGCACAAGTCATCGGAAAATGCCCTCGAAAATTCGTCGGCATTTTCCGATGTATCCGGACCATCGCAGATCCGTCGGTTAATTCCGACGGAATGATGTCATCGACCATCCGTCGGAATTTTCCGATGGCGCAGTTAATCGCTAATCCGTCGGAAATTATCGATACCTTCCCGACGGAAGAGCATTTCCGACGAAATAGTCCCGACGGACTATTTTCATCGGAAAGTAGTCGAGAAACCGTTTTACCGACATATTTCCGACGGATACAACCATCGGAATTACGCTGTTTTCTTGTAGTGTTCAACCCTCTTGGTTTATCTTTTCCCTTTTTCCATTTTTGTTTCCACTCGTTCATGTGGCGGGAAAATTATACTGCAACCTCTTTTTCGAAAGTTTCTTCCACCAATTTTGTGTTCATGGGATCCCATGTATATTCTTGCTGCGAAGTTTACTTATATGTTACTAAAAAATATTATTAAAAACTATTTAAAACAATTATCTAAAATTTAAATAATGTACCGCAAACGTTGTGAACCAAATCTGACGTTATTCGTACGGAATATCTCTAAATTTGGTATATGGCTTGTTCAAAAGACAATGAAGCATCTTTAATATAGATTTGCTTATTCCGTTGTTTGAAATACCAAACCTACGAATTTTTATTAGAATGGCGTTATAATAATTATTTTAAATATAATTATATAATATCGTTAAAATAATTATTTTAAATACAATTATAAAAAATTTAATTTACCATGTCGAATTTCCTTGACGCCTCGGATCAAGAACAGTAAGAAGTTCACGACCAGGCTGCTGAACCAATTCTTCAATTGTCATTGGTCAGAAAGAATCATTTGCAGATTCTGGAACTTGAGTTGGTATGAAAGTCGGAGTATACGACTCACCACGTCTTTAGTAATCTTGATACGACCTATAATTTTTAATATAGTACGATATACGATTTATCACAAAAACATTTTTTCATATTATAACTGATCCGTATTAGTGATCCGTATAGACACCAATCCATAGTATATATGATCTGTTTCGTTCGGTCTCCGTCAAAATTTCTTTATTCCGCATCAGCCTTGTAACTAAGTACATGTTTTCTCTCTTCTATGAGCACAAGACTATGCTTATGATAGCCGTTAAACTTTGGATATTGTATCCGATATCTGATGCGTTTTATAAATTATTTAAATTATTATAAAATTTTAAAAATATAGAAAATTAAATTTTAATAATAAAATGGTAATTGTAATAGTAACCAAGTATGTTTTCAAAATATTAAACTTTTATATTTATAATAATTAATCTAAAACCTAAGTTATAAAAAGAATTTAAACATAATTTTTAATAATTATTTAAAATAAATAATTATTTTTATATATATGTTCATGTTCATCTTGATATACGTTTCAGTTTTGACACATACAAATACAAAATCTTTAATGAAAAATTGTTTAAAATATTACTCTTTTTAACTTTTTGTTTCAAATATATTACTAATCATTTAAATTTGTAAAAATAGTACAAATTTAAAAGTAAAATAATTAACAATCTCTTCCTATTAAAAAAATTTTAAACCATAAATTGTAAATATTTTAATTTTATATATAATTTATTTTAGATAAATAATTATTTTTTATATAATAATTTTTGCTAATTTAAAATTTAATTTTTATTATATTAATTTTAAAAAAGAAATTTAAAAAATATGTTATTTTATAGTATTATTTTAATTTTGTATGTAAGAAAAAATCTCAAAAAAGACATAGTTAGACGGGTAAAATTATTTATATTTTATATGGATATTGTATCCGATATCTGATGCATTTTATAAATTATTTAAATTATTATAAAAATTTTATAATATAGAAAATTGAATTTTAATAATAAAATGGTAATTGTAATAGTAAACAAGTATGTTTTCAAAATATAAAACTTTTATATTTATAATAACTAGTTTTCGCAAACCCAGGAACCCTAATTCCAAATTAGCCAGCTTTTTCATAACAAAACCCCAAAATCCCATGTGAATGATTTTAAAATGCCGAGTGGATCAGAATCGATCAGAATCGATTGTACTAAGAGCACCAATGATGATGTTAGACATACATAACAATCCAGTTACGAAATCACAAATCAAGAGGCTTCTCTATTTATAAAATTAAAAACTTACATGATTCAAGGTGATTTCCCACGACGTACGAAGGCGATTTCCGGCGAGAATCGGCGATTTCCGGCGAGGAGACGAAGAGGCTGAGAAAAAAAAACGCGAGAGAGAAGAAGGAGAAACGACCGTAGGTTATATTAGATATTTCCGACGGACTATGCCGTCGGAAATGTAATAAATATTTTCGCAAAATCCCGCATTGGGAATTATGTTTCCTCATAAAATTTGGTTTTACCGACGGAGTTCCGATGACTATGTTAACTTGGTCGGAAATCCATCGGTCAGTCGTCGGACTTCTCAAACATCGTGCATGTTTGAAAAATAGTATGCACACATTGCCATTACCGAATTTCCGACGGCGTTCTGACGGCGATACAAAATCCATCGGAACTCCATCGGTAACTCAAAATTTCGGATAAATATTTTTTTATTATTAAAAAATTTTCGATTGTTCCGACGGATTTCTGACGGATTTGCCAAAGCCATCGGAAATCCGTCGGTTATGTAAAATATGGAAAAATTATTAAATATAATTTATATATAATTATATTATGGATTTATTAAATATAATTTATATATAATTATATTATGGAAAAAAAATTATTAAATCTGAATTTTAATCTGAATTTATAAAATATTATTATTACAAATTTAATCTGAATCTAATGAACATTTCCAATTAACTGAATTTTGGTCGTCAAACTCGTCAATCTCTTCTTCTGAATCTTGATACACGTTGTAATCTGCGTTCGTGGTGTCATCAACAACAAGGTTAATTTCAAGAGAAGTGTTTATTGAACCCAAGTTACCAATTTTGCTTTGTTGCATAGGCTCTTGTTCGGTAATACCACATACCATTCCTTTATGATGTATTGAGGTCACTGTAATCCAATGATCTTGCTTGTTCCTCACACGAGGATATCGAATGTAACAAACCTGGTCCGCTTGTGATGCAAGTATAAAAGGATCATATTTTCGATGTCGTTTACGAGAGTGGACAGATGTAACACTAAATTCGTCTTCACGTTGACCCATGACAGGGTCATACTAGTCACAATAGAACACAATACACCTCAAATCAATCATTCTTGGATAGTGAACTTCTAATATTTCACGAAGAACACCGTTGTATACAATTTCTCCCGATTGAGATGATACACCATAATTACAAGTTGTTTATGAGTTTTCTTCGCGATGACTCTTAAAAGCATATCCACGAGTGCAGTACATTGGATAAGATTTTGCAGTAAATGTAGGACCACTCACCAACTCCACTAACCACGTAGGAAATGTTATCCCGCTAAAAGAACGTGTAGTAACCTACAAAATAATTGAATGTAGTCAATTATATATATATATATATAGGAAACTATTATTGAAATTTACATAATTGTGGTAACACTAACATACAAATGCAACCATCTTGCAAATTCACTTTTTTAAGTTCGACCAACTCAATCTCGCTGTAATCTGAATAATGAACACGTATTTGTTCCATGTATATCCTGTTAATTATAAAAAAATAATTAACAATAAATTATAATAACAACTAAAAACAAAATTTAATTGAAATAGATCATGCAGTTGTCAATACATATATCGATCATCTGATATGGCAATCCAAGACCAGATACAAGTTTTTGAACCTCGTAATATGAAGCAGGTGCAATATTATCTTCAGCTAATATATCTCTAACAAAATCAGCTATCGCATTCACACAATCTTCAGCCAAGTTGAAATCCGTTTTTATCGTCATCAACCTGCTTGCAGTAGATAAAGGGGATAATCCATCTCTACATCCTTTATACAAAGGCTGCTTGGATGCATCTAACATATAAAAAAAAATTGGGCTTCCAAATTATGTTCCTCTATTCTGCTAATATCTTCAATGTACGATGCTCTTTGTTCACGAAATGCATCATTCACCATCTGAACAGTACCTTCGTTTATATCAACTTCTGATGTCGGTTCCTGTACCCTAACATTAGTACTATCTATCCTTTTTGAAGTACTACCATAATATTGCATCGTTGCATCAGTTTCTCCATGTGAATACCAAATTTTGTAACCCGGCATAAATTCATTTCTATACAAACGATTACGTACTTCTCTAACAGATATTAATCGATGATTTCAACATTTAATACACGGACAATAAATTTTACCGTATTCCGATGTCATGCTATTCTTTAATGCAAATGTCATGAACTCTTCAACACCTTGCGCAAATTCATCAGTCAATTCCCCCGTTGTTAAATCATATCGAGGTTTATCCATCCACGATCGAAAATACTCATAAGAACCCAAAGAACATATTTTCTTAAAATATTTTGTTCTGTTGGAATTGTGAAAGCCCATAGCTTATTTATAGTGAAAATTAGATATTATCACGAATTTTTAACAGATTATTATGAATTTTTAACCGATAATTACGAATTTTAAACAGATTATTCTTAAGAATATTCTTATTTCCGACGGATTACCAACGATTTCTAACCACAACCAGATAATCACATATTTTTAATAGATTTTTTTTTCATCGCCCGACGGATTTCCGACGGTTTTCGACCACCAATAGATAAACACAAAATTTTAATAGATTATTCTTATATTTCTGATGGTTTTCCGACGGAATCCGACAATGGTCGGATATTTCCGACGGCCTTCCGACGAAGGTTGCCGACGAATTCCTGACGGATTTGGAAAACACACATGCCGTCGGAAGGTTGTCGGAAATTTACCGACGGCCAGAGATGCGTCGGTAATTTATGACGGTTTCAAGATGATATTCTGACGATTACGCCTTCGTTGGAAAGTCGATGGTATACCGTCGGGTATTATCATCGATTTCCCGACGGCTGTGCTAGCGTCGGAAATTCCCGACGGTTGTAATTCCCTCGGTAATCCGTCGAGAATCCATCGCAAAATCGTTGGAAAAATCCGATGGTTTTATTTCTGTCGGAAATGCCGTCGAAAATGTTAATGTTTTCTTGTAGTGTAATATCACAAGATTTTATGTTTTATAACTGCATTTTTGTTACATAGTTTTTGTTATATTTTTCAACACAGTATTAGCGACTACTATAAAATGTAGTTGTTAATTTATATTTTCTTACATATAGATATTATTACAGTTTTCAATTTATTTTTTCAATTTATATAACTCGCAATGAATATTCTTTAAAATGAGATTTTTAACATTTAATTAGGTTCTATGAATAAGAACTTTTTATCAGTAAATATATATAAAAATAATATAAATTTTCATTTTTTAAAAGTACAAGTTTTTCCACACAAAAAAATATGTCGTTGAAAATTTTTAAAAGTTTTTTGAAAATTTTGGATGATATAAATATTTATCAAAAATAGTTGGAAATTTTCAACCAAGCAAATAATTTGTCGAAAAACTTTTGGAATGTTGAATAATAATAGAGAGATAGAGATTTTATTATTATACTGATTTTATTAATCTTATAAATTTTACAGATGAAGAAGAGAGAAAGAAAGAAGAGAGAAAAGTTACTTCATCTGAATGAAGTAACTTACGTATTTATAGAGAAAGAGTAAGTCGGCAAACGTAAGTTTACATAAATAATCAGACGACATTGTTGACTTTTTTTCAACACTCCCCCTTGATTATTTATTATTATTAAATTATTGCGTTCTGCCTCGTTAAAAACCTTATCATGTAAAAACCCAACGGGATAAAAATCATGATAAGGGAAAAAGAGTACAGATACGCAATCTCCCCCTCGAAAAGATAGATATGTTTCCTTTTATAAGTCTCGCAGATGACGCATTCCAATATTCTGAACGTGTTTTCTGAACGTTGTCGTAGGAAGCGCCTTTGTAAACAAATCTGCTGCATTATCACTTGAACGAATGTACTCGACGTTAAGTTCTTGATTTTTCTCAAGTTCTTGGATATAGGAGAAAAATCTCGGAGGAATATGTTTTGTTCGGTCACTCTTGATGTAACCTTCTTTGATTTGGGTCACACATGCAGCATTATCTTCGAATAATTTTGTTGGCTCCTTATTGTTGATTAATCCACTTGCTCCTTCTATATGTTGAGTCATAGATCTGAGCCATACACATTCTCTGCAAGCTTAATGAAGGGCGATGATTTCAGCGTAATTTGAAGAAGTGGCAACCAAAGTTTGTTTTTGAGATCGCCACGAGATTGCAGTTCCACCAAGTGTAAAAATATAACCGGTTTGGGACCGAGCTTTGTGTGGATCCGATAAATATCCAGCATCTGCAAAACCAACTAAACCAAACTCGGGGTTTCGAGAATAAAATAATCCCAAATCAATCGTACCTTGGAGATAACGGAAAATATGTTTTATTCCACTCCAATGTCTTCGTGTAGGTGATGAACTATATCTCGCAAGTAAATTTATAGCAAATGCTATATCTGGTCGAGTGCAATTTACGAGATACATAAGTCCACCGATAGCACTCATATAAGGTACTTCAGGACCTAATATGTCTTCATTATCTTCACAAGGTCGAAATGGATCCTTGTTTATATTAAGCGATCGATTAACCATTGGAGTTCTCAAAGGATTCGCTTTATCCATATTAAATCGTTTCAATATTCTTTTCGTATAATTTGATTGATGCACAAATATCCCATCTTGGAAATGTTCAATTTGGAGTCCTAGACAAAATTTTGTTTTCCCAAGATCTTTCATTTCAAACTCTTCTTTCATATGAGTTCTTGCATTATCAACTTCCTTTTGAGTTCCAATTATATTCAGGTCATCTACATAAACAGCAATGATCACAAAGCCTGATGGGAATTTATTTATAAATACGCAAGGACATATCGCATTGTTAATATATCCTTTTTTCAACAGATATTCACTTAAGCGATTATACCACATGCGTCCGGATTGTTTTAACCCATATAATGATCGTTGTAATTTGACTGAATATAGTTCTTTGGGTCCTTTAGAGATCTTTGATCCTTCTGGGATCTTGAATCCTTCTAGGATTCTCATGTATATATCACTATCAAGGGTTCCATACATGTATGCAGTCACGACATCCATAAGGTGCATTTCTAACCTTTTGGATGATGATAAACTCATTAAATATCTAAATGTAATTGCATCCATGACCGGAGAATATGTTTCTTCATAATCTATTCCCGGCCTTTGAGAAAATCCTTGTGCAACAAGACGTGCTTTATATCTAGTGACCTCGTTTTTCTCATTTCTTTTTCTTACAAAAACCCACTTGCACCCAACTGGCACTACATCTTCAGGTGTAATGACAATGGGTCCGAAAACATTTCTTTTTTGTAGAGAGAATAATTCATTTCTCATGGCTATTTGCCATTTTTCCCAATCAGATCTTTTTTGATATTCTGTTACAGACATTGGTTCTGCATCATCATTTTCATTTTCAATTTCTTTGGACACAGAAAAGGAGAATATTCCATTAATATCCTCTATTTCATTTCTAACCCATAATTTTCTATTTTGGGTATAGTTAATTGAAAGCTCATATGTTTCTATATTGCGTTCGTCTTCTGGACGGAGTTCCACTTCACGGTTTTCAGAAAACTGTTTGCATATGTCTTCTGGACATTCCGTTTGAGTTGGTTCCTCTATAACCTTTTCACAAGTATTTTCGAGACGCTTTTTGTAAGGTTCTTCCAGAACCTTTTGATTTTGTTCTCCCAAATACTTTTTTTTACGGGGATTTTTATTTTTTGAGCCCATCGGTCTCCCCCTCTTTAACTGAACTCTGGGTTCATTTATTTTATCGCCATCAACATGTTCTACAGGAACATTAATTCTTGATGGGACATTCACAGCGGGTATATATGATTTCGTCACTCGTTTTGTATCTGTGAATGCATCTGGCAACTGGTTTGCAATATTTTGCAAATGTATGATTTTCTGAACTTCCATTTCACGTTGTTTTGTGGGAGGATCAAGATACAACAAAGATGGCGTACACCATGTAATATCTTCTTGCAGTTGTTTAATTCCTCCCCCTAACGTAGGAAATTCTTCTTCATCAAAATGACAATCGGCAAATCGTGCCGTAAACATGTCACCAGTTCGTGGTTCAAGGTACCGAATAATACTTGATGATATAAATCCAATATATATTCCTAATCTTCTCTGTGGCCCCATCTTTGTTCTTTGTGGTGGGGCTATAGGAACATAAACCGCACACCCAAAAACTCGGAGATGAGATACATCAGGCTTCTGGCCAGATGTTAATTGTAATGGGGAATATTCATGATATGCACTTGGTCTTATTTGGACCAATGCTGTCGCATGCAATATAGCATGACCCCATACTGAAATTGGGAGATTTGTTCTCAATATTAATGGTCTCGCAATGAGTTGTAACCGTTTTATCAAAGACTCAGCCATACCATTTTGTGTATGAACATGCGGAACCAGATGTTCAACATCGATTCTGAGAGCCATAGAATAATCATTAAAGGCTTGTGACGTGAATTCACCAGCGTTGTCAAGTCTTACTTTCTTTATAGTATAATCAGGGAATTGAGCTCTTAACCTGATTATTTGGGCAATGAATCTTGCGAAAGCCATATTTCGTGTGGTTAACAAACACACATGTGACCATCTACTAGATGCGTCAATTAAAACCATAAAATATCGAAATGGCCCACATGATGGGTGAATAGGTCCACATATATCACCATGTATTCTTTCTAAGAATACTAGGGATTCATTACTAATTTTGGCTGGTGATGGCCGAGTAATAAGTTTTTCTTGAGAACATGCTTTACACGAAAACTCGCATGATTGAAAAATCTTCTGGTTTTTCAATGGGTGGCCATTAGAATTCTGCACAATTTTTCTCATCATAACTGATCCAGGATGTCCTAGTCTTTCATGCCAGACTTTGAATGTACTCGTAAACTTCTGGTTTACCGTAATATACGATTCAATTATATTTATTTTTGTGTAATATAATCCAGAAGACATCATTGGTAATTCTTCCAATATTTGTTTCTGCTCCCATGTAATGCAAAGATATCCAATGTTATTTTTGCTCATTGTCTCTATGTGATATCTATTTGTACGGATGTCTTTGAAACTTAATAAGTTTCTATGAGACTTGGGGGAATATAAAGCATCATTTATTTCAAATTTCGTTCCCATTGGCATTGAAAAACTAGCTCTTCCGGAGCCTATGATAATATTTGCATTACCCGATATTGTATTTACGCTTCCGGCGGAATCTTTCATTTTGAGGTAGGAGAAAAACTTTTTATCTTTAAGTATTGTATGCGTTGTAGCACTGTCTGCTAGGCATATATCTCCATTCTCACTCTCAAAATGATACATTTTCTGTATTAAAATATTGATAAAGATGTATTAATAAATGTTAAACACACATATTTCAAAATCAACTTATATTATAATAAAACTATTTTACATTAAGTAATTAAAGTTCAAACTTACATATATTTTTTAAAAAGACATTAAGTTTTGTTTTTGTTCGTAAGGAAACTAAATACAACTTTATATATATAACATTAAACTTAATTATCTTGTTCTTTGGTATTCTCGGAATCAACCAGAAAATCAGCAACATCGAGATATGCATTTCCATCGAAGGAAAGTCCGGGTTCATCCGAGATAAAGTTGGTTTCACTTTCTTTCCCTTTTTGTTTCTGTGATTCTTGATACAGATTAGCCAAATGTTTTGGTGTACGACAGGTACGAGACCAATGACCTTTCATGCCACATCTGTAACAAACATTTTCATATTGTATATTTTGGCGTACAGCAGGTACGCGACCAACTTCATTTTCGTGGACTTTATTCTTTCTCCCGAATTTGAATTCATTAGGACGAAAAAATCTTCCTTTTCCACGTCCACGTCCACCTCCTCGTCCACGTCCACGACCACGACCATGGCCTCGACCACGTCCATGTCCTTGCCAATTATTGTAACTGGATGATGCAACATTCACTTCTGGGAATGGAGCTGATCCAGTGGGACGAGATTGATTGTTCATCATCACAAGTTCATTATTTTGTTCAGCAACAAGGAGAACTTGCATTAACTCCGAATAACGAGTATATCCCTTTGCTCGATATTGTTGTTGCAGGATTACATTTCCAGGATGAAATGTTTGGAGATTTTTTTCAATCATATCATAATCACTTACTTTTTCTCCACATAATATCATCTTAGAAGTGATTCCGAACAACGCGGAATTATATTCACTTACACTTTTATAATCCTGAAACCGGAGGTTTAACCACTCATGTTTGGCTTTTGGTAAGATCACATATTTCTGGTGATCAAACCTATCTTTGAGTGATTGCCAAAGATCTGCAGGATCTTCTTTTGTGATATATTCATCTTTTAAACCATCATGGATATGGTGGCATAAAAATATCATGGCTTTTGCTTTTTTCTCATCGGATGTTGTTTCCGACCTATCGATGGTGCCAAGAAGGTCTTTTGCCTTTAAATGCATTTTTGCAGCTACTGCCCATGTCATGTAATTTTTTCCAGATATATCAAGGGCAGCTATCTCGAGTTTTGCCAAATTTGACATTATAACTATACACATAATAAAACAATATGTTAAACATCAGTTTTATAAAAATTATTTTATAACTATTTTTTTTAATAATTAATCATGATAAAATTTTGGGTATAGATTTTAATTTATTATTGTTATTATTATTATTATATATATTTAATAAATATGTATAATTAGTTTTAAGAATTTAAACATAATGATGACATAAATTAATTTATGATAAAATTGTAAAACATTAGTGAATATAATAACACATAAATTAAAATAATTTCTAAATATAAATCAGGAGGCAGCGCCTACCATATAATATTCAGAAAGGCAGAGCCTACCATATAATATTCAGAAGGCAGAGCCTACCATATAATATTCAGAAGGCAGAGCCTACCATATAATATTCAGAAGGCAGAGCCTACCATATAATATTCAGAAGGCAGAGCCTACCATATAATATTCAGAAGGCAGAGCCTACCATATAATATTTATACCATATAATATTAGAAGGCAGAGCCTACCATATAATATTTAGAAGGCAGAGCCTACCATATAATATTTAGGAGGCAGTGCCTACCATATAATTTAGGAGGCAGAGCCTACCATATAATATACACATGTATTAATAAAACAGAATTTTACCTTATTTTAGTATCTTAGGTAGATGGTAGAAACACTCGTGCTGATAACGTGTTGAATAATAATAGAGAGATAGAGATTTTATTATTATACTGATTTTATTAATCTTATAAATTTTACAGATGAAGAAGAGAGAAAGAAAGAAGAGAGAAAGAAAGAAGAGAGAAAAGTTACTTCATCTGAATGAAGTAACTTACGTATTTATAGAGAAAGAGTAAGTCGGCAAACGTAAGTTTACATAAATAATCAGACGACATTGTTGACTTTTTTTCAACATGGAAAATTTTGATGGATTTTTTACAATTTTAACTCATCACAAATAACTTATCGAAATTCAGTCAGATAACATGAGTATTGACATATACTAGTCTATGACATATACTAGTTTATTTTAGTTTTATCGGTTTATAGTTTGATTACACCATGTTTCGTATAAAATTGTTGGGATATTGGCTTGCGTTATTTTGGTAGAGATGACAAAAATATCTTTTTGAAGAGTTGTTTCAAAAGTTTTAATAAATTGTACAACTCATCATCTGAAAAAATTGGTTTACAATTATCTAAATAGTAGTTTTTCAAATTGTTGTTTCAAAAATAGTATTATTAGTTTAAATTTTCAATAATATTATAAATTTATAAGTAAAATAAATTAAAAACTTTTTCAATAGAAAAAAATAAACCCTAAATTAGAAAAAATTGAAATCAAATTTAAAATAATACCCTAAAATAATATTTTAAAAAGATTTTATTCCAAATTTAGTATCTTAAAATTAAAACTACGAAAATAGCATAAATAATTATGTAAAAATGGTTATTTACTCTAACTAAATTATACAATTCTCTAAAAAACTATTATTTTAGAGAATTGCCTTTAAGTTTATGTATAAATTGTTTAGAGTAAATAAGTATTTTCATATAATTATTTATGTTATATTTGGAATTTTAATTTTATGGTATTAGATTTGGAACAAATTTTTTGAAAGGTGTTATTTTAAAGTAAGCATGGGCATATGGTTACTCTGGGGTCTGATATTTTGGGTTTTGGGTATTTGGGGTTAAGATGTCTCATAATCATTTGGGTATTTTAAAAAATTCGGTATATTGGTTGTGGATCAGTTTGGATAATTAATTACAGAATCGAATTAGAACTGAATTTTTTTCATATTATTCGGTTCGGGTATTTTTCAAAAATATCTTATGTACTCAAAATACCCATAAAAAACTAAAACTAAGTCCAATTTCATTTTTGTAATGCTAAAAATACCATTAAAATCAAATTAAAAACATATTGCAAATATCAAACAAGTTATAAAACTAAAAAAATTTCAAAATAGATAAACATTCACTAAAAAAGCATCCAAGACAAACAACAATCATGGTCTCCATCACGTAATACATACATGAAAGTGATTTTTTGAAATCTTAGACGGATGAGATGACAAATAGTAAAAAACTAGGGCTTTCAGAGTTTTAGATTAGGGATTTTGGTTTTAAAATTTTATTTTGTCGACTACAAAAAGTGGAAAGGTCATAAACTCATTGTTTGGTAATAAAGAAAAAATTATAAATCTAATAGATACAGATAACTTGAAATATTCAATCGATATTCGGATAATATTTGATGTGAATCGTTACCTAAAGTAGCCAAAAACAATATCTAATCGGATATTTATAAGGAACCGAAACTAATCACAACCGTTTTTTTGTTTGGTTTCGATTTGGATATTTGGATCAGATTATTTTGTGTAGTCGTATTTTAAATAATTATTCATTGCTTAATTTAATTTTTAATTTTCTTTTCTCTATAATAAATAACATCGACATTAAAAAAATAGCCATAACTTGAAATGCGAATGTGCTCGACAACTTTTTTGTTTCTTTCTATTTTAAATTTTTTTTTAACTTTGATGTATATTTCCCTTTTTGTAGCCCACACTAGCACTTTTTTTTTGAAGTCTCTTTTTCATCTAGTACAACGAATAATGCACATTGCCTTTCTTATGAAACCCTCTTAGACTTGTTTTTATATAAGGAAAAAAAAAACAAAAGACAAATAAGACTATTCGAATCGTTCTAACCAAAGGTCATCATTGAACCTCTTTAATATATATATTTTTATTTCTATTTTACAGCTAAGGTTCAAAGCAAATCACAATCCTTAAGAGCAACACACAGACACTTATCATATATACATACATATCTAACAGCTTTAACAGAGCAAATCAAAAGAAACAAAAGCAAACATGTCTACTTCTCATCATCACCCTCCACATTTCATCACCACACTCTTCTTCTTGTTTCTTTATTTCTCTTGCTTCCATGCAAATGAACTTGAGCTTCTCTTATCATTCAAATCCTCAATTCAAGACCCTTTACGACACCTTTCTTCTTGGTCTTACTCTTCAACCAGTCATGTCTGCCTTTGGAACGGTGTCGTTTGCAACAACTTCTCTCGTGTTGTCTCTCTGGATCTCTCCGGTAAGAACATCTCCGGCCAAATCCTCACATCCGCTACTTTCCGGCTACCTTTTTTACGAGCCATCAACCTCTCAAATAACAGCTTGTCCGGTCCAATCCCTCACGACCTCTTCACCACTTCATCTCCTTCTCTTCGTTATCTCAACCTAAGCAACAACAATTTCTCTCACTCGATTCCTCCAGGCTTTCTTCCAAATCTCTACACGTTAGATCTTTCCAACAACATGATCTCCGGTGAAATCTCCCACGACATGGGATTGTTCTCTAACCTTAGAGTTCTCGATCTCGGTGGAAACGTCTTAACCGGCCATATACCGGCCAATCTTGGAAACCTCTCAAGATTAGAGTTCTTAACATTGGCTTCAAACCAGCTAACTGGAGATATACCGGAAGAACTAGGGTTGATGAAAAACTTGAAATGGATATACTTGGGATACAACAATCTCTCCGGCGAAATCCCTCGCCAAATCGGTGACTTATCCTCTCTCAAACACCTTGATCTCGTCTACAACAATCTCTCTGGACCTATACCTCCTTCGTTAGGAGACTTGAAGGAGCTCGAGTACATGTTTATCTACCAGAACAAGCTTTCCGGTCAGATCCCACCGTCCATCTTCTCCCTTACAAACCTCATCTCTCTAGACTTAAGCGATAACTCACTCTCCGGAGAGATCCCTGAGCTCGTGGCTCAGTTGAAAAGCTTGGCGATTCTCCATCTCTTCTCTAATAACTTCTCCGGGAAGATACCGGAAGGAGTAACTTCTTTGCCACGTCTACAAGTTCTTCAGCTCTGGTCCAACAAATTTTCCGGCGAAATTCCGGCGAATCTTGGGAAACATAACAACCTCACTGTTCTTGATCTTTCTACCAACAATCTCACCGGAAAACTACCTGACACTATCTGTGACTCTGCCCATCTCACAAAGCTCATCCTCTTTTCTAACTCTCTGGACGACGTAATCCCACGGAGTTTGGGCGCGTGCGAGAGCTTAGAGCGCGTGAGGCTCCAAAACAATGGCTTCTCAGGCGAGTTACCTCGAGGGTTCACTGAGTTACAACTCGTTAACTTCTTGGACTTATCAAACAATAACCTCGGAGGTAACATCACCACATGGGACATGCCACAGCTTGAGATGTTAAACCTCGGCAAGAACAACTTTTCCGGTAAATTTCCAAATATTTCTAGAAGCAAGAAACTCAAGAAGCTCGATTTATCGGAAAACAGAATCTCCGGAGTGGTTCCTTTGGGGCTCATGACGTTTCCTGAACTTATGGATTTGGATTTAAGTGAGAATGAGCTTACGGGAGTGATCCCAAGTGAGTTATCGTCTTGCAAGAATCTAGTCAAACTTGACATGAGCCACAACAATTTCACCGGAGAGATCCCTTCGAGTTTCTCCGAGTTCCAAGTTCTCAGCGATCTTGACTTATCTTGCAACCAATTATCCGGAGAGATTCCGCGGAATCTAGGGAACATAGAGTCTCTTGTTCAAGTCAACATATCCCATAATCATCTTCACGGAAGCTTACCTTTAAAAGGAGCATTTCTTACCATAAACGCAACATCAGTTGCTGGCAATAACGATCTCTGCGGCGCGAACGACGTTACCGGTTTGCCTCCTTGCAAGGTTGTAAGAAAGAGAAGTACGAAGAGTTGGTGGTTTGTCGTTACTTCAACTTGTTTAGCTTTCTTGGCCGTTCTTGTCTCTGGTTTCTTTATCGCTCTCGTCTTTCAAAGGACGCACAACGTTTTGGAGATCAAGAACGTAGAACAAGAAGATGGTACAAAGTGGGAAATTCGATTCTTCGATTCAAGATTCACGAAATCTCTTACCGTTAACACTATTTTATCATCTCTCAAGGAACAAAACGTTCTTGCGGATAAAAACGGCGTGCAGTTCGTTGTTAAGGAGGTCAAGAAGTATGATTCTCTTCCTGAGATATGCAAAATTAGGAAACTTTCTGACCACAAGAACATTGTTAAGCTAGTGGCGACGTGTATGTCGGAAAAAGTGACGTACTTGATTCACGAGGACGTCAAAGGGAAAAAATTGAGCCACATTTTGACTAGTTTGAGTTGGGAGAGGCGAAGGAAGATTATGATGGGAATCGCAGAAGCTCTTCACTTTTTACATTGCCGGTGTTCTCCGGCGGTTGTTGCCGGTGATTTATCGCCGGAGAATATCATCGTCGACGTCAAGGATGAACCAACGCTTTTTCTGGGTCTTCCGGGTCTACTTTGCATGGATGCTGCTTACATGGCACCAGGTATAATTAGTCATCACAAACCAAACATACTTTAGATATAAGAATATGAAATATAGTAGAGCCATACCATTTGATGGAAAAAAGTACCATTTTATTCCCAAGCCTAACATATAATTTAATGTTTTATAATCTATAAATAAAAATGAAAAAATTATATGAAATTTTTAATATTAAAGAAATGTGTTTTATTTTTGTCCAAGGGACTTTAAATGCACTTTTTCGTTTCTTTTCCTTAAAGCTTAATTTTCGTCTTCGTTGTTATTTGATTAGAAACGAGGGAGCGCAAGGAGGTGACAAGTAAGAGTGACATCTATGGTTTTGGAATCCTCATGCTTCATCTTCTCACTGGTAAAAGTTCCACCATTGATGACGACATAGAATCTGCAGGAGTCAACGGAAGTTTGGTCAAATGGGCTAAATATTCATATTCCAATTGCCATATCAACACGTGGATCGACTCATCCACCGACACGTCAGTATATAAACACGAGATTGTCCATGTCATGAACTTAGCTCTAAAGTGTACGGTCGTTGATCCGCAAGAGAGGCCTTGCATAAAGAACGTATTGAAAGCATTAGAGACTACTTCTTCATCAACTTCTTGCACTAATTATTTTTCCAAGATACTATCGTTGGCCTAACAATTTTGGCTTCGTTTCATTAGGGGTTTAATTCCAAGATACTATCGTTGGTCTTTTTTTTTTTATTCGGTCTTCCAAAAGGATTGTCTATCAAGATGGTTTTGTTTATGTTATCTTGATTGTTTACTAATGATGTAAACGACTATGTATACATTTATAGATATATAATGTGAAGAATGTTTGAACATCTTCTTAATCATCAAAAAAAGCTTTTGTCCATGTAAGGTTAATTGTTGGAATTTTTCAAGGATTTTGTCTTCTCTTCTCTTGTCTCTCTTGCTTTTTCTTCTTCTTAATGTCTTGTTAGATGAGCTTTTTGTTATTGAACTTCTACAAACTTCTACCAATCTATGCTTATGTTCACAGTCTTTTATCAAATAGTCTTTTATGACATTTTAGCCAACAATTATAGCACACTCAAGTACTAGAATTAGTAAAAACATTCTTACATGATAATATTATCTTGGTTGCATGCATGCTAATATATCTTTTTTCTTGTACTTGTAAATATTATTCAACTTTCAAATTTGATATGAACTTTCTGTGTCTTTTGTAATATTGTGAATAATATATCATCTCTAACCATGTGACATATGCTCCATTGTCAATCAAGTCATACATTTGATTTTCATCATAGGATGTTACAGTGAAAGACAATTCTCCAAAATAAAATATTTTTGTCATGGCTTTGGCAAAAATTAACTTTTGATTTGCTACACACAATACATTCTTCTTGGAATTTTGTGGTGCCATAACTTTTCTTTCTTATTCTATAAATAACTACTACAAGAAAGCAAACATATTTTCGCGACTTTTTTCCACGAAAATATATCCATCGAGAATTTCCAACACATTTCCAAAGAAATCTTGACAAAAAGGATCTATCGTGAGTACGTCGAAAATTTCCAACAACCGATAAATCGTTAGAAAGTTGATAGAAACTTCCGTCGAGTTTCTGATAACATCCAACGGAATAAGAGCCGTCGATATCTGTCGAGAGATCATCGGATATTATTGATGGCTAATGTTCCATCGCAATTTCACAAAAATTGAACAGATCGGTTGTGATATGCATTCCGTTGAAAATCTGTTGGGAATCCAAGAAAACCGTCTGAAATCCGTCAGTAATAATCTTCAAAAATTATTTTGTGTTGTTATCCAGATATCTGATTATTTTCAAGAATGTTTTTAAAAAATTGTCAAAAATTCTTGCTAATCTTTGTAATTTTGATTATAAATATGTTCTACACTCTTCACAATTTCACCAAAACAAAAATATTAACAAAAATATTATTCAAATTCTAATGATTATTTTCGATCGTTGATGGATAAACTTTGTTATGATTCAACGACATGAGAATTGACGGATGAATTTGCACAAAGTGTGGAGGAGTTCATGATATTTGCGTCAAAAAATAAGATGACATCGGAATACAACAAAATATATTATCTATGTATAAAATATCGGAATCATAGATTAGTCTATGTTAGAGAGAAATGAAATCATTTGTGTAGTACTGGATTTATGTCGAGTTATAAAACTTGGTATTAAATAGATGCAATGATGCAATATATTTTTAGTAGTATAAAATTTTAAATATTTTTTTGGTGGGATCTCAAAATACTAAATTTTAAATATTTTTAAATATTTAAAATATTTTAAAAATAATACGTGGAATCTCATTAACACAAAGTTGGTGGTCTAAAGCATTTGAAAATAAGTTGCGCTACAATTCTCACACAATATGAACCAGTGGAAGCAAAAGTGGAGAAAAAGAAAAAACAAACCAAGAGGGCTGAATGAATATGTTTGGAATGACTTTATTGGTACTGGGATTCTGCTAGTACCGAAGCCATCTCGAGAACTAATTCGGGTAACCGGAAAAACGATCGAAGAGCCAAAAGAATTTATATTCACAATGTTGGATCGACCAGTTTTATAAAATGAGTCGACCAATTGGTAAACTTTTATTATGTTATTATTTTTAATTACTACTGTTTTAAAACTTTTTAATACTAATTTAGTATTTATTATTTTTAAATACAAAAATTTGGAGGTGTGTTTGCAACCTCTTGAAGATGTGCATGCCAACAAAAAAGTTGGTTTCATCCAATATGGTTTTGTTAATGAGATCATCGAAAAGGTAAAAAGAAAAAGATCGACATCTAAAATTAACCGTTTGATTTTTGATGTAAGTTTTATTTATATTTTATGTACTTTTATATTAATTTTTATACGTGTTCTAATATTTTTAAAATCTTGCAGGAAGTATCACTTTCGAAGAATCATCATCTAGGATTGGGTAGAATTGCATTTAGCGGCGGTGTAACATTTTCGGGAATTAAACACCAATGAAAAGCTTATCCAAGCTAATGCGAGCTTAAGCAAAAAATTATCGACAATGGAATTAAAAAAAAAATCATGAACGATAATAAGTGTAAGACAATGATGGATTTTATGAAATCCAAATTTCTGGAGTGGACGGATGAATTCCAATCAATGTAATTTCGAAACACTTAATATATTATATTAACTTTCAAATATTGTATTAAATTTTATTTTTAAATTAAATGTTATTTTAATTACCGATTTTAGAATATTTATTTTAGTTTTTTATAGTTAAATATATAAATTTGATAAATATTTTATTAAAATTTAATTTTTTAATTTTTAAAAAAATATATTAAGGTCGTCGAAAATCTCTATCGAAACATTCCATCGGAATAAACCTTTGGGATGCAAACGAATTTTCGACGCTGAAGTTTATCAGATGGTGGGGACTGACACTAGTGTTAAAGGGAGCCGCCGAGTGTCGATCTTGGAACAAGAAACAAAAGGTTGTGCTATGTTTGGCCATTGCCAAAGAGGGGCAAAAAATAGTGTTATGCTATGAATTACGATTATCCTAAAGGTATTAAAATATTTTAAAATATCTAAAAAAATTATTAAATACTACACAAAATTTTTATTTTTTCAAAAATATTATAAAAAAATTCTTTTTTAGAGAACTAAAAATATTTAAATATCTGGGTTTGAGTTTAGTATTTTGGGTTTATATTTGAGTTTTTAAGATTGAAAAATATATTTAGCATGTAGGTTTTAGGAATTAAAATTAAATTGTAGTTGTGTGGTATATAAAAAAATTAATGGTATTTTTAAAAAAAATTGAAAATTGTCAAGAAAATAACTAAAAACAACTATATATCATAAATATGCTAAATCTAGTTTTTAATGTTTATGAATGGAAGCATATCAGTGAATAACATATCACATTTGAAATTGAAATGGATCTCAAATATATATATATATATATATATATATATATATATATATATATATATATATATATATATATATTACCAATTAACATGATGCTAAACTCTTATTCAAATTGATCAATAATCAATCTGAATCCAAATTGTTCTCAATGAAATTGGTCCACTCAATAATTTACCATTTTCAAATATACCGAGATTAATGGTCAATATATAATATCCGATATTAAAAATTAGAAATAATCATAAGTAATATATAAATAACATGAACCAGTTCATTCTTTACCAATTGATTTTAGATTAAAAAAATAATATAATGTAACCGAAATTTTACTGAAACTTATCTTTAATATATTAATTGAGAAATATTTTAATAAATAAATTTTATCTTTACATATGATTTACAAATATGTCACGATAACGTGTTATATTACAAGAACATTTTAAGAAAAATCATAAGACATAATTTATTAAATTATTTATGAAAATAACATTAGATAAATATTTAACAGTATATAATATGTAAATCTTTAATATTTTGATATATAATCAAACACAATATAAAATAAAATATTTAAATTTTAGAAAAATTATTTAAACAAAATATAAAATAAAAGTTTGTTCAATTGAATATTTATTATATTTATAATTTTTACCTATTTAATAATATTATTTATTCAAAATATATATAATTTAAATTTATTGCTATAATCCGATTTAATTATATATTTTATTTGTTTAATTAATATTAAAATTTAAAAAAGTTATATTTTAAATAAAAGATAATTATGGATAGATTTCAAACTGAAAAAATGGTTAAAGATTTAAGAGAATGTGACTTGAGAGTGACGTGTTGATAGAGCAATGGAGCCAATATACTCATTCTAAAGAACAAATTACAGCAGCACTACTGTCCTCTTCATCTTTATGAAATAATTATTAAATAATTTGAAGAGATGATTAAATGGGTTTATCGAGTAGATAACTTTAATCCAATTTATGAAATTTCGACGAATGTGGTCAAAAGATATGAAGAACAAAACGACTTGCCAATGAGAAAGAGACTCAACATTTACATCCACTTTTTCTTTTAAAATTAGGCATCATTGTTCCTTGGCTTTTCTTCTCTCTTTTTTACTTTTTTTCTATGTTTTGTATTTGCATGTGCATGTGTGTATATATATAACAAATTTCTGCTAGTAATGATGAGAATGGGAAGATCGAAACACCTTTTCTTTTCTCTTTTTGCATCAAAGGGGATTTTGTTCATTTGCTTTCTGCAAACTTTTAGAAGATTCAATTTGTTATTCTTATATATATTAGAAACTAATATTGACCAAGGCAGACACTTTTATTTATGAAAATAGTAACTCCTGTTGGTGAATAGGATTCGGCCACAAACTAATGAAACTTCTCTCCAATGGTAGATATTATTAAAACTAAAAATCCAATATTATGTCTTATAAAAAAAATTCAATAGTCCATATAATTAAGGTTTTTATTTATATAAATATGTTTGTAATACCAAACAAGAGAACAATAAATAGAGTTGCCACAAATAGCAACTTTCCCTTTTCTATTTTATAATATTATAATGCGCGATTTATTTTCTTACGAGAATTATGATATATTAATAGATGTCGTCCAAATTTTACCTTCGTTTTAAATATTTTCGAATCAAAAGTTTGAAACTAATTTATTTTCGAATAGAAAGTTCAAAACCTTTGTTCCCACGATTAAGAACTTCGAAACTTTTATCCCACAACCCGTGAGTTTACTCGATTTGAAAATTTACTAACCATCAGTTAAACATTAAACCAACAATAAACCATATATATCTACATCTAATTAAAACCCGATTTAAGATCTGTAATCGCCTCACTATGAGATAAAACCAAAAACCCCTATAAAAATCTCCAAATCGACAAAACCTAAAACCTTAGAAACTAAACCATAGAAATCGCAAACGAAATCAAATCCACAAGAAAGAAAATCACAGTCGAATACGAGCTATGAACATGGAGGTTATTGTTCGGAAAGATCTTGGGAAGCCTAAAATCGACGAGTAGACCATCGACCGAGATGCCTTCAAGATCGACAAATTGGTTAACGAATTTATCGATGAGTCGTTGATTCAGCATGACGTGTATCCAAATACTGATTCCGAAGAGGAGGATGATGATTTCATGGTAAACGAGACCGACATTAGGCGTAGAGATGGTATGCTATACAAGAGGAAACATTCTTCAATGTAGTGGACTTCAAGGAATGTGTGATCGACTACGCGTTAATAACATGCCGAAATCTAAAACAATACAGGTATGAAAACGATAAAGTAGGTTTTAGGTGTGTAGGTGGTGATAATGGAGGTGACGAGTGTGAATGGCAAATTTATGCATCTACTCTTCCGAAAGATGTTATGTGGAAAGTTAGGGTGTTCATAGATAAGCATAGTTGTTTGTCGAATGGGAAATGTGAAATGTTAAAAGTCCCACAACTTGCTAGGTTGTTTGTAGACAAGATCCGAGAGGAACCCGAGTGCTATATGACCATGAAAATTGAAGAAATAGTTAAAGAGAGATGTAAGATAACTGTTTTTCATCCTCAATGCCAAGCTGCTCGTAATAAGACCCTTAGGTGGTGAATTGGAACACGATATGCGGTTTTCTCGGCTTCGCGATTATGCAGCTGAGATACTTCACTCGAATGTAGGTAGTACTGTAGAGGTTGACATAATACTCAATCCAGAAGAGAAAGAAGAGTTTAATTGGTTTTTTGTACGCTTCGATGTCATTCAACATACATGGAAGGAGACTTGTAGGCCAATAATCAGACTTGATGGTTGCTTTTTGAAGCACAAAATCAATGGCTAATTACTAGTTGCATTAGGAAGAGATGCTAACAACGCAATCTATGCTCTAGCGTGAGGTGTGATTCAAGTAGAAAATAAGGATAATTGGTTATGGTTTGTTAAAATGATAAAGGAAGACTTGATATTGAATGATAGTGATGGGTATATTATGGTCTTCGATCGGAAAAAAGTAAGAATATTTTATTTACGAGGCTATTAAATTGGAACTTGGTTTTATTTATGAAACTTGGTTTAATTTATGGTTTTTTCAGAGATTGATAAGGGCTGTTGAATTGGAGTCACCCAAAATTGAGTATAGGATGTGTGTTAGACACATATATGAAAACCTTAAGAAGAATCACGGAAACAAGAAACAGATGAAGAGGAGTTTCTAGAACGGTTGGACAGGTTGTTTAATTACGACACTAGGGTATACCACGATGTCATGAAAACAAATCCTAGAAGTTGGTGTACAGCTTTCTACAAGTTGGGAAATTAGTGTGAGGATATCGAGAACAACTCAACTGAGATTTTTAATAGCACCATAAACAAAACTAGAGAAAAAGCTTCCGTGCCTATGTTGGAGACTATAACAAGACTTGCCATGACACTTATAGCAAAGAGATCTGACCACAAAGGTTTGTTTTTTCTTTCTTATATTTTTTTGAATACCTATTTTACTTTTGATTTGGTTTATCTTAGGATTATGTACACCGTACATGACTAAGTTTCTGAAAGCTGAGCATAAAAGAGCTTCTGAATGCAAAATAACTAGAAGCACCAATGGGACGTATGAAACAATTTTGAGTGAGTGTTCTTACCGGGTTAACTTGGAGAGTAGGACATGTAGTTGTATGAAATTTGATATATGTGGCATTCCTTGCGAGCACGCATACTGCGTGATTATGCTGAAAAAACTTATGCCCGAGGATTATGTTTGCCAATGGTTCCAACAGTCATGTGGAGAAGGAACTACGGTGAAGGACTTGTTCTACTTAGAGGTGCACTATTTTGGCCTTCTACAAGTGTGTCGTACACATTCATCATGCACCGGCACAATCTGGGACAAAAAAAATTTCCAAGATGGACAAAAAAGGAAGAGAAGTGTGAATGAATATGTGACAAAGAAACAACCAAAGCAAAAGAAAAGAATAATGTATTACGGGATATGTGGTACAGCTAACCATAATTCACGGTTTCACAAGAAGACTTCAACACAAGATACTACACTCTCAACACAACCTGCATCTTTTCAATCAGCATCTTCTGAAGATACTTTCAGCCAAGCTTTAGGTACAATATAGGAGGTTGATGGGGTCTAAGTAGGTTTTTGGACGGGTTTTAAGTAGGTTTTTTTATGGATTTTAAACTGATTTTTGGATGGGTGGTAGAATATTTTTAAACTATTTCACCCATTTAATTTTGATGGTGATTTCGTGACTCGTTGTATTCATATTTTAAAACAATTGTACCCATTTCGATGGTTTTCACTTTTGTATAGCCCACTTGTGTTTGTTTTTATTGACTCGATGCAAAAATAACAAAAGATTTTTCATTCATTCCATAAAATAAGCATCCATAAAATAAGCATCCGATTACAAGCCTTAATAAGATCTTTCTCACACACTATTTTTTTCCAAAATCAGAATATCTGTTCTAATCTCTCTCAGCTCACGTTCACATTTACCATTCTTGAATTGTAGTGTCTCAATCTCATTCAACAATGCTTCATCAAGCCACTTGAACACATGGCTATCATTCATGAGCTACATAAAAAAAAATAGATTACTAAGAACCACATAAGCATAAAACGAAGCATACATTTATATAACTTCTTTGATGTAGCATAACCACACTGAAAGTACCGGCGAGAAGGATTCATGTCGGATCTAAAGGTCAATACAACTAAATGTTCACATACCAATACCTCTTAGGAACCCCTAAAACTCTACCAATCCTTGTGCGCGCACTAGTTGGACCACTCGAAGCTCCATACACCGTACTTGATTCATCATACATCATCTAGAATTCATTCATAATCGAATTCATCTCCATAAACAAATCAAAATCATCTCCACAAACCGTACAATAAATCATCGATGCTTTGAAATACCTTTCGAAAATCAAATTCTAAGCACCCACTTACCTTCGATTAGGATGTAGGGTTCTTAGGTGTTCGCTCTATTGGCCGATTTTTCCGATTGCGATTTTCAGTGTTCGTAGCTTTTTCAATTTGGGGATTTTGAGGTACCCCTCGGGTTTTTTTAATCTGGGCATACGGGTGGGTTGGGTTGAATTCGAACATGGATTTGGTTTTGTTTATTCTCGAGTTTTATTTGGTTCTACTACAGTTTTGGGTAAAACCCGATAAAATCGGTATCTATGGGTAAATAAAGATTTGATCTTTCGATTAGTGGGGAAATTGGTTTCGAACTTTTGATTCGAAAATATTTAAAACGAAGACAAAGTTTGGACGGCATATGTTGCTATATCATACTTTTCGTGGGAAAATAAATCGTGTACCCTATTTTTGACACAAAGCTTTTTGTATTTTTGAGAATATACCGATAAAAATGATATGTTAAAAAATTAATTTACTTATTCGAGTTGAAAAGAAGTTAGAAAAGTACAAGTATTGACTAATGTGCAAGGCTATAGTTTAGCCAAAAAATTTATGGCCATTTAGTTAGTTTTTTTTGGTCATCATGTTTACAAACAGAATTACATAATAAATCAAAACTATCATACAAAAAACTATAGTCAAAATCAACATCTTTAAAATGGCAGCATAGATGCTATAATATATTCATTTAATTAGTTGTGATAGGTTTTGTGTCATCCAATTAAATTTCCCAATTGGAATATGGTAGTATAATTGTACCACTTAATTGTGATTTTAATGTAAAAAACTCAAGTTTGTGGGAATTTTTTTTTTATTAAAGTGTGACAATCTATATTTAGATGTTGTGGCAAAATGTTAATATAAATTTTTTGTTAACTAAATGGTAGCATAATTTTGCTACTAATGTGCTTTTGTATGAAATAAATCTATACTCAATCAAATAAGGTTATTAGGGTTTTAAAGTGTCTACATAAGTTTTCTAAACTCTTACCACATTATGTCATGTCAGCAATACCATATCAAAATTAAAGATTCAACTAAAGTTGCCTAGCAACAATCTATATTTCTTTATAAATTTTTATATCAAATTAATTAACAGAAGAAAGAGTAAATGGGTCCGTTGTTACACCAATTTTATATATATTCCATAAATACTAGATTTATACTCACGATATATGTGGAAAAAAATATTCACAAATTATATAATATTTTTTATTATTAAATATAAATTAGATATTTATATAATTTTAATTCTTATTAAAAATTATTTTTAATATTAATTTTTCTTTATATAAATTAAAGAAATAAAAATAATTATTTTTTATGAATTTAATAGTATTTTTTTGTTAGTTTAATAAAATATATTGATTCTCTAACTAAATTAATAATAATGATATATATCGTAATTATTATAGTAAGTTAAACTCATTTCTATATTTATTTGTCTAGTGGTTGTACCACCTCTACGTTCATCCCAGAGGTATGAAGTTCGATTCAATCTCCTCTCGTAAGAGAGTGCTTAATCTTCGTATGAAGATATTGAGTTATTGGGTCGGTCCGTTATGACCCAGTGATATATATATATATATATATAAAAATATATATATATATATATATATATTTATTTAAAATTAATTGTGATAATGATATATTAGTATGATATTTTTGTTAATCATACGTTAGGACGAGTTTATTTTATTAAAATATTTTTCAAATAATATATTAGAGATAAAGTTTGATTCTACTTCGATTCTATTTTCTCGTGTTAAATTTTTATACGAATATGTTGGGTTATTGAAATAATTTATTGTAGTTCAAATCACAAAAAAAAAAGAATATTACAGAATTTGAATCGTGCAATATTTGTATAGGTTGATGCTTGAAATGATAGTGAGAGAACTCCAATTCTGTCAAATAAAGACATCTAAAGTGAATCCTCAACTTAAATCAGCCTTTGCATATAAAGTTTTTACTCGATAAAAAAATAATTATTGTGCTTGATTTGCTTTTTGTTTTGTCAAAGATATTGATTTACTTTGAGACTAAATCATTATGTAAATAATGGACATATGTAGAAAGGGACGTAACAGCTAAGTGAGCATGTTCTAATGTCAAAAGCCTCGAACATACCAATAAGAATAATAATAATACTTCTTCTTGAAGACCATGCAGAAAAAAAAACCTTTACTTCCTTTACGGTCAAAAATGTTCCTTTTTGTTTTCTTTTTCTCGATGGCTTGGCCCAATTTTTATTTCAGAATTACAATAATCATGAGTTTTTTTCTTTTTTTTCTTATTCAATAGTTATATGAACAAACATCCTTTTGACAATAAAAATAATAATTTTATTCGTTTGTTCATCACAAGCAGATATAGCTACAGTCAATATTGTGACTACGATAAATATTATTTGTTTATTTATCGTCGGCGATTGTGATTGCGGTTGATCGCAGATTTTTACTCGTACTACTATTTTATTCAGCAGTCGAAAAAGTTGCGACGTAAGAAACAACGTCTAGACGTTACGTCTCAGTTAAACGAACAACAATCTGCCGTATTCACATGCATAAGAATTTGCGACTGATAAACGAAGCAGAACAATATATTTTTTTCATAAATCTCACTTTGTGTTCTCTCAGAAATCTTTCATTGTGCCATAATACATTAAGAATTGTTTAAGGGATTCAATATTTTGTTTTCGTTATTAATTTTAAATCTGTTATTCACGCCAGACATGAATATACTAAGTTGATAAAAAAAAAACTTTTTCCCTTGTTATTTAAAATTATATCTAAACAAATTTAAATTCAGAGAAGTAAAGTAACTAGTCATTAATTAGAAAAAAATCTTAATAATATATAATAAATTTATATTTTATGACGAAAAATAGATATGTCAATTGGAATAGTTCGATCCGACCCGGATCAAAATCTACAAAATCTATATATATTTGAACTGAGTACCGCCCGACTTGGAAAAATTTCGAACATATGTCATAAAGGTCGGTCCCGCCCGATCAGGGTTATAGACTTATTCTGACTTTTCAAACTTTTCTATAAAACAAAATACTTTCAAACTTTAAAAAATTAATATCAAAATAGATCAAAATTTAAACAAATAATCAATATGTTTGATAAAAGAATAATAATGTAAAATAATATTTTTTAATTTTTCTTCTAAATTTAGCAGTGTAAACTTAAAATAACACAAAATATTTTATGAAAATACATATTTACTATAAATTAAGTATAAATAAACTTAAAACATTATATTTGAGTTCATTTTTTCCAATTTAGGATTTATTTTTTTTCATTAACAATAAATTTTAATATATTTTAGTATTAAATTTGTGCTATTTTTGGAAATATAAACTAATGGTACTATATTTAAAACAAAAACTTAAAAATGTTATTTTTGTCAATTGCTCTTGATAAAATCTAATATAATTTTTTTAATAACTAAATAAATTTTATTACCAAATAGACCAAATAAAAACGCCTCAAATTCATTCATTATAGCAAATATTGTAATATTTTCGAGCATCTTTTAAATACTCGCCACCATCAAAAGAGCTATGTACAAAAAATTAAAAAAAAAATAAAAATTTTATTAAATTTTGATATGTGTAAATCATATAAAAGCCTCATCGATAATGATTTTAAAATAATTAAATACACGTAAATGATATTTTTATATGGATCACAAAACATAAATCCATCCAGCAAAATTGATGGTAGTTCAGTTATTGGAATATTTAAAAGATCACATAGCATACCAGCTAACTCAGTTGTGTTTAACATTTGTATAATTTCAAAATATAAAAATCTTCATAAGAAACCAATTCCAACCAATCATATTTGAGATGTATAGTGAATTTATGCTTCCCTTCTTTGATAATATTTCATTTTTCATACGTTATGAAATCATAAAATAAAAATAAAAATTTAATTAGAGTTAAGCAGTTAAATAACTGTTTTAAAACTAACAATATGGAGAATAAATTGGACAATTGAATAAAATAATATTATTTTAAGTTTGAGCAATTGAATAAAATAGCATTATTTTAAGTTTGGAAAATTGATTTAAGTAACATTTTTTTTAAATTTTTATTCCAAAAATAACATCATTAATTTAAATTTCTAATAATATCACAAATTTAAAATTAAAATATATTAAAACTTCATTTTAATACAAAAAAATTAAACCCAAATTGGAAAAAAAAATCCAAATATAATATTTTAAGTTTATATATAATTTATTTAGATTAAATAAGTATTTTCAGATAATTATTTCTGCTAATTTTGGAATTTTATCAGTAGAATATTAGATTTGGAAGAAAAACTTTAAAAAATATTATTTAAAGGTACTACTCTTTAATTTTTTGTTGCAAATGTAGCACTAATCATTTTAATTTCCAAAAATAGTACATGTTTAATATTAAAATAATTAAAAACCTCTTCTTAGTAAAAAAATTTTAAACTCTAAATTATAAAATGAATTCAAACATTATGTTTTAATTTTATATATAGTTTATTTAAGGTAAATAATTATTTTTACATAATAATTTGTGATACTTTTGGAATTTTAGTTTTAATGTGGTAAATTTAGAAGATAAATTTAAAATAATATTATTTTAAGATATTATTCGAATAAATTTTAGATGAAACTTTTTAAAACGTCTTATTATTAAAGCAAATATTTTATTTAAAATATTCTTTTTGGAGTTTTTTTGGTTCAATCCAAACTTGACCTACTTAAATACTAAAAACTCTTTAGCTCGAGTGGATTTAATCCAAAAGATCCGAATTTTTAGGGTTTATATATCTTGACTCAAGTTTGATCTTTTGGAACATCAAATCAGCCCAAATTTCAGGTTTTGTCTTTAATTGACATGTCTAGCTAATGATTTCTTATTTGTCTAGAGCTATCATCCTTCAAAGAACCATATGAGAAGCATCCTTCAATTGAATATTGAAATAGATGATTGTGCCTCTCACCAAGTAAGACATAATGTCATGGCATGATGATTTCATATATTTTGAGAGGTTTCTATCCACTCAACTAATATTTTTCATTCTTTGTTTTTGTCAAATGAATAACATGAGAAAATGAGAAAAGTTAAGTCATCTACTAGACACTGTTGAACAAGTCGTATATATGATTTTGTATACAAAGGCTGTTGGACTTAGTGCTAGTAGAGTAGAAAACAACTTCCACATTATCATTGTTGAAACATGTTATGTTATGTTCTGTTGTGACTTTTCTTAGGATTTTTAGAGACATTACAGTATTTTGTTTCTACTTAAAGCTTTTATCTTTAGATTCAATTCTAACGTCTATTTGGTTCTTTGGAAATTATTGTGGAAGTGTTTTGGTTTAAAAGATCATATTTAATGTAGATGGAATGATGGATGATACAGTCAAATTAATCAAAAGATTATTGGAAAATCAAAACCAATGTTCATAAAACAAAGGTTCTGGCTCAATGGTGTAAAGAATCTTACAATAGAATTGATTCTTAAACAACGAAGAGACTGCTTACAAACATAATTCATGAAGAAGGAAAATAACGTTAAAAGGAATGATTGTTTATTCTATTCATTGTTTTTACAGTTTATATACTACTACTTGTTGTAATAAATTCTGATACTTTGATATGCACCCTTCATTACTTTAAATCATATCCTTTCACGTATGTTATACGATTTCTTCTTATTCCTGTAGTAGAGCTTCCTTCCTTGAAGAAACTTGTCCTCAAGGTTCGAGTTCAGAAATTTCCTCGACAGGTCTGATAAAAACTCCCAAATTGCCTCCTCCTCAGGTTCGTTAGCCCTTGTACCAGCACCATTGTGGCAGATCTACCTTACTTGTTGACCATTTTCTGTTGCAGTATGCGAACTGGTTCCCTTGCGAGCACATCAGCAATCTCAACGGGTAGTTGAGAAGAAGTAGGAGCAATCTCCACCGGTAATTGATAATTTCAATTGTGAAACATGAAATACATGGTGTATAACTGAAGTTGCAGAAAAATCGAGTTTATAAGCAACTTTTCCACATTTATCCGCAATTCGGTAAGGGTCAAAGTACTTTGGAGCCAACTTCTGATTGCTCCTTGTCACTACAGATTATTGTCTATAAGGTTGGAGCTTCACATAGACGAAATTCTCTATTTCAAAATTCATGTCGTGCGATGACGATCACCTGACTGTCGCATGCGATGATGAGCCTGGAGTAAGTCGAATTTCAAAACCTGGATTATCTTAACGTTCTAAGACATTTCGCAACTACTGCCACCTTTAACTCTCCTGGTAGATAAGGCAGATGGGTGGGAGGTGCTTGGCCATAGATTGCTTCGTATGGAGTGAGTTGAATCGTAGAGTGGTAATTCGTATTATACCAATACTCGGCCAGGGGCAACCATTTGCTCCAAAGATGTGGTATGTCACTGTACATACATCGTAAATAGGTCTCCAAACACCTATTAACAACCTCGGTTTGCCCATCGCTTTGTGGATGGTAAGCACTAGACAAGTTGAGTGCCATTCGTTGAAAACTAAAAATTCTTGCCAAAAAGAACTGATGAAAACTGTGTCACGATCGCTGACGATTGAGGCTGGAAACCCATGCAGTTTATATACATATTTCAAGAATGCTTGTGCAACTATGGCAGCCAATTAATAATGAAAGAGAGCTATGAAATGAGCAGCCTTTGTGAACCTGTCCACCACCACTATTATCACTGATTTTCTAAAGGATTGAGGGAGTCCATCAATAAAATCCATAGATATGTTTGTCCAAATGGCTTCCGGAATGGTTAATGGTTGAAGAAGACCTAGAGAGGCAGCATTGTGTGATTTACATTGCTGCCAAACCGAACAGCTATGGATGAAGGCCTAAATATTTTTGGACATACCTTTCCAATAAAAAAAAACTTTTGAGTCGTTGGTGGGTGACATCTCTCCCTGAATGACCACCACTTCCTGACATGTGCAACGACTCCATTATCGTTGCTCGGATGGTAGGATCCAGCGGTACAACCATTTTGCTATTCCTTCGCAAAATACCTTAGTACCAAGAGTAATGCTTCTTTGATGATGGTTCGTTCTTTAGCTCTTCAATGATGGATATTGTTGTGATATGACCACTTCGTAACTTTCTTAAATGTGCTTCAGAAGATCACATTCCAAAATTGACAAGGCCATATATATGTAGTACTTCCGAGCCTTCCACTCTAGATAATGCATCAGCCACCAAATTATCTTTTCCTTGATATTGAATTCTATTTCATAGTCAAATTCTAGGAGTTTTGGTAGCCAGTGTTGCTGAATAAGAGTGTTAAGACGTTGCTCTAATAAGTACTTAAAACTCCTTTGATCTGACCGGATAATGAAATGTCATGTGAGCAAATAATGGCACCATTTTTTGAACTACAAATACAACAACCAGCAATTCTTTTCATAGATAGAGAGATGCACTTGTTTTCCCTTTAGATGGCGACTTATGTAAGCTAGTGGGTGACCTTCCTGCATAAGAACAACTCTTATGCCTTGTCCACAATCATCTGTCTCAACCACAAAAGGCCTATCAAACATAAGTAAAGCCAAAAAGGAGGATTACACAATGCTTGCTTCAAGTCACCAAATGCATTTGTAGCTTCCTCAGACCACTCAAAAGCGTCTTTCTTCGTTAGCGCTGTCAAGGGTCTTGCAATTATTCCAAAATGATTTACAAACCTTCGATAATACCCCCACTAAACCCAAAAAACCTTTGAGTTGTTTAACGTTTTTGGGAGTAGGCCAGATTGCTACTACATCAACTTTATTTGAGTGTGTTGATATACCAGAAGACTCGATAAAATATCGTAAGTATTTTACCTTATTCGCAGCAAATGTGCATTTTCTTTTCTTTTCGTACAAGTGATTTTCCCTTATCAACTGAAAGTCATTTCTCAGCTGCTCCAGATGTGAATCATAGAAGAACTGTGAGCAAGAATATCATCGAAGAAAATGAGTACTGACCTCCTGAGTAAGGACCAGAATACTGAATTCATTAGCCCTTGGAAAGTTGCAGGTGCATTAGTGAGTTTGAATGGCATCACTAGATATTCATAATATCCACTATGTGTCTTGAATTCGGTTTTATGAATATCTTGAGCAGTCATACGCAGTTGATGTTAGCCTGCCCAGAGATCTCTCTTTTAGTAAATTTTGATCCTCCTAACTCATCTATCAAATCTTCTATGAGAGGAGTAGGGAACCTATCATTGACTGTCATATTATTCAAACTTCGATAGTCCACACATAATCGCCACACCCCATCTCTTTTTTACTAGTACCACTGGTGATTCGTAGGGTCTCGAGCTCTGCTGAATTATGTCTGCCTTAAGCATTTTCTGCACGATTTTATCGATTTCATTCTTTTGATAAAGTGCGTACCTATATGGCCACTGGTTAACCGGGTTGTATCCTTTCAATAAGGGGATTTTATGGTCATGAAACTTTCCTAGAGGAGGCAATGATGTTGGTTCTTTGAATAAGTGCATATTCTTCCAATAATAAGTTTATTCCCATACTGGTCGATTGTGTATTTTCAGTTGCCGTGATTGTATAGGACTAAACTCCATCTTCTTGATTGGATTCTAGAGTGCATATCATAGCTAGCTGCATTTGCTCTTCTGTAATTTTGTTCAGCTTAGTAGCATTAACCTCCCTTATCGATCCTTGTTTGATCCCATGTAACAGTATTTTTCGTGACCATATTTTGAATTACATTTCCAGCTTCTTGAAATCACAGGTGATGGGTCCGAGAGTTTCCAACCACTGTACTCCAAGAACCATATCGCAACATCCATGAAATCTGCTTAAAAAGGAACCTCCTAAATTCCATTCAAATATGTCCACCTTGGCTGTTACATTCAGTTTGCTTCCATCTGCCACAGCTATCCCTGTGTTTCCTTTCGGTTTGCTTCCATCTGCCACAGCTATCCTTGTGTTTCTTTTCGGTTTCATTTGACAACCCAAATTTTCAGCCACGCTCTTATCAATGAAGTTGTGTGTTGATCCCAAATCGATGAGAATAAACATGATTTTCTTTTCATGGACAACCTTTACTCGCATCGTTCTATAATCTGAAATGCCGGCCATTGCATTCACTGAGATATGTGCAATGTCAACATCCTCACAATCTGTTTCACTACCCACTTACAATGTTGTAAATTCTTCTTCTTCTTCTTTAACTTCGATTAAGTATAATTGTGTCTTTTTGTGCTTGAGATAATGGTCAGGGGTGTATTTCTCATCACAAAAATAGCATAACCCCTTAGCTCTTATGTCGTTCATCTCCTCGTTTGATAAAACTCATTTAGGTTGTGGATTTGCCTCTTTAACCCGTTATATTATCTGTAAACCTTCCAATCTGCTCTCTTCCAATTTCCTGTAAGGTAACATACCCTTTGTATTAGATAAGTTTTCGAATTGCTCTAGCTTTGGTTTGGGTTCCGCATTCTCATAGAGTCAATCCAGAAGAAGGCATTGGCGCATAGTATGGAGTTGAAACATACGGATGTGCATCTGCGTATCCATTCTTAGTCCAGCCAAAAATGCGCTGACCAAATACTCTTCCGGTAGAGTTGCTCGGGTTATAATCAACTCAAATTTGTTGTGATAATCCATGACACCCTCAATCTCTTGTAGCTGATTAAGTTCAGCAATCGGATCATCCAACAATTTTTCAAACTTCTCTTTCAACAAGACTCTGTATGTCACCCAATCTTCCAAAAACATGTCTATTCACATCCGATTGCACCAACGATTGGTGCCAAGTAGCAGCAACACCATCAAAATGGATTGAAGCAAAACCTATTTACAGCTCTTCCGGAGTATGATCTATGGCAAATCAAGTTTGAATTGTTCAACTTTGAACAACCACTCCTTGATTTTCTCACCATTGAAATGTGGAAAATCAAGTTTGCTAAACGAGTCATACCGAAATAATTTGGATTTGGTCCCACTCTCACCAGCGTTGCTGCATTTGGCGATTTTCCTTGATGGTGATCTTCACTAGAGGAATCTCCTCCTCTTGTTGAAATTAACCGGATCGCTTCAAACATATCGGCGATATGTTTGACCATTTTAGTTTCCAGATCTTCGATCCGCGATCCCACCGATTCTTCGATCTCCCGAACTGCTGCTTCTTTAGCCAGAGCTTGTGCTCTCATCTCCGCCATTGTTTCTGAGGATGCCGAGCTCTGATACCACTGATACAATCAAGTCAATCGAAATATTATTGGAAAATCAGAACCAATGTTCATAAAAGAAAAATTATGGCTCAATCATGTAAAGAAACTTAAAATAGAACTAATTCTTAAACAACAAAGACAGTGCTTACAAACAGAATTCAGAAAGAAGGAAAATGACATTATAAGGAAAGATTAGGCCTGTTCGTTTCATAGCCGCAGGAACCTGCGACTGCGTCATGCGGCCAAACGTTGTTCGTTTGACCGTCGCAGGTTTCTGCGGTCAAACGCTGCGGTCGACCGCAGAAAGCTACAATCAAAATTTTTAATCGCTGCGAAATTATAGCGTTTGCAATCAAACAATTTCGATACAACCTGCGGCGACAACCTGCGGCGATCAAACGAATAACAATATTGCTGCGTCTAACCGTAGGTCGCTTCGTCTACGGCAGACAAACGAACAGCGCTATTGATTATTCTATTCATTGTTTCTGCGGTTTATATACTACTGCTTGTTGTAGCAAACTCTAATATCTTGATCTCCACCCTTCATTGCTTTAAATCCTAGCCCTCCATGTGTGTTGTACGATTTTTTCTTATTTTTGTAGCAATGGAGAGGAAGAAGGTTCTCGCAACTCTACCACCAAAAAATCTCTATCGTATTAGATCGCCACCGGATGACTTTCGTTTCAAAACCTCGAATTGCTATGTTATTATTATCCCACTGAAAACACCATCCGGTTTTCGCCGTGACTCATGTCCCGAGTCCACATTCTGAGATATGCCTACTACTCTTCCTTCAGTCTTCACCACTGCCCCCAAGCGGCTCTAGATCTGAATGAAAGAGCCCCGATGAAGCTAACCCGAGCCACTGTATCACCTCAAAACAACACTGTCTACCACACCTCGCACAGTAGGAGAAACAAGAGCACTACCTTTGCTAATCAACTGAAACCTAACATGAAGAACAACATAAATAAAAGAGAATGATGTCTTCGGGAAGCCAACGAGAAGGCCAAACCGTAATATAAAGGAGGAGAAAGAAAAATCCGGATGTAGTTAAAGCTGTTGAAAAAGTCAACAATGTCGTCTGATTATTTATGTAAACTTACGTTTGCCGACTTACTCTTTCTCTATAAATACGTATGTTACTTCATTCAGATGAAGTAACTTTCTCTCTTCCTTCTTTCTCTCTTCTTCTTCTGTAAAATTTATAAGATTAATAAAATCAGTATAATAATAAAATCTCTATCTCTCTATTATTATTCAACACGTTATCAGCACGAGTGTTTCTACCATCTACCTAAGATACTAAAATAAGGTAAAATTCTGTTTTATTAATACATGTGTATATTATATGGTAGGCTCTGCCTCCTAAATTATATGGTAGGCACTGCCTCCTAAATATTATATGGTAGGCTCTGCCTTCTAAATATTATATGGTAGACTCTACCTTCTAAATATTATATGGTAGGCTCTGCCTTCTAAATATTATATGGTAGGCTCTGCCTTCTAAATATTATATGGTAGGCTGTGCCTTCTAAATATTATATGGTAGGTTCTGCCTTCTAAATATTATATGGTAGGCTCTGCCTTCTGAATATTATATGGTAGGCTCTGCCTTCTGAATATTATATGGTAGGCTCTGCCTTCTGAATATTATATGGTAGGCTCTGCCTTCTGAATATTATATGGTAGGCGCTGCCTCCTGATTTATATTTAGAAATTATTTTAATTTATGTGTTATTATATTCACTAATGTTTTACAATTTTATCATAAATTAATTTATGTCATCATTATATTTAAATTCTTAAAACTAATTATACATATTAAATATTAAATATATATAACAATAATAATATCTATATATCATGATGTTTAAAAATAATATATAAAAATCTGCAGATACCTCAAAAAATACATATGTATCATGATGATTTAGATTATTAAAAAAATCATAGATATTATGTAAAATATTATGATATATTTAAATCACTGATGTGATCTTAACCAATTGTTGTTAATACTTTAATGTGTGGATAGTTATAATTGCATCATCCATAATTATGACAGGGATATACTCGAGGATGACTGCCTCGTCTGATCATATCTGGATAAAAACGTTACAGACGTGGACATCGTGGACATTTGGCTAATGTATCAAGAATAAAGAAACGAAAAAAAAGTGCAACTTTGTTAAAGGCAAAAGAGTACCAACTTTATCGATAAGGATATACCTGAAGAATATATGTAAGACAAAACTGCCAGCAGACATATCATGATGGTTTATAAATGATGATATAGTCTATCAACTCATAGAGACTGAGCAGACATCATTACATGAGCAATTCACTACCACCGATCATTGAAAAACCAAAATGCCAAATCATGAGTGGCTCTATAGACTTCTGCGAGAAATATTGAGATCAATGGGGTCATGATTGCATATTGGTCCAAATCCCAATGTATCATGCCAATCACTGGAATCATGATTCCTGAAGCTATGATCCTACGTTATTACGAGCCACTAGTGAAGAAGTTCAATCTCGTATTTACCCAAATACAATTCTGAAAACCGTGAAGTAGAACTCCGTCCAGAAGACGAACGCAATATAGAAACATATGAGATTTCAATCTATCCTGTGCAATGGACCATGGTAACTAGTGCCATGGGTGCACGAATGAGAAAAACTGGATCCGATTATGAAGCATGGATGTTGACTGCATCTGTATGGAACCCCATGAGAATGTCAAGATAATCGGTGAATAGAAAGATATATTAACAATGCGATATGGGTATAATCGCTTTGTGATATCTGAAGATATGATTTGTGATCGCGATGACCATTGTCTGATAATACAAAAAATATTGAAACTACCTTTGAGATTGGCTTAATATAATGGACATAACCTGAAACCTAAATACATTCTGAAATGGCTGAATGACCTGAAATCATTTCATCTTCAGAGAATGTGTATGGCTGATCTAACTCAACATGGATCCAAGAATGGAAAGTAACGTCATATTCTCCAGAATTCACGTAGAATATTGAATGCGTTCTGCGAGAAGGATAATTGCGATCTGTTTATCCCGTCAACGAGGCCGTCAATATAGTACAAGATGAGGTATGTTAATTCAGATGAAGTAATTATTATTCAACAAAAGCGAATTTGTAAAGAGGAGAGAGAGCAATGTTTGGGCCTATTTTATTTAACTGTAATAATAAAAATAAAAAGACAATTTTCTAAATAACATGCTTTAAATTCTTATTCCAAAAAATTTATAACCATTAGTTTATTTTTTCATCAATAACACAAATTTTAGTATTAAAGTAATTTAAAATATAATTTTAATAAAAAATTCTAAATCAGAAAAAAAGAATAATATATTAAAATAACATTTTTTAAAATTTTTATTTTCTAAATCTAACACTTTAAAATTAAAATTCTAAAAATAGCAATAATTATATAAAAATATTTATTTACTTTAAATAAATTATACATAAATTTAAAACATTATATTTGGGTTCATTTTTTCTAATTTAAGATTAAATACTTTTTATTAATAAGAAGTTTTAATATATTTTAATTTTAAATTTGTGCTATATATTGTGTTATTATTAAAAATTTAAAATAATGATGTTAATTTTGTAATAAAATTTTTTTAAAAAATGCTATTTACAAAATTTTCCAAAAAACTCAAATATAATATTTTAATTTTATTTATAACTAATTAAAAATAAATAAATATTTTAATATAAAATTTTGTGTTATTTTAAAAATTTTAGTTTTAGTTGGTTGAATTTGAAATAAAAATTTAAAAAAATATTATGTTACAATAGTACTCTAATAAAAAAACATATTGTATTTAAATATTTTATAAAAAAGACCAAAATGTAATCGCATTGGGTATTTTATTTAATTGCAATAATAAGAAACATATTGTATTCAGATATTTCATAAAATAAAAAAGAGACCAAAATGTAATTGCATTGGGTGAAAGGAGAACAAACAATGATTCAGCGGTAGATGACGAAATAAACAATGGTAGCTACATCGAATAGGTGATTTTTATATTCTTCAAAAATAATAATATAAATGAATATAAATATTTAATACGTATAGGAATGTAAAAAAAAACATTTAAAAAAGGGAAACTCACTATACAAATCTCGGATGTTCTCCCTGCAAGAGGAACACACACTTCATCTTGTGAGGTTATTAAACAGTCAAGCAGTCTCCACTCTCCATTAGAGCTTTTTAGGCAGATTATATGTCTTCTTGAGAAACCTTGTGGCAGATTCATCATTACGGTAACACAAAACGCGTAAAAGCGTGTTCGGCTCCATACCATTCCACTGGCCTGAAGTTGGCGGCAATGGAAGCCGAGATTTCGCTGCAGAACCGTATGCTTCGAGCGTCATTCCTTTGAACCTCTCTATTAAACTCTCTGTGTCTGTACTGAACAGAGGAAGCACGCCTCTGACTGTGGTTGAGAACTTATCGATCAGGTCCATGGCTAGACCATCGCCATTTGCCCAGAACAAATCTTTCATTGATTTGAAATCTTCTTCAATTATCTGGGACTCTTGTATTGTAAATGACCTTGAGGGTCCTCCAGCGAGTAGGACAAGTAAGAAGCCATCGAAAGAAGCTCTCATCATATCGGTAATGATGCGTGTACGGACTCTTTCATGTACTGTCTCTGCTATCACTGTTAAATTCTTTTCGAGCTCCGTGAGGAAAGGCTCAATTCTAGAGGACGAGAGGTCACCGATGTATAACCCATCCCATAATGTGTGGCTTAGATCATGGAAGACGACTTTGTAAGCAAGAGACTCAGAGAGCTGTTGAACGCCTTCGATGCAAGCCGCTGGTGTGAGCTCAAACTTTTTCCCTAGGCCATTTGAAAAGTCGTCAGTGTGAGCCGACTCACAGTTCCTCAGATGTGTGATCACTCTCTTTTCCACAACATCGAGCTCGCTGCGGATTTTATGCAAGCTGTTTATTCTGACACATAGTTGTGTGACCCCAAAGGAATTCTCTCCGTTTATAATCGAAACCTGAGAATTTCTCTTCTGAGAGGGTGGTGTCTTCTCTTTCTTTTTCCAAACACCTTGGAATTTTGATCCCGTTGTACATCGGGTGAGTGCAGGCATTGTGGGCATGTACGTAGTTCGAGAGCCTGAGCATCATCATCGTAAGATAATATATGAGATGTTAGAGAAAGAAGTCTGCTTTTTGCTCCAATAGATATAAAAATATGTTGTCGTGAATCATATGTAAACTTACCAGAACCAGATTTCGCCTTTGAGACATAATACTGAAGATATTTGTCTAAACCGACTATTAAATCAGGTAATACCACAGGGTGCATAGGTATGGGAAGCTGAAAAAACGCATCCAAAGTTTCATCAGTAATTCGCAACATTTCGGCCGTAGATTGTGCATACCCTGCTTGGTTCTCCACCGGACTCCAAGCCTGAAAAAGAATAGTGGTTTGCGCTAAATGATCAAACTTTGAAGATTAATCACTCCAAATCAAAGGAAACTTAATGACTATGTTTTCTAAATATGGGGACAGTTGAAGATCACAAACTCGAAGACCAAAAAAAAAATCAGATAATAGTTACTAACCTCTTGCTGCAAACTCCTGTCAACCCATTCCTTAAGTCTGTCTATTCTTGCTTTGATCCAGTCTTTGACCAAATTAGCAATAACGGTCTCAGCCTCAAAGGGAGGCATTTCACGGATAATTGCTTTGCCACCATCATCACTGTCAACAGAATCCTCCACTGCAATTTGCACCAGATCCTTCTCTAGCTTATCTGCAGCTCGTAATATCTGGACTGCATCGGGTGTTAATTCCGATATTCCTGATATAAACTGTTTAATCTCATTTCCATAACAAACATGGAGGGTAGCCACAGCAACCCCTGCAGCAAACGGATGCCATCTCTTCCATATTGGACTGAACATCCGCTTTTCCTGAACCGCTAGATCACCAATGTCCTTAGCAAGGATGGCGAGAACAGGAAGAGGATTTTTCTGGTTCCTAGATGCTCTCCTACTAGAATCTGCTTTCTCCATTCTCTACAGAAAGACTCAACATAAAGAAAATAAGTTGGAGCAGCTTTAAGCAAAGAAAATAAAATGTAGGTTAACATCCCCATGGACAATGTAGATACTTGCCTGAGCAAACGCAGTTCGTAGTGATGACCTGATGTATGTCTCAATCCTGGTACGAGCTACATCAACTTCTCCTCTCCTCCTTCTACGGTACTCGTTAGATATATCTTCAACTAATATCTTGGCTGCTGATACACCCAAAGAAACAATTCCCTCCATGGTACCAACATTACCTCGGTCAAAGGTGTCATGGTATGCAAGGAGCCTTTTCTCTGCCCAACCTAATATAGCAGTTAGCGTAGCACTTAAAACTTGGGAGTATTCAGGATCCTTTGTTGTCTTTGCATCTTTAGCAACTTCTGCCAGTTGAGAATTACAAGCATAAAGCAGATCCATCTCCACTTGCCCAGTTATAACATAGCGAGTAAACAAAAGCCACGTAAAACAAAGGTTATGTAGCATTTGGTTGATACCAAGAACTACCCATGTCTTCTTTATGTGTTCCATAAGGTCATCAACTTCCTCAACCATGGATGACTCGTCTTTAGAATCAAAGCACGCTTCTAAAAGCAGTTCATAGAGCCTGAGATTAAATGGAGAACCATCAGCCCAATGACAAGACTCAGAAAAAGACCCATCAGATCTAGTGGCAAGAGACATGACAGCTGATCGAAGACTTTGCATTTGCTCATTGTTCCTTCCAGTCTCTAAAGGCCGGTCTAGAGCGCCATGTATTATCTGTCGCAGTCGTTGAGAAGAACTCGTTTTATCAAGGGGTACGCGAGGGTGCAACAGAAGACCTGCCTCAAGAACCTTCAATGATCTCTTCAGCCAAGCATCATATTCATGCTGATCCGTAAAATCAGAAGACTTTAGCTGCTGTAACAGTTCTAAGGGAAGAACAACTGATTCAATCTTCCTACCAACCTGAAAAAGAAAATCCATGAACTGAATTTAAGCCATGAATTTTCGCGGCAATTAACCCTCTAAAAAATAAAAAGTAACATTCTTATCAAGAATTGTACCAATTTTAATCAATTTAAGATATACATTTACAACAAAAAAAACTCATATCCCAGATAAAGTTAATGGCATCTATAGCACAAAATCATGAAAAAGAACTCAAATCCGACTACTATCAAACAAATCCAACCAGTGGATCCGTCACGGTGTAAAGTAAGAATTTGAACAGGTCAAGTCGAAAATCGGCTCATTTGGATCAGAGATCCATCAGCTAATAAATTATCACATCGACACACACCGAGAGGAAATGTAACAGCTAACCTGACTAGCAGCGATCCTAAGAAAAGCTCTACGAACACGTGAATCAACGGTTTCCGATACACGCATTTGGATCCGCATGAGCTCGCCGACAGTAGTGGGACGCTTCGACTTACCTCCTGAACCCGAAGCCGAACCAGAACCCGAGCCAGGAGTCTTCATAGATCCAGGTGACAAAGAGGACGGCGACTTTAATCCCAAGGCTTTCTTCATCTTACTTGCGGCGGCTGAAGTCAGAGATCGCTGAATGGCTGGAGAAGCAGGAGAGCCGCCGCCACCACTCGGAGAGTCTGGATTAGAAACGGCGACAGTTACTGCAGATGAAAGAGGCTTCCCGGTGGCGCTGCGACATGTAGCGACGAAGATCTCGTAAGCAGTGATACGGAGATCGGATTCGGAAAGCTGTACAGCAAGTTGCCCAAGCGGAGATGGAGGTAGATCGGAAGGTCTAGTAATGGCCATTGAAGAGGAGCGTAAATTCGCCGGTGGCGGTGGCGTCGTCGTCTCTCTCTTAGAGTGGCCCAGAGACAGCTCTCTGAACAGATGAGCCATTTGCGTGTGAGAGCAGCGAAAGGAAGAGAGAGAGAGAGAACACACAGCTTTTAAAACAGTTACCACAAAAGAAATAGAAATGGCATTATTGTAGTTTTGTTTTTATTTATGATTTTTTCGTCTCATTATATTAGGGAATTTTTCAATGCGTTAGTTACTGAAAGCTTACCATCTATGAATATACTTATTTTAGAGTTTTCGATAAACTCTGCTGTTTTTTGTTTTTAAGTTTTATATCTTTTGCAATTTTGGATTATTGAAAGTTGGATAGAAATTTTTCAGAAGATATAATCAAAACTATTAAGTAAATAGAAAATTTAATTAGGAAAAAATATCTGAAATCGAATAATTGAATTAGAACCGAACAAAAAATATGGTTATCGAATCAGAACTAAACAAAATATCCAAAGGAATCATACGTTATTAAATCCGAAGAATCGAAACCGAATCTAAACCAATTCAAAACCAAATGGCTATCTAAATACAAATATATATTTAAAATATTAATTATATTAGAATTGATATATATATATATATATATCTAATTATTCAAAATTATAATTATAAATTCAAAAGTATTAGTTATTTTAAACCAAAATATCTCACATTTTTTCGTTATATTAGTTAAATTTAATCAAATTTTATTTATATTTAAATAATTTTATAGTTTTTTACTAATACTTTCGATATCCGAATTCGCATGGAATCAAACCAAATTTGAATTGATCAGAACCAAAAATCTAAAATAACTAAATGGATCCGGCATATTAGAAACAACATATCCCAAATTCGAAAGAACCAATGCAAAATCCAAACAGATATTCGAATGCATAGATCTAAATAAAAGAAGACAAAAATACAAGCAAGGATCGAACCTACAAAGAAATACAAACATAAATTATGTGACATAGAAACAAATCTTTCAATCACTAAAAAATCACAAGGCAAAAAAACTTTGAATTGAGATCAAGAAGTTTAAAAGGTACCTCCACATTTCAAATATAATGCCATTATAAACTAACTGGCCATTGCATCAATGCCACGACGAAAGTAACGAACTGAAAAATGCTACATGAGGTGATTTGACACAAACGGTTAGAAACGAGCCCCTAGCAATGACCCCTGCATCATCCACCTCTTCATTCATAAAAACTCTTCTGATAGTTTCGCCGAAAATCCTTGGCCCTCCATAACTCCTAGAAACTTAAAATGAAGATCAAGTACATCGGTGATAGGACAGGTCACCGGTGAGATGATCCAAACCGACGAAATGAAACCTAGAATCTAGTTTTCCAAAGCTTAGGAAAATGTTGAAGTCATGCGAACAATGATCGACCATATACTTTGGTGTTGTATCTCATTTCTTCGATTAGGATTTATTAGACAAACTTAACAGTAAATTTAAGCAATAGTGGGAAATGTTCAAATAGCTTCTATTAATTAGTTTGATTGCACAAGAGGAATGGTCAACTGTTTAGAATAAAACAGTTCCGAACTAATTAATTGTGTTTCTTATTTATGGCACCATTATCCTATTTTTATATTTTCCGTTTAATTTTCAATGTTGTAATCATTGTCAGTTATTAATGCTGATAAATGTCTTTCCTTGGGAAATCCATTATCGTAATCAAGAGTTAGTGAGATCGAACGTTTCACTGAGTTTTCGGCAGCTCCTCGAAAATGGTACAACCACTCTTTTATGTTAGACCCTTAGAATAATTGGCACTTAGAATAATGAGCCAATTTCTTCTTGACCGAACTCTAATTTTGGGGGAGGGTGAATCCCATCTCCAAGGTGTCGTAGGCCCAACCACTAATCTAAGACCACCAAAACTCCTTCATCATATCTTAAAAATGTTTTCAATTATCAATGTGTTCGTCTCAAAGCTTTTTACTAACTGTTGTCACCGCACTATACAAGAGGCCGATCACCCCACACGGTCGAAACCCCAAATCAGAGCCTCAACCCCCATTTGATTAAATCCAAAAACTACGAACTCACCATCAGAGATTTAGCTCACCATCAGAGATTTAAGTCTTATTCATTTGGTCGTTACATGCGGTTGTGGTTGTGGCTGCGATCAACACTACAGTTGTGATAAATATTGTTTATTTATCTATTATCGGTGGTTGCGGTTGCGATTGATCGTAGATTTTTAGACGAATTACTATTTTAATCAGCGGTCGAAAAAATTACGACGTAAGATGCAACGTCTGACCGGTGCGTCTACCGCAAATATCTACTGCAGTTAAACGAATAACAATCTACCACAATCGCAGCCGCAAAAACCTACGTCTGACAAACAAAAAATTTTAAGTTCAGACAATTGTGTAAAATATTATTAGTTTAAGTTTTTAAATTAAAAAAAAATTCAAACATAATATTTTAATTTTATTTATGATTTATTTACACTAAATAAATATTTTTCATAAAATAATTATTTTATTTTGGAATTATAAATTTAGAGTTTTAAATTTAAAACAAAAACTTAAAAAATAATATTTTATAATATTACTCGTTAATTTTTTTAAATAAACGATTTTGTTACAATTTTACACATATATTTTATCGATTTATATGGAAGAATTTAAAATGTACATAACATATCTACCTATATCATTTTCTTTACATTTTTATATACTTAGTTATAGTGCATGAGTGGCTATATAAAACGATAATATTTATGAGTTTTCAAGATATCATTGGCAGTGGGATCCTTCCCATTTCAATCAATCCATTTGAATTTAAAATATTTATTCAAGAGAACTAGTAAACATGGACTACATGTGATAACCTATTTAAGAACAAACTATATAGTAAGAGCCTAATATCCGACATTTGATACATACAAAATTTTTAAAAATGATAACATGTATTTAAAAAACAAATAAAAAAATAGAAAATCAGACTTGGTCCTTACCTAAATTTCAAATCGAATCTATACAAAACCCTTGCAAGATTATTCAAATTACAGATACAACATCACAAATTATAGAAGAGATTTTGGATTTATTTTTTTCATCAAAATTATTACAATAAAATTCTCTAAAATAATATATTTTTAAATTTTATTTCAAAATTAGTATCATTAATTTACATTTTCAACAATACTATGAAATTTAAAATTAAAATACATCAAAAATGTTTTTAAAGTAATTTATGTATAATTTGTTTATTTAAATAAACTAATCAAATATAAATAACTATTTAAATATAATTTATGTATCGAATCAAATATAAATTTATATATAATTTATTTAAAATAAATAACTATTTTCATATAATTATCTGTGTGAGTTTTAAAATTTTAATTTTAAAATATTAGATTTTGAACATAAACTTAAAATATGCTATTTAAAGATATTATTTATTATTATATAACATCATTGAAAGTTTTTTTAGGAGAATTGACAAAAAATAAAACTTTTTTAAGTTTTTATTCCAAATATAGCACCATTAATTTAAATTTTCAAAAAATAGCACAAAATTAATAATAAAATATCTCAAAATTTCTTTTAAAAATTAAACCCTAAATTAGAAAAAAAATCCAAATATAATATTTTAATTATATTTTGTATTTTATTTATGGTAAATATGTATTTTCAGAAAATAATTTGTGATAATTTTGGAAATTTAAATTTATAGTGCTAAATTCAGAATAAAAACTTAAAAAATATTATTTTAGGATCTCATTTTGGGCAATTGACAAAACTAACACTATTTTAAGTTTTATTCAAAATTTAGCACTAATATACATAGAACCCATTCATAACACATCCACAAGATTTCGGACGGATAAGCGACTAGAGTCTGATTTTTTAGAATATTCTTGAGCATAATTAGATATACAGATAACAATACCAACCAATTTCTGAAAAATATTCCGACGACAGATTGCAGACAGATTTTTGATAGATTTTTGATAGATTTTTGATGGATTTCTGACGAAATCCATATCACACCAGATTTATTCAGATTTTTAAATTTTCAGATAATCGGTACTAACAAATAGACTTCATATGGATTACTGATGGATGCCCGATAGATTCTCAAAGAAATTCGATTCTGTCAAAAAAGGTGTATGGAATTACCGACGACGTCCCGATGCCCGTCCGACGGATTTCTATCCATAGGAATTTCGTCGAAAAATCAAGAAATTTTCTTGTTGGTTTTTTTTCTGACGACATGTTTGTCATCGGAAATCACCAAACGACATTCCAACAAATTTACGACGATGTGTTCTATGTTGAAAAACTGCCAAAAATCCATCAAAATTTTTTGATGAGTTTATTATCGAGAAATGTCGTCCGAAAATTTTATGTTTTCTTAGAGTGGAAGGTGTGTTCAACCAATAATTTGAATTATAAGACAAATCATGTGTTGTTTAAATGTGAACTATAATAAGGTTTTTAAAACCTATTACTATTGGTTACAAGAGTTGTAAATATATCTTAAATCAAATGTTACTGGATTAATGATTTCAAAAAAAAAAGGTTCAAATCCATTATTATTACAAATATAGTTAAGATTTTTATTTTTTATTATTTTAATTGATTTTGGAACATTTTTTTAAATAAAAAGTTAAAATCTATTGTTTTGGATGAGTTAGAAAGAATATCCTTAATATTAATTGAGAAATACAATTAGAAAATTTTGAGTATGTATCATATTCTGCTTTATTTAAAGTTTGTGTGTCAATTTCTCAAAATATAATATTTTTTCAGTTACTTTTTAAAAATTAATCAATAACATATATTCATTTAGTTTTTCATAAATTAATCAATCATCCAATAATTTTTTTTATAAATGTTTAACCATAATATTTTCATCCTTTTGGTATTGGTTGGAGTTGAATGTTCAATTAGTAAAAAGTGTTAATGTGTCATTTCAATCTCTTTCACTTACTATTGATGCATTAGTTGCATGTACAGTTTCAACATAAAATTTATAATATATAAATGGTATATGTTTACCACATTATCACAATATATAATACATTCATCTCTCAATCCATAATTAAAATATCTTTTAAATAAAAAAATATTTAATTAAAAAATTTATTTTAGTACATATTTATTTATAACAAAAATATATAAAATTTATTTGGTTTCCATCTATCACAAACGAATCAAGTAATATTAACATTAAATCATAACAAATTCTATTGATTTACTTAAAATCATCAAAATCATCCAATTTAATAAAATATTTTCATAAATCTTTATATTATATATATATATATATTTAAAATAGATAATAAAATATATAAATTTCATTTCGTTTCCAGATATGAATCAAATAATATCCCTAATATATTAATTAAGAATTATTTTAACAAAGTAACCTTATATTAACGTGTGATTTACAAGTGTACCACGATGATGTGTCACATTATTAGAGCATTTTAAAATAAATATTACCTAATACATAATTTATTAGAATATTTACGAAAACTATGATTAAATAGTATATTATATTTAAATCAATAATATTTCGACATACAATGTATTTTATCATAAAATACAAATACAATATTAAACAAAATATAAATTTTAAAAAATTAGTCAAACAAAATATAAATTAAAAGTTTATTTTAATTGAATATTTATCATATTTACAATTTTATCCAAAATATATATAATTTAAATCTATTTATATAATCCGATTTTATTATCTATTTTATTTTCGTAATAAATATTAAAAGATTTAGAAAAATTATTTTAAATATAAGATAAATTATATATATATATATATATCTGATTTACATTAACAAAATAAATAATTAATTACTATCTATGAATATTTTTTTTAACGCACGGCGTGGATCAAAATCTAGTTACTATTAAATCATAACAAACTTTTTTGATTCATGTAAAATAATCAAAATCATCCATAAATTTATTAAAATAAAATCATATCAAATACTTGGCTAAATACAATTTCTAAAAGTCAATACTAAAATAACGGTATTGAATTATGTTATTGTTTCCTGATTTATGACAAATAGTATAGCTGTTCTAAGGGATATTACTAATCAAAGTTTATAACTATGAAATAATTTCAGTACTTTACTTAGCACAGAGCTTACAACTAGAAAATATATAAATAACTAAATAGATTCGATTGGAGTATAAACAGCATTGACGTTTAAAATAATAGAATAAAAAAATGGAGAGAGAGCTGGAGCATAGAAGCGAACAGCTTGGAGACGGTCTCATGCTCATGGCCCATGATCCTTTCTTTGTTGGCAAATTGGACCATACGCATATTTATAAACTTTTTACTTTTCTTTACGAAACTATTTAAGAATGTGACTACTCTATTAAATAAAAAATTTAGGTGGTACATGAATCTAAAACATAACTCAAAATAAAATAAAACTAGATTTAGACCAACGGATTGCGCGGGAAAAATATTCAGATATTTTAATTAATTATTTATTTAGTAAATATAAATTAAATACGTATATAATTAATTTTGTATTTAAAAAATATTTTTTTGAAAATTTTAATACTGATTATACAAACAAAATATATAATGAAAATTAAATTATGCAAATAAATTTAAAATGTTTATATTTTGTAAAGACAATATTAGTAAATAGAAAAAAAAATTGTAAATGTGATAAATATTCAATATTATAAAATTTTATTTTATATTTTATTTGATTAATTTTTAAAGTTCTTAATATTTATATAGTATTTATCTTTTGTATCAAAATATTAAGGTTTTACATATATTATATTGTTAAATATTTGTCCAATGTCATTTTCATAAATATTCTAGTAAATCATGTGTTATATACTATTTGTCTTAAAATGCTCTGATGATGTGATACATCCACGTGGTATATTTATAAATTACATGTGAAAATAAGATTTTTTTTGTTAAAATATTTATCAACTAATATATTAGGGATATTATTTAATGAGAAAATTCAATAAAGAAAACAAAATGGTTCTCCATTTGACCCATCCGGTGTTCAGCGACACAAGTGAGAATCGTGAGAGGGTTTGATGGTCTCTTATATGTTTATAATGTTTTGTTTTTTAATCTATTCTAAGCATTTGCTCTGAAGAAAAAGCTTCGGAGAAGTCGTGAGGCTCACACTATTGCTTTCTCTAGTGACGGTAGTGACTAGCGCATTGTTCGGCGTTTTTTTTGTTTGGAGACAACAATGAAAATATTGAAAGTGAAGAGAGGTTTTGAGGTTTTGAGGTTTTGTGAGAAGTGTTTAAACTTTCAATTTCATTTCTCTCGAACAAAACGATTACATTGAGCTTGGTTAAATAGAAAACATGTTATTCTTATCCTCTAACTACAACTGTCATTTTGTCAGATTCTGCAAAATGTGATAAGGGTTTTTCTGAAAAAATACCAAACATTTTTGACTGTACGATGCTTTGCATATTGTGCTGCTTGTCCTTGGATTTTGTCATTTTATTGCAGGTGGAGCTGATGCAGAGTAGATAACGAAAGTGAGCTTCTTCTCATGCGCTTCCAACATGACATTAACACACGTTTGGACTTTTACCGTAGGCCCAATGTGTAGATAAGCATGAACTTATTCTTCATACTCCTCAAACTTGTGTCGGATGGTACATCAACACCAAGTTTGTAGTGAAGAGAGGTGAATAATTCTTGAGGCAAGGTTTTGGTGAAGATGTCGGCAATTTGTAGGTGAGCAGAAATATGTTTCATAACCATAGCTCTCACAACAATGTTTCTCGCGCATAGTAAAAGTCCACATCAAAATGTTTGGAATGATAGTGTAATGCTAGATTAGCAATGAGGTATACTGCAAAAAGATTATCGCAATACATTTCCGGAGACTTATCTTGAGGCAATCCAAGTTCTTGAAACAACGAAGTTATCCATGTTACCTCAAATGCAACTAGAGACAATTTTTTGTACTTCGCTTTCGTGGATGACTTTGAGATTGTGGCGTGTCTTTTTGTAGACTAGAAAATGATGTTATTACCTAAAAATGTACAAAAACCTTTAGTTGATGTCCGTGTAATCTTACAACCTGCCCAATCACTATTGATATAACTTCGTAGCATTGAAATGTGTCACAATTAAGATTGATTTCCATTGTTATAGTTTCTTTCAAGTACCTAAGAATGTGTTTCACGAGACTGAAGTCGGACATAGTAGGTGTGTGCATCTTTTGACAGACATAAGTGATGGAAAATTAGAGATATGGTCTCGTCGTTAAATACTGTAATTTTCCCACCAAGCTTCGAAAATACATAGGATTGGAAAAAGCTTCATCATTTACAAGAAGTTTGTCAAGGTGCAGAGGCAATGGGGTTGGCATAGGTGATCAATCTTTCATTTTTGATGTGACTAGAAGATCCGAAATGTACTTCTCTCGGCATAAAAATAAGTCATTGTTGTGAAAATGAGCTTGTAAACAAAAAAATAGTGTAATTTTCTCATATTCTTTATCCAAAATTGTGTATTAAGAAGATCCAATAAACGCTCAATGAGAGCTTGATGCTTCCTATTAGGATCATATCATCGCCATAGAGTAGAAGAAATATCACATCCGAATCTTTGAAGAAAATAAACAGTGAAGGCTTTGATATACTACACTTGAAACCAAACTGTAGAAAAAAGTACTGAACTTGTCAAACCACGCTCAAAGAGACTGTTTAAGTCCATAGATTGTCTTTTCCAATTTGCAAATATAATCTGGTCTTTCTATATCATGAAACCCAGACGGTTGCTTCATAAAACCAATTTCCTGCAATTCTCCATGTAAACAAGCGTTCTTTACATCTAGTTGTTAGATCTTCCAACGTTTAGTGACTATAATATGCAGGATACTCACAGTTGCCGTGCAAACTACATGGCTGAATGATTCTATGTAATCGATGCATTCCTTTTGCTCGTATCCCTTAGCCACAAGTCGTGGTTTTAATTTATTGAGAGAACCATCTGAGTGTGACTTGGTTTTAAATATCCATTTGCAACCGAGATGCTTGATGAATTCAGAAGGTGAAACTAAATCACAAATGTCTGTTGCATAGAGTGTATCCAACTCCTCTTGCATAGCTTTATGCCATCCAGAATCCTTTAGAGTTGCCTTCACTGTTCTAGGTTATGGGTAACTCGATATCACAGTATGTAATGCCTACTTGGGATTTGGTTTTATGACACCTGACTTAGCACGTGTAGTCATTGGATGAGAGATGAGAGGAACAAGTGTAGTCTCAGTAGCTGCAAGGGGCTCGAGGTATTTGCGATATCAGAAGCATCAAGTTGCGTATTCTCTATTTTTAATAAACTAGAGTTGACTATATATGAAGGTGAGTGATCTAGCATACTACTTTTGGAGTTTTCATTCTCGACAACATGTGCTTTGTTAACAAAGTATCTTGGAGATTAAGAGTAGATGGTGTCGGGGTTACTCTTCGAACAATTTTAAGCTCTTCACGTAGATATGGTGGCAGCTATTTCTTCTGCTTTCTTTAGAAAGCCATATTGCCACGCCTTAAGAATTGCAGAATCCAACACTACAAGAAAACATTAACATTTCCGACGGAAAAAAAACCGTCGGACTTTTCCGACGACATTACGACGGATAAGCGACAAATAACCAAAGGATTTGAAACCGTCGGAGGTCCGTCGGTAATGTCCGACGCCGTAGGGATCGTCGGTAAATCGATGGTGAAAACAGACGGTAACCCGTTGCGTTTCCGACGATATCCTAATCGTCGGGATATCCTCTTGACATCGTCGGAATATTACCGACGGCTTCAGATACGTCGGTAATATTCCGACGAGTTCGTGACGGATTATGTATTTTATAGCCCATCGGAACTCCGTCGGCAGCGGTCGTCGGAAACCCATCGGAACTATCCGACCATTGTCGGATACAGTCGGAAATCCGTCGGAAATATACGTACCTTGTTAAAATTGTGTGTTTATCCGTCGATGGTCGGACATCCATCGGAAAACCGTCGGTTTATTTTGATAAGATTTATTCGAAATACGTGAATATCCGGTTGTGGTCGGTAATCGTCGGAATTCCGTCGGAAATAGAGAATATTCTAAAGAATAATCTTTTTACAGTTCGTAATTATCTGTTAATAATTCTTAATAATCTGTTAAAAAATCGTGATAATATCTATTTTTCAGTATAAATAAGCTATGATCTTTCAAAATTTTAACAGAACCAAAATTTTTTAAAAAATGTGTTCTTCGGGTTCTTTTGAGTATTTTCGATCGTGGATGGATAAACCTCGATATGATTCAACCACGGGGGAATTGACTGATGAATTTGCGCAAGGTGTTGAAGAGTTCATGACATTTGCATCAAAGAATAGCATGACATCGAAATACGGTAAAATGTATTGTCCGTGTATTAAATGTCGAAATCATAGATTAATCTCTGTTAGAGAAGTACGTAATCATTTGTATAGGAATGGATTTATGCCGGGTTACAAAATTTGGTATTCACATGGAGAAACTGATGCAACGATGCAATATTATGGTAGTACTTCAAAAAGGATAGATAATACTAATGTTAGGGTAGAGGAACCGACATCAGAAGTTGATATAAACGGAGGTACTGTTCAGATGGTGAATGATGCATTTCGTGAACAAAGAGAATCGTACATCGAAGATATTAGCAGAATAGAGGAACCTAATATGGAAGCCCGGAAATTTTTTGATATGTTAGATGCATCCAAGCAGCCTTTGTATAAAGGATGTAGAGATGGATTATCGCTTTTATCTGCTGCAAGCAGGTTGATGACGATAAAGACGGATTTCAACTTGCCTGAAGATTGTGTGAATGCGATAGCTGATTTTGTTAGAGATATATTACCTGAAGATAATATTGCACCTGCTTCATATTACGAGGTTCAAAAACTTGTATCTGGTCTTGGATTGCCATATCAGATGATCGATGTATGTATTGACAATTGCATGATCTATTGGAGAAATGATGAAAACCGCAAGAAGTGTCGATTTTGTCACAAACCTCGATTTCAAGAGACAAGCGGTAGAGTACCTATTCCGCATAAACGGATGTGGTATTTGCCATTAACAGAGAGGTTAAAGAGGTTATATCAATCTGAACACACGGCAAAACCTATGAGATGGCATGCAGAACATAATTCGAATGGAGAAATTGTGCATCCCTCGGATGCAGAAGCATGGAAACATTTTCAACAGGTTTATCCTAGTTTTGCATATGAGCCTAGAAACGTATACCTCGGGTTATCTACAGAAGAGATTGGCGAATTTGACGACCAAAATTCAGCAAATTTGGAATATTCATCAGATTCAGATTAAATTTGTGATAATAAGATTTTTTTTCCATTATCTTTTTCTGATAAATAATTTGTAAAAATAATGTTTTAGGATTGTGTACGTAGTTTCGTACAACTTCCTTTGTTTGGTTTGAAAACTTGTCTTGTTAAATTTGTGGGATTTACTGTTGTTGTCCTATTTGAATAATAGATAACCAATATGCATGTTATACAAAAATTAAGAGTTATTTGATAAAATAAGTGAATTAGAAAATTATATATTATATTAATAATTATATGTTATTTTATTTGAAATTATTTTATTTAAAAATTGATATACATATAATTATTTGAAATTTGTTAAAAATATCCTTATAGTATAAGTTTTATCTAACACATTAATATACATACTCTATATACCGACAGATATCCGACGGACATTTTAATTCCGTCGGATATCCGTCGGAAAAGTATTTCAAACGTGGGTAGACCATGTGTCGATCATGCACGGTGTTGTAATAAATCCGACGGAGTTCCGACGGATTTACGCGGTAAACGAAATTAAAAACGCGGGGTTTCGCGAAAATTAACTAATGTACCGACGGATTCCCGACGGCAATTTCCGTCGGAAATATCGATTATAACCTATGACTTTTTCTTCTCCTCTCTCGCCGTTTCATGTTTCTCTTCACTTCTGTCGATCGCCGTTCCTTCTCGTCGTTTCTCCTCCTCGCCAGTTCTTGTCGTCGCCGTTTCACGTCGTCAACATGTAAGTTTTTTAATCTATTATTTCAATCGATTTTAGGCATTTACTAGGCAAAGTAGATTCGGTTTCGGTGATCTGTTAGGATGAACGTTTTAGAATCGGTTTCGGTGTAGTGCGTTCAATTAGAATAAGATAAGTTCAAAGCAAACTCTTAAAACACATGATTGTGGAATCAAAAATAGAAGTTTTCACGTTATCGAAGTCCCGTGAGAGAGAAAGAGCATTTAGCTGAATAAATCTATCAAAACCTTAATTTTTTCAGATACTTTTTTCAAGCTTCAATCTGAAACTAATTAATATATATTTGTTTATTCTTTACGGGAATATATTTTAGTTGGCAAAACTATACTGTTCATGTAATAACTTACTCTAAAATAGATCCGTAATTCGGTTGAATTTAAAAGTAAATTTCAGTAGAAATTGATGTTCTGTAGTTTATTGTGATTATGAGGAATGTTAGACTTAATTCAGAGTTGTTTGGATGAGATATCCATGGCCGTATTGTGTGTTGTTCATTGACTTAGTGGTCCTAATTTGTAACCTTGTGAGGTTACAACAGGATTGCAGCTCATAGTGGTGTACTTGAATGACATTTTATGAATTCACGAGTTAAAATTCATCGATGTTGCTAAAACAATACTAACTAGATTGAAAGTCAGGCGGATATGTAATCCTAGTGTTTGTTGTCAGGACAGTGTGTGTTAATTGTTTTATTTTTAGTAGTTAAGTAAACAGTTCATCGGGTTTAATATTTGAACAATGCGATTCAATGATATGTTTGGATATTTAAATTTTTTGGTAATTGTCACATTGTCCTCTTGCGGACTTTAAGCGGTATTTTAATAATAATTTTATCAATACAAATTACTTTTTTACAAAAATATTATAAACATTAAAAATTACAGGTTTATACTTAGTATTTAAAATTTAAATATTTCAAAACAAATGGTAAATAGTAAATGTAGATAGATTGATAAAATGACCCAATTATAGGTCGTATCAAGATTACCAAAGACGTGGTGAGTCATCGACTCCGAGTTTTATACCAACTCAAGTTCCAGAATCTGCAAATGATTCTTTCCGACCAATGACAATTGAAGAATTGGTTCAGCAGCCTGGTCGTGAACTTCTCACATTTCTCGATCCGAGACGTCAAGGAAACTCGACATGGTAAATTAAATTTTCTATAATTATATTTAAAATAATTATTTTAATACTATTCTATAATTATATTTAAAATAATTATTTAAATACTATTGTAATAAAAATTCGTAGGTTTGGTATTTCAAACAATGGAATAAGCAAATCTATATTAAAGATGCTTCATTCTCTTTTGAATAAATCATATACCAAATTTCGAGATATTCCGTACGAAGAACGTCAGATTTGGTTCAGGACGTTTGCGGTACGTTATTTAAATTTTAAATATATAATTATTTTAAATATTTTTTAATAATAATTTTTAGTAATATATATTAAAATTTCGCAGCAAGAATTTACATGGGATCCCATGAACACAAAATTGGTGGAAGACGCTTTCGAAAAAGAGGCTGCAATACAATTTTCCCGCCATATGAACGAATGGAAACAAAAATGGAAAAAGGGAAAAGATAAACCAAGAGGGTTGAATGAGTCGGTTTGGAACGACTTTATTCGTTATTGGGAATCTTCCACCACTGAGGTTATCTCGAAAACTAATTCGGGAAACCAGAAGAGCGACCGAGGAGGCAAAGGCATTTATATTCACAATGCCGGATCGACTAGTTTTCTCAGACGAGCCGATCAATTGGTAAATTAATTATTATATTAATTATTTATTATTATTTAAAAGTTTTTAAATTATTAATTTAGAATTTTTTTATTTTTAGGCACAAGAAATTAGAGCGCCTCCAGATCACTTGCAACTTCTCGAGGCCGTCCACACAAACAAAAAGACTGGTCGTATCCAAGATGGTCTCGTTAGTGAGATCATCGAAAAAGTAAAAAAGAAAAAAAGTGATATTCTAACCCCAGCAATCTCAAGTTGGTTCTTCATCTTCGGTCGCTGAATTGCCGCGTTCTGGGATTAACCGTCTCGTTCTTGATATAAGTTTTTTTTAAAAAAAAATATATAATTAATATTATAATATTTTTTATTAAATTTTTTAATAATATTTCTTATTTTTACAAGAAGTACCATTTTCAAAGGGTCGTCATCCAGGACTCGGGAGAGTTGCAGATACTGGTGGCGCAACATCTGCAGTTAGAAACGAAGAAAATGAACAGTTAAAAGAAGAAATGGCGTCCATGAAAATAGAGATGAATAATCTCAAAAACTTTGTAGAAATGATAAAAAATAAATTGCCTGATGACTTTTTTTCTCCTCCTTCTCCTCCTGCTCCTCCTTTGTAATTTGTAATTTAAAATAAATGTTTAATAATATTAATATTTATAATATTATTTTTATTAATTGTATGATTATTTTTAGTAATATTAATTTAAATATTAAAATAAAATAAAAAAATTATTTTTTTAATATTTATATTTTTTAAATATTTAATTATTTAATTAAATATTTAAAAAATATAAATATTAAAAAAATAATTTTTTTATTTTTCAATTATTTCGTGTTTCCGACGGCTACTGTCGTCGGCAATTCCCGACGGACTAGGCCGTCGGAAATGTGTTGGTACATCCCGACGGTTATAAACCGTCGGGAAATATCATCGGACAATATTTCCAACGGCACAAGTCATCGGAAATATGTTGGTACATCCCGACGGTTATAATCCGTCTGGAAACATCATCGGACAATATTTCCAACGGCACAAGTCATCGGAAAATGCCCTCGAAAATTCGTCGGCATTTTCCGATGTATCCGGACCATCGCAGATCCGTCGGTTAATTCCGACGGAAGGATGTCATCGACAATCCGTCGGAATTTTCCGATGGCGCAGTTAATCGCGAATCCGTCGGAAATTATCGATACCTTCCCGACGAAAGAGCATTTCCGACGAAATAGTCCCGACGGACTATTTTCATCGGAAAGTAGTCGAGAATCCGTTTTACCAACATATTTCCGACGGATACAGCCGTCGGAAATACGCTGTTTTCTTGTAGTGCAAAAATGGGTGTAGACTGATGTAAACATCTGCACATGGAAACTTTTTATTGTCGAATAATGCATGTCGACTAATATAGACACGCCTAATTGGTGGGTATAGACACTGATATCCTTTATGTTCTCATTATATCCCAAAACACACACACATAAGAGACTTCAGATCAAACTTGTGTTTGGCATATGGTTTGAGATATAGATAGCAGACACAACCAAATACAAGGTTGTGTAAACTGGTGGTCTTTTATTCATGATTTCAAATGGACTCTTCTGATTTCCTAGAACGGCTAGCGGTAGAAGATTGACCAGAAAATTTCTCGTGAAAAAGGTCGCAACCCAAAAATGACCAGGTAGTTTGACATAAAACATCATTGACAAACCGAGTTCGGTCAAATCCATGTGTTTTCGCTTAGTTATTCCATTTTGTTGAGGAGTTTGAGGGCATGAGATGAGCTATTTGATTCCACATTTGGCAAGATGATTTATGAATATAGTACTCATGAATTCTCTTGCTCTATCGTATTGTAATAAGGTTATCTTTTGCTGAGTTTGAGTTTCGATCATTGTTTGAAAGAGGATGAAAACCGAAAAAAGTCTAACTTCAATTTCAGGGGATAAAACCATGTAAATCATGAGAAGTTGTCAACAAAAATAACATAATATCAAAATTTCTGATTTGAAATAACAAGAAAAAATCCCCAAATATCACAATGGATGCCTTCTAAGGGCTTGGAGGAAACAATTTCAGACGCTAAAAAAGGAAATCTATTGGTATTTCCTAATTGACAAGCTTCACATATTTGTGAGCTAGACTTGTTGACATTTATGGCTTTATTTCTTGGCAAGGTGCTGGAGCATGTCCTTGTAAGGATAACCTAGTCTCTGGCGCCACACCTCAATAATTGTATCTTGTTGTCGTGAAGAAAAGTAAGCTAAGAATTTCGCATCCTTTAGCACATACAAATTCCTAAGTCTTTTTACTTGAGTTATCAATCAATTGGTTCTTTTGTCCTTCAAATAGAAAAAGTTAGAGTAAAATGTAAAGGAGCATGACTAATCCATTGTCAACTTTGAAATAGATAAGAGAGATTTTATAATAGTTAGAAAAACTAATACATCCTCTAATGGTAATGTATCTTGAGGAGTCTAAGTGCTATTGAACCAACATGTGTTATTGGTAGAAAATCTCCATTATCCATGATGACTGAATCATCACCCGTCTATGGCTGATGATCATGCATTTGATTAGCTGAGTTCATGATATGTGCAGTGGCCTTGGTGTTTGGATACCACTCTTGTCTGGATGGCTATTCATGGTTTGAGACTTTTATTGCAGCAAGAGCATTCAGCAGATCCATATTATGATACTATGGATCAAATTAACCTGTTATAACATTTGAATGTCAAGTGCCCAAACTTCCCACAAATTTGGCAGATAGGCCTATCGTTGTTTTATGAGTTCGAGCTTGCCTCAAACTGTTGATACAAGCCTCGTATTCTAGTGGAAAAGGATCCTCTTCCACGAAAACTTCCTCTAACATGGCCTCTTCCTTGTTGGAGTAGCCTCCTCGACGATAATTTGGGTTTGACACACCGCTTCTTTCAGCTTGAAAAGCAAGATGGGGTGAAAATTCTATTGGCAAGCTACATATTTGGAGCTTATCTTTGAAACTAACTAGTTTGAAAATAACATCCTCGAAACAAGGACTAGGAAAGGAATCCATTGAGTTTTCGATCACAGTACAAATTGATTCATACTAGGAAAGGAATCCATTGAGTTTTCGATCACAGTACAAATTGATTCATACTCTTTTCATAATCCATTTAAAACACCATAGATCTTCATATAGATAGTCATTCATTGATCTATTTCCTTTAACCGTTGTTTGAAGTTTGCTCTGCAAAGCTTCCTAGTTGCTGATACTCTATTATATTTCTTTGCTAAGGACATAAGTTGTACACAGGCCGTAGATTGCTTTGAGTACATCTTCTGACATAGATCTGTAGAGCCAAGTCATGAACAACTGATATTTTTGCACCCACGGTAAGTATTTAGGATTACTTGTTTCGGTAACTTGATCTCTGATGCATACATTTATGGTTGCCGGTGGTGTAGGCGTTGCTCTGGTGACAAGACCGATCAACATCTGGCTTTGGAGAAACTGCTCGAACTACAATTTCTAGAGGAGATAGTTTTTTCGATTAGTTTTAGGGTAAATCGTGAGATTTGTAGAAGAGAAAGGATCGTTGTTCCCTTCCATGGCTTTAATACCATGAATATAAAGAGAGGTTTTGTGGTTTTGTGAGAGGTGTTTAAACTTTCAATTTCATTTCTTGAACAAAACCATTACATTGAGCTTGATTAAATAGGATGTTCAAAGTTGTAGTTGGTGAGCTAGCTAGTCAACTTTTATGTAGTTTGGCCATTTTCGATGTAGTTGTAGCTTTTGGACGTCTCTTTTTCTCTGTTTGTGGTTTTAATTTTAAGACCCTAGCTTTTCTTTTCCTTTTTTTGAGCTTTCGATAATTAGTGGTGTTTGAAGTCTCGTGCTTAGGAGTTGCCTTCTGGATGCTATTTTTTCAGGCTTCTCGTTGCAGGAGAAAGACTGAAGAAACTCAAGGATAAAAAAATCGGGGATAAATCAATTATTAGAAAAGCACAAAAAGTACATCATAACGCTCATAAGATTAGATAGAAATGTTTCTACCAGACGTCCAAAAGAGAATCGTCCCTCGAAAAACTTTGACATAGCTATCAATAACCCCCCTTAAGACAAAGAAATGAGGAGCTTGTAACTAAACTGAAACCTTACGCATAAATAGAACTACATATGAGCTTAAAGCCAAGTCTCTCTCGATCACTCTGCTAAGATCCTCCCGGTGTTAGCCAGCCCAAAGCGCAATTGTACCATGACCCAAGAACCTTATTAGTTGCTCCACAAACCGAGAAGAAGATATGAAAAACTCTAAGCAACTTACTAAAAATGTTACAACAAGAATTATAACTTCAAGTGATCATAAATTAGGAAAGACGAACGACAAAAAAAACCATCAAGCAAAATTATCGATGAACCACATATCTAAACACCAATGAACCTCAAACGCCAAGAGGAGCTTGAGTACAAGCCGAATAACAAAAAAAAAAAGAAAACACAAATAGGAAAAAGATTGAAATCAAGAAGCATTTGAAAATGCAAAAACTACTAAAATAGATAATTGCGACAAACAGTGATATAATGACTACTATAATATCTTTTAGATGCACTCTCAAATCTCACCTAAAACAACCTTGAAAGAGCTCAAGATGACCTTGACTTGTTAAACTAGTCTCACACGTTCACAAGCTTACACAAAATCTTGGAACACCTAACCAAAACCTTTTTACCCCTCTAGTTTTGCCTTCTCTCTTAGAAACCTAAAACCCTTGAATAAAAGCTCTCTCTCTCTTATGAGTGTTGGATTACCATAATGTTCTGTCTCCTTATTTATTTTCACTGCGTCGAGCACAACCCTATTCACAAGTTCGTTTTTCATGAAATTCTCATATCTCTCTTTTAATGAAGATTTCTTTTTTTTTTCTTTTTTTTTTCTTTATACAAGAATAAGAAACTTCTTTAACACTTGATTTATTCCTTTTTTGGTACTTCTATGTTTAGTCCAGGCCTTATGGGTTCTCTTAGATTGGATATGCTGTGGTCTAACTCCTTGTTTTAACTTTTCGTCACTGGACACTTATGCATGAGGTCTTGTCCTACTGCTCGACTAGTATAACGAAACTTCCAAACAATTGCATCTTCAATCTCTCCCTTTTTGACTTTGTGTGTCTCATAAGCACATGTGCAATTAATTCATACAAAAACACAGAGAAAACTCAACGCAACAGATGTTCCAAGATCATATTTAAACCACAACCGTCAAAGCCCTTTTATTGTGATTATTGAAATATTGTTTTGGACATGATTAGAACAAAATTTAACAATTTTCTCTCCCACAATTTGTGTCATCTTAGATTATACAGACAAAATATGATTAAGAGACAAAAGATGAACCACAATCAACCATAATATCACTCCTCCTCAATGTAAGAACCTTTTGTTCTAAATCATTCTTCATCAAAATCATGATGATCATTCTTTCCCCCTGCTTATGACCAGACAAGTTAAAAATTAGTTCAGAAGGAGAACGAGTGAGTTCTAAAAGCATACCTACAACGACCTGATGAATTTGACGGATAATATCCGTGAGAGTGTGAAAGACAGTAGTTGTATCAGCAAGTGCTTCACACGCTGCTACATGAGTCACATAGCTAGGAGGGAGGCAAACAGAACCTACGGAAATGACCTGAGTCAAGCCACGAGCAGGACGAGTCTTGCCTGTGGTCTTAGTGGTGGCTGGACGAGAAATTTTATCTTTCTTGAGAAATTGTTCACACTGCGAGCATCCTTCTTGTATAGAACATGAGGGATGGGTGATTCACCAGCAAGTAGCTTGCCAGCATGTTGCTTTTGGAGAACCCCAAAGATGAGACAAGGGAATAAGAGCCACTGAGAATCATTCTTCTGAAGAGCATTAAGATGCATAACCTGCTTGTAGGCAAGCAACCCAAAATCAACACGAATGTCGTGGACCACTTTACAAATCAACCGAGCACGTCCACACAAATGTTATTCTTGTGGGACGAGGGGATCCAATTATATGCTTCAATAAGCACGAGAGAAGCAAATTTTGGAGGCAAATCTATGGTGCTTATTCCTGCTCAAGATTGCTTCGCACCTTCTGTCAAAAGATTTGCCATTGCATCTGGACTGACTAAGTCAGCAGATGTATTAGTTCGAATCTCATGATCAGACAGAAGCTCGAAATGAAACAAAGAGTTGAATTATTGAGGAGAAAACTCATATATATGCCCATGAACAAAGTCATTGATGAGGACACCAGATCGAGTGGCCGGCCAGATCGTGAAGATAGCTGACCATAAGGCATGCCCGAGACAGCCAGCCCGATAGGCGACATGGCAAGGCCAAACGATACCTCCGGCCTGATGAGCGGTAGGGCTGGGCCGACTAACACCACCGGGCCGACTGACCAAATGGCCGGCCCAACAGGCGGCGAGGCGGCCAACACCGCCAGCTCGGCTAGTGACACGGCCGGCTCACTTAAAATTCTGGCCGACTCAGATAACAACTCGACCAGCTCGACCCGCAACACAGCCAAATCACGCGGCAACATGACTAGCTCGAGCACAATCCTAGAAGACTCGGAAGAAATCACCAGCCAACTTCAAGTCATGGATCTAGAGGAGAATTATGTCCCATTGGTACCACCAATAGCAATGAGAAGAATCAGAACTCGGACAGTCTTCCATAAATTCAGCTTATGGGTGGAAAAACTTCTACAAGACCATGGCAAAGCAGAAATGGGCCAAAAGTGCAACAATCAAGTCAAGAGCTTCTCACGTCACCAAAGTACTCCAGAGGCTTGGGCTCTCGAGGAAAAGTAGGTCAAGGCCCAACAATTTGTCAACCTACTCCAAGTCCAAGACTCAGAGCTAGGCGCGTGCAAGCCACAAGGTCAGCCACCTTCCATTTTTTGGCCGAAAGGTTAGAAGGTAAGTTTTCATATTATATATTGCCTTTTTTGTTTTGTAGGGTGTGAAAGGTAAGTTTTCAAACCGATCAGCAACCACCGTAGCTGTGAAAGGATGTTTGAGTCCCACAAAATGAGCATACTTACTCAATCTGTCCACAACCACAAAAATTGTATTAATATCACCTGAACAAGGAAGTCCCTCCACAAAATCCAATGAAATATCCTCCCAAATTGATTGAGAAATCGGTAAAGTTTGTAATAAACAAGCTCGAGATAGCATAGAATATTTATGCCTTTGAAAAATTTCACATTCGGCCACAAACTTTTGAATGGATTGCAACATGCCTTCTCATTGGAATATTTGCTGGATTCGTTTCCGAGTTTTTAATACAACAGTGTCCTCCCATCAACCCACTATGAAATTCCAATAGAATACAAGGAATTGATGTTGAATTTTTTGGAATAACCAAATGATTCTTGAACCATAATTTTCCATCATTACCTTGTATTTCTACGAAACCAAGGAGCCATCCTGGAGCTGATTGATTATTTTCTGAATTGTCTCATCTCCCTTAATATTCTCATAAATTTCCTGTATTTTAAGGGGCTGAGGAATTGTTAATGCCAATAAATGTGTCTGAAGAGAAGCACCTGATGGCTGAAAAATTCGGGATGACCCATCGGTAGTCGTATTCTCCACACCCGGCTTATACAAAATCTCAAAATCATATCCCAACAGTCGAGTAGGCCACTTTTAATACTCCATACTAACATCTTTCTACTCCAAAAGGAATTTTAAACTCCTTTGATCAGTATGGACATTAAAGCGTCTACCCAAGAGGTAATGTTGCACTTAGAAACATCCAAAATAATTGCATTAATTCGCGTTCATAGGCAGGTTTAAGCTGCTCACGAGAAGTTAAACCATAACTAAAAAACGCGATCGGCCATTTCTCTTGCATAAGTACAACACCCACTCCAAATCCAGAGACATCCATCTCTAGAATGAAAACCTTGCTAAAATCCGGAAGAGCCAAAATGGGGGCAGAAGTCATGGCAGCTTTAAGACAATCGAAGGCTGATTGAGCCGCAACAGTCCGCAAAAACTAATCCTTTTTGAGTATTTCAGTTAATGACTTAGCAATCACTCCATAATTTCACACAAACCATCGATAGTACCCCGTAAGGTCCAAGAAACCCCACAATTATCTGACCATCTTTGGAATTGGCCAAGATGTCATTGCTATAGTTTTGACCGAATCTGTGGCCACACCATTGTCTGAGATAATATGACCTAAATATTCAACTTGTAATAACCCAAATGAACACTTATTTTTATTGGCATAAAGCTTATGTTCCTCAAACAATCCCAAAACGACTTGAAGATACTCGGCGTGGGTTTGTACATCGCTGTTGAATATTAGCACATCATCAAAGAAAACTAGAACAAATTTCCGAAGAAATAGTTTGAAAATGTCATTCATTAAATCCTAGAAGGTGGCTGGAGCGTTGGTTAAACCAAAAGGCATAACCAAAAACTTGTAATGCTATTTTTTCAATATCCTCCGGTTTCATGAGAATTTGGTGGTAACCGGACTGAAGATCAAGTTTAGAGAATATTTTGGCTCCATGTAATTCATCTAAAAGATGATCAGTCAATTGGGATAGGATACTTATTAGGGCTTGTAGTCTTGTTAAGTACCCTATAATCGACGCAAAGTCGCCAAGAATTATCTTTTTTTCGAACCAAAAGAACCAGACTAGAAAAAGGACTGTGGCTTTTGTGAATTATTTCCGATTCTAACATCTCCAAAACCATTTTTTTCCATCACCTCCTTACTCGCATGTGGGTAACGATATGGTCTAACCAAAATCGCCGAAATAATGGAATACAAATTAATGCCATGTTCTTGCCCGCGTATTGGTGGTAATTCCGTAGGAACATCAAAGAAAAGAGTCATAATGGTGTAAAACAATAGCAATTGCCTCAGTAATCGCCATGCAATCATGATGTATCAACTACTTAACATCAACCAGGAAACTAGACATGGGAGAAGATGCACTTGGAACTGATAAAGACTTAAAGCTGAAGCGTGATACATGTAAACTCGGGTCCCCAACCAATGTAACTCCACTGCATTTATGGTAGAAAGTCAGTTCCTGTAAACGCCAATCAATCTCACATTTTTCCAATGTTTCAAGCCATTGAACACCAAAAGTAACATCGACCGTTCCTAATTCCAAAGCAATGAAATTGGAGGTAAAATCGACCCCTACCAACTGAAAATTGAACATTTTTACACATATCCATGCTTTTTACAGAAACACCATTTGCCCAACAACACCTCCAAAACATTAGTAGCACAAACTTGTAGCTTTAACTTCTGAACCACGCGAGGAGAAATGAATTTGTGTGAAGCCCCACTATCTAGCATCATCACCACTCACATTTTTCCTATAATTCCATGAAGTTTCGTAGTTTTAGGTGAATCAATTTCCAAAAAAGAATTCAAGGACAACACCATCAATTGATGATTGACGGCCATATTGGATTCACATCTGTCTTCCTCAACATCAGATAACACTTCCATCTCAAACCCATTAATAATAGTCAAAACACGTAACTCTTTGTTTGGGCAAACATGTCCCTTAAAGTAACGACCATCACACTTGAAACACAACCCTTTACTTCACTTAGCATCAAGCTCGACATCCGTAAAACGTTGACAAAGACGTAAATGTGGTCTGTCAGGCTGCTGAACCATAGAATTTCCAACTGCCAAAACAGAATCACTCAATAATTTACCTGTGGTTGCCACGCTTTGACCTCTTTCACAGTCACCGGCTTTAGGCTGTTAAAATTTGATGAAGAACGCAAAGGAGTGTAACCTGAAGTACGAACAGAACATATATCACCTCGCGGCACTTCGATAACAACCCAACAAAACAAACTGGATTCCATACGCAAAAACGCATCAATTTTATTCGGAAATCTAAGAGGTTCCTTCAGCTTGAGCACCTCCTTCATCTCGTGCTTAAGAACATTATAAAAAATATGCTCAAGACGCTGATCTTCCAAATCAGGAACATGTGCCGAAAGTTCCTCAAAATCACTTACATAATCGGTAACAAAACCTGTTTGCCTGATTACAAACAGCTTTTTTCCTGGCTCATCTTCCATAGAATCCCCAAACCTCAACAACAACCTCCTCTTAAAATCAATCCACTTCTGAAAACCATCACGATACATCTCCCAACTGAACTAGTTAAGAACACGACCTTGCAAACTAAGAGATATCAAATCCATCTTCTCGTCATCATTATAACGACTGAGATAGAAAAATCGCTCAATCTGAGCTATCCAAAGATACGGTTGATGACCATCAAACAAAGGCATTTTGATTTTTTTCAATAAATTCTCATGGTTAGCCAAGTTCAAATTACCAGGTCGATAACCTAACCGAGATTTCTTCTGGTGTTGTGAGTGGCATATAGGTACCTGAAATGGCGCCTGAGAAGATTCTGGCAACTCAGGCAGCTTTGCGACATTCCCCTTGGTGTGCGATTCGAGTTTCTCCAACACGGACATGACTCGATTCAACTTGTTGTCAACCGAGGAGAATCGAGCCTCAGCTTCAGCCTTCGACTCACACAATCGGAGATAGCCACCTTACAAATTGTCCAAGCGCAACAAGATCTCGACACTGGAGTTTGGAAATTCATCATCGAAGGCATCACCGTGCACAAGATTCACGATCACGTTGACTCGGGCCATTTTCACTGCACCAATGATAGGATTTAGCAAACTGAATCAAAGATGTATTGCATCAAAATGATAGGATTTAGCAAACTGAAGCAACCTTCCAGGCTAACACATTTATGCCTCGAATCAAGGACTTCATCCTTGATTTTCAAAAGCCATAGTTACCCGAGTCTAGTATCACCGTGGAGCTGTTAACTAGATCTTGATAGCTTTCCATCTTTTCTCCATAATCACACATGTATATAACACAACAAGTGCCCACTCTAATACCAAATGAAAATGCAAAAGCTACTAAAATAGATATTGCGTCAAACAGTAATACAACGACTACTACAATACGTGTGTCTACTAGAAAATCTTTTAGATGCATTCTCCAGTTTCATCTAAAACAATTTTGAACAAGATCAAGACACCTTTCACTTGTTATACTAGCCTCACACGTTCACAAGATTATACACAATCTTGGAACACCTCAATGAAATCCTTTTACCCTCTAGTTTTTTCTTTTCTCTTAGAAAACCAAAACCATTGAATAAAAACTTTCTCTCTTGTGAGTGTTGGATTGTCACAATGTTATGTATCTTTATTTATTCTCACTACATGGAGCACAACCCTATATACATGTTCATTTTTCATGAAATTTCCATATCTCCATTTTAACGAAAATTTCCTTTTTCTTTATACAAGAATAATAAACTTTTTTAACTCTGCTTTATTCATTTTTTGGTATTTTTCTGCTTAGCTCAAACCTTATGGATTCTGTTGGATTGGATATGTTGAGGTCCACCTTTTTGATTTAACTTTTCCTTTACTACTCCTTTCTGTTACTTCCTTATATTACTTTTCGATTAGTATAACAAAAATTCCAAACAGTTGCATCTTCAACATTGTCTCCCAATGCTCCAAGAAACACAGATTGGCCCTATGCGCACCTCCAAAATCAAGAAGCATTGTCGAATCGCCGAACGAGAACACCAAATTTGACAGCAAAAGAAGAAACTGCGCCCCGAATCAATTGATCTAAAATATCGCCTCACAAGAAACACAACAAAGATGAAAACCAACCAAGAAACAAAGAAAAAGAGGGTTTGAAGAGAATCCGATTCTCCTTCAAGTCAACTTTTTTTTGGCTGTTATTATGTTTTCAAATATTAATATTGTCACTTAATTTATTTATTCACATTAATGTTTTTTTTTGTCATCCCGCTACAATGAATTGGTGTAATATCTCAACACCATAAAGTAAAATCTAAATTCACATCTATAAAATAACAACAGATATGATACAACTATTTTGATCATTTACTTTTTCGTTCATATTAATTTTCTACATTCCGCAGTTTTATACTAAAGTTGACATAGGATAATTAAACTGTCCGCCGCATTGATCAATCAATAATACCCTTTAATGTTTGGGGTTTTGATCACATTAGTTCCTCCCATGTTGCGATGACATATAAATAAGTAATCACTTACACTTTAATTAAAAAATATTGCCACAACATTATCACCAAAGTTTTTATATTTACAATCAAAATCTGTCACAACCTTGTCACGACATATGTTTTCTTATATTTCGAATTTTAAGATAAAACAAACAAAAAAACATATGTTGTTAATCGCAGTAAACTCCGGCTGATATAGGTTGTAGTTCGTTTAACTGCCGTAGTTACGTATGGTCAATTACATCGATCAGATGTTGCGTTGTACATCATAATTTTTTTAACTGTTTATTAAAACATCGGTGCGACTAAAAATCTACAATTAACTGCAACTGTAACCATCAGCGACAAACAAACGAACAACATATACCACAGTCATAATCACAGTATTAATCGTAGGTACAACCATAACCACCGAAGGCGAGCAAACGGACCAGATTATTGGAGCAAGACTTTACATCTCAGATCTCACTAAAAGACATTATACAAGTCAACTTTCGAACTCAAATCAATAATTAGTGCACAATTATTTTTCCATGTGCTCCCTTATCATATTTTCGTTTTGTTCGACCTTAAAAAAAGGTAAAATCAGTATAATTATACAAGAAAAAAAGTATAAATAGCCCCGTTATATTAAATAGAACCATCCAAATATACTTCTTTGGTTCATAGCATTCATTTTTATTGTATAACCATGAGGAAGATTGACTTAGGGAACCATGGCGAGTTAGCTCAGCCGGATTGCATCAAAGCTCTCGTTGTTGAATTCATCACCACTTTCTTTTTTGTGTTCGCCGGAGTTGGATCCGCCATGGCCACCGGTTAATTCTTTTCTTTTATTATTTATATTATTTTCATTTTTTGCAGAGTTTCACTTTATTTTTAAGTATTCATAATAGTTTTTTATATTTTTATTTTTGTGATTTATCATATATTTTTCGTTTGTGTGGATTTGTTTCTAGGTTCACTGGCTATGTTTTCGGATTCTCTGGTTTTGTCTTTGGCTTTGATTTTCTCATGTGTTAAATTTTGGATCTTTAAAAAATTTAATTTGCAAATAAAGTAACGTTTCAAAATTTTTGATATTCGTCTAAACAAAAATCGAGGGGATAAATAAGGAATTTAAAAGGATCATGAAGTATTATAAACTTTTTTCGTGGGATAAGAGTAAAGACAAATAAGATGATAAAATTTTGAAACGGTTTACGTCGAATAAAAATATGAATTATGAAAAGAAAATGTGGTGTTTTTTCTAAGTTAGGTCAGTAGAAGTAAGAGACCGGTGTAACACTTTGTTGTTTGTATTTTGTTTTGTGATATAGATAGCTTAGTCGGAAACACATTGGTGGGCCTTTTGGCGGTTGCGGTAGCTCATGCATTTGTAGTGGCAGTAATGATATCTGCCGGCCACATCTCCGGTGGCCACCTCAACCCAGCTGTCACCCTCGGCCTACTTTGTGGCGGCAACATTACCGTCTTTCGTGCATTTCTCTATTGGATCGATCAGCTACTTGCCTCCACGGCGGCTTGTTTCCTCCTCACTTACCTCACCGGAGGAATGGTACATAATCTTATTCAATAATACCAAAATTTATTAATCACTAACTAATACTATATTTTAACACTCCTAAACGACATGTTAGGATGGAAAACAATATAAATTATTAGTTTCACATGATTCTATTCTTTCGGTAATTTAGTTTACTTTTAATTAACAGAAATAATTTAATACTAATATATTCCTGTATTTCTATTAAAATAAATTACTAGAATCAAATATACAAATTTTTTTTATAAACAATCATATATCTATTAAGATATAGTTCTTAAAACTTACAAAATTTATGTTTTTACGTTGACATTGTACAAATACGCTTTGTGGTATAGGGAACTCCGGTTCACACGTTGGCAAGTGGAGTGAGTTACACTCAAGGGATCATATGGGAGATCATCTTAACATTCTCACTTCTCTTCACTGTCTACGCCACTATTGTGGATCCCAAAAAAGGCTCCGTTGATGGGCTGGGGCCACTTCTCACCGGATTCGTCGTCGGAGCCAACATCCTTGCGGGTGGTGCCTTCTCTGGAGCATCCATGAACCCAGCCCGGTCATTTGGTCCTGCGTTGGTCTCTGGAAACTGGACTGACCATTGGGTATATTGGGTTGGTCCGTTGATTGGCGGTGGACTCGCCGGATTCATCTATGAAAACTTTTTTATCGACCGTTCGCATGTCAGACTCGAGGACCACGAGCAACCATTAATTTATTAAATGTTTAAATCTGTGCTACGTATGTTGCGAACCTATCAACTACTCATCAATGTGTTATTTCATTTAATATATCTATTCGATGGAAAAACGATTATTCATATCCAATATCGGTTTCCGTTACAATAAATACCTAAATTTGTAAGATTGTGTTGTTTTATACCTGAATTTTATTGAAATTTAAATTTCATATCCAAAGTGTTCAACATTGATTAATTTGTGCCTTGACTATAATTCCGTTAGTCAAAATCTTAAGATATACTTAAGCCGTTAATTTTTTTTATCATTGGTTCACAACATATCGATTCAATATCCCAACATTTTCATACGAAGATTTAACACTTTTATACGAGGAAAAATGGAATCGAATTCCACATATTTGGAATGTAAGTAGAGGTGGTGCAACCAATATAACACTTACTGTTCCTAATTAAGTCGTTAATTATAATCTTTCAATGTCGATTTGAAAATAGCGAGACGTTGAAACTATATATATAAAAAAGCAAAGGCTAGAAATAAAAATGTTGGCACAATTAAATTTTGGTCGAATTTGGACATTAATTTTTACTCCTCAAATCAAATGGGTTATTATTCTAGAATGTAGAATTGATTTTTTTGTTGATTGAACCCGCTTTTGGTCGAAAACTATATTCAATCGAAACAGAAAAAGAAAAGGGAGAGTTATACCGAGAACTTGCGAGTGTGGAGAACACTACAAGAAAACAACGTATTTCCGACGGCTGTATCCGTCGGAAATATGTCGGTAAAACGGATTCTCGACTACTTTCCGATGAAAATAGTCCGTCGGGACTATTTCGTCGGAAATGCTCTTTCGTCGGGAAGGTATCGATAATTTCCGACGGATTCGCGATTAACTGCGCCATCGGAAAATTCCGACGGATTGTCGATGACATCCTTCCGTCGGAATTAACCGACGGATCTGCGATGGTCCGGATACATCGGAAAATGCCGACGAATTTTCGAGGGCATTTTCCGATGACTTGTGCCGTTGGAAATATTGTCCGATGATGTTTCCAGACGGATTATAACCGTCGGGATGTACCAACATATTTCCGATGACTTGTGCCGTTGGAAATATTGTCCGATGATATTTCCCGACGGTTTATAACCGTCGGGATGTACCAACACATTTCCGACGGCCTAGTCCGTCGGGAATTGCCGACGACAGTAGCCGTCGGAAACACGAAATAATTGAAAAATAAAAAAATTATTTTTTTAATATTTATATTTTTTAAATATTTAATTATTTAATTAAATATTTTAAAAATATAAATATTAAAAAAATAATTTTTTATTTTTATTTTAATATTTAAATTAATATTACTAAAAATAATCATACAATTAATAAAAATAATATTATAAATATTAATATTATTAAACATTTATTTTAAATTACAAATTACAAAGGAGGAGCAGGAGGAGAAGGAGGAGAAAAAAAGTCATCAGGCAATTTATTTTTTATCATTTCTACAAAGTTTTTGAGATTATTCATCTCTATTTTCATGGACGCCATTTCTTCTTTTAACTGTTCATTTTCTTCGTTTCTAACTGCAGATGTTGCGCCACCAGTATCTGCAACTCTCCCGAGTCCTGGATGACGACCCTTTGAAAATGGTACTTCTTGTAAAAATAAGAAATATTATTAAAAAATTTAATAAAAATTATTATAATATTAATTATATATTTTTTTTAAAAAAAACTTACATCAAGAACGAGACGGTTAATCTCAGAACGCGGCAATTCAGCGACCGAAGATGAAGAACCAACTTGAGATTGCTGGGTTAGAATATTACTTTTTTTTCTTTTTTACTTTTTCGATGATCTCACTAACGAGACCATCTTGGATACGACCAATCTTTTTGTTTGTGTGGACGGCCTCGAGAAGTTGCAAGTGATCTGGAGGTGCTCCAATTTCTTGTGCCTAAAAATAAAAAAATTCTAAATTAATAATTTAAAAACTTTTAAATAATAATAAATAATTAATATAATAATTAATTTACCAATTGATCGGCTCGTCTGAGAAAACTAGTCGATCTGGCATTGTGAATATAAATGCCTTTGCCTCCTCGGTCGCTCTTCCGGTTTCCCGAATTAGTTTTCGAGATAACCTCAGTGGTGGAAGATTCCCAATAACGAATAAAGTCGTTCCAAACCGACTCATTCAACCCTCTTGGTTTATCTTTTCCCTTTTTCCATTTTTGTTTCCATTCGTTCATATGGCGGGAAAATTGTATTGCAGCCTCTTTTTCGAAAGCGTCTTCCACCAATTTTGTGTTCATGGGATCCCATGTAAATTCTTGCTGCGAAATTTTAATATATATTACTAAAAAATTATTATTAAAAAATATTTAAAATAATTATATATTTAAAATTTAAATAACGTACCGCAAACGTCCTGAACCAAATCTGACGTTCTTCGTACGGAATATCTCGAAATTTGGTATATGATTTATTCAAAAGAGAATGAAGCATCTTTAATATAGATTTGCTTATTCCATTGTTTGAAATACCAAACCTACGAATTTTTATTACAATAGTATTTAAATAATTATTTTAAATATAATTATAGAATAGTATTAAAATAATTATTTTAAATATAATTATAGAAAATTTAATTTACCATGTCGAGTTTCCTTGACGTCTCGGATCGAGAAATGTGAGAAATTCACGACCAGGCTGCTGAACCAATTCTTCAATTGTCATTGGTCGGAAAGAATCATTTGCAGATTCTGGAACTTGAGTTGGTATAAAACTCGGAGTCGATGACTCACCACGTCTTTGGTAATCTTGATACGACCTATAATTAGGTCATTTTATCAATCTATCTACATTTACTATTTATCATTTTTTTTGAAATATTAAATTATTTAAAATAATATTCAAGTATTTTTATTTTTATTTTTTGAAAAAATCAAGGTTTATTATTTGGAACTTTTTCAAATATAACAAAACCGAGACCAAACTAATATCATCAATAAACATATGTTTCTATATTTTTTTATATTTTTTTATCTAAACTGAGTTCGTGCGGTTTAAGTTCTGTTTGAGTTCTTCAGATTTAAGTTCGTGCGGTATAAATATAACAAAACCGAGACCAAACTAATATCTGTTTCGTTTAAGTCTAACTTCTTCAGATTTTGAATTCAATGTAACGTGTTTTCTTGCTTCTTAGATCTGACTATTCTACTCTGTTCATACCAATCTACTTTTTTTAGTTGTATCACTTGATGAAGCAATGTGCGTTAGGGTTTATGTTGAGTCTCCCCTTTGATCATTCTTGTTGTGAAAAACCAACTTTAGGCTAAAGCTTTACTGGGATCGTTTTTGCAGCAAGTGATAATTGAGAATTGAACAAAAGCTATCATTTTTCCTAGAAATTGACCAGCCAATTAGAAAAATGCAAGCTTCTAGCGTTCGCTATCCTATCGATGCTTGTAAGCTTAAAAGATTGCAATTTTTCTGAGAGAACACAGTTTAATTCTGAAAAACTAAAACTTAAATGTTGAGGACGAGAATTAATTTGAAAAACTAATCTGAAAAACTAAAACTTACATGTTGAGGACGAGAATCGGCGGCGACGAGGAGAAAAACGGCGGCGAGGAGTAACGGCGACGAGGTCCTTCGGCGATCGACGAAATTATTTAGGGTAACGCGAAACGGCGAGAGAGAAAGAGGAGAAGAAAAAGTCGTAGGTTATAATCGATATTTCCGACGGATGTTTTCGTCGGAAATCTGTCGGTACATCAATTAATTTTCGTGAAACCCCGCGTTTTTAATTTCGTTTACTGCGTAAATCCGTCGGAACTCCGTCGGATTTATTACAACACCGTGCATGATCGACATATGGTCTGCCCACGTTTGAAATATGTTTCCGACGGATATCCGACGGACATTTCAATTCCGTCGGATATCCGTCGGTATATAGAGTATGTATATTAATGTGTTAGATAAAACTTATACTATAAGGATATTTTTAACAAATTTCAAATAATTATATGTATATCAATTTTTAAATAAAATAATTTCAAATAAAATAACATATAATTATTAATATAATATATAATTTTCTAATTCACTTATTTTATCAAATAACTCTTAATTTTTTGTATAACATGCATATTGGTTATCTATTATTCAAATAGGACAACAACAGTAAATCCCACAAATTTAACGAGACAAGTTTTCAAACCAAACAAAGGAAGTTGTACGAAATTACGTACACAATCCTAAAACATTATTTTTACAAATTATTTATCAGAAAAAGATAATGGAAAAAAAAATCTTATTATCACAAATTTAATCTGAATCTGATGAATATTCTGAATTTGCTGAATTTTGGTCGTCAAATTCGCCAATCTCTTCTTCTGAATCTTGAAACATGTTGTAATCTTCGTTCGTGGTGTCATCAACAACAAGGTTAACTTCAAGAGAAGTTTCTATTGAACCTAAGTTACCAATTGTGCTTTGTTGCATAGGCTCTTGTTCGGTAATACCACATACCATTCCTCTAGGATGTATTGAGGTCACTGTAATCCAAGGATCTTGCTTGTTTCTCACACGAGGATATCGAATGTAACAAACCTGGTCCGCTTGTGATGCAAGTATAAAAGGATCATATTTTCGATGTCGCTTACGAGAGTGGACAGATGTAACACCGAATTCGTCTTCACGTTGACCCATGACAGGGTCATACCAGTCACAATAGAACACAATACACCTCAAATCAATCATTCCTGGATAGTGAACTTCTAATATTTCACGAAGAATACCATTGTATACAATTTCTCCCGATTGAGATGATACACCATAATTACAAGTTGTTTGTGAGTTTCCTTCGCGATGACTCTTAAAAGCATAACCACGAGTGCAGTACATTGGATAAGATTTTGCAGTAAATGTAGGACCACTCACCAACTCAACTAACCACGTGGGAAACGTTATGCCCCTAGAAGGACCTGTAGTAACCTACAAAATAATAGAATATATTAAATTATAAATATATATATATAGATATATAGTAAACTATTATTGAAAATTATGTAATTAATTGTGGTAACACTAACATAAAAATTTAACACCTTTATACGAGGAAAAATGGAATCGAATTCCACATATTTGGAATGTAAGTAGAGGTGGTGCAACCAATATAACATTTATTGTTCCTAATTAAGTCGTTAATTATAATCTTTCAATGTCGATTTGAAAACAGCGAGACGTTGAAACTATATATATAAAAAAGCAAAGGCTAGAAATAAAATGTTGGCACAATTAAATTTTGGTCGAATTTGGATATTAATTTTTACTCCTCAAATCAAATGGGTTATTATTCTAGAATGTAGAATTGATTTTTTTGTTGATTGAACCCGCTTTTGGTCGAAAACTATATTCAATCGAAACAGAAAAAGAAAAGGGAGAGTTATACCGAGAACTTGCGAGTGTGGAGAATTATCTGTGACTAGGAATGCAAAGACAAGTGAAAACCCAAGAAAACTTTTTCATTGCTTCCCAAAAAATCTGAAGAGGTTAGATATGAGATTCATTATTAAGTTTTATGTTTTCGTGAATGTTGTATGGGATAATACTATTTTACAACACAACTTATCAGTGTCCACGATTTTTTCATCTGAACTTCAGACCTATTTTATACCACACAAATTAACAATGTTTATTTTAATTTTACATGAACTATTAACATGTCTTCATAATTTCAGAAATCGTTATATTTTTGGTAAATCACGATCAATTGAATCTAATTGTGTTTACTACATAACCCGAATCTGCACAAGAGTGTTTACTCAATTGGCTAGAAGGAGAAATTCGGCAGCCGCAATTACTCAATTGGTCGGTTTTCAAGTTATATGGTAAATACAAATAATTTCAATTGATCGTAATTTATATAAAAAATAACGATTTGTGAAATTTTGAAGACATGTTAATAGTTCGTGTAAAATTATGATGCATGTTGTTAGTTTATGTGATTTAATAAAGAGGTTCGAAGTTCAAGTGGAAAAACCATGAACATCCATAGTATATAGGGTTTACTTCCGTCAACTACATGAATTTATGCGAATAAATCTATTTCCACCCATATTTTTTAGATCTTTCATAAGTTACATAAACTATATTTTTCTTCCATAAACTACATAAATTTCATAATTTATTCTAATTACAGAAATTCTGTTAATATTTATATGTTAAATAGCTACTAAATCAAGTTCTAATTCGAAAATCTAGTTTTAATTTGGATTTATTTTGAAATTAAAACCATCTTTTTGAAATAAAACAAGGTTTAATAACAATTTAACGTGTAAATATTAACGGAATTTCTGTAATTAGAATAAATTATGTAGTTTACGGAAGAAAAACATAGTTTATGTAACACATGATGGCACGAAATTCCCATCAAATCTCACCTTTTGTAGGTGCAAGTCTTTCTCCTCGTGTTAAATTTTAAAAGTGGTACCTTTCTCAATCACCTTATATCTTCCATTAGGCACTGGAACCGTCCTGTAAAATTGTCTTTCCTTTTCCTCTTCTTTCTTGAACTGTATTTTTCTTGATGACTAAGTGATTTTTATGTGCTTAAACCAATACGAATCATAACTTGTCTCCCCTTGGTTTCCAACATTGTAGTAATGGCAAGATATGTGCTTTGTCAATGCATTGTTGGAAAACTCCGAAAACTTGTTTGAGAGGATCTTCACAACATACATTGTCTTGAAAATTTCACGACTACAATTTTTTCGATTCTTGCTCATCATGTCTGTTTGAACGCAATTTTTTACAATGTGGGCAACTGATAATTATGAATAAAATTATATATAATATAATATATAAAATACCGATACAAGAATTTTGGAAAGACTGGATTTGTAGATGCGAGATACTCTTTCCTTAATTCTGAAAACGCCCCGTAGTGTGACGGTTGCATGGTGTTCTGAATCACATGATACAACTGCAACTATTCTGTCTTGCACAACCCAAGAACAGAATCCAACAAACTTTTTCTATGTTGCACTCTCAGACTTAACATGTGAAAGATTTTTTTTATGTGTATTTTTTACACTTTTAGAATGGGAAAACCAAAGGTTTGTTTTCCTTTTTCTCTTTTCATTTTTCATCATTCATTATTTCTCAACCATTTTTCTTAATGATCAATATATAAGTTTATAAATAGGTTACTTCATTTTTAATGAGAATAATTCTCCACTAAAAATCATTATGATTTTTATGTTACAAATGTTACAAAACAATAAACCAAATTAATTTGGTTGTAATTTGTAACTTAACTCAATAAAGGAGATGTTGAATTTGACTTAGTCAATAAATAACAAATGAAATTTGAACCAAACCACAATAAAAATTATACCGACCATTGGTTCATTTGCTAAATTCCGAAAACTCGAAACTTGAGTTCGGTTATCTCCTTCCACTAATACACCAAAGTGTATCCAAAATTTTGAGTTTTGTAACAGTTTCTCGGCTTGATATACAAGAAAGATTTCACCTTTAAATTATAATGTGGGACAAATTACATTTGTTCATTTTATGCTTATCAAGCAACCCACTTTAAATACTCATTTCTCATTCAAACGAACTTTGGTTTTAACGTATTCTTTAGAAAACTCATCAGAAAATGATCGACAGCCACTTCCGTAAAACCGAGTTCCAACAATCTCCCACATGAATAGAAATGACTCTAAATACGTGATGACTCGATAGACTTAACTAACTATCTAGACAAGACTCGACAAGACTAGACAGAAAGACTTTCGAGAGTACAAACGAAAAATCCACTGTATATGAGTTAGTAGCATTTTTCAGCCTTGAACCAATCATTGTTAATAGCTATCGGATTTACTCGACCAGAAGGTGAACACGATGTCTTGAACCCTCCGAGCTTTTATGTAAACCGAAACAATAACTATAACACAGTTTCTTTTCTCATAGAACTAGATTCTCTATTGTGTTCATTTTGGCCGTGAACATGCCTGGTTAATCATACAATATGATTTTCGTCGCAATGAGTTCAACTTCGGGAGAAATAATAAATTTCACGAATAAAGTTGGTCGCGTACCTGTTGTATGCCAAAACATACAATATGAAAATGTTTGTTACAAATATGGCATGAAAGAACATTGATCTCGTATCTGTCATACACCAAAACATTTGGCCGATCTGTATCAAAAATCATAAAAACAAAAATGAAAAGAAAGTGAAACCAACTTCATATCGGATGAAGCCGGACCTTCTTTCGATGGAAATGCATATTTATTTTACTTACGAACAAAAACAAAACTAAAATTTCTTAAAAATATATATGTAAATTTGAATTTTAATAACTTAATGTAAAATAATTTTGTTATAATATAATTTTATCGTAAAATATGTGTGTTTAACAATTATTAATACATCTTTTATCAATATTTTTAATCCAGAAAATGTATCCTTTTGAAAATAAAAATGTAGATATATGTCTAGCACAAAGTGTTACAACACATACAGTACTTAAAGATAAATAGTTTTTCTCCCATCTCAAAATAAAAGATTCTGTCGTAAGCATGTATACAATATCGGATAATGCAAATATTATCATAGCTTCCGGAAGAGCCAATTTTTCAATGTCAAGGGGAACAAAATTTGAAATAAAGATGCTTTATATTCCTCCGAGTCTCATAGAAACTTATTAATTTTCAAATACATCCGTACAAATAAATATCATATAGAGACAATGAACAAAAATAATATTAAATATCTTTGCATTGCATAGGAGCAGAAACAAATATTGGAAGAATTACTAATTATGTCTTCTAGATTATATTATACAAAAATAAATATAATTGAATCATATATTATGGTAAACCAAAAGTTTACTAATACATTCAAAGTTTTGCATGAAAGACAAAGACATCATGGATCAGTCATGATGAGAAAAATTGTGCAAAATTCTAATGGCCATCCACTAAAAAACCAAAAGATTTTTCAATCATACGAGTTTTCGTGTAAAGCATGTTCTAAAAAAAACTTATCATTCGGCCATCACGAGCCAAAATAAGTAATGAATCTCCAGTATTCTTAGAAAGAATATATGGTGATATATGTGGGCCTATTCACACACCCATGTGGGCCATTTCGATACTTTATGGTTTTAATTAATGCATCTAGTAGATGGTCACATGTGTGTTTGTTAACCACACGAAATATGGCTTTCGCAAGATTCATTGCCCAAATAATCAGGTTAAGAGCATAATTCCCTGATTATACTATAAAAAAAGTAAGACTTGAAAATGCTGGTGAATTTACGCACAAGCCTTTAGTGATTATTGTATGGCTCTCGGAATTGATGTTGAACATCCGGTTCCGTATGTTCATACAAAAAATTGTATGGCTGAGTCTTTGATTAAATGGTTACAACTCATTGCGAGGACGTTAATTTTGAGAACAAATCTCCTAATTTCAGTATGAGGTCATGTTATATTGCATGCGGCAGCATTGGTCCAGATACGACCAAGTTCATATCATGAATATTCTCCATTATAATTAACATCTGGCTAGAAGCCCGATGTATCTCATCTTCGACTTTTTGGATGTGCAGTTTATGTTCCTATAGCCCCACCACAAAGAACAAAGATGGGGCCATATAGAAGATTATGGATATATATTGGATTTACATCATCAAGTTTTATTTGATATCTTGAACCGTGAACTGGTGACATGTTTACATGCACGAGATGTCGATTGTCATTTTGACGAATATGAATTTCCTACGTTAGGGGAGGAATTAAAAAGCTGCAAGAAGATATTAAATGGTGTACGTCATCTTTGTTATATTTTGATCCTCCCACAAAACAACGTGAAATAGAAGTTCAAAAAATCGTACATTTGCAAATCAGTTGCGAAATGCATTCACAGATACAAAATGAGTGATGAAATCATATATACCCCCTGTGAATTCCCCATCAAGAATCAATGTTCCTATAGAGCATGTTGATGGTGATAAAGTAAATGAATCTAAAGTTCAATTAAAGAGGGGGAGACCGATAGCATCAAAAGATAAAAATCCCCGTAAAAAAAAAGTATTTGGAAGAACAAAATGAAAAGGTTCCGGAAGAACCTCATAAAGACCGTCTTCAAAATATTCATGAAAGATTATAGAGGAACCAATTCAAAAAGAATTTCCTGAAGACATATGCAAACGGGTTTTCGAAGATCCCGAGAAGGAAATTTGTCTAGAAGACGAACGCGATACAGAAAAATATGAAATTTCAGTTAACTATACACAAAATAGAAAATTATGGGTTAGAAATGAAATATAGGATATAAATGGAATATTCTTATTTTCTGTATCCAAAGAAATTGAAAATGAAAATGATGATGCAGATCTAATGTATGTAACAGAATGTCAAAAAACACCTGATTGGGAAAATTGGCAAATAACCATGAGAAATAAATTATTCTCTTTAAAAAAAAGAAATTTCTTCGGATTCATTGTCATTACACCTGAAGATGTAGTACCAGTTAGGTGCAATTAGGTTTTTGTAAGAAAAAGAAATGAGAAAAACGAAGTCACGAGATATAAAACCCGTCTTGTGGCACAAAGGTTTTTTCAAAGGTTAGAAATAAATTATGAAGAAACATATTCCCCGGTCATAGATGCAATTACATTTAGATATCTAATGAGTTTATCATCATCCAAAAGGTTAGAAATGCACCTTATGGATGTCGTGGCTGCATAACTACATGGAACCCTTGATAGTGATATATACATGAGAATCCCAGAAGGATTTAAGATCCCAGAAGGATCAAAGATCTCTAAAGGACCTAAAGAACTGTATTTGGTCAAATTACATCGATCATTATATGGGTTAAAACAATCTGGACGCATGTGGTATAATCGCTTAAGCAAATATTTGTTGAAAAAAGAATATATTAACAATGTAATATGCCATTGCGTATTTATAAAGAAATTTCCATCAGGTTTTGTGATCATTGCTCTATATGTAGATGACCTGAATATACTTGGAACTCAAAAGAAAATTGATGATACAAAAACCCATATGAAAGAAGAATTTGAAATGAAAGATATTGGAAAGACAAAATTTTGTTTAGGAATTCAAATTGAGCATTTCCAAGATGGGATATTTGTACATCAATCAAATTATACAAAAAAGATATTAAAACGATTTAATATGGATAAAGCGAATCCTTTGAGTATTCCAATGGTTAATCGATCGCTTGATATAAACAAAGATCCATTTCGACCTTACGAAGATAACGAAGAGATATTAGGTCCTGAAATACCTTATATGAGTGCTATCGGTGGATTTATGTATCTCGCAAATTGCACTCGACCAGATATAGTATTTGGTATAAATTTACTTGCGAGATATAGTTCATCACCTACACGCACACATTGGAATGGACTAACATATTTTTCGTTATCTTCAAAGTACGATTGATCTGAGATTATTTTATTCTATAAATCTTGAGTTTGGTTTAGTTGGTTTTGCAGATGCTGGATATTTATCGGATCCACACAAAGCTCGATCCCAAACCGGTTATGTTTTCATAATTGGTAGAACTGCGATCTCGTGGCGGTGTCAAAAACAAATTTTGGTTGCCACTTCTTCAAATTATGATGAAATTATTGTCCTTCATGAACCATGTAGAGAAAGTGTATGGTTCCGAAACATGATCCAACATGTCGAGAGAACAAGTGTGACTAACCAACAATAATGAGCCAACAAAATTATTCGAATATAATGTTGCATACGTCACTCAAATCAAAGAAGGTTACATCAACAGTGACCATACAAAACATATTCCTCCGATATTGTTCTCCTATATCAAAGAACTAGAGAAAAATCAAGAACTTGACATCGAGTATATTCGTTCAAACGATAATACAACAGATTTGTTTATAAAGGTGATTCCTACAACAACGTTCAGAAATCATGTTCAGAATATTAGAATGTGTCATTTGCGTGATTTATTAAGAGAGACATATCTATATTTTTGAGGGGAGATTGCGTATCTGTACTCTTTTTATTTATCATGATTTTTATCCCATTGAATTTTTATATGATAAAATTTTTAACAACATAATACATAATATTTCAATAATAATAAATAATTAAAAGAGAACGTTGAAAAGTCAACAAAAAAAATTGTGGTTATTTATTTTTACCGACTTTAGTAAATCAGTAATTTCTTGTATATATATGTATGTTGTGCATTTGTAAAATGATAACTTTCTCTATTGTTCTTTTCTTTCTCTCTAAAATTTATAAAATTAATAAAAACCAATAATAAAATTTCTATCTTTATGTTATTCTATAACAGTTTGAGAATTATTATTCTTAATGCATTAAGGCTATTATGCCTATGAAATGGGTATTCTTCAAATTGTTTCTACTCTCGAATTTTATAAGATTTTTTTTCTGGAGAGTTGAGAAAGAAATTGATTTCTCCTCTGAATATTGTTTCTACTGTTCTTGATTGCTCAGTGATGATGGTTATAAATAAACTGTTTTATCAGTCTTTGGTTCAGATACAATTTATCAAGAACTATAAGTAGTTTTGGTTTTGTAATTTCAAATTGGAAACTAGAAGAAGTGAAACGTAATTGTGTGCCAGAATCATCATTCCTTCTACAAAATATATCCAGACTTCAACAGAGATTGACTTGATAACTTTTCTCTTGAGCTTCAAAAATTCACAGATCCTGAACTGAAGCTACCTGTAATGTAAGTTTTTCTTTTTCATTTTTGGTCGATATATACAGCGTCAACATCATCAAGTTCTAGTAGTTTCTGCATAAGCTCTTTGTTCAATTCCATGGCCTCATCATCCACCTGCAACAACCACCCCGAGTAGATCACATTTTTCCAGTGAACGATTTGATGAATACTGATAAGAGTGCAACTCTTATAGGCGGGGAAAGAGAAGTTAAAATGAAATAAAACACGATAGGATCTCAAAGTGTATGTTTACTATCTATCCGATATAGATGTCTTGTAATCAGATACATCAAAAACCAGAGGTCATAAGGAACATGACCTTACTTGCCACTTCCAATTTCGCTTATGTAGCATGTTATCTACAATGTATTTACCAATAACTACAATGCTTTAATTGATGATAGCATGCGGAAAAGGGTATGCCATAGATGTAGAGAACAGAGCGAATGTTCACTACCTCAACTGTAGTCAAAGGGAGCAGTTCAGAGCCATTGTCAGGCTCAAAGTTCACTCCTTCATCACGTAGTTTTGATAAAACCGTTGAGTAGTTCTCAGAAGAAGTTACAATTTTGTAGTACCTGGAAAAATATGGAGAAAATAATAAATATAGTACTGAAAGGAAGAAAACAACTGCTAAGAAACTCAGGTTTTTTACCAGATGTTCCCAAAGGAACGAGAAACTCCGGTTTTAAAGAGATTTGGATGTATTATATTCTGTATACCTTTCTTCCCTATCTTCATCAGTATCATCTTCATAAGTTGGGGGCTCAATAACATCCTCTGCTCCAGCATCTAACGCAATAATAAGAAGCTGATCTTTGTCAGCATCGGTGACCTTTATATTCACTACCCTAACTCGTCTAAACTTGAACATGACAGATCCTGAATCAGCCATTTTGCCCCCATAGTCCTTAACAACCGATCTAACAGCTGCCACTGATCGATTAATTTTGTCTGTTAAGACCTCGACTACCATACTAACTCCACCATAGCCATATACCTAAAGCATGAAAAAGTTTGGTTTCAAAGCATCATCAGATCTTTAATTGGACCCGAAAATAAATTGTACGCAAGACTGAATTTGGTAAAAGAAATCATCACATTGAATAAGGTACTGAGGTAGTGAGTTGAGTTAGGTTCAGTAACCACATAATTGGTTAGGTGATTTAGGTTTAGTGACGTTTGTAACTTTACCTCGTAAATCTTCCTATGTTTTAAATTACGAGCCGATTTCACCAACTTACAAGGATGATTCACCATAACAGCCCCCTTGCAAACATCACACTAGAATTGACGCTTGTGACTTTACCTCGTAAAGAGGGTTTGAAGAGAATCTGATTCTCCTTGGAGTCAACTTTTTTTTGGCTGTTATTATGTTTTCAAATATTAATATTATCACTTAATTCATTTATACACATTGAAGTTTTTTTGTCATCTGGCTACTATGAATTGGTGTAATATCTCAACACCATAAGGTAAAATCTAAATTCACATCTATAAAATAACAACAGATATGATGAGATATATGATGCAACCAGTTGATCATTTACTTTTTCATTCATATTAATTCTCTACATTCCACCTAGTGATGTTAAAATGGGTATACCCACCCCATTTAAACCCACCCCATATAAAACACACTCCATTTAAACCCCAAACCCTATAAAACCCATTTATTATAAGATCTAATAGGGTTACCCATTTATACCCATTTATAATTACACTAACCCATTTAAACCCATTTAAACCCATTTAAACCCATTTAACCCATTTAATCCATTTTAAGTTATATTTTTTTCTTTTTGTTTATATTTATTTATAACCATTATATTCTTAATAAGACAGTATTGTAATTTTTATTTTAAAAATAGGTAATAACTTTATTTATTTGTTAAAATATTATTTTTTTATAAATATATTAAAATATTTTTAATAAAATAAAATATTAAATTTTTGTCTTATGATTCATATGAAATTTGAGTTTTCTAACATTTTTAAATGTTATAATGGGTAAAGTTACTTTATTTAGAATTCACTCTGTTTAAATTCATTTTCAATCAAGAAATTATTCTACATTTTTGTCAAAAATTAAGCATTTTTCATCCAAAACGTGATTCTATATTTTTTCATCAAAAACGTAATTCAACATTTTTTGCCAAAAACGTAATTCAAAATTTTTTCGTCGAAAACGTAATTTCATATTTTTCCACCAAAACGTAATTCAACATTTTCCACTAAAAACGTGATTACATATTTTTCTAAAAACGTGATTTCGTATTTTTCCGTTAATTTCATATTTTTCTACCAAAAAATGTAATTTTGCATTTTCTTGTCGAAAACGTAATTTCGTATTTTGTGGCAAAAGCATAATTCATTATTTTTCCAGAAAATAATAATTCCGCATTTTCCCGCCAAAATAAAATTTCGCATTTTCACATTAAAATTATAATTTTATATTTTTTACTTAAACATGATTTTTATTCTTTATTTTTACAAAAAGTTATTGATTACTTATTATAAAATATTTGTTTGAATCATTGTTGATAAAACAAAAATAAAATATAAATGGGTTTAATAGGGTACCCATTTTTTTAAAGCAAAAAACCCTTTTAATAAATGGGTTTTAAATGAATACCCATTTAAACATATTAATTTTAATTCTAATAAATGAGTATAAATGAATTTTTAAATTTATAAATACCTATTAAAAACCCATTAATTATAAACCCATTTTAACATCCCTAATTCCACCGTTATACTAAAGTTGACCTATTAACCTGTCCGCCGCATTGATCAATCAATAATACCCTTTAATGTTTGGGGTTTTGATCTTTATTCATTTCATACAAAGAGAAGTTGCACATTAGTTCCTCCCATGTTGCGATGGCATATCAATAAGTAATCACTTACACTTTAATTAAAAAATATTGCCACAACATTATCACCAAATTTTTATATTTACAATCAAAATCTGCCACAACCTTGTCACGACATATGTTTTCTTATATTTCGAACTTTAAGATAAAACAAAAAAAAATATGTTTTTGTTGGTTTGTTGATGCTCTCTAACTGTATCACTGCAGAGTTCTGTAAAAACTTGGAAAAAGCATAATCAGAGTTTGATATTATCATTAAAATTCGACATATCTTCCCAACAAGTTTTTTCCAAGAAAATCTACGATCATAGCTTCTTCAACTTCAACTCAGAAACATGAATCATACGTTATAAAAAAATTATTCAGATCTCTAGTTTTGAATAACATTAGTCATGTTCGTTTGACAATCGCAATAAACTCTGGTTGATATAAATTGTTGTTCGTTTAATTGCCGCAATTACCTACAGTCAATTATACCGATCAAATATTGCGTTGTACGTCACAATTTTTTTAACTGTTGATTAAAACATCGTTACGATTAAAAGTCTAATATCAAATACAATCGTAATCGTCAACGGCAAACAAACAAATAAAATATATTATAGTCGCAATCGCAATTTAACCGCAGCTACAATCGTAATCACCAGCGGCGAAGAAACAAACCATGCTATTGGAACAAGACTATACATCTCAAATCTCACTAAAAGACATTAGCGCTGTTCGTTTGTCTGCCGCCGCGATCTGCGGCAGCGACTTGCGGTCAGACGCTGCGGTTAGACGCTGTATTTTGTTGTTCGTTTTATCACCGCAGCGTCTGACCGCAGGTTGCTGCGGTCAAACCATACTTCGGATGCTTACGATCTAAAATCCTCCATTTTGCTTTCCATACTCCAAATGTCCTCTCAATTACTGATCTCAAACTTGAATGTTTTCGATTGAATAGTTCTCGTGTGTTTGTTGGTGGTCCTCCTCTGGCAAATTGACCTAGATGATATCGAATCCTACGATGCGGACCAAAATATCCTGTTCTATTAGGATATCCAGAGTCAACTAGATAGTACTTTCCATTAGGCGGTTGTGGAAATGATCTTATCTTCAACACTAGAAAACGCTACAAAACCTTGGCGATTCGCTGCATCAGCTAAAAGATGGTCAATCGATGCTCGGTGAAATGGAGACCACTTCCTCACTCCAGGTAATTCATTAAGTATCTCAACTACATGTTCAACGCTAGAAGCATACTCACGCTCGAGCATTTGTTCTACTATTTTGTTCTTCTCTAGAATTTCATTGCGTTCAACACAAGTCTTTATAACTACATCTTTCTCTTTGGGCTTTCTTTTTGTTTTTGAACTTCTTATTATAAATGCATCATCAATACAAATTCTTATAAATGGTTATGGACTTATGGTAGATTTGATAGACATATAGACATATGTCCAGAAACTAGCATCAAGAGAAACTATCCATCACAAACAAAAACAGTCCTTCGAATTATTCTAATTGACAATACTTGTAAGAAGAATCTGACATTCTGAAGTATAGTGAAGTACAAATAAGACTTTGAGATGCCAAATTGCTTCAGAGATTGTAGGCGATGCCACACAAACTTCCCTTTCGCTGATAGTTAAGCTGAAATCAAAGCAATAGATAATATAAGTTTTCACAATTTATCAAGGAACACATTAACTCAGAGGTATGTCAAAGTTCTTCAGATATATGAGATTGTAGATGAATTATGTGACCAGAAAATTCCAAAACCATGCTTTTTCTTCTAAAAGGGGAAATTTATTTACGGCCGCAGTTATTAACAAAAAGAAGAAAAACGTAGTTCCATATGAAGATTCCGCCATATCACACCCCCTAAATAGCTTCAGAAAAAAGCAAACGACATGCTCTTTTACAAAAGAAAAAAAAGACAAAGAATAGGAACTGAAAGAACAATACCACCAAGGAAAGAGAGCTCGACCGATGAAGTGAGTAAATTTAAGAAGGATTGTGCAAATTAGAAACAATCGAAAAGTTCTTCTTTTTGTTCAAATCTCAGAATAACATATCAAACCCTAACTTATCAGATATAGATTAATGGTTGTGAGAAAAACAATTGATACTTTCAGTAAACTACCATGAAAGGAACCTGACAGGAACCTGAGGAAGAAGATGAAGAAACGAAATGCGTTCTCCCTTTACGGCTGTGCGGTAAAGGTGTGCGGCAAAAGAAGAAGAAAACTATATAGTTTTAGTTTTTTATATGTAATTATCATTAGAAATAGGGGTATTTTGGTCATTTTATGTTCTATCGCAGTTTTTTTGACCGCAACGCTAAAATTTAGTGGCGATTAAAATTTTATGTCGCCGATTACTGCGGTCGACCGCAGCGGTTGACCGCAGGAATCTGCGGCGCGCAAACGAACAACAGTTTGCCGCAAGACGCAACCGCAGCTTCCTGCGGCTGCGAAACGAACATGCCCATTATACAAGTCAACTTTTGAACACAAATCAATCATTTATTACACAATTATTTTATTCCATGTGCTCCCTTATCATATTTTCCTTTTGTTTGACCTTAAAAAAGGTAAATCAATATAATTATACAAGAAAATTTATAAATAGCACCGTTATATAAAATAGAACCATCCAAATATACTTCTTTGGTTCATAGCATTCATTTTTATTGTATAACCATGAGGAAGATTGACTTAGGGAACCATGGCGAGTTAGCTCAGCGGGATTGCATCAAAGCTCTCGTTGTTGAATTCATCACCACTTTCTTTTTTGTGTTCGCCGGAGTTGGATCCGCCATGGCCACCGGTTAATTCTTTTCTTTTATTATTTATATTATTTTCATTTTTTGCAGAGTTTCACTTTATTTTTAAGTATTCATAATAGTTTTTTATATTTTTATTTTTGTGATTTATCATATATTTTTCGTTTGTGTGGATTTGTTTCTAGGTTCACTGGCTATGTTTTCGGATTCTCTGGTTTTGTCTTTGGCTTTGATTTTCTCATGTGTTAAATTTTGGATCTTTAAAAAATTTAATTTGCAAATAAAGTAACGTTTCAAAATTTTTGATATTCGTCTAAACAAAAATCGAGGGGATAAATAAGGAATTTAAAAGGATCATGAAGTATTATAAACTTTTTTCGTGGGATAAGAGTAAAGACAAATAAGATGATAAAATTTTGAAACGGTTTACGTCGAATAAAAATATGAATTATGAAAAGAAAATGTGGTGTTTTTTCTAAGTTAGGTCAGTAGAAGTAAGAGACCGGTGTAACACTTTGTTGTTTGTATTTTGTTTTGTTATATAGATAGCTTAGTCGGAAACACATTGGTGGGCCTTTTGGCGGTTGCGGTAGCTCATGCATTTGTAGTGGCAGTAATGATATCTGCCGGCCACATCTCCGGTGGCCACCTCAACCCAGCTGTCACCCTCGGCCTACTTTGTGGCGGCAACATTACCGTCTTTCGTGCATTTCTCTATTGGATCGATCAGCTACTTGCCTCCACGGCGGCTTGTTTCCTCCTCACTTACCTCACCGGAGGAATGGTACATAATCTTATTCAATAATACCAAAATTTATTAATCACTAACTAATACTATATTTTAACACTCCTAAACGACATGTTAGGATGGAAAACAATATAAATTATTAGTTTCACATGATTCTATTCTTTCGGTAATTTAGTTTACTTTTAATTAACAGAAATAACTTAAAATACTAATATATTCCTGTATTTCCATTAAAATAAATTACTAGAATCAAATATACAAATTTTTTTATAAACAATCATATATCTATTAAGATATAGTTTTTAAAACTTACAAAATTTATGTTTTTACGTTGACATTGTACAAATACGCTTTGTGGTATAGGGAACTCCGGTTCACACGTTGGCAAGTGGAGTGAGTTACACTCAAGGGATCATATGGGAGATCATCTTAACATTCTCACTTCTCTTCACTGTCTACGCCACTATTGTGGATCCCAAAAAAGGCTCCGTTGATGGGCTGGGGCCACTTCTCACCGGATTCGTCGTCGGAGCCAACATCCTTGCGGGTGGTGCCTTCTCTGGAGCATCCATGAACCCGGCTCGGTCATTTGGTCCTGCGTTGGTCTCTGGAAACTGGACTGACCACTGGGTATATTGGGTTGGTCCGTTGATTGGCGGTGGACTCGCCGGATTCATCTATGAAAACTTTTTTATCGACCGTTCGCATGTCAGACTCGAGGACCACGAGCAACCATTAATTTATTAAATGTTTAAATCTGTGCTACGTATGTTGCGAACCTATCAACTACTCATCAATGTGTTATTTCATTTAATATATCTATTCGATGGAAAAACGATTATTCATATCCAATATCGGTTTCCGTTACAATAAATACCTAAATTTGTAAGATTGTGTTGTTTTATACCTGAATTTTATTGAAATTTAAATTTCATATCCAAAGTGTTCAACATTGATTAATTTGTGCCTTGACTACAATTCCGTTAGTCAAAATCTTAAGATATACTTAAGCCGTTAATTTTTTATCATTGGTTCACAACATATCGATTCAATATCCCAACATTTTCATACGAAGATTTAACACTTTTATACGAGAAAAAATGGAATCGAATTCCACATATTTAGAATGTAAGTAGAGGTGGTGCAACCAATATAACACTTACTGCTCCTAATTAAGTCGTTAATTATAATCTTTCAATGTCGATTTGAAAATAGCGAGACGTTGAAACTATATATATATAAAAAAGCAAAGGCTAGAAATAAAATGTTGGCACAATTAAATTTTGGTCGAATGTGGACATTAATTTTTACTCCTCAAATCAAATGGGTTATTATTCTAGAATGTAGAATTGATTTTTTTGTTGATTGAACCCGCTTTTGGTCGAAAACTATATTCAATCGAAACAGAAAAAGAAAAGGGAGAGTTATACCGAGAACTTGCGAGTGTGGAGAATTATCTGTGACTAGGAATGCAAAGACAAGTGAAAACCCAAGAAAACTTTTTCATTGCTTCCCAAAAAATCTGAAGAGGTTAGATATGAGATTCATTATTAAGTTTTATGTTTTCGTGAATGTTGTATGGGATAATACTATTTTACAACACAACTTATCACTGTCCACGATTTTTTCATCTGAACTTCAGACCTATTTTATACCACACAAATTAACAATGTTTATTTTAATTTTACATGAACTATTAACATGTCTTCCTAATTTCAGAAATCGTTATATTTTTGGTAAATCACGATCAATTGAATCTAATTGTGTTTACTACATAACCCGAATCTGCACAAGAGTGTTTACTCAATTGGCTAGAAGGAGAAATTCGGCAGCCGCAATTACTCAATTGGTCGGTTTTCAAGTTATATGGTAAATACAAATAATTTCAATTGATCGTAATTTATATAAAAAATAACGATTTGTGAAATTTTGAAGACATGTTAATAGTTCGTGTAAAATTATGATGCATGTTGTTAGTTTATGTGATCTAATAAAGAGGTTCGAAGTTCAAGTGGAAAAACCATGAACATCCATAGTATATAGGGTTTACTTCCGTCAACTACACGAATTTATGCGAATAAACCTATTTCCATCCATATTTTTTAGATCTTTCATAAGTTACATAAACTATATTTTTCTTCCATAAACTACATAAATTTCATAATTTATTCTAATTACAGAAATTCCGTTAATATTTATATGTTAAATAGCTACTAAATCAAGTTCTAATTCGAAAATCTAGTTTTAATTTGGATTTATTTTGAAATTAAAACCATCTTTTTGAAATAAAACAAGGTTTAATAACAATTTAACGTGTAAATATTAACGGAATTTCTGTAATTAGAATATATTATGTAGTTTACGGAAGAAAAACATAGTTTATGTAACACATGATGGCACGAAATTCCCATCAAATCTCACCTTTTGTAGGTGCAAGTCTTTCTCCTCGTGTTAAATTTTAAAAGTGGTACCTTTCTCAATCACCTTATATCTTCCATTAGGCACTGGAACCGTCCTGTAAAATTGTCTTTCCTTTTCCTCTTCTTTCTTGAACTGTATTTTTCTTGATGACTAAGTGATTTTTATGTGCTTAAACCAATACGAATCATAACTTGTCTCCCCTTGGTTTCCAACATTGTAGTAATGGCAAGATATGTGCTTTGTCAATGCATTGTTGGAAAACTCCGAAAACTTGTTTGAGAGGATCTTCACAACATACATTGTCTTGAAAATTTCACGACTACAATTTTTTCGATTCTTGCTCATCATGTCTGTTTGAACGCAATTTTTTACAATGTGGGCAACTGATAATTATGAATAAAATTATATATAATAAAATATAAAATACCGATACAAGAATTTTGGAAAGACTGGATTTGCAGATGCGAGATACTCTTTCCTTAATTCTGAAAACGCCCCGTAGTGTGACGGTTGCATGGTGTTCTGAATCACATGATACAACTGCAACTATTCTGTCTTGCACAACCCAAGAACATAATCCAACAAACTTTTTCTATGTTGCACTCTCAGACTTAACATGTGAAGGATTTTTTTTATGTGTATTTTTTACACTTTTAGAATGGGAAAACCAAAGGTTTGTTTTCCTTTTTCTCTTTTCATTTTTCATCATTCATTATTTCTCAACCATTTTTCTTAATGATCAATATATAAGTTTATAAATAGGTTACTCCATTTTTAATGAGAATAATTCTCCACTAAAAATCATTATGATTTTTATGTTACAAATGTTACAAAACAATAAACCAAATTAATTTGGTTGTAATTTGTAACTTAACTCAATAAAGGAGATGTTGAATTTGACTTAGTCAATAAATAACAAATGAAATTTGAACCAAACCACAATAAAAATTATACCGACCATTGGTTCATTTGCTAAATTCCGAAAACTCGAAACTTGAGTTCGGTTATCTCCTTCCACTAATACACCAAAGTGTATCCAAAATTTTGAGTTTTGTAACAGTTTCTCGGCTTGATATACAAGAAAGATTTCACCTTTAAATTATAATGTGGGACAAATTACATTTGTTCATTTTATGCTTATCAAGCAACCCACTTTAAATACTCATTTCTCATTCAAACGAACTTTGGTTTTAACGTATTCTTTAGAAAACTCATCAGAAAATGATCGACAGCCACTTCCGTAAAACCGAGTTCCAACAATCTCCCACATGAATAGAAATGACTCTAAATACGTGATGACTCGATAGACTTAACTAACTATCTAGACAAGACTCGACAAGACTAGACAGAAAGACTTTCGAGAGTACAAACGAAAAATCCACTGTATATGAGTTAGTAGCATTTTTCAGCCTTGAACCAATCATTGTTAATAGCTATCGGATTTACTCGACCAGAAGGTGAACACGATGTCTTGAACCCTCTGAGCTTTTATGTAAACCGAAACAATAACTATAACACAGTTTCTTTTCTCATAGAACTAGATTCTCTATTGTGTTCATTTTGGCCGTGAACATGCCTGGTTAATCATACAATATGATTTTCGTCGCAATGAGTTCAACTTCGGGAGAAATAATAAATTTCACGAATAAAGTTGGTCGCGTACCTGTTGTATGCCAAAACATACAATATGAAAATGTTTGTTACAAATATGGCATGAAAGAACATTGATCTCGTATCTGTCATACACCAAAACATTTGGCCGATCTGTATCAAAAATCACAAAAACAAAAATGAAAAGAAAGTGAAACCAACTTCATATCGGATGAAGCCGGACCTTCTTTCGATGGAAATGCGTATTTATTTTACTTACGAACAAAAACAAAACTAAAATTTTTAAAAATATATATGTAAATTTGAATTTTAATAACTTAATGTAAAATAATTTTGTTATAATATAATTTTATCGTAAAATATGTGTGTTTAACAATTATTAATACATCTTTTATCAATATTTTTAATCCAGAAAATGTATCCTTTTGAAAATAAAAATGTAGATATATGTCTAGCACAAAGTGTTACAACACATACAGTACTTAAAGATAAAAAGTTTTTCTCCCATCTCAAAATAAAAGATTCTGTCGTAAGCATGTATACAATATCGGATAATGCAAATATTATCATAGCCTCCGGAAGAGCCAATTTTTCAATGTCAAGGGGAACAAAATTTGAAATAAAGATGCTTTATATTCCTCCGAGTCTCATAGAAACTTATTAAGTTTCAAATACATCCGTACAAATAAATATCATATAGAGACAATGAACAAAAATAATATTAAATATCTTTGCATTACATAGGAGCAGAAACAAATATTAGAAGAATTACTAATTATGTCCTCTAGATTATATTATACAAAAATAAATATAATTGAATCATATATTATGGTAAACCAAAAGTTTACTAATACATTCAAAGTTTTGCATGAAAGACAAGGACATCATGGATCAGTCATGATGAGAAAAATTGTGCAAAATTCTAATGGCCATCCACTGAAAAACCAAAAGATTTTTCAATCATACGAGTTTTCGTGTAAAGCATGTTCTAAAAAAAACTTATCACTCGGCCATCACGAGCCAAAATAAGTAATGAATCTCCAGTATTCTTAGAAAGAATATATGGTGATATATATGGGCCTATTCACACACTCATGTGGGCCATTTCGATACTTTATGGTTTTAATTAATGCATCTAGTAGATGGTCACATGTGTGTTTGTTAACCACACGAAATATGGCTTTCGCAAGATTCATTGCCCAAATAATCAGGTTAAGAGCATAATTCCCTGATTATACTATAAAGAAAGTAAGACTTGAAAATGCTGGTGAATTTACGCACAAGCCTTTAGTGATTATTGTATGGCTCTCGGAATTGATGTTGAACATCCGGTTCCGTATGTTCATACAAAAAATTGTATGGCTGAGTCTTTGATTAAATGGTTACAACTCATTGCGAGGACGTTAATTTTGAGAACAAATCTCCTAATTTCAGTATGAGGTCATGTTATATTGCATGCGGCAGCATTGGTCCAGATACGACCAAGTGCATATCATGAATATTCTCCATTATAATTAACATCTGTCTAGAAGCCCGATGTATCTCATCTTCGACTTTTTGGATGTGCAGTTTATGTTCCTATAGCCCCACCACAAAGAACAAAGATGGGGCCATATAGAAGATTATGGATATATATTGGATTTACATCATCAAGTTTTATTTGATATCTTGAACCGTGAACTGGTGACATGTTTACATGCACGAGATGTCGATTGTCATTTTGACGAATATGAATTTCCTACGTTAGGGGAGGAATTAAAAAGCTGCAAGAAGATATTAAATGGTGTACGCCATCTTTGTTATATTTTGATCCTCCCACAAAACAACGTGAAATAGAAGTTCAAAAAATCGTACATTTGCAAATTAGTTGCGAAATGCATTCACAGATACAAAATGAGTGATGAAATCATATATACCCCCTGTGAATTCCCCATCAAGAATCAATGTTCCTATAGAGCATGTTGATGGTGATAAAGTAAATGAATCTAAAGTTCAATTAAAGAGGGGGAGACCGATAGCATCAAAAGATAAAAATCCCCGTAAAAAAAAGTATTTGGAAGAACAAAATGAAAAGGTTCCGGAAGAACCTCATAAAGAACGTCTTCAAAATATTCATGAAAGATTATAGAGGAACCAATTCAAAAAGAATTTCCTGAAGACATATGCAATCGGGTTTTCGAAGATCCCGAGAAGGAAATTTGTCTAGAAGACGAACGCGATACAGAAAAATATGAAATTTCAGTTAACTATACACAAAATAGAAAATTATGGGTTAGAAATGAAATATAGGATATAAATGGAATATTCTTATTTTCTGTATCCAAAGAAATTGAAAATGAAAATGATGATGTAGATCTAATGTATGTAACAGAATGTCAAAAAAGACCTGATTGGGAAAATTGGCAAATAACCATGAGAAATAAATTATTCTCTTTTAAAAAAAGAAATTTCTTCGGATTCATTGTCATTACACCTGAAGATGTAGTACCAGTTAGGTGCAATTAGGTTTTTGTAAGAAAAAAAAATGAGAAAAACGAAGTCACGGGATATAAAGCCCGTCTTGTGGCACAAAGGTTTTTTCAAAGGTTAGAAATAAATTATGAAGAAACATATTCCCCGGTCATAGATGCAATTACATTTAGATATCTAATGAGTTTATCATTATCCAAAAGGTTAGAAATGCACCTTATGGATGTCGTGGCTGCATAACTACATGGAACCCTTGATAGTGATATATACATGAGAATCCCAGAAGGATCAAAGATCTCTAAAAGACCTAAAGAACTGTATTTGGTCAAATTACATCGATCATTATATGGGTTAAAACAATCTGGACGCATGTGGTATAATCGCTTAAGCAAATATTTGTTGAAAAAAGGATATATTAACAATGTAATATGTCATTGCGTATTTATAAAGAAATTTCCATCAGGTTTTGTGATCATTGCTCTATATGTAGATGACCTGAATATACTTGGAACTCAAAAGAAAATTGATGATACAAAAACCCATATGAAAGAAGAATTTGAAATGAAAGATATTGGAAAGACAAAATTTTGTTTAGGAATTCAAATTGAGCATTTCCAAGATGGGATATTTGTACATCAATCAAATTATACAAAAATATATTAAAACGATTTAATATGGATAAAGCGAATCCTTTGAGTATTCCAATGGTTAATCGATCGCTTGATATAAACAAAGATCCATTTCGACCTTACAAAGATAACGAATAGATATTAGGTCCTGAAATACCTTATATGAGTGCTATCGGTGGATTTATGTATCTCGCAAATTGCACTCGACCAGATATAGTATTTGGTATAAATTTACTTGCGAGATATAGTTCATCACCTACACGCACACATTGGAATGGACTAACATATTTTTCGTTATCTTCAAAGTACGATTGATCTGAGATTATTTTATTCTATAAATCCCGAGTTTGGTTTAGTTGGTTTTGCAGATGCTGGATATTTATCGGATCCACACAAAGCTCGATCCCAAACCGGTTATGTTTTCATAATTGGTAGAATTGCGATCTCGTGGCGGTGTCAAAAACAAATTTTGGTTGCCACTTCTTCAAATTATGATGAAATTATTGTCCTTCATGAACCATGTAGAGAAAGTGTATGGTTCCGAAACATGATCCAACATGTCGAGAGAACAAGTGTGACTAACCAACAATAATGAGCCAACAAAATTATTCGAATATAATGTTGCATACGTCACTCAAATCAAAGAAGGTTACATCAACAGTGACCATACAAAACATATTCCTCCGATATTGTTCTCATATATCAAAGAACTAGAGAAAAATCAAGAACTTGACATCGAGTATATTCGTTTAAACGATAATACAACAGATTTGTTTATAAAGGTGATTCCTACAACAACGTTCAGAAAACATGTTCCGAATATTGGAATGTGTCATTTGCGTGATTTATTAAGAGAGACATATCTATATTTTTGAGGGGAGATTGCGTATCTGTACTCTTTTTATTTATCATGATTTTTATCCCATTGAATTTTTATATGATAAAATTTTTAACAACACAATACATAATATTTCAATAATAATAAATAATTAAAAGAGAACGTTGAAAAGTCAACAAAAAAAATTGTAGTTATTTATTTTTGTCGACTTTAGTAAATATGTACGTCGTGCATTTGTAAAATGATAACTTTCTCTATTGTTTTTTTCTTTCTCTCTAAAATTTATAAAATTAATAAAAACCAGTGTAATAATAAAATTTCTATCTTTATGTTATTCTATAACAGTTTGAGAATTATTATTCTTAATGCATTAAGGCTATTATGCCTATGAAATGGGTATTCTTCAAATTGTTTCTACTCTCGAATTTTATAAGATTTTTTTTCTGGAGAGTTGAGAAAGAAATTGATTTCTCCTCTGAATATTGTTTCTACTGTTCTTGATTGCTCAGTGATGATGGTTATAAATAAACTGTTTTATCAGTCTTTGGTTCAGATACAATTTATCAAGAACTATAAGTAGTTTTGGTTTTGTAATTTCAAATTGGAAACTAGAAGAAGTGAAACGTAATTGTGTGCCAGAATCATCATTCCTTCTACAAAATATATCCAGACTTCAACAGAGATTGACTTGATAACTTTTCTCTTGAGCTTCAAAAATTCACAGATCCTGAACTGAAGCTACCTGTAATGTAAGTTTTTCTTTTTCATTTTTGGTCGATATAAACAGCGTCAACATCATCAAGTTCTAGTAGTTTCTGCATAAGCTCTTTGTTCAATTCCATGGCCTCATCATCCACCTGCAACAACCACCCCGAGTAGATCACATTTTTCCAGTGAACGATTTGATGAATACTGATAAGAGTGCAACTCTTATAGGCGGGGAAAGAGAAGTTAAAATGAAATAAAACACGATAGGATCTCAAAGTGTATGTTTACTATCTATCCGATATAGATGTCTTGTAATCAGATACATCAAAAACCAGAGGTCATAAGGAACATGACCTTACTTGCCACTTCCAATTTCGCTTATGTAGCATGTTATCTACAATGTATTTACCAATAACTACAATGCTTTAATTGATGATAGCATGCGGAAAAGGGTATGCCATAGATGTAGAGAACAGAGCGAATGTTCACTACCTCAACTGTAGTCAAAGGGAGCAGTTCAGAGCCATTGTCAGGCTCAAAGTTCACTCCTTCATCACGTAGTTTTGATAAAACCGTTGAGTAGTTCTCAGAAGAAGTTACAATTTTGTAGTACCTGGAAAAATATGGAGAAAATAATAAATATAGTACTGAAAGGAAGAAAACAACTGCTAAGAAACTCAGGTTTTTTACCAGATGTTCCCAAAGGAATGAGAAACTCCGGTTTTAAAGAGATTTGGATGTATTATATTCTGTATACCTTTCTTCCCTATCTTCATCAGTATCATCTTCATAAGTTGGGGGCTCAATAACATCCTCTGCTCCAGCATCTAACGCAATAATAAGAAGCTGATCTTTGTCAGCATCGGTGACCTTTATATTCACTACCCTAACTCGTCTAAACTTGAACATGACAGATCCTGAATCAGCCATTTTGCCCCCATAGTCCTTAACAACCGATCTAACAGCTGCCACTGATCGATTAATTTTGTCTGTTAAGACCTCGACTACCATACTAACTCCACCATAGCCATATACCTAAAGCATGAAAAAGTTTGGTTTCAAAGCATCATCAGATCTTTAATTGGACCCGAAAATAAATTGTACGCAAGACTGAATTTGGTAAAAGAAATCATCACATTGAATAAGGTACTGAGGTAGTGAGTTGAGTTAGGTTCAGTAACCACATAATTGGTTAGGTGATTTAGGTTTAGTGACGTTTGTAACTTTACCTCGTAAATCTTCCTATGTTTTAAATTACGAGCCGATTTCACCAACTTACAAGGATGATTCACCATAACAGCCCCCTTGCAAACATCACACTAGAATTGACGCTTGTGACTTTACCTCGTAAAGAGGGTTTGAAGAGAATCTGATTCTCCTTGGAGTCAACTTTTTTTTGGCTGTTATTATGTTTTCAAATATTAATATTATCACTTAATTCATTTATACACATTGAAGTTTTTTTGTCATCTGGCTACTATGAATTGGTGTAATATCTCAACACCATAAGGTAAAATCTAAATTCACATCTATAAAATAACAACAGATATGATGAGATATATGATGCAACCAGTTGATCATTTACTTTTTCATTCATATTAATTCTCTACATTCCACCTAGTGATGTTAAAATGGGTATACCCACCCCATTTAAACCCACCCCATATAAAACACACTCCATTTAAACCCCAAACCCTATAAAACCCATTTATTATAAGATCTAATAGGGTTACCCATTTATACCCATTTATAATTACATTAACCCATTTAAACCCATTTAAACCCATTTAACCCATTTAATCCATTTTAAGTTATATTTTTTTCTTTTTGTTTATATTTATTTATAACCATTATATTCTTAATAAGACAGTATTGTAATTTTTATTTTAAAAATAGGTAATAACTTTATTTATTTGTTAAAATATTATTTTTTTATAAATATATTAAAATATTTTTAATAAAATAAAATATTAAATTTTTGTCTTATGATTCATATGAAATTTGAGTTTTCTAACATTTTTAAATGTTATAATGGGTAAAGTTACTTTATTTAGAATTCACTCTGTTTAAATTCATTTTCAATCAAGAAATTATTCTACATTTTTGTCAAAAATTAAGCATTTTTCATCCAAAACGTGATTCTATATTTTTTCGTCAAAAACGTAATTCAACATTTTTTGCCAAAAACGTAATTCAAAATTTTTTTGTCGAAAACGTAATTTCATATTTTTCCACCAAAACGTAATTCAACATTTTCCACTAAAAACGTGATTACATATTTTTCTAAAAACGTGATTTCGTATTTTTCCGTTAATTTCATATTTTTCTGCCAAAAAATGTAATTTTGCATTTTCTTGTCGAAAACGTAATTTCGTATTTTGTGGCAAAAGCATAATTCATTATTTTTCCAGAAAATAATAATTCCGCATTTTCCCGCCAAAATAAAATTTCGCATTTTCACATTAAAATTATAATTTTATATTTTTTACTTAAACATGATTTTATTCTTTATTTTTACAAAAAGTTATTGATTACTTATTATAAAATATTTGTTTGAATCATTGTTGATAAAACAAAAATAAAATATAAATGAGTTTAATAGGGTACCCATTTTTTTAAAGCAAAAAACTCTTTTAATAAATGGGTTTTAAATGAATACCCATTTAAACATATTAATTTTAATTCTAATAAATGGGTATAAATGAGTTTTTAAATTTGTAAATACCTATTAAAAACTCATTAATTATAAATCCATTTTAACATCCCTAATTCCACCGTTATACTAAAGTTGACCTATTAACCTGTCCGCCGCATTGATCAATCAATAATACCCTTTAATGTTTGGGGTTTTGATCTTTATTCATTTCATACAAATTTCATACAAAGAGAAGTTGCACATTAGTTCCTCCCATGTTGCGATGGCATATCAATAAGTAATCACTTACACTTTAATTAAAAAATATTGCCACAACATTATCACCAAATTTTTATATTTACAATCAAAATCTGCCACAACCTTGTCACGACATATGTTTTCTTATATTTCGAACTTTAAGATAAAACAAAAAAAAATATGTTTTTGTTGGTTTGTTGATGCTCTCTAACTGTATCACTGCAGAGTTCTGTAAAAACTTGGAAAAAGCATAATCAGAGTTTGATATTATCATTAAAATTCGACATATCTTCCCAACAAGTTTTTTCCAAGAAAATCTACGATCATAGCTTCTTCAACTTCAACTCAGAAACATGAATCATACGTTATAAAAAAATTATTCAGATCTCTAGTTTTGAATAACATTAGTCATGTTCGTTTGACAATCGCAATAAACTCTGGTTGATATAAATTGTTGTTCGTTTAATTGCCGCAATTACCTACAGTCAATTATACCGATCAAATATTGCGTTGTACGTCACAATTTTTTTAACTGTTGATTAAAACATCGTTACGATTAAAAGTCTAATATCAAATACAATCGTAATCGTCAACGACAAACAAACAAATAAAATATATTATAGTCGCAATCGCAATTTAACCGCAGCTACAATCGTAATCACCAGCGGCGAAGAAACAAACCATGCTATTGGAACAAGACTATACATCTCAGATCTCACTAAAAGACATTATACAAGTCAATTTTTGAACACAAATCAATCATTTATTACACAATTATTTTATTCCATGTGCTCCCTTATCATATTTTCCTTTTGTTTGACCTTAAAAAAGGTAAATCAATATAATTATACAAGAAAATTTATAAATAGCACCGTTATATAAAATAGAACCATCCAAATATACTTCTTTGGTTCATAGCATTCATTTTTATTGTATAACCATGAGGAAGATTGACTTAGGGAACCATGGCGAGTTAGCTCAGCGGGATTGCATCAAAGCTCTCGTTGTTGAATTCATCACCACTTTCTTTTTTGTGTTCGCCGGAGTTGGATCCGCCATGGCCACCGGTTAATTCTTTTCTTTTATTATTTATATTATTTTCATTTTTTGCAGAGTTTCACTTTATTTTTAAGTATTCATAATAGTTTTTTATATTTTTATTTTTGTGATTTATCATATATTTTTCGTTTGTGTGGATTTGTTTCTAGGTTCACTGGCTATGTTTTCGGATTCTCTGGTTTTGTCTTTGGCTTTGATTTTCTCATGTGTTAAACTTTGTGTAATACATTGTATAACATCTTCAATTTTGGATCTTTAAAAAATTTAATTTGCAAATAAAGTAACGTTTCAAAATTTTTGATATTCGTCTAAACAAAAATCGAGGGGACAAATAAGGAATTTAAAAGGATCATGAAGTATTATAAACTTTTTTCGTGGGATAAGAGTAAAGACAAATAAGATGATAAATTTTGAAACGGTTTACGTCGAATAAAAATATGAATTATGAAAAGAAAATGTGGTGTTTTTTCTAAGTTAGGTCAGTAGAAGTAAGAGACCGGTGTAACACTTTGTTGTTTGTATTTTGTTTTGTGATATAGATAGCTTAGTCGGAAACACATTGGTGGGCCTTTTGGCGGTTGCGGTAGCTCATGCATTTGTAGTGGCAGTAATGATATCTGCCGGCCACATCTCCGGTGGCCACCTCAACCCAGCTGTGACCCTCGGCCTACTTTGTGGCGGCAACATTACCGTCTTTCGTGCATTTCTCTATTGGATCGATCAGCTACTTGCCTCCACGGCGGCTTGTTTCCTCCTCACTTACCTCACCGGAGGAATGGTACATAATCTTATTCAATAATACAAATTAATCGCTAGCTAATACTATATTTTAACACTCCTAAAAGACATGTTAGGATGGAAAACAATATAAATTATTAGTTTCACATGATTCTATTCTTTCGGTAATTTAGTTTACTTTTAATTAACAGAAATAACTTAAAATACTAATATATTCCTGTATTTCCATTAAAATAAATTACTAGAATCAAATATACAAAAAAATTTTATAAACAATCATATATCTATTAAGATTTAGTTTTTAAAACTTACAAAATTTATGTTTTTACGTTGACATTGTACAAATACGCTTTGTGGTATAGGGAACTCCGGTTCACACGTTGGCAAGTGGAGTGAGTTACACTCAAGGGATCATATGGGAGATCATCTTAACATTCTCACTTCTCTTCACTGTCTACGCCACTATTGTGGATCCCAAAAAAGGCTCCGTTGATGGGCTGGGGCCACTTCTCACCGGATTCGTCGTCGGAGCCAACATCCTTGCAGGTGGTGCCTTCTCTGGAGCATCCATGAACCCGGCCCGGTCATTTGGTCCTGCGTTGGTCTCTGGAAACTGGACTGACCACTGGGTATATTGGGTTGGTCCGTTGATTGGCGGTGGACTCGCCGGATTCATCTATGAAAACTTTTTTATCGACCGTTCGCATGTCAGACTCGAGGACCACGAGCAACCATTAATTTATTAAATGTTTAAATCTGTGCTACGTATGTTGCGAACCTATCAACTACTCATCAATGTGTTATTTCATTTAATATATCTATTCGATGGAAAAACGATTATTCATATCCAATATCGGTTTCCGTTACAATAAATACCTAAATTTGTAAGATTGTGTTGTTTTATACCTGAATTTTATTGAAATTTAAATTTCATATCCAAAGTGTTCAACATTGATTAATTTGTGCCTTGACTATAATTCCGTTAGTCAAAATCTTAAGATATACTTAAGCCGTTAATTTTTTTTATCATTGGTTCACAACATATCGATTCAATATCCCAATATTTTCATACGAAGATTTAACACTTTTATACGAGGAAAAATGGAATCGAATTCCACATATTTGGAATGTAAGTAGAGGTGGTGCAACCAATATAACACTTACTACTCCTAATTAAGTCGTTAATTATAATCTTTCAATGTCGATTTGAAAACAGCGAGACGTTGAAACTATATATATAAAAAAAGCAAAGGCTAGAAATAAAATGTTGGCACAATTAAATTTTGGTCGAATTTGGACATTAATTTTTACTCCTCAAATCAAATGGGTTATTATTCTAGAATGTAGAATTGATTTTTTTGTTGATTGAACCCGCTTTTGGTCGAAAACTATATTCAATCGAAACAGAGAAAGAAAAGGGAGAGTTATACCGAGAACTTGCGAGTGTGGAGAATTATCTGTGACTAGGAATGCAAAGACAAGTGAAAACCCAAGAAAACTTTTTCATTGCTTCCCAAAAAATCTGAAGATGTTAGATATGAGATTCATTATTAAGTTTTATGTTTTCGTGAATGTTGTATGGGATAATACTATTTTACAACACAACTTATCGCTGTCCACGATTTTTTCATCTGAACTTCAGACCTATTTTATACCACACAAACTAACAATGTTTATTTTAATTTTACATGAACTATTAACATGTCTTCATAATTTCAGAAATCGTTATATTTTTGGTAAATCACGATCAATTGAATCTAATTGTGTTTACTACATAACCCGAATCTGCACAAGAGTGTTTACTCAATTGGCTAGAAGGAGAAACTCGGCAGCAGCAATTACTCAATTGGTCGGTTTTCAAGTTATATGGTAAATACAATTAATTTCAATTGATCGTAATTTATCTAAAAAATAACGATTTGTGAAATTATGAAGACATGTTAATAGTTCGTGTAAAATTATGATGCATGTTGTTAGTTTATGTGATCTAATAAAGAGGTTCGAAGTTCAAGTAGAAAAACCGTGAACATCCATAGTATATAGGGTTTACTTCCGTCAACTATACGAATTTATGCGAATAAACCTATTTCCACCCATATTTTTTGGATCTTTCATAAGTTACATAAACTATATTTTTCTTCCATAAACTACATAAATTTTATAATTTATTCTAATTACAGAAATTCCGTTAATATTTACATGTTAAATAGCTACTAAATCAAGTTCTAATTCGAAAATCTAGTTTTAATTTGGATTTATTTTGAAATTAAAACCATATTTTTGAAGTAAAACAAGGTTTAATAACAATTTAACGTGTAAATATTAACGGAATTTCTGTAATTAGAATAAATTATGTAGTTTATGGAAGAAAAATATAGTTTATGTAACACATAATGGCACGAAATTCCCATCAAATCTCACCTTTTGTAGGTGCAAGTCTTTCTCCTCGTGTTAAATTTTAAAAGTGGTACCTTTCTCAATCACCTTATATCTTCCATTAGGCACTGGAACCGTCCTGTAAAATTGTCTTTCCTTTTCCTCTTCTTTCTTGAACTGTATTTTTCTTGATGACTAAGTGATTTTTATGTGCTTAAACCAATACGAATCATAACTTGTCTCCCCTTGGTTTCCAACATTGTAGTAATGGCAAGATATGTGCTTTGTCAATGCATTGTTGGAAAACTCCGAAAACTTGTTTAAGAGGATCTTCACAACATACATTGTCTTGAAAATTTCACGACTACAATTTTTTCGATTCTTGCTCATCATGTCTGTTTGAACGCAATTTTTTACAATGTGGGTAACCGATAATTATGAATAAAATTATATATAATAAAATATAAAATACCGATACAAGAATTTTGGAAAGACTGGATTTGCAGATGCGAGATACTCTTTCCTTAATTCTGAAAACGCCCCGTAGTGTGACGGTTGCATGGTGTTCTGAATCACATGATACAACTGCAACTATTCTGTCTTGCACAACCCAAGAACAGAATCCAACAAACTTTTTCTATGTTGCACTCTCACACTTAACATGTGAAGGATTTTTTTATGTGTATTTTTTACACTTTTAGAATGGGAAAACCAAAGGTTTGTTTTCCTTTTTCTCTTTTCATTTTTCATCATTCATTATTTCTCAACCATTTTTCTTAATGATCACTATATAAGTTTATAAATAGGTTACTCCATTTTTAATGAGAATTATTCTCCACTAAAAATCATTATGATTTTTATTTTACAAATGTTACAAAACAATAAACCAAATTAATTTGGTTGTAATTTGTAACTTAACTCAATAAAAGAGATGTTGAATTTGACTTAGTCAATAAATAACAAATGAAGTTTGAACCAAACCACAATAAAAATTATACCGACCATTGGTTCATTTGCTAAATTCCGAAAACTCGAAACTCGAGTTCGGTTATCTCCTTCCACTAATACACCAAAGTGTATCCAAAATTTTAAGTTTTGTAACAGTTTCTCTGCTTGATATACAAGAAAGATTTCACCTTTAAATTATAATGTGAGACAAATTACATTTGTTCATTTTATGCTTATCAAGCAACCCACTTTAAATACTCATTTCTCATTCAAACAAACTTTGTTTTAACGTATTCTTTAGAAAACTCATCAGAAAATGATCGACAGCCACTTCCGTAAAACCGAGTTCCAACAATCTCCCACATGAATAGAAATGACTCTAAACACGTGACGACTCGATAGACTTAACTAACTATCTAGAAAAGACTCGACAAGACTAGACAGAAAGACTTTCGAGAGTACAAACGAAAAACCCACTGTATATGAGTTAGTAGCATTTTTCAGCCTTGAACCAATCATTGTTAATAGCTATCGGATTTACTCGACCAGAAGGTGAACACGATGTCTTGAACCCTCCGAGCTTTTATGTAAACCGAGACAATAACTATAACACAGTTTCTTTTCTCATAGAACTAGATTCTCTATTGTGTTCATTTCGGCCGTGAACATGCCTCGTTAATCATACAATATGATTTTCGTCGCAATGAGTTCAACTTCGGGAGAAATAATAAACTCCACGAATAAAGTTGGTCGCGTACCTGTTGTATGCCAAAACATACAATATGAAAATGTTTGTTACAAATATGGCATGAAAGAACATTGATCTCGTATCTGTCATACACCAAAACATTTGGCCGATCTGTATCAAAAATCACAAAAACAAAAATGAAAAGAAAGTGAAACCAACTTCATATCGGATGAAGCCGGACCTTCTTTCGATGGAAATGCATATCCCGATGTTGTTGATTTTCAGGTTGATTCTGAGAATACTAAAAAACAAGATAATTAAGCTTAATGTAATATTTATAGTTGTATTTATTTTACTTACGAACAAAAACAAAACTAAATTTAAAAAAATATATATATGTAAATTTGAATTTTAATAACTTAATGTAAATAATTTTTTTATAATATAATTTTATCGTAAAATATGTGTGTTTAACAATTATTAATACATTTTTTATCAATATTTTTAATCCAGAAAATGTATCCTTTTGAAAATAAAAATGTAGATATATGTCTAGCACAAAGTGTTACAACACATAGAGTACTTAAAGATAAAAAGTTTTTCTCCCATCTCAAAATAAAAGATTCTGTCGTAAGCATGTATACAATATCGGATAATGCAAATATTATCATAGCCTCCGGAAGAGCCAATTTTTCAATGTCAAGGGGAACAAAATTTGAAATAAAGATGCTTTATATTCCTCCGAGTCTCATAGAAACTTATTAAGTTTCAAATACATCCGTACAAATAAATATCATATAGAGACAATGAACAAAAATAATATTAAATATCTTTGCATTACATAGGAGCAGAAACAAATATTGGAAGAATTACTAATTATGTCCTCTAGATTATATTATACAAAAATAAATATAATTGAATCATATATTATGGTAAACCAAAAGTTTACTAATACATTCAAAGTTTTGCATGAAAGACAAGGACATCATGGATCAGTCATGATGAGAAAAATTGTGCAAAATTCTAATGGCCATCCACTGAAAAACCAAAAGATTTTTCAATCATACGAGTTTTCGTGTAAAGCATGTTCTACAAAAAAACTTATCACTCGGCCATCACGAGCCAAAATAAGTAATGAATCTCCACTATTCTTAGAAAAAATACATGGTGATATATGTGGGCCTATTCACACACCCATGTGGGCCATTTCGATACTTTATGGTTTTAATTAACGAATCTAGTAGATGGTCACATGTGTGTAGGGATGTTAATATGGGTATCATTTTCGTGGATTTTTAATGGGTATGTGTAAATATAAAAACCCGTTTGTACCCATTTATTAAATTAAAATTTAATGGGTTTAAATATTTTACCCAATTAAAACCCGACTAATAATTGGGTTTTATTCAAAATTAAACGGGTACCCTTTTAACCCATTTAAACATCCCTATTTATATTTTAACCAATGACTATAAGTTTTGACTAAATACATCTGCTTTTGTTTTCGTGTTGGTATGTGCAAGCGATTTATTTAGCATTATTCAGACACCCTTGGTTTGGATTCGTTTTCTCATATTACAAAAGAGTGAGGTTTTAGCTGTATGAAGTCATTAATCGAGAGAAGATTAAATTTGCCTGATTTGGATTCTTGTTTGCCATATGATTGCGTTTGTAGCACGTTGGGGCTTCTAGTTTGGTTTCTATCAATTTGTCATAGCTTCAATCAGAAGCTTGTTGTTACGATTGTTGCTGGTTTCTTCTCTATCTGATTCAGACATCTTTTCCTGCAACAATCAACAAAGAAATACCCAGTAACAAGTTTTCAAAGAAACAAAACAGATCACACGATCTACAAACATATTAAACAATGGTTCAGATCACACAAGATGAAAAGAGAAAACCAATATATGAATGGTCTATTTTTTTTTAATATTTTACTTTTTAGTAATATATTAATATTTTTATAAAATGTTTTTGTATTTCAAATACATGAAGTTATTATATATTTTAAGAAAAAATTTACTATATTATTTTATTAAAATATATTGTTTGCAAAATAATATAAATAAAAAATACATACAACAAATACAATTTAAATACATTAAATATGTTTAAATGGGTTTCAATGGGTTTCAATGGGTAAGTGTAATTTTAATTGGGTATAAATGGGTAACCCTATTAAACCTTTAAACTAAATGGGTTTTGTAGGGTTTGGGTTTTAAATGGGGTGGGTTGAATATGGGGTGGGTATAAATGGGGTGGGTATACCCATATTAACATCCCTACATGTGTGTTTGTTAACCACACAAAATATGGCTTTCGCAAGATTCATTGCCCAAATAATCAGGTTAAGAGCATAATTCCCTGATTATACTATAAAGAAAGTAAGACTTGAAAATGCTGGTGAATTTACGCACAAGCCTTTAGTGATTATTGTATGGCTCTCGGAATCGATGTTGAACATCCGGTTCCGTATGTTCATACAAAAAAATGTATGGCTGAGTCTTTGATTAAACGGTTACAACTCATTGCGAGGACGTTAATTTTGAGAACAAATCTCCTAATTTCAGTATGAGGTCATGCTATATTGCATGCGGCAGCATTGGTCCAGATACGACCAAGTGCATATCATGAATATTCTCTATTATAATTAACATCTGGCTAGAAGCCCGATGTATCTCATCTTCGACTTTTTGGATGTGCAGTTTATGTTCCTATAGCCCCACCACAAAGAACAAAGATGGGGCCATATAGAAGATTAGGGATATATATTGGATTTACATCATCAAGTTTTATTTGATATCTTGAACCGTGAACTGGTGACATGTTTACATGCACGAGATGTCGATTGTCATTTTGACGAATATGAATTTCCTATGTTAGGGGAGGAATTAAAAAACTGCAAGAAGATATTAAATGGTGTACGCCATCTTTGTTATATTTTGATCCTCCCACAAAACAACGTGAAATAGAAGTTCAAAAAATCGTACATTTGCAAATCAGTTGCGAGATGCATTCACAGATACAAAATGAGCGATGAAATCATATATACCCCCTGTGAATTCTCCATCAAGAATCAATGTTCCTATAGAACATGTTGATGGTGATAAAGTAAATGAATCTAAAGTTCAATTAAAGAGGGGGAGACATATAGCATCAAAAGATAAAAATCCCCGTAAAAAAAAGTATTTGGAAGAACAAAATGAAAAGGTTCCGGAAGAACATCATAAAGAACGTCTTCAAAATATTCATGAAAGATTATAGAGGAACCAATTCAAAAAGAATTTCCTGAAGACATATGCAAACGGGTTTTCGAAGATCCCGAGAAGGAAATTTGTCTAGAAGACGAACGCGATACAGAAAAATATGAGATTTCAGTTAACTATACGCAAAATAGAAAATTATGGGTTAGAAATGAAATATAGGATATAAATGGAATATTCTTATTTTCTGTATCCAAAGAAATTGAAAATGAAAATGATGATGCAGATCTAATGTCTGTAACAGAATGTCAAAAAAGACCTGATTGGGAAAATTGGCAAATAACCATGAGAAATAAATTATTCTCTTTAAAAAAAAGAAATTTCTTCGGATTTATTGTCATTACACCTGAAGATGTAGTACCAGTTAGGTGCAATTAGGTTTTTGTAAGAAAAAAAATGAGAAAAACGAAGTCACGAGATATAAAGCCCATCTTGTGGCACAAAGGTTTTTTCAAAGGTTAGAAATAAATTATGAAGAAACATATTCCCCGGTCATAGATGCAATTACATTTAGATATCTAATGAGTTTATCATCATCCAAAAGGTTAGAAATGCACCTTATGGATGCCGTGGCTGCATAACTACATGGAACCCCTGATAGTGATATATACATGAGAATCCTATAAGGATTTAAGATCCCAGAAGGATCCAAGATCTCTAAAGGACCTAAAGAACTGTATTTGGTCAAATTACATCGATCATTATATGGATTAAAACAATGTGGACGCATGTGGTATAATCGCTTAAGCGAATATTTGTTGAAAAAAGGATATATTAACAATGTGATATGCCATTGCGTATAAAGAAATTTCCATCAGGTTTTGTGATCATTGCTCTATATGTAGATGACCTGAATATACTTGGAACTCAAAAGAAAATTGATGATACAAAAACCCATATGAAAGAAGAATTTAAAATGAAAGATATTGGAAAGACAAAATTTTGTTTAGGAATTCAAATTGAGCATTTCCAAGATGGGATATTTGTACATCAATCAAATTATACAAAAAAAATATTAAAACGATTTAATATGGATAAAGCGAATCCTTTGAGTATTCCAATGGTTAATCGATCGTTTGATATAAACAAAGATCCATTTCGACCTTACGAAGATAACGAAGAGATATTAGGTCCTGAAATACCTTATATGAGTGCTATCGGTGGACTTATGTATCTCGCAAATTGCACTCGACCATATATAGTATTTGGTATAAATTTACTTGCGAGATATAGTTCATCACCTACACGCACACATTGGAATGGACTAAAACATATTTTTCGTTATCTTCAAAGTACGATTGATCTGAGATTATTTATTCTATAAATCTCGAGTTTGGTTTAGTTGGTTTTGCAGATGCTGGATATTTATCGGATCCACACAAAGCTCGATCCCAAACTGGTTATGTTTTCACAATTGGTGGAACTGCGATCTCGTGGTGGCGTCAAAAACAAATTTTGGTTGCCACTTCTTCAAATTATGATGAAATTATTGTCCTTTATGAACCATGTAGAGAAAGTGTATGGTTCCGAAACATGATCCAACATGTCGAGAGAACAAGTGTGACTAACCAACAATAATGAGCCAACAAAATTATTCGAATATAATGTTGCATACGTCACTCAAATCAAAGAAGGTTACATCAACAGTGACCAGACAAAACATATTCCTCCGATATTGTTCTCCTATATCAAAGAACTAGAGAAAAATCAAGAACTTGACATCGAGTATATTCGTTCAAACGATAATACAACAGATTTGTTTATAAAGGTGATTCCTACAACAACGTTCAGAAAACATGTTCAGAATATTGGAATGTGTCATTTGCGTGATTTATTAAGAGAGACATATCTATATTTTTGAGGGGAGATTGCGTATCTGTACTCTTTTTATTTATCATAATTTTTATCCCATTGAATTTTTATATGATAAAATTTTTAACAACACAATACATAATATTTCAATAATAATAAATAATTAAAAGAGAACGTTGAAAAGTCAACAAAAAAAATTGTGGTTATTTATTTTTGCCGACTTTAGTAAATCAGTAATTTCTTGTATATATATGTATGTTGTGCATTTGTAAAATGATAACTTTCTCTATTGTTCTTTTCTTTCTCTCTAAAATTTATAAAATTAATAAAAACCAATAATAAAATTTCTATCTTTATGTTATTCTATAACAGTTTGAGAATTATTATTCTTAATGCATTAAGGCTATTATGCCTATGAAATGGGTATTCTTCAAATTGTTTCTACTCTCGAATTTTATAAGATTTTTTTTCTGGAGAGTTGAGAAAGAAATTGATTTCTCCTCTGAATATTGTTTCTACTGTTCTTGATTGCTCAGTGATGATGGTTATAAATAAACTGTTTTATCAGTCTTTGGTTCAGATACAATTTATCAAGAACTATAAGTAGTTTTGGTTTTGTAATTTCAAATTGGAAACTAGAAGAAGTGAAACGTAATTGTGTGCCAGAATCATCATTCCTTCTACAAAATATATCCAGACTTCAACAGAGATTGACTTGATAACTTTTCTCTTGAGCTTCAAAAATTCACAGATCCTGAACTGAAGCTACCTGTAATGTAAGTTTTTCTTTTTCATTTTTGGTCGATATAAACAGCGTCAACATCATCAAGTTCTAGTAGTTTCTGCATAAGCTCTTTGTTCAATTCCATGGCCTCATCATCCACCTGCAACAACCACCCCGAGTAGATCACATTTTTCCAGTGAACGATTTGATGAATACTGATAAGAGTGCAACTCTTATAGGCGGGGAAAGAAGTTAAAATGAAATAAAACACGATAGGATCTCAAAATGTATGTTTACTATCTATCCGATATAGATGTCTTGTAATCAGATACATCAAAAACCAGAGGTCATAAGGAACATGACCTTACTTGCCACTTCCAATTTCGCTTATGTAGCATGTTATCTACAATGTATTTACCAATAACTACAATGCTTTAATTGATGATAGCATGCGGAAAAGGGTATGCCATAGATGTAGAGAACAGAGCGAATGTTCACTACCTCAACTGTAGTCAAAGGGAGCAGTTCAGAGCCATTGTCAGGCTCAAAGTTCACTCCTTCATCACGTAGTTTTGATAAAACCGTTGAGTAGTTCTCAGAAGAAGTTACAATTTTGTAGTACCTGGAAAAATATGGAGAAAATAATAAATATAGTACTGAAAGGAAGAAAACAACTGCTAAGAAACTCAGGTTTTTTACCAGATGTTCCCAAAGGAACGAGAAACTCCGGTTTTAAAGAGATTTGGATGTATTATATTCTGTATACCTTTCTTCCCTATCTTCATCAGTATCATCTTCATAAGTTGGGGGCTCAATAACATCCTCTGCTCCAGCATCTAACGCAATAATAAGAAGCTGATCTTTGTCAGCATCGGTGACCTTTATATTCACTACCCTAACTCGTCTAAACTTGAACATGACAGATCCTGAATCAGCCATTTTGCCCCCATAGTCCTTAACAACCGATCTAACAGCTGCCACTGATCGATTAATTTTGTCTGTTAAGACCTCGACTACCATACTAACTCCACCATAGCCATATACCTAAAGCATGAAAAAGTTTTGTTTCAAAGCATCATCAGATCTTTAATTGGACCCGAAAATAAATTGTACGCAAGACTGAATTTGGTAAAAGAAATCATCACATTGAATAAGGTACTGAGGTAGTGAGTTGAGTTAGGTTCAGTAACCACATAATTGGTTAGGTGATTTAGGTTTAGTGACGTTTGTGCGTAAATCTTCCTATGTTTTAAATTACCAGCCGATTTCACCAACTTACAAGGATGATTCACCATAACAGCCCCCTTGCAAACATCACACTAGAATTGACGCTTGTGACTTTACCTCGTAAATCTTCTCCATAAAAGCTTCCTGGCCCTTCTCGGAAGCTCTTTTGATATTTCGCTCCACAATGTCCTTTGGTACATCTAGTTCCTTTGCTTTGTCAAGTATGGTAGCCAGAGCGGTATTTGAAACTGGGTTTGGACCTCCTTTCTTGACACTGCATGATGATTAAACCCACACATGAAACACTCTTTTTCTAAACCGTAGGTCCATAACGAATTAAGAAGTTGAATCCACCAAACTAAACACAGAAGATGCAACATAGGAAAAAGTTGAAGACATACGCAGATACAACCTCCTTGCCAATTCTACAGTATAGCTTAGCCTTCTTTGAATCTTGAGCCCCCTGTATTCACCAGAAACTTCAAGCTCAAAGTCCGTAAAAACAATACTTGTCTCAAAAGAAGTTTGTTGCTAAGTTGAGTTGATATACGTGATTATATAAACAAAAGCAACCACAAGTTTCAAGAAAATATTGGTATTTACTTCACATTTCTGAATTCCGTAAATCGATTGACATAAACCTGCTTTTTGTATAAACCCATGACCAAAACCCATGACCACAACCCATGACCAAAACCCACTCTTCCACTGAGCCATTTTATCAAACAAGTGGTAGGCATCATAATTACCAGCTCTACGCTTTCAAAGCCTCTAAATTTTTTAATCCCGAAGCCTAATAATAGCAAGCAAAGCACTTCTAATCACCCAAATTGGAACATTGAAGAGAAGGAGAGGGAAACGAGACCTTCCGGCCAGCGATTTTGGAAGAGCGACGACCCATACAAAGAGGAGTGGATATCCAAATCTTTCTGACTTGACGCTTGGTGGAGTTCTGGTCATCTGCATGTGACGCCGTGAACGGCGAAGTAGTGTGAGGCGATATAGAGGAGAGAGACGAGAGAGAGTTTCTCATGAAGAAAAGACGATGGTTTCTGGAGTTGAGAATGGATCTGGAAGAGACACCATTGGAAAATCTGAGGAGAATTACTCCCATGGCTCCTCTCATCGAGCAATGGGACGCCATAGTTGATGACTGGATGGATTGAGAAGTGAGGGAAGTGAAGTAATCCGGTTACGCAACTTCCGGTAGTATCCGGTTCCAAAAATCCAAGCTACCCAAAGTAAACATTTATTATAGGCTTTGTTGCCTATTGGGTTATTTCAATTCTTTTTCTTCTTCCAAATTTTGAAAACTGAATTAGGGAGAATTATATTGAAGGTGTTAAATAATATTAAATATACGATGGAGAAGTGAAAATCTTAAAAGTGAAAATATGAGAAGTGAAAATCTGAGAATTGAAAATCCGAGAATTGAAAATCCGAGAAGTGAAAATCCGAGAAGTGAAAATCCGAGAAATGAAAATCCGAGAAATGAAAATCCGAGAAGTGAAAATCCGAGAAGTGAAAATCCGAGAAGTGAAAATCCGAGAAGTGAAAATCCGAGAAGTGAAAATCCGAGAAGTGAAAATCCGAGAAGTGAAAATCCGAGAAGTGAAAATCCGAGAAGTGAAAATCCGAGAAGTGAAAATCCGAGAACTGAAAATCCGAGAACTGAAAATCCGAGAACTGAAAATCCGAGAAGTAAAAATCCGAGAAGTAAAAATCCGAGAACTGAAAATCCGAGAACTGAAAATCCGAGAACTGAAAATCCGAGAACTGAAAATCCGAGAACTGAAAATCCGAGAACTGAAGATCCGATAAGTTAAAATCCGATAAGTTAAAATCCGAGAAGTTAAAATCCGAGAAGTTAAAATCCGAGAAGTTAAAATCCGAGAAGTTAAAATCCGAGAAGTTAAAATCCGAGAAGTTAAAATCCGAGAAGTTAAAATCCGAGAAGTTAAAATCCGAGAAGTTAAAATCCGAGAAGTAAAAAATTTTTCAAAATCTTTGTAAACTTGTGTATTACAATTACAATGATGGACATATTTATAATGTCATTAACCGACTTATGAAGTCGGTAACTGGATAATTATCCACAACCATTCCTCCATAATTATTCCTTATTAAAAAGTATTATGTATTTTCAAAATCTTATAATGTAAAAACTCAACATGATAAAAATCATAATAAGAGAAAAAAATTACAGATACGTAATCTCTTCCTCGAAAAAATGGATATGTTTTCTTTCATAAATCTTGCAGATAACGCATTCTAATATTGTGAACATGTTTTTTGAACGTTGTTGTATGAAGCACCTTAGTAAATAAATATGTTGTCCGGTTGAAGCAGACTTCTCGAGAAGTATTCGAGGTTTATTCCGATCAAAGCAGACTTCTCCGAATTCTTGATTTTTCTTAAACGAATATACTCGATGTCAAATTCTTGATTTTTCTCAAGTTCTTGGATATAGGAAAAAAATCTCAGAGTAATATGTTTTGTTCGGTCACTGTTGATATAATCTTCCTTGATTTGAATGACACACATGCAGCATTATCTCCGAATAATTTTGTTGGTTCTTTATTGTTGATTAATCCACTTGCTCCTTTTATATGTTGAGTCATAGATACACCTTCTCTACATAATTCATGAAAGGTAGTGATTTTTGCACAGTTTGAAGAACTCGCAACCAAAATTTGTTTTTGAGATCACCACGAGATCACAGTTCCACCAATTATGAAAACATAATCGTTTTGAGATCGAACTTTGTGTGGATCCGATAAATATCCAGCATCTACAAAACCAGCTAGACCAAACTCATGGTTTCTAGAATAAAATAATCCTAAATCAATCGTACGTTAGAGATAACGAAAGATATAATTTACTACATTCCAATGTCTATGTGTAGGTGATAAACTATATCTCGCAAATAAATTTGTACCAAATATCATATCTGGTCTAGTACAATTTGCGAGATACATAAGTCCACCAATAACACTCATATAAGATACTTCAGGACCTAATATGTCTTCGCTATCTTCACAAGGTCGAAAATGATCCTTGTTTATATCAAGTGATCGATTAACCATTGGAGTACTAAAATGATTCACTTTATCCATATTAAATTGTTTTAATATCCTTTTCGTATAATTTAATTGATGCACAATTATCCCATCTTATAAATGCTCAATTTGGAGCCCGAAACAAAATTTTATCTTTCCGAGATCTTTCATCTCAAATTCTTCTTTCATATGGGTTCTTGCATCATCAATTTTCTTTTGAATTTCAATTATATTCAGATCATTTACATATACAACAATGATCACAAAATGTGACGGGAATTTCTTTATAAATACGCAATGGCATATTGCATTGTTAATATATCTTCTTTTTCAACAAATATTCACTTAAACTATTATAACACATGCGTGCAGCTTGTTTTAACCATTATCGTTGTAACTTGACAGAATACAGTTCTTTGGGTCCTTTTAGGATCTTGAATCCTTCTAAGATTCTCATGTATATATCACTATTAAGTGTTCCATATATGTATGTAGTCACGACATTCATAAAGTGCATTTCTAATTTTCTGGATGATGATAAACTCATTAAATATCTTAATGTAATTGCATCCATAACCGAAAAATATATTTTTTGATAGTCTATTCCCGACCTTTGAGAAAACTTTTGGGCCACAAGATGGGTTTTATATCTCGTTACCTCATTTTTCTCATTTCTTTTCCTCACAAAGACCCATTTTCATCCAACTAGCACGACATCTTTAGTTGTAATGACAATGGGTCCGAAAATATTTCTTTTTGTAGAGAGAATAATTAATTTCTCATGGCTATTTGCCATTTTTCCCAATCAAATCTTTTTTGACATTCTGTTACAGAAATTGGATTTGCATCAACATTTTCATTTTCAATTTTTTTGGATACAGAAAAAGAGAATACTCCATCAATATCTTCTATTTCATTTCTAACCCATAATTTTCTATTTTGGGTATAGTTACTGGAAATCTAAAAAATTTCTGTATCGTGTTCGTCTTCTGTACGAATTTTCTTCTCGCGGTCTTCGAAAACCCATTTTCATATGTCTTCCGGAAATTTCTTTTGAATTGGTTCTTCTATACTCTTTTCACAAATATTTTTGAGATGTTATTTGTGAGGTTCTTCAGGAACCTTTTCATTTTGTTCACCAATATATTTTTTCTTATGGGGATTTTTATCTTTTGAGCCTATCGGTCTTCCCCTTTTTAATTGAACTCTAAATTCATTTACTTTATCACCATCAACATGTTCTACATGAACATTAATTCTTGATGGGGCATTCCCAATGGATATATATGATTTCGTCACTATTTTTGTATATATGAATGCATTTGGCAACTGATTTGCAATATTTTGTAAATGTACGATTTTTTGAACTTCCATTTCACGTTGTTGTGGGAGGATCAAGATATAACAAAGATAGCGTACACCATTTAATATCTTCTTACACTTGTTTAATTACTCCCCTAACGTATAAATTCATTTTTATTAAAATGACAATCGGAAAATCGTGCCATAAACATATAACCAGTTCGCGGTTCAAGATATCGAATAATACTTGATGACGTAAGTCCGATACATATATCCTAATCTTATTTGTGGCTCCATCTTTTTTCTTTATGGTGGGACTATAGGAACATAAACCGCACACCCAAAAACACAGAGATGAGATACATCGGGATTCTGGCCAGATGTCATTTGTAATGAGGATTATTCAACATATGCACTTGTTCGTATCTGAATCAATGCTGTTGCATGCAATATAGCATGATCCCATATTGAAATTGGGAGATTTGTTCTCAATATTAATGGTCTAGCAATGAGTTGTCGTAACCGTTCAATCAAGGACTCGACCATGCCATTTTGTGTATGGACATGCGGAACCGAATGTTCAACATCGATTCCTAGAGCCATACAATAATTATTAAAGGCTTGTGAAGTGAATTCACCGCCGTTATCAAGTCTTACTTTTTTTATAGTATAATCAGGGATTTGTGCTCTTAACCTGATTATTTGGCAATGAATCTTGCTAAAACCATATTTCGTGTGGTTAATAAACACACATGTGACCCATCTACTCGATGTGTCAATCAAAACCATAAAATATCGAAATGGCCCGCATGGTGGGTGAATAGACCCACATATATCACCATATATTCTCTCTAAGAATACTAAGGATTCAATGTTGATTTTGGCTGGTGATGGCCGAGTAATAAGTTTTTCTTGAGAACATATTTTACATGAAAACTCTCGTGATTGAAAAATCTTCTGATTTTTCAATGGGTGGCCATTAGAATTTTGTATAATTTTTCTCATCATGACTGACCCACGATGTCCTAGTCTTTCATGCCAGACTTTGAATATATTAGTAAACTTCTGGTTTACCGTAATATAAGATTCAATCATGTTCATTTTTGTCTAATATAACCGAGAGGGCATCATTGGTATTTCTTCTAATATTTGTTTCTGCTCCCATGTAATGCAAAGATATTCAATGTTATTTTTGCTCATTGTCTATATGTGATATCCATTTGTATGGATGCCTTTGAAACTTAATAAGTTTCTATGAAACTGAGGGAAATATAAAACATTATTTATTTCAATTTTTGTTCCCATTGGCATTGAAAAATTGGCTCTTTCGGAGCCTATGATTATATTTGCATTACCTGATATGGTATTCACGCTTCCGGCAGAATTTTTCATTTTGAGATAGAAAAAAAACGTTTTATCCTTAAGTATTGCGTGTGTTGTATCACTGTTTGCTAGACATATATCTCTATTCTAATTCTCAAAATGATACATTTTTTAGATTAAAAATATTGATAAAAGATACATTTTTTGCATTAAAAATATTGATAAAAGATGTATTAATAAATGTTAAACACACATATTTTAAGATAAATTTATATTATAATAAAACTATTTTATATCAAGTTATTAAAGTTCAAACTTACATATATTTCTCAAAAACAAATTACATTTTGTTTTTGTTCATAAGGAAACTAAATACAACTATATATATATATAACATTAAACTTAACTATCTTGTGTTTTGGTATTATCAGAATCAACCAGAAAAGACATTAGATTTGCATTTCCATCGAAAGAGGTTCCGGGTTCATCCGAGATGAAGTTGATTTCATTTTCTTTTCCTTTTTTTTATGTGATTCGTGATATAGATTGGTCAAATGTTTTGGTGTACGACAGGTACGAGACCAATGTCCTCTCATGCCACATCTATAACAAATATTTTCATATTTTATGTTTTGGCGTACAAAAGGTATTCGACCAACTTCATTTTCATGGATTTTATTCTTTTTCCTAAATTTGAGATCATTGGGACAAAAACCTCTTCATTTTTCTCGTCCACGTCCACCTCCTCGTCCGCGACTACGACCACAACCATGGTCTGGACCACTTCCATGTCCTTGCCAATTATTGTAACTCGATGATGCAACATTCACTTATGGGATTGGAGCTGATCCATTGGGATGATATTGATGTTTAATAATCACAAGCTTATTATTTTGATCAGCAATAAGAAGAACTTGCATTAACTTCGAATAACAAGTGTATCCCTTTGCTCGATATTATTGTTGCAGGATTACATTTCCAAGATAAAATGTTTGGAGAGTTTTTTTTTATCATATCATAATCACTTATTTTTTCTCCACATAATATCATCTTGTAAGTGATTCTGAACATCATGGAATTATATTCACTAACACTTTTGTAATCCTGAAATCGGAGATTTAACCATTCAAGTTTAGCTTTTGGAACGATCACATATTTCTGGTGATCAAACATATCTTTGAGTGAATGCCAAAGATCTGCAAGATCTTCTTTTGTGATATATTCATCTTTTAAACCATCGTGGATATGGTGGCATAAAAATATCATGGTTTTTGCCTTTTTCTCATCAGAAGTTGTTTCCGACCTATCGATGGTATCAAGAAACTCTTTTGTTTTTAAATACATTTTTGCAGCTACTGCCCATGTCATATAATTTTTTCCAAATATATCAATGATATCAATCTCGAGTTTTGCCAAATTTGACATTATAATTATACACATAACAAAACAATATGCTAAACATCAGTTTTGTAAAACTCTTTTTACAATTATTTTTAATAAATAATTAAGATAAAATTTTGGGTATAGATTTTAATTTTATAAATATATATGATCATTTCTAAAAATTTTGGGCATATGATAACATAAATTAATTTATGATAAAAAATTTTAAAACATTATTGAATATAATAACACATAAATTAAAATAATTCCACGAATCATAACCTTCTATATAAGTGAGGGTAGAGTGCTTTCCATATATTTTCTTAAGAAGCAGAGCCTTATATAGTGTTTATTAGAAGGCAAAGCATTCCATAGCGTTTCTTAGGAGACGGAACTTTCTATATTATATATGCATATATTAATAAAACAAAAAATTTACTTTATTTCAAAAACTCAGATAAATGATAGAAATATTTGTGGTGATAATATGTTAAATAATATTAAATATAAGAAGAAGAAGTGAAAATCTTTTTTAAATCTTTGTAAACTTGTGTATTACAATTACAATGATGGACATATTTATAATGTCATTAACCGACTTATGAAGTCAGTAAATGGATAATTATCCACAATAAAAGGTGATTTTTGTTTACGTATGATGTATCATATCCATAATTTTTTTCCCTTTTTATTATTTAATTTTTTAATATTATATTATTTTCTTAAATAATTGGTAAATATTAATTTCAGCTACTAATAAAATGACTTGATTAATAAATGTTATTTATATTTTCAAAAACAACTAGATAAATATAAATATTTAACTAGAATCTTCCTAAATAAAAGTAGATATTTGAAACTGCTAAATCTATCCACATAAACAAAAAAATAAGTTATAAAAAAACACATCAACAAATTTATTCAGATTTTTCTAAACCAAAAATACTTATTAATAATTTTTATAAAACTAAATCTCTAAATTATTAAAACTTAAAAAAAAATTGATGATTAAACTTGCACAAACAATTAAAACTTATAACCACTACTCATCTATTATTCACTAATACCATCTCACCTTTTATTAACTTTGCCACTACCATCTCAATTTTTATTTTGATATAGTTAAAAATAATAGAATTTTTATATATCAATTTTTATAAATATTTAAAAATACAATTTTTACTTTATTTTTCTATAATATAATTAAAGATATATTTAAAATTATTTTCATAATTATTTTGAAATAGTTAAAAAAAAATTATATGTTAATTTTTCTAAATATTTAAAAATAAAATTTTTACTCTATTTTTCTATAATTAAAGATATATTAAGACTATTTTCAAACTAATTTTGAAATAGTTAAAAATAATAAAAAATTTATATGTCAATTTTTCTAAATATTTAAAAATAGAATTTTTACTTAATTTTTCTATAATATAATTAAATATGTATTTAAGACTATTTTTAATATATTTTCTAATTTTACAATAAATTATAATTTTCTATAATATATTATTCTATTTTTTACATTACAAGGATTCATTTCGCCGAACAGAATTTTTTGGTTTGAACATATTTTGAAGAATAATTCAGTTTACAAACTTAAAAAATTTATGATCTAACACCGGTAAAAGATTCTACAAAGTCACCGACTATAAAATGACATCTGGTTCACCGATCAAACAACAATGGTTGAAATAAATGACGAAAGGCACAAAATTGATACACAAAAATTCAGAATACACACATAGCTTGAATTTACGGCTATTGTCGATACAAACACCGAATTATTTGGTAAAAAATTTTAAAATAAAGATATTTTAAAATTAAACAGTTAAAAAATATATAATAATGAAAAAATACCGTGCGTTATACGCGGTCTGTCACCTAGTTAAAGAAATAATAGTTAAGAGAAAATTAGACCGGACATAACGTGGAATTGATTTTAGTAAAACGAGAAATTAAAATTAGTATAAAAATATAGGAGTAAAAGAATTTTCTATCATATTTTGTAAATCACAATATACATAAAATAATTACAACACTAATTGAACATAAAAAAGGGATGCGACCGAAGTTTGCAACATTAGAAACTACTTTTTACCTAATTGATGACAAAATGGATGCAACGTTTGGTAGTTGATGAATATATTGCAGAGAGGCAAAACCCAAAGATATGGAAAAAAAAAAACCACGCAACATTGAGGAAACAACTCAAATTGAAAAATCAGGTATGTTTCTTTGGTCTGGAACATGACTGATTTAAATAAAATGATTGATTTAGATAAATAGTAGTTAAGAGAAATAATAGTTAGAAAAAATCTTCATCAATCTCATTTAAATCATAAAGATAAATGTTGCAACTATAGAAACATGACGTTGCAAGTGTGAAAGAAAGTTATCAAACATGGCAATCAAAGATAAAGATTTTACTTCAAATAGAGGCTTTGTTGTTACGATTTGCTTAGCTTTAACTATTGTGTCGATCATTTGATTTTTCATGTTTGATGTTGTGGTTTGTTGAAGACAATTTAACAATTGCGATCATTATGAAATTGTAGTAGAGAAACAATAGATTGTAGAAAGTGAATTTTTACGGTTATATTTCTTTTTTTCATATTGCATATTGTTACTTTCATCATTAATAAGAAATACAATTTCTTTGAAGACTTTTATTGAATTTACAGTTTCAACTTAACAAATTTGTGCGATTTCAACTGGTTGAAACTTTACGAATAGTGGTAATCAAAGATAAAGACTATATTTTGATTAGAAGCTTTGTTTTTCCGCTACTTTTAAATACTATGTTGATCAGTTATTTGATTTTTCATGCTTGATGTTGTGGTTAATTGAAGAAAACATAAGTGTTAACAATGGAAACCTATGAATCATGGTAAATGAAGAATATATCATAACAAGTGAAGTTATACAGATCTATTTTGTCTATTTCATCTTGCATCGTATTAGTTTCATCATTAATAAGAAATACAATTTCTATAAAAAAGTTTCATTGAACTTACAGTTTCAAACTTAACAGTGTATACCATCTTTGAACCGCTGCTGTTTTGGATGGATATGTAGCTACATCTTATTGAGATATTATACATCCTAAATACTCCACTTGTAGTTGGCCAAATGTACAGTTTTTCAAATGTGCATACAACATTTGTTGTTATAACACTTATAATACCAATTATAATGTCGAGTATGATCTTCTAGTGTGAAGCTATAAAACAATATATCATCAAAATATTAGAACAAATCTTCTAAAAACATGATGAAAATCTCATTCATAAACGCTTCAAAAATAGCAAGTGCATTTGTTAATACAAAAGGCATTGCAAAAAACTCATAATATCTTTCATGAGTTCTAAATGCAGTATTTTTTACACATTATTCTTTCATCATGATTTGATGATAACGAAACCACACGTCAATTTAGAAAAAAGAAATTGATTTATAGTATCACCCATCAATATCACTAGTTTACCATTGTAGTAGAAAAAAATTCATGACCTCCCAATCTACTTTACATGTTTTCTAAAGTTCTCAACAATGACTAATGTTATATTTATATTGCAAAAATTTTGGAAATGAAATCCACATATAACTTCAACTCTTGTAACTCCAACGGTATTTTCTTACACACATTTAAGTGTCTAATCGAAACTTTACTTTCATATTAGTATTCAAATTTATTTTTAAATGTGTTCTCTTAACTATTGCTAGTGTGATGAAATTGTTGTGAATATTCTATTATCTAACATTATTACCACTTGATTCTTCTTCACAGTAACCACTATTTTAGTTTTTATAATAGGTGCCAAGGTCAAAAATAAATTCCAAGATAATTCCATCAATTCTATAGTTTGTTTCATATCTTTATTTAGTACAATTTTAACACATCTTGCTCTAAAATTTCTATTTCAAAATCATCAACTACTATTAAAAATTTGAACTGTGTGATTAGGAGAAATGCCAATCTTTAAATACATGGCAATGATGCCATCACACTTAAAACATAATCTTTTATTTTTATTTTCAGCTAGTTTAACTGGTGATAGTTTCTATTGGTTTAGCAGTTTAAAGGGAATTCTATTCACATTTGATTGAGTTTTGTAGTAATTGTTTATAGTTTCCAACCGAATTGTCCATTTGGATTATTGTTTTGCCAAAATGCACTTGTGTTACTTTTTCCCTTTTTTTTCTGCTCACCATTCGATACAATAAGATACATTACACATAATTAGTTGTGTTCTTTCTAGTACATTCACTAGTTTGCACATATTCACAATCTCTTTACTTTTGGTTCAATCTTTTTCCAATTGTTTGTGTCAATCCATTAACTTGAGAAAGTCTTAAAACTCATGTATATACACAACAATCTTTCCCATTGTTTCACCGCAAATTGAGTTTGACTAACAACTCTGATCTTTTCTTACTGAACCTAACCACCAATCGTTCCTTAAAATTTCTCCGATAAAAAATAGTTGTCTATGTTGTTGTTAAACGAGTACGAACATCGACTTCCAAACTCATTGATACCTACTCTATTTTTTTTTTATCATAACCATCCATTCTAAAAAATCTATTTTCAACATCCAACTATATATATTGATTATTTAAAACACGGACATTTCCATTCTTCTAACCAAACTATGACGAATTTCAACCACATTTCTATATTTTTGGTAAAAACATGTTTATTGCGAATATGTATCTTTCATAATTTTGACAAAATTTAATTTTGTAAAAATTTTCTAATTAAAAATTTCTATATTATTTTGAACATGAAATTTATGGTCTAGCCTATGTTTAGTCGTAAGTCCATTTAACCCGCTTTTAATTTTGCCGTAATGACTGTCCATTAGAGATACGGAGTGGGTTGAGTGCATAGACATCCATTTGACAACTCTACTTGAATGCAACAATCTCCTCCTCTGTATATCAGATTGTTAGAAAGAAAAATAATGAATGGACTCTAAAGATAGGGCTTGTCACAGGTAACAATTTGATGCAAGCTATAGGATTCTATCAGAGAATACTACAATTGATATTTGTGTTCTGCGGTTTTCGAAGTTAAAAGAAAGAGTAGAGTTACATATTGCCACATAATTCTTGATTGATAGTGTTATTGATCAACCTTTGATCTATTGCCTCCAGAACTGAACTTACTTGCTATATCCATTGTTAAATATATATATATATATATATATATATATACAAATAGCTTTTCGGCTTGAGGGATCAATTCAATCATTTAGAATACTTAAATCAACCATTTGTATAAAAAACCAGAGATTTGCATTATGAAAGAGGCGAGTAGCAACAAGATAGAAGAAGAAACATTTTTATGCACAATTTGCTATGACATTGAAATATCACAAATCTGAAAGCTTATATAAAATAGTCTGAAATAAACCCTAAAAAGGCAGGCAAATATAATTTCATAACGACTTTAATGGTCTTTTCTCTGAAATTTGCAACTCTCAGACGAAAGCATTGAACCAGCAAAGGCTCTAAGCTTGACCTTCTCAACTTCCTGATGCATAGTATCGAACAATGCATGGCTTCTGCGTCCCAAACTCAGGTTATTTAACATCACTATTCCCAGAATTTGGATACTCAATCATCCCAACAACAAGTTGTTAACCTTTTTGTATCTTTTATCTTCTTTTTTGGATTTTTCATCTGTTTTTTTCTAGATGTACTTACCAATAGTGTCGAGTTCTGGAAGCTGTTGTCCAAAGCAACCCACCAGGTTGCTCTGATTCTTCTTGTTTATTTTTGGGTTTTTCGATCTTTTTCCTTTTTTTTCTTGACTTTCGGGTTCTTGTTACAATTTGCCGAGACCTCCATCACACTATCGGCTTCAAGCTCACTCTGCTGCTGCTATATAAAAGTAGAACGAAAACCAAAAAAAAAGAAAATAAAGAGATCATGATTGGCATAAACCAGTAATGGGTTGCAAAAACACATGCCTTATCAGTGTATTCTGCAAAGATTCTGACCTGGCTCCATCTTCGGGCCTTCCCATCCCGCTGAGCAAAGGATTTGACTGAGACACAGAAAGATTAACACGCAAGGAGAAACGTCAGAAGTGATAACATGGGTTTGATTCACACTCCATGTTCTGAGAAATATTTACAGAGGAAAAAATGAAGTCTTTTGCTTAAAAATGCGTGGACAAAGGGCAGATGAATAGAACCTTCCTCCCATAATCACTACGCCCGGTACCTTCAAGACATTTTTGCCAATCTGATACGGTTCTTATACTATAACCATCAAACAAGAACTCACCTCAAAATCAAGGTTCGGCCCACAATATCCATTCCGAAATACGCCATCAGCAATTTCTCCTGACTTGGATTCCCTCTCAGGTTTATCTAGATCCTCTTTCAGATTTAGTCGATTAGGAAGATGTTGCATGAAAGTTTCTTCAATGGATTCAGAGCCCGTATCGCGACCTATTTCTTCCTTTTTCCCACCTTCACATGCTACCACAACACTAGGGTCAGGTCTGAAATGCTTTCCTACAGGTTCAGCCAGGTCATGAAAACGTTGAACACAAACCATAGTATCTACTTCTAAGATTTGCTGGGTACCAGAGTTATGCTCATGTTGAGAAAATTTTGCGACTTCAGTGCTTTTACTGGTAAGTTTTGCAGCTTCTAAATCTGGAAGACTTTGGACGTTGCAAACAAGATCACCAGTTAATAAACAATCGGCTGTGGGACCAGAAACAAAGTCAATCTGAGGAGTCCCACCAGTAGTGATAGCACTACTGTCGGGAGGAACTACACCTAGACTCAGAAATGCACGCTTCTCAGGTTTCTCTGGCCTAGTATCCACCCTTTCATTGCCATTTTTTCTCTTTCCGTGTCTCTCAACATTGGCGGACAATAAACCGGCACCCTTCTCACCAGGTTTTCCGCATTGTTGATTCTGGTGCCTAGATTGCCGAGGCCTTTTGTATCTGTTTGGAAAAACAAAAGATGGGAGCTGCCGTTTACGGACATGAGAAACATGCACATCCATCCCAGGTCTCCAAAACATATACATGTTTACGTCTTCCCTGAACTCATCCACTGTGCCACGTATATCAAACTGTTGACATTCTTGGCCACTAAATTCGTCTGCCCTTTGCAAGCCCATGAAAAAGGCACAGTGCCTAAACTGCTTGGAAGTGTCCACATACTCATTTGGTTGAGGATGGCACACTAACATCCCATTTGTGTCTCGTTCTATCTGCATTATTGAATAAAAACGAGGAGAAAAAGAACCCTTCAATCATTGTTTTTCTGCAAATACAAAACTGGAGAACACACTGAACCATCCAAAATTTACTAAAAGGCTATTTTTACCTTCAAGGTCAGCTGCCTGAACCGTGACTCCACCCAACCTTTCCAAGCCAATAAATCTTCTGCATCTACCGCTAGTACATCAACCTGAAGGTAATTTTTATATGCCTCGAAGAACATATATTGCTCAAATAAAGAACTCCACTGATGTTTATTTAACTCAATCTCCTGCATACAAAATGATACTTAGCAACAGGATCTTGGGTGGGAACTGTTCACAAAGAAAATCGGATGTTTGCTCCCAAACCTGACAGATTTTGTTACCGAACTGGAATTGCTCTGTCATAACACGAAGTGTGCTTGGAGAGACATTGTAACTAGAATTCATGCATGGGTATGCAGGCGTTATTATTGGCATATGATGATAGCGATCACGGTGATTTTTCCGTGGGTCCCAGACAGGAAATCCAAGTTCATTCTCTTCTATTGCACAAAGCATAACTGGATTCGGCCAGCGCCATTGAGTATATACTCTAAAAAATCGAGAAACCAGCATACTAGGAATAGCATTTGGATAAAGCTGGCAAAGGCGTGCAACCAGAAGTGCCCAGTTTACACCACCCAGAAATCCAGTAACCTGCTCAAAGTAATAAATATATAAAAAAGAGCTTGAACGTGGAAATTTTGTCAACAGATGTAAAACTTCAGAAATACACCAGCTTACATTTGAATAGACCCCACGCTTCTTAGCCCAGTACTTCAGGCATCTTAATGTTGTCCGGAAGTGCTACAATTGCACATAACGTCAGGAATGTCTTAAAATTATCAACAAAAAAGCTAACATTCAACAAATTTACCTCAGAATTTGGAACAAGTTTAAGAATCTGATCAGCAACCCTACAACCATTAAGACTGCGGACAGTTTGCTCATCCACATTACACAGCACTGAAGAGTCGGAGATATCCAGATCCTGTCAATAAATTCAATTCAGAAAAATAAGGGATCTGACTCAGCAAGATAATATGGACTTTAGCGAGAACTCATCTCAGTACATATGTAAATTAAGCCTGATGGCCCACATCTCCATGTTCACTAAAGGCCAACAATTTCTGACAAAAAACTTTCTTTGATATATCAGCCGTTTCAGGTAAGAGAAGGGCAATATATGTTACCACCAGACTAAACCCAAGCTAACATAAAAAAGGTATCACTAGTTACCCCCTAAATTTCATAGGAAACTGAGAACATTATATCGATATTACCTGTGTAACAACTAGAAGGGATACGCTGGCATACAAAAGATCAATCGATATTCCTTGGAACTTAAATTTCATGACTGGGACATGGGAATCGGTAACAGGTTGAAGCTCAGTCACTTCTTCCATGTCAGCCAATATATCACGCAAGATGATGAAGAAATCTTCCTGTAAAAGTAACCTGTTAGAAACTAAACTACGTATCAGACCTTATATCAGTAAGACGAGATTCAAGAGTCACCTCACGGTTAACATAAGATGGGCCAACACACAGGGTGTCAATATCTGCCCCAGGTCCGTGTACCTGCAAGTCAACAAAATCAAGCTTCTTCACCCTCAAATACTAGTGATGTATCTCAGCAGAAAATCTATGATCCAAGTAAGCCATATCCTTTCGCCAAACAGATTACATGCACTTGAACTTAAATTGTAAACTAAAAGCACTTACTCCAAGGCGGTAAGATCCAAAGGTGAATATGACAGCATTTGCGTCCTCCACCATCTGATCTGTATAGCCCCTCTGACGGGTTAACTGTTTAACCCATTGTTTTACAATCTATACAACAAGTTTACCGAAGAAGAAATATAAGAAATCAACTGGCATTGTAAGCAAATCACGACCAGTATGAAGACGCACGTAAACAACATATGTTAAAAGCTTTAAATAGCAAACAAAATTAAGAACAAAAGGAAAGCAAAAAGGAAATACAAGTTACACATCACCCCTCAAACAAATGATCTCAAATTTCACAAACATGAACAAATATGCAAAAGAAAAACCCAGTTACAGAAGAAAGAATTTTGAGCATTTAGCCAAACAAGCTTATTCACCTGATCAATGCGTCCCAGAACTTCCTCTCTCCTCATGGTTTCCTCTTTGCTCTCATAGAGTCCCTCATCAACCAGGAACTTCCGATAAGAAAAAAAAAACAAATTCAGCCAAAAGATATGGACAAATTAACAATGTGCGGCGAAGCAAAACTTTCATCGGAAAACAAAAAGCTACCTTTTCCAGCTCCAAATTACGCTTAAAATCAGAAGCCGAAGGCCCAGCAACAGAAAGCGGCTTCGTGATTCCATAACTATTAAGAGTTTTTACCGGTGGCGAGGAGCCATCGGCCGAACGTTGAGTACCCATCATCACCATGGTATTAGAACAGAAAACCCTAGGCGATCCAAGCAAAACAGAACAAAAAATATATATACTCCGTAGCTAAATTATCTATTTAACGCGACTCTGAGATCTGATCAAACACCGTGATCATGAGAATTTCGGAAAGAGAGTCATATAGCGGAAATTGGAGAAGGGAGAGGAAACGGAAAGAAGAAGGAAAAGCGAGAGAAAAGCTCGGAAACGAAATCGAAAACCCTAAATCGATGGATAGGGAAAGCGACCACAATTTCAAAGAAAGTCAAAGAAAGACGGACGAGGAGGTTAAATCAATTTGACTGATTCAATGGTGGCGAGATGGAGACACGAGGCGCAAGGAGAGGCGTCAATTTGTGAAGATATATGAGGTCTTCTGCATAAATCATTATTAATTAAATATAACTAGATTCATATCACCAGAGAAAAATATTCGTAAATTATATTTTATTAGTAAATATAAATTAAATATTTATATAATTTTAACTTTTATTTAAAATTAATTTTAATATTAATTTTTGTATATACAAATTAAGAAAAAAAAAATAATTATTTTTTACGAACTTAATAGTATTTTTTTTGTTAGCTTAATAAAATATGTTAATTCTCTAACCAAATTAATAACAATGATATATTTGTAATTATTCTAATAAGTTAAACTCATTTATATATTTATTTAAAATTTATTGTAATTATTTTATTAATAACATGTCAAAATAAGGTTATTTTATTAAAATGTTTCTCAAATAATATATTAGGGATTACGGTAGTAATTTAAATATATTTATATTTATTTGAAATTATTTATAAATTAATATATAAAAAAATTTAAAGAAATAAAAATTATTATTTTTGCAAATATAATAGTATTTTTTGGTTAGTTGAATAAATTATATTTATTCTCTAACCAAATTAATATTAGTGGCATGTATTGTAATTATTCTAGTAAGTTAAACCCTTTTATATATTTAAGCTGAAACTCGCTGTGGTGTTGACACGTCAGCATGATATTTTTGTTATTAACACGTCAGAATAATATTAATTTGTTAAAAAGTTTCTCAAATAATATATTAGGGATATCGTTTTTTTAGTTATAGAATAATTACTTTGGAAATAATTATTATTTAAATTTAAAAATCTGTTATGTATATTAAAAATAGTGGTTATTATTTTCAATGTAACAATTATTTTAATTTTACTTGAATAATTTATCTATATAAGTTTTACTCGTAAAATTATTTGAAATAATAATTTTGTTATTTAATTGATATTTTAAAATAATTTAAATTAACATATGCTAAGTAAACAAGTCTATTTATATAAATGATCGGTGATTTTTTTTTCAAATGATCAGATAAATGATATAAAAATATAATTATTAAACATAAATAATATAATATAACTGAATTTTAAATATTATTTATTCAATGTGATTGACTATTAATTATTGTTATAATCATTTATAAATTTTACTGGTTTAAATGAAATGAAGAAGAAAGATTATTTTTTTGAGAATTAATAATTATTTTTTAGTTTAATAAAAAAAAATTAAAATATTTTATATTGTAATTAATTAACAACTTAAAATTATTTATATATTTTTAAAAATTATTTTAGTGATAACATATTATTATGATATTTCTATAAATAATAGATAATTTAAAAAAAAATTCAATTAATATATTATAGATATTAAGTAGATATATCATAGAAATAAATTAAAAAAAATTAACAAACTTTTAAGTTTCTCAAAATCACTAAGATTTAGAATTTGCAATAAAAAATACTTTCAAATACTACTACTAAAGTTTTTCTTTCAAAAAATTATTAATATTTCATTTAAAAAATATTATTATTTTTTTAAATATCATAAATATTAAAAAATATTTTTCTATGAAATTATAATTTAAATAGTTAGATTTGAGTTTAGTATTTTAGATTTATAATGTAGGGTAGAGTTTGAGGTTTAGATTTTACTTTTTAAGATTGAAAGTTAATTTTAACTTTTTGGTATTTTAAAAAAAAATAATGCATTGAAAAAAATTGGTATTTTAATATTTCTATATTGAAATTCTTATCTTTAAGGTGTTGATCGTTGAGAGACTTGTAAAGATTATAAACAAGTAAACATATAGGGTTTTATAATAAAAAAAGGCTTTTAAACTATTCAATTTTGCAAGTAAACTTGACTGTAAAAAGTAGAGATCAATAATAATAAAATGAATGAAAATGTTATATAGATGAATGAAAATGTTAAACGTAACAAAAAGAAAATAAAATGCATCATTACAAAGCTATAAAAACAACATGATGTTGACATGGAAAATCAAAACTATGTGATATTGTAAAAGTTGTAGACATTTTTATATATTTTTTAAACTACACATATCTCTAATATATTAATTAAGAATCATTTTAATAAATTAACATTATGTTAACATATATATATATTATCATAATATTTTAAAATAAATATTTAATAAGATATAATTGACTAAAATATTTACGAAACTACTATTAAACAATATATTAAACAGTATATTATATATAAAATCCTAATATTTTGACATAAAATTTATTTTGTTATAAAATATAAATATAATATAAAACAAAATATTATAAAATTTGAAAAATTAGTCAAAAAATATATGAAACAGAAGTTTAGTTTAATTAAATATTTATTATATCTATAATTTTATCCAAAATATATACAGTTTAAATCTGTTTGTATAATCTGATTTTATTATTTATTTTATTTTCATAATTAATATTAAAATATTTTAAAAAATTATTTTAAATATAAGATAAATCATATATATATCTGATTTATATTAACTAAATAAATAATTAATTATAATGTGTGAATATTTTTTCTCACGTATGACGTGGGTCAAAATCTAGTTATTACTTAATTATAAAAGAACCGTTATAGCTTTTTCAGACTTTTTAGTGACAAAATTGATTTGATTACAACTTCTATCTTGACTCATTTTCATCTAAAATTCTACTTCTTCCTCATCTGCACCAGCAAAATCTGAGTTTAAATCTTTGTGACTGCACGAATATCTGAGTTTGATTTTGATACCAAATCGTAACGCCCCAGCAAAATCTAAGTTTAAATCCTTGTGACTCCACGAATATCTGAGTTTGACTTTGATACCATATCGTAACGCCCCAGCTCCGATCCGTAAGGCTCCCACACCCTCTATGGCCCGTAGACCCCACCGTCGTTCGATAGTAAATGCATTACTTCAAAAATTTTGAAATACTTGTTTACTAATCCTATAGATTACCATATGTTTTTTACGTATTTTTTCTTGTGTGAATTTGTTAAAAAAATATAGAAACGATAACAGAAACAACATAACAAAAAAATAAACGTGACCACAAAAATTTTACGCGAAAAATCTCTTGGATATGAGAAGAAAAAACCACAAGACTATAATCCACTCAAAAATCTATTATATCATATGAATGTGAGTTACAACCACGTTTTTTATTCCTAGAAAATAAGGATTCAATGAGCAATCTCAACATGAGATAAAACACCACAAGAAAGCAATACAAAAACCTATAAATATTAAGTTCCAAACGACCCTAAGTTCACTAGGATTCCGGTAACCAAATTAGATCACCATCGTATAGACTTTAGATAAACAAGTAAAGAATACATCTGCAAAATTTTATCTTAAACCGAAAAGAATTCACCATTAAATTTCTCAAACACTCAAGATAGTACCAGTGAAATCTAAAATCGCTAATGCAGCAAACAACCACGCTAAATCTCAATTTTCTCAAAAACGAACCATTGAAACACAAATCCCACTGTTGAAACGCAAATCCCAGTGTTGAAACGCAAATCCCACTGTTGAAACGCAAATCCCACCGTTGAATATTTAGATCAATGAATAACGAAGCTCTCTTAAATTTCAGTCAGATCATATCACGTTAAGTCTCCAAACGCTGTATTGAAAAACTTTGACGAAACTGTTTTTCTCTCTTCTCAAATCCAAAAATTTTCTCTATTTTTTTAATTTATTTCTATGCTAAAATTAGGGTATGAGTAGTTTATATACTCTTTCAAAACCCTAATCTCAATAACAATATAATAGACCTAACTTTTGTTCTCTTAACCAAACCCAATTGGAGAAACACCAACAAACTCCTCCTTCGATTAGGTGGAGAAAACATCCACTTCGGCTATTTCTCAACAAATTTCAAGTTTTTCTCTTGGTAATGACTTCGTCATCATATCAGCTACATTATAAACTTTCACAAGTTCTACTTCCTTAAAAGCAACCACATCACGTATCAAATGATATCTTGTTTTGATGTGTTTTGAACGCGAATGAAATGTAGACTTCTTTACGAGATAAATTACGCTTTGACTATCACAAAACAATGCACATTGATCTTGCTGGAAGCCAATCTCTTCAAGAAAGTTTTTCATCCACAATAACTCTTTACAAGCTTCTGTTTTGGCTATAAAACTCAGCTTGTGGTCAAAAAAGTGCAAGACATTTTTGCAACTTTGATTGTCATACCACTAGTTTCCCTACATATATTACCAAGTAACCCGAAGTAAACTTCCGAAAATCAGTTTCACGAGGCATATCAATATCAGTATAAGTAACAAATAATTACTTGTCATCTCGAAATGTAAGCTTTAAACTAGAAGTCCCTCGAAGATATCTCAAAATCCACTTCACAACATTCCAATGTTCTTTTCCAGGATTGAAGAGAAAAAAACTAACCGTACCAATATCATGAGTAATATCTGGTCCTATACAAACTATGATATAAATCAAGTTATCAATTGTAGAAGCATATGGAATTCGTAGCATATCTTCCTTCTCTGAATCTGTACTCGGACTTTGTTGATTGCTTAATTTAAATGTATAGCAAAAGGAGTTCTAACAACTTTAGATTTGTCTATGTGAAATTTTTGAAGAACCTTCTCAATATATTTCTCCTGAGATAAGTGAATTAATCTCTCACCTCTATCTCTAACAATTTTTATGCCAAAAATCTGTTTTGACAGACCTAAATCTTTCGTGGCAAAGAACTTGTTAAGATGGTTTTCAACTATTAAATTCTTCTCAAGTTCTTTTCCACAATCAACATATCGTCGACCCAACAACAAGATGATAAAATCATCTTCACCAAACATCTGCACAAAACACACAATGATCAGAAGTAGTCTTTTTGTAATTGTACTATCCCATAACTCACTTAAACTTCTTGTACCATTGCCTTGGTGCTTGTTTCAATCTATATGGACTTTTCTTCAAGCAGCAAACTAAATCTTCTTTGCTCTTTTTCAAAAAGTCTTTTGGTTGTACCATAAAGGAAAGCCGTCTTTGCATCTATTTGCTTTACCTCTAGATCAAGGCTCGCTGTCAATCCAAGTAACACTCGAATGGATGACATCTTCACAACCGGAGAAAAGATTTCATCATAATCAATTCCTTTCTTTTTGGCTAAATCCTTTCACAACCAACCTATCCTTGTATCGAGGATGCAAATTGTTCTCTTTATGCTTAATCCTATACACCCACTTGTTAAGCAACGCCTTTTTACCTTTAGGCAACTTCACCAATTAATTCAAACATATGATTCTCATCAAAAGAATTCATTTCGTCCTTCATGGCATTAAACCATTTATCTTTGTGTTCATCCTCCAAACCTTCATCAAAACTTTTAGGTTCTCCCCCATCAGTAAGTAACACATACTCACTAGGATCATCCCTTGATGACAGTTTTATACCTCTCTCATATCTTCTAACAGTAGATAGGTTCTCAGTAGTTGGTGTCTCACCATGATCATCACCATGATCATGAATATCGTCATCATGAGCATCTGAACTAGTTGTATCAACATGAACCTCACCCTCAACCTCACCATGGACCGATTTAGAAGGAGTAACTTTTGAATCAATCAAACTCTCATAACACTGAGTTGGTTTTCCGGACTTGTCAATGTCCTTAATTGTTTGATTTTCCATGAACACAACATGTCTACTTCTAATGAGCTTCTTCTCAATGGGATTATAAAATCGGTATCCAAACTTATCTTGACCATATCCAATTAATACACATTATCGCGACTTCATCTCAAGCTTTGACCTTTTATTTTTTAGAATGCGCACAAATGTCTTGCACCCAAAGACTCTCAAATGACCATAAAACACCAATCCAAACCCTCTCTCGAATATCACTCTCCAATGGAGCATTCAGTGACAAATTCAACACATAAACAATTGAGATTAAAACTTCAACCCAAAAACTCATTGTCAAATCCGAATATGAAATCAAACATTTAAACTTTTCAACAATCGTCTTGTTAATCCTTTCAGCCAACCCATTCATATGTGGAGTCTTAGGTGACATCTTCTCATGTCTAAACCATGCCCCATACAATAAGCATCAAATGGTCCATAATACTCTCCACCATTATCACTACAAATACATTTAAACTTCTTTCTCGTCTTGTCTTTCAACCAATGCCACAAAAGATTTAAAATATCCTAAAACTTGATCTTTAGTCTTCATATTAAAAATCCACAACTTCCTAAAATAACCATCAATGTATATGTTAAAATATGATGCACCACCAAGAGATTTTGTTTTTATTGGACCAACACATCTCAATGTATCAACTCAAGTATCTTAGATTTCCTAGAAAATATAAAAGACTTGAACGAGACTCTATGTTGTTTTCCTATAAAACAATGCTCACACTTCTACAAGTACAAACCGGAGATACCTGTAATAATGTCCTTCTTTAACAACACAGACAACCCTCTTTCGCTTATGTGACTGAGTCTCTTGTGCCATAGCTCCATGGCATTATCATTCTCCACTATATTAATAATTTCTTTTGAGACCTTAGCATGCAACCAATAGAAGGATGAAGACTTATGACATCGAGCCACAACCATAGAACCCCGTGAAAGTTTTCATTTTACTGCCTCATAATAAACTATAAAAACTTTCATATATCATCAAGTCTCCATGTGGATATCAAGTTCAACCGAATATATGGATATTCTTCACTCCTTTAAGAACAAGGCTAGTACCAATAATAACCTCTAAGCAAATATTACCAATGCCAACAATCTAAGCAACACCATTATTACTCATCTTCAGAGAATCATAACTACCTAACATATGATATAGGTAGTAAACAAATCTCGTTGTGATGTAACATGAGTAGTAGCTCCACCATCAACAAACTAACTAGTCTCTTGGAATGCCACATTAATGGCATCATTCTCAAGAAGAGTAAGAAACTGACAGTTCGTGACAGTTACCCGATTTTTACTATCTCTTTGCTTACTTCTTTGTTTGTTATCCTTCTTTAACTTGCATCGATCTTTTTTCATGTGTTTTTTCTTATGACAATAATGGCCCTCCATATTCGCAAATTTGTTAGATTTGTTTTTGCTCCTGTTCTTGTCATTTTTGTTCTCTCTATAAAAACTCGTTCCCCTTGACTGAGTAACCAATACATATGAAAACGCAATGAATTAGAATTTGATTGTCTTCTTGTTTCTTCATTCAAGATACTATTTTCACAAATTCCATCGAAATAGCACCTCCCGACGTAGATATACAAAGTAACATCCTAAACACCTCCCAAGAATTTGGTAATGTACCAAGAAGCCATGAATCTTCTCATCAAACTTGATTTCCATGTCAGAAATTTTGTTGAGCAATCCTTGAAATGCATTCAAGTGATTTGTCATAGGAGTTCCCTTATGATATCTTTATTTAAGCAACTTCTTCATCATGTACATCTTATTATTCCTAGTCTTCCGAGCAAATAATTGTTCCAGCTTCAACCACAAAGAACGAATATTAGTATCATTTTCAATATGATGCAACACATTATCATCTACCCATTACCTTATCAAACTACACGTTGACGGTGCATCAACTTCCATTGATCATCAATTTTCTCATCACGTTTCGCATCCTGAAAAACTGGAACATGAAATTCCTTCACAAAAATAGATCTTCTATCTTGCCTTTCCATAGATGATAATTAATTAGCATCATTCAAACTTATCATTTTGCTCATATTTTCTATCATTCACACAAGCCAAAACAATAACTCAAAGTTATCAAGAAATCTAAGGATCCCAAACCACAAGCTGTGATACCAATCTGTTGGGAGAAACACAAACACACAACAATGGTGCAGCATAATAAGTTCTCTATTTTTGTGTGAACCTATGAAAAAAATAAAGAAACAATAGCAGTAATAACTCACAACAAAAAAGTAAACTAAATCATAAATTTTTTACGTGGAAAACCTCTTTGATGTGAGAAAAAAACCACAGAACCGTAGTCCATTCAAAAATATACTATATCAAATGAATATTAGTTATAATCACGTCTTTTTTATTTCTACATAACATATCCAGAGAATAAGGCCCCAAACAGCAATCTTAACACAAAAAAATAGCACAAGAAAATCTAAAAATATTGCACTTCTAAACGATCCTAAGTTTACTAGAAACCAAATTAGATATCTATCGTACAAATCCTAGATAAACAAGTCAAAAATAACTCTACAAAATTTCAGCTTAAACCGAGAAAATGTTTCTATTGGATTTCCCAAACACTCAAGATAGAATCAACTGAAATCTAAAATAGGTACTACATCAAACAATGACGCTAAAACTCATTTTTTTCAAAAAAAAATCAACCATTAAAACGCAAATCACATCGTTGAATATTAATATCAATGAGTCATGAAACTCTTTAAAAAATTTCAGCCAAATCAGAGTACGTTTGAGCCTCCAAACGTTGTTTAAAAAAAATCTAACATAACTGTTTTCTCTTTTCTCAAATCCGAAAATTGTCTCTATTTTTTTAATTTCTCTCTTTGTAAAAATTAGGGGAAGAGTAATTATATATTCTTTCCAAATCCTAAACTCAATAACAATATAATATACCCAAATTTGGTTTTCTTAACCAAACTGATTGGTTTGTCATCAATTCACATTCACGAGATCGATTATTAAAAAATTGTGAATGTAATGTCCGTAATGGTTCATATGGCCTATGACAATGAAGTTTCGAGAATTATGATGGAACTATCTGAGGAAGGAAAAGATTTCACGAAAATGTTAATTTTGTGAGTTTTTTAAAAGAAAACCATGAATTTGTTAATTTTTCTTTTCCTTGTTCAGATAATTCTAGCTTTATTCCTCCATCGTTCATCGATACTGTCATTATAAGAGGTGGTTTCTGGCGCCTAAGTTGTGCTTGTTGAGTTTTGTTAGTAATCTATCGTCTATGTTTAAATACTGTAGTTATGTTCGTTTGTCACCCGCAGTTCGTTTGTCACCCGCAGTTCGTTTGTCACCCACAATTATGCGGCTGCAGTTATGGTCATTATTGTTCGTTTATCTGTCGCAACTATTTGCAATCAATCGTAACAGTCAGATGATGCGTTTTACGTCGTAATTTTTCCAATCGCTGATTAAAACAACGATACAGAATAAAAATCTACGATCAACCATAACTGTTGACGGCAAACAAACGAACAATATATGTTGTAACCGCAGTATTGACCGAAGTCACAACCACAACCGACAATGACGACCAAACAAACAAAACTTATATCGTAAATTATTTTGAAGGTTATATTATTGACCTGTATTTTTTTAAGTGTTAACTTCCAAAAAAAATGGAAAGTAAAAACCTTTTGTGTGAAGGAAACCCAAACATATAAGTTTATAATTACTCTCCGGTTCATAACAAAACTTAGTCCGGTTGTGATTCGAATAATCTCCGTTCGATTTGGTTTCCATCGTCACCCTAAGTAGAGATTGCAGACTTGCAGAAACGCCTCTCTCTCTCTCTCTCTCGTGCGCACGCATCCGTGAGCCACTCTCTCCATGCTATCTCGTGTCTACTCAATCCTCCGCCATAACCGTCTCTCCTCTATCGAAGCGCGTGAAATGTCACGCGCCGCTTTTTGCAAACATTCCCGTCTCTTCCAACCACGTTTCGTACGGCCTTCCCTGAGAACTGCTCTAGTGACCACAACGAATCGTCTCGATGTTTCTTCATCTTTGTCCTCGGATTTTTCTTCGATGTTCCGCCGGAGGTTCCACGCCTTGCGCAGCAGTGGAGGAGGAAGAGACTGGAAGGTTCCGAAGCCGGCGGGTCGGGTGTTTGCGGAGAGGAGAGAGTATAGGAAAATGAGAAAGAGAGTGCCTAAGAAGAAACAGGAATTGGAACTTAGTGTCAGTATCTGTATCGAGGAGCAGCTTCCTGATGATCTTGAGATTCAGGTTTGTTTGTTTCTTGTCGTTTGATAATCGAATTTGGATTTAGCTTACGGCTTACCATATCAATTAGTGATAATCCGAAATAACGTTGTACAATCATCGTTCATGAGGTAATCATAAGCTCTTGTTAGCTCAATTAGCTATTACAATTGTGTTGTTTCAAATTCTTGAAGATTCCCAAGATTAAATTATAATGGTTACTATGTAGAATATTGCGGAAATGCTTCGTCTCAATGTCCCTATGGCAATGAAGCTGGCTTTTGATGGTTTGAAAGATTCAAAGTATAAAACAAGAGAAACTGACATAGAAGATGTTGGTGGGTTTGAAACTGTCGAATTATCCGTCATGCTGTGCAATGATGACTTCATCTGTAAACTCAACAAAGAGTGGAGGGATGAAGATCATGCTACAGATGTGCTTTCCATGTCACAACATGTCCCTGAACTGAAGCTTCCAGTAGTAAGAGTTGTTATTTCGGTTTGCTGGTTTTAACAGTTTTGTTAGAAATGGCTAAACTTGTAACGGTGCATCCTTTGTGTAGCTTATGATGGGTGACATCGTCATTTCTGTTGAGACAGCTGCAAGGCAGGCTGCAGAGAGGGGGCACACTCTTCTTGATGAGATACGCATTCTTGTGGTATGTTAATTTATCTGGATTTCAAATATTTTACTGACTTACTGTTGAACTAAAACATAGAAGTTCATTGTGGATCCTTTATGCTTTGTTTTGGGATTTTTTCATTGTGTAGATTAGAACTACTACGAATTTTGTTTGTATACCTTAGTTCTCTTTTGCTTAGATGTATACTTTTTCATCTTTGTTATTCCACTAAACCTTGTAAGATTGCAAGAAGGGCAGGAGACAATTTTGCTTTTTCAGTTAGAAAATCTTTTCATATGATTTGTGCTGCAGCCTCTATTTGCTGATACTTAAATGTTTTCTCAAAGATTCATGGGTTGCTACACCTACTGGGCTTTGATCATGAGATCAGTGAAGAGGCTGAGAAAGAAATGGAGGAGGAGGAGGAGTTGCTGCTCAAAAGCCTTGGTTGGAAAGGGAAAGGACTCATTCAGTGTGCATATGACATTAAAAAGACAGATAAACCCCAACCGGAAAAATCAGATGGTAAATTCCTCCTCTTCAAGGGGTGTACTATACTATAGATATACTGTTTGCTTGTTCTTGCTAAGACTACTGTTAAAAGACAGGAAGAAAGGGGATGGCCAGAGCCTAAGATTCTACAGACCAAAGTTCTCCTACATATTCTGTGATATGGATGGTAGGGTTACCTATTCAACAGTCTATAGCTGTTGATTTGGTTTTCGTCTCTTTCTAATAGGATTTAAATGTGAACGCCAGGAACATTGCTTAACAGTAAAAGTCAGATTTCGGAAACTAATGCAAAAGCTTTAAAAGACGCCATACTGAGGGGACTTAAGGTCGTGATAGCTACGGGGAAGGTGAGAACAGCATAGTATCCAGCCAATTATCTCTTCCCTTCTTTTCTGTTATTTGTTCTTCTTCAGAATGTTTTGGAGATGCCTATTTCTAACTTCATTCTATTTATCACAGTCCCGTCCAGGTGCGATCAGAATTTTGAAAATGGCTGATCTTGCTGGACGCGACGGCATTGTTTCAGAGTCCTCTCCAGGAGTATTCGTTCAGGTTTCCTATTATCCTTAACCAGTGAGATGCACCTATCTCATTGTATATGCCTGCTCTCTATATCAACATATATTTCACTAAATTTCGGTTTGATTACAGGGCTTACTTGTATATGGTAGACAGGGGAAAGAAGTATATAGAGGAAACTTGGACCCAGACGTCTGCAGAGAGGTAATACACATAAGAATTGAGATTTATACTGAAAAGACTAGCAGAGACTTAATTCTCATTCCCTCTGCTTAATTCACGACATGCATTAAAGTTCTGGACACTACTCTTCTTGCTTATTAGTTCTCAACCATGGGAAGCGGAAAATAACTACTTATGAGAGTTTTCAACTTATTATCCGTGTGCATTATGATTGGATAACTGATAGCTTGAAATTTCTATTTCACACATACCAAAATGTTGATTTGTATTACACAGACGTGTCTTTATTCTCTGGAGCATGGAATTCCTCTCATTGCATTTAGCCAGGATCGTTGCTTGACTTTGTTTGACCACCCTCTAGTCGAATCTCTTCACACAACCTACAATGAGCCAAAGGTATGTTAATGAAACAATTACGCTCTTTCCCTTCTAGCTATGATTTTATGAGCTTGTTGCACAATCTCCACATGTTTTGTGTTAACAGGCCGAAATCATATCATCTGTTGATCAACTTATAACTGAAGCTGACATTCAGGTAATTCCCGGGTTAGAACTGAGTTTTTGCTTTGTTACGACTGTATAAGCCTAAGTATTGGTGTTATGTTCGATTGCATGTCCACAGAAAGTGATATTTATGGACACAACCGAGGGGGTCTCGTCTGTTATCCGTCCGTATTGGTCAGAAGCAACAGGAGACCGTGCTAATGTCGTTCAAGCTCAATCAGACATGCTAGAAATTGTCCCACCAGGAACCTCCAAAGGAAAAGGTGTAAAATTGCTACTCGATCATTTGGGCGTTTCACCGAATGAGGTAAAAATCCAGTCATTTTACGGCATTTTATAAGACCACAAAACCGAACTGAATTTGTACTCAAACCCGAACCAAGCTGAAATTTCTTAATTGGTTCTAGTTCAGTATAGATTGCTCGAAAGTCAAAATCAAATCGTCAGAATGCCCACCACTGAACTGAATCTTCCGAGACTCGATTTGCTTGATTTATTAGTTCAAAAGTAAAAGATAACTGATGAAGCAAACTGGATATTTTTTTTAATATCAGATAATGGCAATTGGAGATGGGGAAAACGACATAGAGATGCTGCAACTGGCATCTTTGGGAGTCGCTATGAGCAACGGTGCAGAAAAGACAAAGGCCGTGGCTGATGTGATCGGTCTGAGCAATGACCAAAACGGTGTTGCTGATGCCATTTACCGGTACGCCTTCTGAAACCACACCACAATTTCACACTGGACTCGAGCTTACTACAACAAGAAAGACCAAATTTCATCATTGTGTAAACATTGTTTTCTTATAAATGAAAAACATTGTTCATTCTTATCTCTTTTACATTTTGAACTAAAACGATTGATTGCAAAGATTTTATTTTAATTAAAGTAATTGTTAAAGAAACAGTATTTAGGATCCAAGATTTCACCATTGAATTACATACACCTAAACCATATTATAAAATTCCGATGATTTTCATTTGGACGTGCAATCGAACCATCAACAAATACCAATTTATTCTTAAATAAATTTTCGAAATGATCGCAATACCTGAAACAACAATATCAAGAGTGAATGAATAATATTATTCGGTGTAATCAATCAATGAAATCATGGAGCTTGATGAAGAAGTTTCAGGAATAGAATCTTTTCTAGTTGGGGTTGTTATTTTGATAACTTTTCTCGTAATTTTTGAGCAGACTACTTTTTTTTCGATTTCTAAAAAAATCGGAAAAAAATTAATCGGAAAAATCACCGAATAATCAAGATAAAAAAAAGAAATTAGACAATCGAAATAATAAAGAATTGGATCTTCCAAAGTTGTACGCCTCGCTCTGATACCATGTTAGTCTAGCTGAAAAACAAGAATAAAACGAAAGAAATGAAGTGAAGAAAAGAATCTGTTATTCAACTCAACTCTTGTTAAGTATGACTAGGGACACGAACAAAAGCTGGTGTTAGTTCGAAACCATTCGAAACTATTTATAGGAAAGATAGTCAAGCAAGATTCTGAAGCTAATTGGAGTGTCTACATTAAGCTCGTTGCTAAACTTTGTTGATATAATACAAAAAATTTGCAACACAGCTAGATATATCGACAGTGAACAGGTCAAATTCCTTTCTCTTGCATGAAAGCATGAAGCTTCTTCAACCTCTGTATATACCCGAGGGGTCTGCATTTTGCACAATCCACGGATGCTCCAGAAGTTTGTGCAAGGCCAACCGTTGCGTAGACTCTTTAACAAGCATCTGTATGATCAGAAATTTGCGGAAAAATAATCACTCTTGGATCTCTACAAAAGCTTAAGAGATATTTTATGAGGAATGTGAGTAGAAACCTGGCTAATCAGGTCCTTTGCATATGAAGACACAATGGGTTTAGAAGGGAACTTGAGATCCACTTGCACAATCCTGTAGCATTTGTGGAACAAAAAGTTTTTATTAATGCACATTACCACAACAGTTTAATGAACAGTTTAGTTACCTTTTGTATGTGTCTGAATGCTCTCTGGCCTCAAAAGGAGGGACTCCATAAAGAAACTCGTAACATAGGATTCCAAGACTCCAGATATCGACACTTGCATCGTGTTCCACGCTTTCCACTGTAGTTCAAAAGCAGAAAACGTAAACTAGCTGGTGGCAGAAGAGACTAAATCAGAAACACAATGTATAGCTTTCACTTACCCATCTCAGGTGGAAGGTAATCCAGAGTCCCACACATTGTTCTTCTGCGGTTGAATGTGTGTACTGACCATCCAAAATCTGCAATCTTGAGCTCGCCCTGATAATATATCCACGAAGACAGAAATATATAAGCAAACTTCAATCACATGGTGTTTATGGAGAAAGATTATCAGATTTGTTACCTGAGTACCAATCAATAGATTTTCTGGCTTTATATCTCTGTGTATTACGTGCTTTCCATGGCAATAGATGAGGGCTCTCGCCAATGACGCAACATACTGCCACAATAAACTTAAACGTATGAAAGTTCGTACTACAAAAATGTGAATAGAAAAGACTAAAAACATACAGTTCCAGAGGCACGAACTTACAGTTGCTGCTCGACGTTCGCTGAAGAACTTACATTTCTGAAGCTCTTTGTAAAGTTCACCTCTAGCTGCATATTCCAAAATCAAATAAACCCTTTTCTGCAATGTCTCAGAAAGAGCATTATCCCCACCGAGTCAGCTATTGTATGTCAACAAGATAGTTCTTACAAACACACATTAACACAACACCTGATCATAGAAATAACCGTAGAGCCGTAGAATATTGGGATGCCGAAGATGAGACTGAATTTCAACTTCCCTCCTAAGCTGGTGTTCAACTTGAGATTGTTGAAGCTGACTCTTAAAAAGAACCTTTAGAGCCACAATGTGATTGCTCTGTTTCATATTTGCATATAATGTCACATTGGTGAAAAGAATCATACATCAAAAATACCTCTCCAGCAATTCTGAATTCAATTGTGAACATACTAACCCGTTTTTCTCTTGCTAGATAGACATGCCCAAATTTCCCTCTACCAAGAGGCTTTCCGATGTCGAAATCACTCAGAGTCCATCTCTTTTGTCCATCCTCTGAAGTCCCCTGAAACAATATCGCACAGACAGACAGAAATGCTTAATCAAAATGATATTTAATCGCAAGAAACTAAACTTTCTTGAATCACATCTCCAAATTCGAACAATCTTTACCAAACCCAGAAACGAAACTCTATCCTTTCTATCCAAATATTCTCTAGCATGAAAGGATACGTCGACGAAATCAAAGATGGTTTAGATTCCAAACTCTTGTCCTCGGTTTTGTCGATTTAATTTATGTCACTGGAAATGACGCTAAATCTACAACCATATCTCTAAAATCGAAATCTTCAAAATCTACCCACAAAATCGTTTCAAAGTTTATCTTCCATAACTAATCTTTTTGTCAAATCAAACAGAGAATATCGAATTAGAACGAAACGAGGACCCATCTTCCAGGCATAAAATAAAGCGGATTACATTTCAATGATTTCATCAAGACAGGCCAACACAAGGAAATCACAAGAGATCAATGATATTTAAAACCCTAAACTCAATCGAATTTGGTAAAAAGAAAGAGGAAATCAAAATTCGTGAAACAGAAGCAGAAGCAGTAATTTACATACCTTCTCGTGCTGCTGATTCTCCGCAGAAATTCCCATGAAATAGATCGATGAGCCAAGATAGAGAGAAAGAAAGGTAATAGAGACCAATTTACGAAGCATACAAAGATCCAAAATGTAAAGGGGAAGAAAACGCCTAACACCGAAGCAGCAACGGTCGAATTCATAGGCTGCCACGTGTCAATAGCTGCATCGAAGTTTCTTTTAAAAAGTTTTCCTCCCGTTTCATAGCGTAGCTTAGCTTATTATTCTCAAACCCTAACCAACCCAAACCAAACACAGACTTTATACACAATTTATTCGGTTCTTCTTTATTAACCGAACGGTTTAATTCATCTTTTTTTTTGTCACAATCTTATTTTTATTTAAAACAAATAAGTGACAATTTTATGTTAAACATCTACTATTTTAAAATTATCGCTCCATAAAATTGTCAGTTAAACATAAAAGTGACAATAGTTTTTTCTAAAGTGACAACAGTTTTTTTAAAAATTTAATATATTAAAATTTCAAAAATAATATTAAGTTTTATTTATTTTTAAAATAAATTATAATTTTTAAATTAATTATAATAAAATTAAAATATTGGATTTGAATTTGTAATTGGTTAGAAAACTTACAAATCGATAAAAAAAATTTTAAAATTTTTTTAAAAAATCAAAAGTGAAATTGATGGAAATTAAAGATTTTATAAACTAAATCGATATAATATAGCACAGTTATGTTCGTTTGTTAGAGTTGCAGTTGTCACTGCAAGAAACTGTTATGTATTTTATCTATGACAATTATATGTTATCAAATAGCAATCTTTAACTATTATTTTTATATTATAATTTTTTTAATTGTTGATTAAAATATTGATATAATTAAAAATTTGTGATTAATTACAATTATATTCACTAATAATAAATAAACTAACACCATATACAAGCTGTAGCACAGCCGTCGGCAAGAAACAAAAAACAAAAATCATGGCAGCTAAGTGGTTCACGGAGGCCATTAATTTTATTATAGTTTGTTATTAAATATTGTGACATTTATAATTCAGTTTGTCCTTGTTTGTATCCTAAATATTTTCATCTGGCCCTTATTCTCTTTTACTCGTGATTTCATGTGTAGCCCAATGGGCTTCTTAAAGATTTAACTCAGGAGGTTAAACACGTGTCATTACGTCGTCAAGGTAGCTCCATGCAGAGCTGACACGCACGCGTGACACTCTTCTTCATTTGCTTAACTGTCACCACTTCACACGCCCACGTTTTGCCTCATCATTCGCCACGTGTCTCCTTCACTTCTCCGTTATATTCGTCATTTTTCTTTCTTCACAAATCACAAATACTAAAAAAACAAGAAGAAACCTGAAAGAAGAGAAAATGGCGGATCATCAACAGCAACCAATGACGCGTCATAATCTCCACGAAACTTCACCATCAACTCGACAAACGGTGCGATTCCTAACGGCAGCGATGATCGGCATTTCACTGCTAGTTCTCTCCGGATTAACGCTTACTGGAACAGTGATCGGCTTGATTATAGCGACGCCACTGATGGTTTTGTTTAGCCCGGTGCTAGTGCCGGCGGTGATAACGACGGTACTTTTGACAACGGGATTCTTATTTTCTGGTGGATTTGGGGTGGCGGCTGCGACGGCGTTATCGTGGATCTATAGGTATGTCACCGGAAAACATCCAATGGGAGCGGATAAGGTGGATTACGCAAGAATGAAGATATCAGAGAAAGCTAAAGAGTTGGGACATTATGCGCAGTTTCAACCACATCAAACCACAACAACTAATTATTAATAAAATAAAAATATGTTAAATTTTGTGTTTATTTATGATCTCGATTTTAAAACAAGTTTTATGATATCTTACGAATGTTTCTTTTCTACTGTTTTCTGAGGAATATATGTTTTCTTCCCTGTGATCGATACAATTTGCTGTAGCTTTTGTCTTGTTTGGTTTCTTAATCTGTGTCTTTAATTGGAATTAGTTTTTTTTCTTTATCTCTTGTTTTCGTAGTCATGTTTCGATGTTCTTGTTGGGGATGATTTTGTTCAAGATTTTCCATCATTTAATAGGAAAATTCAGAGAGGTTCACAACTGAAGTAAAAAAAAAAATCTTTAGTTTAATTCTTTAGATCTTAAAAGTATATAAACTTGAAAATCCAGAAATCTTATGTTAGTCTATAAATATATGTGGCATTCCGTTAATAACGTGATGGAAGACGATCAAATAAATTGAGAAATTTATACTAAAATAAATTGAGAAATTTATACTAAAATAAATTGAGAAGTTTATAGTAAAATAAATTGAGAAATTTATAGTAAAATAAATTGAGAAATTTATACTAAAATAAATTGAGAAATTTATACTAAAATAATTTGAGAAATTTATAGTAAAATAAATTGAGAAATTTATAGTAAAATAAATTGAGAAATTTATAGTAAATTAAATTCAGCAATTTATAGTAAAATAAATGGAGAAATTTATAGTAAAATAAATGGAGAAATTTATAGTAGGAGTAATATTTTAAAATAATAGTATTTTTAATTTTTTTTTTAAATTAATATTTTAAAAATAATATAAATAATTATATTAAAATATTTATTTAATTTAAATAAACTATATATAAATTTAAAATATTATATTTTAATTTAATTTTTTTCAATTAATTTTTTTTTAATTTAAATTTTGTTTTAATTTAATTTTTTTATTAAAATATAATTTTAATATATTTTAATTTTGAATTTTTGTTATTATTGAAAATTTAAATATTATTTTTGAAATAATTTTTTTTTAAAAAAATATTATTTTAAACAATTAATTTTATTTATCAATCTAATTAAGATCAAAATAAATTTTTTTAATAATACATCTATATATAACATAGAAACTATCTATATATAATATAATATATAACATGGAAATCATTCATATATAACATAAAATGTTTTGTTTCCTGGAAACCATCCATAAATAATATAGAAGAATTTGTCTCGTGAAAAAAATAGTTTTATTTTTTGAAAATTATATGGTAGATTTTGTTTTTAATTAAAATAATATGATAGGTTCTGTATTTTGAAAATTTATGATAGGTACGGTCAATTATAAGATAAATAATGTTTTTTGAAATTATTTTAATTTATATGTTATTATAAATTAATTTATATTATCATTAGCCCAAAATTTTTAAAACTGATCACACATATTTATAAAAATAAAAATTTATATCTAAAATTTTACCATAATTATTTATTAAAAAATAATTGTAAAATAATTTTTACAAAATTGATATTTAACGCATTGTTTTATTATCTGTATATTTATAATATCAAATTTGGCAAAACTCAAGATTGATGTCTTTGATATATCTGAAAAAATTATATGACATGGACAATATCTGCAAAAATGCATTTAAAACAAAAGAGTTTTTTTGGTACCATCGGTAAGTTGAAAACAACATCCGATGAGAAAAATACAAAAGTCATGATATGTTTATGCCAACATATCCATGATTATTTAATTCTTAGATCTTAAAAGTTCCAGAAAACTTTCTTACTCATCTTTATTTTTAAAAGGTTATATCAAATTTTTTTCTTTTTTTTTTGCCAACATTATATCAAATTCTTTTCAGTGTGACTTGTGACAAGTTTATAATATTTTGGGATGAATTAGGTCTGAGCAAATAATACGAATCGAATAAACTGAAATCAAACTGAAAAATAGATTTTGGTTGGTATTTAGTTATAAATAAATAACCGAATGGATATTATTTTGGAAAACTATGGTTATTGGTTACTAATCGTAACCAAACCAAAAACTAACATAATATCCAAAAAAATCGAATTATTTTTGGTTATTTTTAGCTATTCAAAATATTTTTGGATATTTTGGTTATTTTTTATTATTTTTTTTGATATTTTTGGTTATTTTTGATTATTTTTGGTTATTTCGATTATTTCGATTATTTTGGTTATTTTTTGGTTTTAAATTTAATAATCGAATCAACTGAAATCGATGTATAACTGAACCGAAATCAAACCGAAATATAAAAATAATCAAATGGATATTTGATTTTACTATAAAAATATAAAAATATAAAAAAGTTTTTCCAGTGGATCAATTTGAAAGTTTGTCTACCAATGGATTAATCTCAAAAGAGTTTTCCAATATAATCAATGTTTAATTTTTATTTAAATTGGTTTGAAAGAAATTTAGTAGTGCTGATTTTGGATAAAATATCAATCTGTTGAACATGACCACTCAATCGACAGAATCCACTGTTTCTTGTGTTCATCAAACCATACTTTATATCGGTTTTGTTCTTTTAGAATTTTGTAGTTTTTTTATGGGATCATGAAACTTCATTTGGGGATCGATCAATCCCGATGCAGAACTACCACTCTAAATTTAGATACATTTTAAATTTATTATTTTATTTAGAATTAATTAATAACACCCATCTATATCTATATATTATTTTTTTTATCTATTTTTAGATATATTTTTTGTATTTTGTATTAAAAATTTTGGTTTTGTGAAGTTTCGACAAATTTTTGTTTCTATAGTCTTTGCAAAGATTTATAAACTTGTTACTTTTTACTATGCAATTTGGACAAATGGATTTGCAATTCTGATTTTTTGAAAAACTATTTTAATATTTGCTTTACATTTTTTGTTACACTCAAGCAATTTAATACTATTGATTTCATTTTACTTTACTTGATTATAACTACTTGTAACGTAACTTTGTTGTCTATGGATTTGTTGATCCGTATTTACTAGTATGAGAAAATACGAGTAGTTCTTTGACCTCTGGTTGTTGTCTCTTGAACATGGTTTTCAAGTACATTGGGTACAATAGAAACATCACATGTAGTAGCCATTTCATTATCAGAAGTCTTAAACCAAAAATCTTCCACAGAATCAGATTTCTTGTCATTAGAGAAAGGAAAAAAATCTTCATAAAAAATAACATTCCTTAAAATGAATATGTCATGACTTTCAATGTCAAGCAATTTGTATCCCTTGTAACCGAATGGATATTTAAGGAATACACATGCTCTTGTCTTGTCTTAGAATTTATGACGTTGTTTTGGGGAAGTGCTAGCGTAACACAAACATCCAAAAGTTTTGAGATGAATATATGCAGGCAGTTTCTTGGTGAGCATATCATAGGGTGTCTTGTTTTGTATCATAGGAGAAGAAGTGCAATTGATCAAAAACACACCTGTGAGAATGGAATCACCCCAAAAACATAGAGAGATTTGAGATTGTATAAGTAAAGCTCGGGCAACATTTAGTATATGATGGTGCTTCCTTTCCACAATTGAGTTTTGCTCAAGTGTCTCAGGGCAAGAATTATATGAAATGATGTCCTTATGTTTATATAAATCTTCAAACCTCAACTCTTGGGCATTATCAGATTGGACAGACCTGACATCCGCACCAAATTGTGTTTTAATTATAGTCAAAAACTCAGAAAAGATTATAACAACATCACTCTTCAATTGTAGATGTAGACCCAAATGGCCCAAGTATTGTCCATTATTATCATAAAATATCGAAAACCCTCTTGTGTTGCTACTGAAAATGAACCCCAAATATCGATGTGCAACAAATCAAAAGGTGAAGAACAGAGATCCTGACGATTAGGAAATGATAATTTCTTTTGTTTAGCTCATTGACATACATCACAAGGTAATAACTTCTTGTTCTTACTTGTTGAAATCCCAAGTTCATCACTAAGTATATCCAAACGAGTAAAAGAAATATGTCCTAATCTTTGATGCCATATAGATGCATCAATTACAGAATTTGTAACAAAAGCAAAAAGAGAGTCTTCGATTTCTTCACTATCCAGAATGTATAGATTAGAGATCCTTCTAACTTTTTCAATCGTCAATCCCTTGGTAAGACCCTGTATCACACAAGATTCTGGATCAAAAGTAATCCGAAAACTAAGCTGAATTTTCAAAGAACTGATGCTCAAGAAGTTCAACCAGAATTCTGGAATGTACAAAACTTTTTGCAGTATGATGTGAGTGCAACACGACAAATGCCTCCAATTTTCACTATATTTCCAGTAGGAAGATTCATATGATTATTAATAGATGTATCCAAATAAAAAAACATTTGTTTATCATGTGAAACATGATGAGTAGCCTCGGAATCAATGATCCATGTTCTCTTATTTGTCAAACATTATGAAATCGTTAAGATTCCAATAAAACAAAATGTGGAAGAAGAGAAAGAAATATCCGATGAACTGAAATATAGATAGAATTAGCTGAAGACAATTGAGAACTGAAATATGCAATAAAATTCTGAATTTGATCTTTGCTCATATTTCCAGCAAACTGCTCCAAATTTTTTATAGGAGAAGAATTTTGATTGGAAATATGAGCAGCAACAATGGTGGAATTTGGTTTCGACTGTTGAGATTTATCAGAAATTACTTGCCCCTTTCCATCCAATAGGAAAACTATGAAGCTTGTACCAATGATCCAAAATATGACCCGAATAACCATAGTGAGAGCATATAGGTTTTTCTTTCTTTTCAACTGAATTGAACACACCATGTTGAATAACACCTTGTTCATTATTTGAAAAACTAGTATGAGAAAATGAATGATTATCAACTAACATTCCAAATTGATGATGACCAGTTCCAACTTGATCACCCAACCTGAAAAGCAGTTGGGATAATGCTCGAATTGAATTGTCTTTGACTATCATCTTGGTCAAGAATATTGCAGATTTCAGCTAAGTTAGGAAGAGACTTCTTCATTAAAATCTGACCTCGAACAATAGAGTATTTCTCATTCAAACCAGACAAAAATTTGATGATCCTCGCCCTATCAATTTTAGCTTTAGTTGCACGGTGGCTTGCACAATTGAATGAATTACAACAAAGACAAATTTCAGAAGGTTCCGTACCATCAAGATTATTTCATAAGGTTTTTAGTGTTGTATAATATGTTGATAAATACATTGGCCCTTGACGGAGATCCTAAATTTGTTGAATCAACTGAAATGTTCTCGGAAAATTTGTTTTATGAAATCTATTGTGCAACTCTTGCCAGACACTACAAGAAAACAGCCGTTTTGCGACCACGGAAGTGGTCGCAAAGTAGTCGCAAAACTGTATTTTGCGACTACGTGATTTGGTCGCAAAATAATAGTCGCAAAAAAAATTAGTCGCAAATCAGTCGCAATTTTGCGACTGATTTGCGACCACGGTCATAGTGGGTATTTTGCGACTAATTTGCGACCACAACCGTGGTCGTTTTTTTGCGACTAATTTGCCACTGAATTTCCGTAACAAATTTTACTACTGTTTTGCGACTACTGTTGTGGTTGCTAAATTTGTAGTCACAAAACAGTTGCAAATTTTTGTGACTGATTTGCGACTACGGTAGAACCGCAGTTGCAAATCAGTCACTGTTTTTTGTGACTGATTTGCGACTACAGGTGAACCGCAGTCGCAAATCAGTCACAAAAATTTGTGACTGATTTGCGACTGCACATAGCTCACAGTTGCAAAGGAGTCGCAAATCGGTGGCAAAAATTGCGACTGATTTAAGACTAATTTGCGACTACACCGTAATTAGATTTTAAAAAAATAATATTAATATATTTTTTATTTTTATTATTGAAATAATATAATTAATAATTTAAAAAAAAATATTTTTCTTATTGAAATAATTTCGTATATTAGTGAAATATAATATTAATATTTTTTAAATTATTTTTAAAAAATGTAAAATAATATTTAAAAATTAAAATTTCAATAATAATTTAGAAAATTAATTTCAATAATAAAAGTAATTATTTGAAATTAGAAATATTAATAAAATAATTTAGATTAACTATTAATATAATTGGTTTAAAATATTATTATAATATTTATTAGAATATTTATTAATTTTTATTAATAAATTAAAAATTTTATAATAATAAATGAAAAATATGTAAACTAAATATTGAATTAAAAAATATACAAATTTAAAATTTAACATTCATTATAGAAAATTTTTAAATACATAAAAACAAATTCTAATTGTCCGGTGGCGGAAATTGGAAATCTGATGGCGAAAATGGGGTGGTTGGCGGAGCCGTCGATGGTTCCCCTATACAATCGTTATCCCGCAATAAGGAGGCGAATGCGGGATCCGTCCGTTGGATATATCCGAGGAGCATCTCCAAGCTCGAGATCTTCTTCTGGTTTTCTCTGTTCAGCTCTTCAATCTTCTCATATTTTTCCTTCATCTCCGCGTTTTGTGCTTTAATCAACGCGTTTTGTTCTTGAAGAATAACGTACTCGGGTGAATGGGTTTGTACCCCACTACTTCTACCCGTAGACTGTACGCGGTTGAGACTACCGAGTCCATAAAGACGGCCTCGTTCATCAGGAACAGATGACTATAAAATTACGAAAACGTAAATTATATAATAAATGTAATTCTTTTGTAATTAGGAAAATATGTAAAAAGGAAAAAGTTTGAAAATTTTTTTTTACTTGTAAGAAGATCTCATTCTTCTGTGTTTGAGTCAGCTCAATTGGACGGGAGGTTCCATCGGATGTTTCTGTTGGATCGACCTCCACGATCGCCATCTTCTCTTGGATGTTTCGTTCGTATGCTTCACAGATTTGTTTTGCTTTCAAATCTACATACGAACCATCCGGTCTTGTGTGAGTCTTTATAAAGACCTCACCTATTGAGACTGGTCGTCCCAAATTATGTTCCTTCACAGATATTAAAATATTATTCAATTATGAGAAAACATAATAATATGAAAAAAAAAAAATTTTACTTACCATTTCCTGCTGGACCTGAATGTAGGATTTTTGGCCCGATAAATGTTTATGCGGGCCAAGACCGTCCCGAGCGGATTTGCGGTTATGAGAGGATTTCATACTCCTCTCGGTAGATGTTTCGGTTGCCCAATGTGCTGTCATAATATTGTATAAACTTGGGAAAATCCATCTGGGACGTTTTCCGGTTGTATGAACCGTGCTCACCATCCCTTTCATCCGCCTTACGCAGACGGCCTCGAACTCTTTTCGTACCACCGAGGTGATCAGAGGATCCCAGGTGTACGATTGCTTGAAATTGAGTTAAAAAATATTAGTATATATTTTTTATATTTTATTAAATATTTACACAATTTAAAAAAAAATACTTACCGCAAATTCTATAAAATATTTCTCCTGCCTCTGAGGAGGTACGACGGTCCAACTGTAGTACGGACCGTCAAACTTATTTTTCAAAATTTTTGCGATTTGACGAGTAATAGACCCATTATCGCGGTCAAACCTAATATTTATTACAAAAATGTAAAATTATATTAATATAATTTAAATTTTAATAAATATTTATTAAAAAATTAGCTATTAATAAACATGTTTACCACGTTGTATTCGGAGCCGCATCTGGAGAAAGCATAGTCAAAAGTGATAGTTTGTTCATCCGTTCCCGTTTCGCAATCGGGAATTTGTTCGTCCTCATGTTCATCCGATTCCTGAAACCGTGGAGGTGTTTGGGTTTCAGGAACGGAATGAGGAACAAAATTGTATTGCGGAGGGAGCCGCGATGCCGCTCTATTAGCGGATGGTGAAGGGTTCGAGGAGGCCGAAGAGGTTTCTCGGCCGGAAGACGATCCGAAAGATCGTCTTCCACGACCTCTCAACGACCTACCACCACTTGCCATTTATAGAAATAGTGTTTTTCTAAAGTGTTTAGGAAGTGTTTTTGAGAGAGTTTTGTAAAGTAGTTTGAGAGATTTGTGAAAAATGAGGGAAAACCATCGGGTATTTATAGATTTTTTTGCAAACTTGATCTGCTTGAGATGCTGATACATCGTACGTATTGAAATATAAATTACTTCTAAATTTGTAAGAAAAATATATAGTAAATTATTACCAAAAACGTACGTACCGAGAATAAATGGTTCGTATTTGTAATATTTCCCCGATGATAAGACATCAACGACACCATTTTCCGACTTCCGAGTACCTCTCAAGGGTGTAGGATCGTACCATTCACATTTAAAAAGCGTGATCTTCAAATTTAGGAGTCCGACATACTCAAGTTGAATGATATCTGTTCATGTTTCTTCGTGTAGAACATATAACCTCTTGTAAAATACATCGGCCAAGTGGATGCTTTATTCATCGGACCTTGAACTAATTCTTGAGCCCATATAAGAAAGGCACGTGAATATGTGGAACTGCATGAATTGACCTTTAATCATATATCAAAAATTAAACTTAATTAGTATTTCCAAATTAATAAATAAAATATAATATATATATATATGTCAAATAATTAATTAAACATACATAATCTCTAACCCATATGTGGAACTCTTCCTCTCTTTTAGATGAAATGTCATCTTCCGAAAGATATGGATACGTACATCGAATATGATCTTCAAACATGCTAGAACAGTAAATATTGAAAATTAATATATATTTCTTAATACAATGAACTGAAATGTAATAAATACAATTAATTTTTTTCATATACGTACCTCTCTAGTGGCCGAAAATATTCACAATTCCGTAATACATATGCATGTGCATATTTATATTCTTTTTCGGAGAGCCATATTTCTTTACATTTACCACTTGGACGACCCATGTGCGTAAATATATCCGGTACTCCGGGATCTGGATATACAGGCACGTCACCTTCATCGAATCTTGTAGACATGTACATATATATATGGTTTATATATATTATATATATTACTTATATATTATATAATAAAATAATTAATTCATAAACGTCATAACATGGTTACCTGTTTTTCGTGCGAATGTGTTCAGCAAAGTAATGTTCTGAGAAGTAAGATATCTCATCATTCACATATGATTCAACAATCGACCCTGCAGCATAACGTTTGTTCTTCGCCTTGCTCTTTACTTTTTTTAAAAACCTTTCAAATGGATACATCCACCTATATTGCACAGGTCCACCAAGTTCAGCTTCGTATGGTAGATGTACAGGAAGATGCTCCATGACGTCGAAAAATGAAGGCGGAAAGATCTTTTCCAAATTGCACAAAATTATGACTATATTTTCCTTTAGAATTTGGACACGGTTTTTTTGTAATGATCTGGAGCATAAATCACGGAAAAATCCTCCAATCCCTATATATATATATATATATATATATATATATATATATATATATTAATTACCATCGACAATGAATTAGTTCAGGCAATTATTATTAATTTACGTATTTCCAATTACAAATATTGTTATTACTATATTTACCTGATAATGCTAGATGAACGTTCCGTGGTAAAAGTTCTGCAAATATGAAAGGGAGAAGTCTTTCCATAAAAACATGGCAGTCATGGCTTTTCATGCCCAAAAACTTTAGTCCATCCATATCCATACAATTTGCTAAATCTGCCGCATAGCAGTCCGGAAATTTGACATCATTTTTTATACATTCCAATAACCGTTCTTTCGCTTTTTGGGTCAATCGAAATATAGGGAATGGAGCATTACCCCGACCATCCACGTGCAACTCTTTTCGAGAGCAAAACTTCACAATATCCAACCTTGACTTCACTGTATCTTTTGATTTCTCTTTTACATTCATAATAGTATTAATGATGTTATCGAAGAAATTCTTCTCTATATGCATCACATCAAGATTATGTCGAAGGTTAAGATCTGTCCAGTATGGCAACTCCCAAAATATACTTTCTTTGTGCCAATTATGTCAGCTGCCATAACCTTCTTCTTTACTTTCATGACCGTTTCCGCCGCACTCAGATGTTCTTAAAGGATTGACAGTTTTTATTCGCTCGTACAAAACTTGTTCACCTGTCAATGATTGTGGAGGACAGTCATTCAAAGCGTGCTTCCCTTTTAAAAATTTGTTTTATTTTTCCGTAACGGGTGACCATTAGGAAGAAACCTTCGATGACAATCAAACCAACACGTCTTTCTCCCATTTGGTAATTGAAATGCCTTCGTATCATCCATACAAATTGGACAGGCCAGCCTTCCATGCGTTGTCCATCCTGATAATATTCCATAAGCGGGAAAGTCGCTTATCGTCCAAAGTAACACAACTTTTAGATTGAAATTTTGGTTCAGCGATACATCGTATGCATCAACTCCGATAGACCATAATTCTTTCAACTCATCAATCAAAGGTCGTAGGAATATGTCCAGACTAGCACGCGGATGATTTGGCCCCGAATTCAAAATAGAAACAAATACTCTTTCTTCATACACATCTCCGGTGACAAATTATATGGAGTGATAATCACCGGCCATAATGAATGATTACGAGACATCCCAAATGGGTTGAAACCATCAGTACATAAGCCAAGATAAACATTTCGAGATTCAGCAGCAAATCTAGGATGTAAATATTGAAAATTTTTCTACTCTGCAGCATCAGATGGATGACTCATTTCTCCGTCTTCTGCTTCATGCTTTGCGTGCCACCTTATTGCCTCTGCGGTTTTCTCGCTTTGATACATTCTTTTAAGTCTATCACCTATAGGTAAATACCATATACGACTGAAAGGTATTCTCGTCCTGCCCTCGCTTGGCTTATACGGGGGGGAATCGCAAAATTTGCATTTTTCCCATTTCTCATCTTCTTTCCAGAATATCATACAATTTTTAACACACACGTCAATTGTATAAAACGGGAGACCTAAATTTTGCATCAATTTTTCGGTTTCATAATATGAACCCGTCGCCTGATTCTCGTCGGGTAAATATTCTGTAAATAGCTCCGCCCAAGAATCCATACATTTTTCTGGTAAATTAAAATCAGATTTGATGTTCCTAAACCTAGCAGCTAAAGATAATTGTGAGTGCCCTTCATGACAACCATCATACAATGGATTTTTTGCAGCTTCTAACATGTTGTAAAACTTTTCTGCTTCTTCATTAGGCCGTTCTTCTTCATAATTATAATTATAATTTTCTTCGTTCTGATTATAGTACTGCTGCTGATCATCAGTCGTTGTCTCACGAAATGCATCCATCACCATTTCAACATATCTATTACCGGATATACCAACTGTTTCATCACTACTACAATCACGTCCCTGATTTCTTCGTACATCACCCCGACTAGTACTACTCGTCTCTAACTGAACATTCAGCTCTTCTCCATGTTTATACCAAATATAATAATTTGGCATAAACCCTCGACTATATAGATGACTCCATATTTTTCGTCCCGGAATAAATTTATCATTTTTGCAATTAATACAAGGACATAAAAACTTACCTTCACTACTTTGAGCTATAGGTTGACTACTTGCAAAATTCATGAACTGCTCCATGCCTTGTGCAAATTCCGCCTAGATATTTCTTGTTTCATTATCAATTCTTCTGTACATCCAATCTCTCGAATTGTTATAATTTCCCCACATGTTTTACAAATTTTTTTACTTTTGCTTTCGCAAATGAGAGAATGGGATGGTGCATATATATACAATATTTTGCGACTACTTTGCGACTATTTTACCACTGATTTGCCACTACTTTGCGACTACACCTATGTAGTCGCTTAAATGTTGTTATACCTAACTCGCACATGTTTTTTATACTGGCACTTTGCCACCATTTTGTGACTGCAGAGCCACTACATACCGTAGTCGCAAATCGGTCGCTATTTTGCGACTGATTAGCGACTACCACCTGATTTTCCATACGTAGTCGCTAATCAGTCGCTATTTTACGACTGATTAGCGACTACCAGGGTCAGTCTCAAAGCAGTCGCATCTCAGTCGCTAATTGGTTGCATATTGCAACTGATTTGCGACCACACGTATTGGTCACTTATTTGCGACCAATTTGCGACTACTTCGCCGTAGTCGCAAATTGGTCGCTAAACCATGGCAAATTTGGTCGCAATATTTGCGACCACATATGTAGTCGCAAATTGCAGTCGCAAATTAGTAGTTTTCTTGTAGTGAGATTTGGGCAGCATCATCAAATGAAAGGATACTACCGTAGATATGCCTAGTTATTGTATTTAATAGCCATGATTTAACCATGCTATTACACCTAGAGCAGATGCGAGAGAGAGGATTACCTTCTTCAGGATGAGGCAAAGATCCATCAATAAACGCTAATTTGTTCTTTGTGTCGAGGGCAATCTTCATAGTGGAGCACCACTGATTGTAGTTTTATCCATTCAGCTAAACAGAAACAATCGCCATTCCAGGATGATCAAGACTATGTAAAAACAGTGGAGAATGAACACTATTGAGATTAAGAATCATCGTATTAGGCACAATCGGAGCTTCGCGAGTTTGAGGAATGGAGCTCAAGCTAGCGGCACGAGTCGATCGAGTAGATGGACGATCTCTACGATTGACCACCATTGTGTGAAGATCTCAAGTATAATAACAAACCAAGTAAAAGAAGGAAAACAAAGAATACAAAAACTAAACGCTGAGCTCTGATACCATAACAGAAAAATAGATTTGATTAGAAGTTGAATTCACCGAAAGACGATCTTCGTCTTTAGGAAAAAGATGATATTTGCTCAGGTGGAAGAAGAAAATAAAAGAATTTTCTGTTATTTTCATTAATAAATGTGTACACTCTTTATATACACTTGAGTTAATAACAAACCAGAACAAAATGAATTCTATTTCACACAAAACAATTTCAATTAATCTATTACCTTCCTTCAATTAATAGGTTTTTGGAATTCAATGTATAGGAATGACCAATAGGGTGTAGACATGTATCAGTTGGATAGTTCAACGCCCAAACCATTGTTGATACATGAGTTTGAGCTGTACAAACGCAAAAGAATTAAACCCAAGAAGATATCACTGGTGATAGTCATCGATGACTTTTAATTGAGGGTAGAACCGACTCTCAGTTTAACAAGTTCACAAGCAAAAAAAAAACCGTTAACAAGATATTAATAGAGTTTGAATCATTGAATTTAATGAACAGTGTTATTTTTATTTACTATTATGTTAAGAATATTTTCAAAATAAGCGACGATTTTTTTATATTACTATCGAAGGTCGAAATCACAGATTTACTTTGCTTGCATTGAAATCCAGCCCTGGTGAAGAGAAGTCGAGATACATAAGTGCGAACAAGAGGATGAGTTGGTAGACGTCTAGCACCTAGAGTTTGTACGGCTGGCTCATCATCTCACAAGTCTAAGAGATCCATTGGTGCTAGTTGAGTTATTCCAGTAAGGGTCAGCTCTTGGAATTTCGTATCAATTTGTTGTGAACTATAAACCGTCTCTTGACGTTTTTTTTTAGAGAATGCCTAGAAAGCATGAATGAAGCTTTAAGCCCAACTTGAGGACATATATCCAAAGTTTAGAGTCCATGCCTCATTTGGACTCTGACCCCGATGCCATTACTTGAGACCCACGTGGCTAGAACCACTTCATAATAGCAAGAGTAGGTATAAGCTTTTTATTATTTAATTAATTTTTGGGTGTTATTATGTTTACTTTATTATACCTTTATGATGTTTAGAAACTGAATATCCTGTTCCAAATCTTATCTAAAATATTATGTTTGAACATTCGATATCCATAATTTAAAACATCATCGTCATCACAAGAGAAAACATAGTATACCTTAATGTGAGAATAAATGAAGACGACGCATCAGTTCTACATGTGGTTTTCTAGAAGGATACTAGACAAGATGATGAGTTGGATAAAGGGAATCATCGACCAACTAGCAAAAGATTTCATGCTAAAGTAATTGTTCACAAACTATTTTAGGTCACTGAACATCCGGTTGGGTAAAAAGGTGTTAGAAGAGTACTTTTCAATAATATGCACATGATATACGTACATAAAATAACTACAATATATAAGTCGTGCATTGAACAGAAAATTACTTAGTATCTTATATATTTTAATTGATATTTTTAATGTACTCTTCAATTAATATATAAGATTAGGATTTGACTCGTGTTATGCGCATAATTATATTTTATAATTTTTTATATTTACTTTTATGAATTTAATGAATTAAATTTTAATTTATCACTTTTTAAAATATTAAATTATTATTAGTGTATGATGTGTTGATTTGTAGAAGATTTGGCAATAAATTCTGATTTCAATTAGCCAAAGCCAAATGAAGCTAATCGGTTAGTTTGGTTTGAATTTGTAAATTAATAGTTTTTTTTGCTATTTTTAAAATTAACTGTGATTATGTGAAATTTAGCTATTTTAAATTTTCATTTATTTAAATAAAATATTGTTAATACATCATGTATAATAAATATTTTAAATAACAAAATTTGGTATATAATACTAACTTTGAGAGATATTCTGATGTTATGAATATTACCACTATTTTAGACAAGTTACACTACAGGTTAAATTTATTATATTGCTAGATTTGTTTTTGAATTTTTTTGTAGAAGATTTGTAATATATGTACTTATATCGATATTTTATTTATTATTTATTAAACGGTTATATGTATTATCTGTAAAGAATATTTTAAGAAACTAACCTTATTTTAACGTGTTATTAACATAAATATCATGTTAACGTGTCAGAGTTTAAAATAAATATATATATATGAGTTTAAGTTATTAGAATAATTAAAATATATGTCATTATTATTAATTTGGTTAGAAAATTAATATATTTTATTAAACTACCAAAAATACTATTAAATTCTTAACAAATAATTATTTTTATTTCTTTTATTTAAATATAAAATAATTTATAAATAAATTTAAGTAATTAGAATAATTACAATATATCTCAATATTATTAATTTGGTTAAAAATCAAGATATTTTACTATAAGATCAATGACATATGTAATTTATTTAAATTATAGAAATATTTTTTGAATTCAATGACATAATAATAATATATATAATTAAAATATTATATATAAAAAATATTTAAATACATGATAATAAAATAAAATAAATTATGTATTAATAGATAGATAAAGTATATTTACATATTATTTGTTTATAATCAATTTTTTTTTAAAAAATAAAATATGTAAATATCTAATTTATAATTTTTAAATAAATAATTAATTATAATATATACGAATAAATTTTTCCAAAGCAAGACGAGAGTATAAATCTAGTTATAGTTAATTGGAAGGAACAAATGTCCCAAAGGTTTTCCCATATTTGCATCCATTTCTAATGTGTGAAATTTGATTTTATTTTTCGTCGTTTGTGGTTGTTGGTATATTGGATCGACTTGTTGTTACTGATGTGAAATTTTTTTAATTGTAGTTAATTCTTATTGCTTTCGGGTTAAAAATCATTCAAATGAGTTGACTAAGATCTAATGTATTAGATTTCATAATCTTTTAATTATTTTAACATTTTATATTTACTTTTTATTATTTGAATTGTATATTTATAGCCGTATTTGAAGTAATATTTTACAATAATATTAATATTTTCTTAAATGTACTGTCAAATAATAAACAATAATGTAAGGATATTTTAATGAAAAAAGTAAATCAACTATATATATAGAAGATAATTAAAATATATACAGTTTGAAAACGTTTAGTTAAATTACAATTATTTTTAGATATTCGAAAGTTTTAAATTTGTTTGTTTTTCTAATTGGACTCACTTTTATGTCTTTACAATCAACCAAAATTTATGTTTCTAACACTAATAAGATGTTATTAAAATGTGTTTTAATATAAAACTAGATTTATATTCACGTAGAGAAAAATTTATAAATGATATAATATTGTTTATTAGTAAATTTAAATTTAAATATTTATATAATTTTAACTTTTATTTAACATTATTTTTAATATTAATTTGAGTAATACTATAAAAGAATACTTTTAAAAGTTTTCATTCTAAATCTAGCACTTAAAAATTATAATTCCAAAAATAACACAAATAATTATACAAAAATATTTATTTATTCTAAATAAATTATACATAAACTTAAATTCTATTTAGGTTCATTTTTTCTAATTTATGATTTAATTTTTTTTCTATTAAAATGAAGTTTTAATGTATTTTAGTATTAAATTTTTGTTGTTATTAGAAATTTAAATTAATGATGCTATTTTTGAAACAAAAACTTAAAATAGTGCTTTTGTCAATTGTCCTATTAATTTTGTGTATATGTAAATTATGAAAAGGAAAATAATTATATTTTATGAATTTAATAGTATTTTTTGGTTAGTTTTATAAAATTTATTGATTTTCTAACCAAATTAATAACAATGATATATATTGTAATTATTCTATTAAGTTAAATTTATTTATATATTTATTTGAAAATCAGATGATAGCATTTCTTTTGTGTCCTAATATAAAATGTGTCTTCACTTTTATTTTATTTTATTTAAACGTATAAAACTGTATTTAAACTTTTACCATCACTAAAAGAAATATTTATCTATAAGTTATATAATCATCTCTTAATTATTATAATTTTAACAGTAGTTTATGGAGAATATAATTGGTAATGATCCTACTTCTTTCAGGCATTATAACAGCTTGTGACAACCATTGTTTATCCATATGATCAGAACCTTATAAGTGAAGCAAAATCTGATAGCGACGAGTTAGAGATTATCTTCAAAAAAAAACACAAGTTAGGTGAGATTTAAGATAATTCGTACCCAAAGCTTATCTGAAAGAGGCCAAATAGGCATTTTAAAATTAAGAATAATCAAGTATCTGAAAAATAGATTAAAAAAATATTAAGAATAATCAAGTTGCATTATCTATTAATTAATCCCATAAGTGACAATTTTGTTTCTAATCTTTGGCTGCGAGCATCTTATGAAGGATAATCTTCGTTAAAAACAATATGAAACCCTAATTGAATTATTGGAATATGAACCATTGTCTTCAACCATTGTCTAAATTGCTTAGTTGTCTTCCGATCAAAGTGGCTATATTGTATGATCACATATTTGGGAGATATATTATATAAAGATGATCAATCACATTTTGTTACAAGATTATTTATACACATAAAAATTCATTTATACACATCAAAAAACCATTTGGATTCCACAATAATAAGAAAGAATAAATATAATTTAGTCGATTGATGATAACAATTTATTAAATTATTTTAAAAGATGATGATAACAATGTAGTTAGTGATTTTAAAAAGTGATGATAACAATGTGGATAATGATTTTAAAAGGTAATCATAACAATGTAGTTAATGATCTTAATATCCACCATCAAGATATACGAGTCAAAGTGAGACCAAACTTGGAACACAATAGACCGAAACGAGAAGGAAGCAATGGCTTAGAAATTCCATCAACAAGCTAATTTGCAGATGCGACATAAGACATAAAAATATCACCAGATTGAACAAGACCACAATGTAATGATAATTAACGGCAACATGTTTCATGCGAGAGTGGAAGACATGATTAACACAAAGATAGGTGGTTTCCACATTGTCACAATAAATAACCAGAACAGTAGAGAGAGAAACACTCAATTTAGTGAGGAGAGAATAAACCCACTGAACCTCAGAGGTTGTCGTTGCAACAAAATTTTACTCAACCTCCGTCGAGGATCGAGCAATGGTAGGTTGTTTTCTAGCATGACATAAAATGAGATTATATCCAAGATACACAAGATACGCTCACATAGAAGAATAATCATCTTTATCACCAATCCAATCAGCATTCACGTAATCATGAAAGATAAGAGAATTAGATGCCGAGAAGAAAAATTCCGATTCCGAGTACCATAGATAACGCAAAATGCATTTACTGCAGCCCAATGTTCTGAAGTCGGCTAATGCATGTATTGAGACAACTTGTTAACTGCAAAGACAATGTCTGGACGAGTAAACAACATGCATTGAAGACTACCAATAACCATATGATACTCGATTGGATCGGAAAGAACACAACCACCCAACTTTGTTAGAGGTGGCTTATCGGCCATCAGAGTGAGGACAGATTTAACATCTAGCATGTTAACCCAGTGAAGTAAGTCATTAAGTATGTAGTATGTGTAAGGCAAGAAATAGTGCGAGCAACTTCGATCCCAAGAAAGTAGCTAAGAGGACCCATATATATCCTTGAGAGAAAAATAATGACCAAGAATATCAATGAATCGTTGGACATGAATTGCCGAATTGCCAATGATCACAATATCATCAACATATATAGAGCAAAGATGATTGTATTAGAAGAATGAAGAATAAACAAATATGCATCCCCCAATGAATTGACAAAACCTTATTCGAGAAGAAACAAACGAAGGGTATTGTACCAATCACGTGGTGCTTGCTACAAGCCATAAATGGCTTTTTTAAGGCTACACACATGATTAGGTCGATCACGATCAACAAAATACGGAAGCTATTCCATGAACACAACTTTATCAAGGGGACTTTGTAGGAAGGCATTGTTGATATCAAGTTGTCGAATAGTCCAATTGCGCGAGGTTGCAAGGCTAAGCACCAAAAGAACATATGCCCTCTTAACCATAGGGCTAAAGGTCTCAAAGTAGTATATTCATGCATGTTGATTGTACTCTTTAGCAATTAATCTCGTTTTGTATCGGTCAATAAAACCATCTGGAAGACGTTTCATGTGGAACACCCAGCAACAACCAACAAAATTTTACCACAAATTTAAGAGGAACTAATTCTCATCTTTCATTCCGCATCTAGTAGTTCATTTCATCATTCATGGCATGACTTCAATTGGAATCTGTAAAAACTTGACCATAAATAACATGTTTAATCTCGTGTCAGGTTTAATCTCGTGCGAGGTTTACAGTGTTTGATACTTTCTTTTATCCAATACAAAGAATTTATTTATCAATCCGTCAATTCTAATAAACTATATGTGACTATTTTCTGTAATTTTTTGTGCCATTTTAATGAATTTTCTTGTTTGTGTTTCTGTGACTTTTTACTGCATTTTTTAAAATAGTCATGGAAAATCCATCTAACAAATTGGTAAAGACTATTTAAGACCAAAAACACAGACTAGAGTTCCAACACATCTAAATAACTATCACTGTTATCTTTTGCATCATAACCCTATTTCTCTTTTAACTCACACAAATCATATCCATACCACATCTTATCCGATTTCATCTTTCATTAACTATGACCATTTAACTCCTTCATATACAAAATTTTTATTCTCACCATTTCCCTTATTATTGAACCCAAAACATTTTGTGAAGCTCTGAAATCTAAAGAATGGCGAGATGCCATGAATTTTGGGATATAATCTCTTGAAAGAACCGGAACTTTGACTGTTTGTGAACTTCCTCAAGGGAAGCATCTTGTTGATTGCAAATGGGTGTACAAAATTAAGCATAATCCATATGGTATAGTTGAGAGATTCAAAGCAAGATTAGTGGCAAAGGGATATACTCAATTAGAAAGGTTGAATTATATGGACACATTTTCTCAGTGGCTAAAATGGGGACAATGAGAATGTTACTAGCTTTGGCAGCCATAAAGAATTGGCCTATTTTACAAATGAATGTGAGCAATACTTTCTTGAATGGAGACTTAGACGAAGAAATGTATCAACAATCTTCAGAAAAATCATGGTATTCAAATTCAGTTTGCAAGTTACATAAAAATCTCTTTATGGTTTAAAGCAAACTTCACGTTAATGGAATAAAAAAATAACGAAGGTTATGTTAGATGCACGATTTATTCAAGCATATGTTAATTACTCGTTATTCATTCAAAGTTCTTTTGATTGCTTTCTAGTTGTTTCGATGACATATTATTGGTGGGTAGTGATTCGGCAAAGATAGATACTTTCAAGACCTTTCTAGAAAGTGCATTCAAAATCAGAGTTCTTGGTGAGCGTAAATATTTTTGGGTTTTGAAATTGCTAGAAAGAGATCGGGTATCTCCATTAATCAACCGGGTATCTCCATTAATCAACGGAAATACACATTAGAGCTTCTTGAGGATGCATGAATGTTGAATTGCAAGCCTGTTTCAATTCCAATGGACCAAAATCTGAAGTTATTAGAATCATGTGGTGATTTACTTGTTGATGCTTTGATTTACAGGAGATTGATAGGCCGTCTTCCTTATTTGACAAATACCAAACCTGACATTACATATGCAGTACACATGTTGAGTTAGTATATGGCATCTCCAACATCAGCTCAATTAAATGCTGCATAATATTCTTCGGTATCTTAAGAATGATCCAGGTCAAGGATTATTTTACTCAGCTTCATCTAATATTCGCCTTACAACTTTCTCGAATTTAGATTGGACAGCATGTCGTGATTCTAGGTAATCAACTACTAGTTTCTGTGTGTTCCTAGGCGACTCTTTGATCTCATGTCGTGATTCTAGGTAATCAACTACTAGTTTCTGTGTGTTCCTAGGCGACTCTTTGATCTCATGGAATCAAGAAAGCAACCAATGGTATCTCGCAGTAGTTATGAAGCAGAATACAAAGTCATGGCTGATACAACTTGCGAACTGGTTTGGTTAACATGTTTGCTTCACAATCTGTCTTGTCCTCCCATAGCAACAACAAATATTTTATGTGATAATCGATCAACATTGTATATTGCTTCTATTCCCATGTTCGATGAACATACTAAACATATTGAAAATGATTATCATGTGGTTCACGAGAAGATCATAGTGGTTTTTTAAAAACTTTTCATGTTACATCTAATAATCAGCTCGTTGATGTCTTCACCATAGCTGTTCAACCCATTCTCTTTAACCAATTGATTTCTAAGATGAAAATTCACAAAGTGTTCATTTCATCTTGAGGGGTATATTACGATAGTAATACCAATTAATATTATTGATTGGTTTATTTAAACCAAATCGGTCACACATATTTTGTATATAAAGAAGTTTCTCTTGTAACTAATATTCTAGAATAGTGAAATAAAGTTTTTTTCACTTTTCTTCTGTTTCTCGTCAAGTTCATACGATTCTGTTAATCGTAACAACCGATTTTGAGATATTAAATTTGACAGCAATTATAACTTTCATGGAAGACTTATAACGGAATTTTCTGACCAACTCAATAAGTCTCTCATTTTCATGGATCATATCTAGAATTGAATGTCTTTAACAACGTTAGCAAATATTATTTATATCACTTTACGAAGCAAACTACAACATTAGATGGAACAAGAAACTATGATAATCTTTATCTATCACTGTCCTGAAGCTTTGTTCAAAGGCTTGAATCACATGAATAGCAATATATAATAAGCCTAATGAGAGTATAAGTTGATTGAGCAACGAAATGATAGTCGAGGAGATCAGCCTTATAGTCAACTAAAACTATTTCACCCATAACATGAACTTACCAATTTTCTAAATTGCATTCCAAGAGGTTCTAGCTAGTGACACTTTGTGGAAAATGTTATATTCTGACCAATAAGATATGAATTTTTGACGAAAGAATTACGAGAGTGATATATTACTATAGTTCTTTATCCATTAAAGAATTAAGAGATGTTACTTGTAATATACATTTAACTATATTTAAATCCGGGCCATTTACATAACAAAATAATTATTGAGTATATATAATATAATTTTAATTATAAAATATACTATAGTTATTCGCGAAATATTATTATTTGAGATTTAAAATTCAATTATATCTACCAAAAATATTTTTTATTATTTTTAATATAATATTAGTTTTTATTTTGTTTAAATAATTGATAATTTATATGTAAAATATATTTTATTCGTAAAATATTAGAAACAATAATTTATTTTTTATTTAAATCAAATACTCAAGTTTTAAAATATCAAATTTATAACATATGCTAACACATTATGATTGAATATTAATTATTTATAATGTTTGTATGTGTAACTTAAAAAAAATAAAAAATAAAATAAAATTTTTCGAAATAATCATTTTTTGGGATAATTAAATAAAATATATCGATTTTCTAACCAAATTAATATAAGTGTCACATATTGTAATTGTTCTACTAATTTAAATCTATTTTTCTATTTATTTGAAACTTATTCGGTTGATGATATATCATTATGAAACTATTGTAAATAACACGTCGGGATAATGTTGTTTTATAAAAATACTTTTCAATTAATATAGAAAATTATCCATTAAAAAACTTTTTCTTTTTCAAGCTGAGAAGCCAAAAAAATTAAATCTCTCTCACAATAATCATATCCATCGTATTTGGAAGATAAATTAACATTCATTGCATTCTTCCATGATTGATCTATAGAAGAAAAAAGGGGACAAGAAGCAAATTGCCAAAATTATCCACTTGTTGCAAAGTCAAGTGACGTGGACAGTATCTTTTGAAAGTCACGTGATAAGTGATTCGGACTAATCCAAAATATTCGATAGGAAAGTACTTCTTCAGATTCTCATGCAAATCTTCCTACCAAAGATCTGTTCTATTTAATTCGGCCATTGCAAATCAAACTATTTTTTTTTGTGTGGATTGTGTGGCAAATAAACCTATAATCTTAATTTGTTGTGGTTTGAGTTTTATGGTTCTTTACATTGAACACAATAAATAAAAAATAAAATAAATAGGTGAAATCAATAAAAAAAATGTTAAAATAGTACAAAATTTGCAGAAATTCTGACATAACGCCAGATCAAGTCATTGCTTCATCTAACCAGAGACTCTACATTGTGAGAGACTTCTCTTATATCTCTTCTATCTGATGCATCCTCTCTTGTATCTAAACAGAGACTCTACACTCTGAGAGACTTCTTTGATACTTCTTCTATATGATGCATCATTTGTTGTATCCAATCAGAGACTCTACACTTAAAGAGATTTCTCTGATACATCCTCTGCTTTAAGTTGATGATTATCTCATTGCAATCGTCTATCATACTATTGTTTTATGTTGATGGTTATATCAGCTACTTCATTAAATATTGCTTTAACCTTGTTGTATCACAACATTTTATCTCATCTGTACAATGTCTGGATCAGCCTTGTGGTTGATAACATTTTGTCAAGATAACATTATATCAACCACCGTATCAATCAGTATCTAAGTCTCTTTTATATCAAGATTTGTATATCATATTTCATCTCATATTTCATCTCATATTTCATCTCATCTGTTAAACATCTGAATTTTTGTTTTGTTCCAACAGTTCAACACATCAGTAATCATAACACTAACAATAAAAATTTCATAGTGAGGATCTACATGATAAATCATTCATGAAAAACAAGAGTTGATAACCCATGATTGTGGGAAATAGATCCCACACACATAATTTGATTATTAGTGGAAAATTGTATGGATTTGAATTCCGTGTATGCCTTAGGAATGAACGCAATCAGAATCTAAAATGGGTAAATGATCTTTTTACTGGATATCTTTCTTGTACAAATGAAATTGTAGTAAATACGTAAAATCTTTCGGTGTCTCTTTTTCGTGTATATCTACTTTCTTTCATATTTATACTTGAATGGTCGCATATGATGGTATCATCAAATCCTTCTTCTATACGATCTTCACGTGTCTTGTTGGCGTCATAACTCGTTTGACTCGTCATCAAACTATTTTTCACAGCTCGATCTCATCGAACCCATGCTCTTCGTCTTTCTTCCTACGCCTCGGCCATTTCGGCATCACTTGACTTATTGTGTTTCTGGATAATTTTAAAATAATTATTCTACATGTAACACATGTGAAATGATGTCAAGACTGGTTTTATCATATGGTGAAATGAATTCTACTTTTTTTCTACTTTATAAAATTGAACTAATCTTATCTCGATTTTAGTGTTAAAAGATGCTAATTCTAAATTGCTGTGAGAACAAAAGTCTATTCATATGGTGATGTAGATTTGAAAACATCAGAATATTTAAAGAGGACAAGTAAGTTGGAGGTTGATGTGTTAAGTAAATCTGATGATGTGGTTGACTGATTATCAAAAATATATTTGGTAGAAATGTTTAAAAAAAAATAAACTTGTATAATCAGGTTTTTTTAAGGGATTGCACATAGATTTTAGGGTTGAAGAATTAAGAATTTCGTGTAGTATAAATAGTATAAAAAGTTAAGAGTTGACTTAATATTTTGGACACCCTTTGTGAGATTTTGTATCTTCAAAGTTCTAAAACAACAAGTTTAGAAGGTTATTGTTGGAATTCTTTTTTTTTATTGGGCAAATGTGTAAAATAATATTTTTCTAAATTTTTATTACAAAAATAACATCATTAGTTTAAATTTCCAATAATAGCACAAATTTAAAATTAAAATGTATTAAAATTATATTTTAATAGAAAAAAATAAACCCTAAATTGGAAAAAATGAACCCAAATATAATACTTTAAATTTATGTATAATTTATTTAAAATAAATATATATTTTTACATAAGTATTTGTGTTATTTTGAAAGTTTAATTTTGGGATGCTAGATTTGGAAAAAAAACTTTAAAAAATGTTATTTTATGGTATTACTCTTTTTTTATTTCACGGTTGGGTAAATAGATTAAAAACAATTAGACTTATAGTATATTTTAGTCGGATAAAAGGAGAAAGTTTAAGTGGGTGTAAATTCCGAATAACTATAATATTTATAAAAGATTAATTTATACAAAATATAATAAAAGTTAGCATTCTTTAATCTGAAATTTGTTTGCGGAGCATTTTACATTTACAAATGTTGTTATCTAGAACTTGGGATATGACTTCCCTTTCTATAGTATTAGTCTTGGAGCTTGTTGGTATCCCATATTTGAGTATTCTCAATTCTATCTATGAACTCATGATTTCATTGCTCCAAGATCAAGATTTTTGTTCTCAATGGATCTTTGGAAAAGTTAAAAGTTTGGGTTCCTAAGGTGAATTTCTCCACACTAATCAACAACCATCTAATTGAGACTATACACACTTCTTCATTCTAAGATAAGGTGAAGTCTTTGGATCTTTATTCTATGATTGAAAAGAAAGCTAAAGTGATAAACAATACTTTAGACTAAACAAATAGCCTCTCTTTTGTTCTTACCCTCCCCCTCTCTTATACATTGCATTCTCTTCAATTGTGCCATTATTTTTACTGATTTTTCAATGATTTGATATGACATTTTTTTGTCGTCAACTCAGAAATATTATTAAGAAGATTAATCTAATTAAAAATACATACAATCCCACAAAAGTGAAAATTTTAGACCCAAAAAAAGTAATAACACAACCCACAAAAGGGTAAAATAAGACTCGAAAAGAAAGTGCCACTGTTCCCATAATTTTAATCACTCTATGACTAGGCCTATCAAGCGGGTCACACCCGTCCTGCTTGACCCACCCGCGGTAGGTTTTAGATTTTTTTCATAAGTTTTTCTTACCTGTGAAATCTGTTAGTTAACTTTTTCAGATCTGTTCCTGCTCCGCATTAATCAAGCGGGTTTGACGGGTTGATCGGGTGATACACTTCGTTTTTCAAAAATTTTTAAAAATATTTAATAAATTTAATTAAACTAAAATATTTAATAAATTTAGTTATATTTTTAAAAATATTTAAGAATTTTAATTATACTAAAATATTTAATAAATTTATTTCAATTAAAATATTTAATAAATTTAATTAAAGTTTCTAAAAATATTTAAATAATTTAATTAAAATATATAATAAATTTAATTAGTTTGGGTTTAAATTAGTTTGAGTATAAATTAGTTTGTGCCTCAATTTGATTAATTAATTTGAGCCCAAAATTTTCGAGTACATATTAACCTGCAAATTAAAAAGTTACAACCCGCACCGGCCCCGTTCTAGTTAATGCTCTATCCACATCCGTTCCGCTCTAATTAATGCTCGATATGCATCCGCTCCACTCTAGTTAATGCTCGATCCGCATCTGATCCGCGTATAAAAAAATTTTCATTCGATCCGTATCTGTCCTGCAGCAGATCAAACGAGGTGGAATCCACAGATAAAAATTCACAATGATAGGCCTATCTATGAGATCCCATTACAACGGTTGCTCTAACCATAAAGGGATGCATCAATTGAGAGAAGGCAAGAGAGGTTTCTAAAGAGAGAATTGATTTGATTTGATTGTTATATTTGTGTTTTAATATTTCTATTTTGAGGTGTATGATCGATCTTTTATTGGATTTTTTGTATACCCTTCTAGAAATTTCTCGTTTTCAATTATAAAATGTATTTCCTATGTTTAATAATATAAGATATTTTAATTTTTTTGTTTTGTTTTATTTCATTCTATTAGATGTTTTGCAAATTTCTATGTATATTTAAATATATTTAATTTCTCATTCTTAACATTATGCAATATCTTTAATGATTAGTTAATTGTTTTATATTAAAATATTATATGATATTTATGTAAAAAATAATTTTCTTAATATGTAGGCTTTTAATTGAAAAATTATAAAATAAAATAGCGAGAATATGATTTTTAATGGATTGTTTGTTTACCATATTAACATAATAGATTTATATCCACGCTAGGAAAAAATATTAGCAAATTATATTATATAATTTATTAGTAAATATAAATTAAATATTTATATATAATTTTAAATCTTATTTTAAATATTTATTATTAATTTTATATATTTAAATTAAGAAAATAAAAGTAATTCTTTTTTACGAATTTAATAGTATTTTTAGTTAGTTTAATAAAATATATTGATTTTCTAACCAAATTAATAACAATGATAGATATTCTAATTATTCTAATAATTTAAATCTATTTATATATTTATTTGAAATTTGGTATGGTGATGACACATTAACATAATATTTTTGTTAATAACACATTAGACTGATATTATTTTATTAAAATATTCCTCAGATAATATATTAGAAATATGACAATTGACAAAATAATAGTTTTTAAGTATTTGTTTCAAATGTAACATCATTAGATTAAATTGTCAAAAATAGCATAAGTTTTATATTAAAATATTTTAAAGTTTTTTTAATAAAAAACTCTAAATTTAAAAAACTAAAATATAATATATTAAGTATATTTGTAATTTATTTATGATAAATATGTATTTTTAAAAAATAATTTATATTATTTTTTGAATGTTAAGTTTATAGTGATAAATTTAAAACAAAAATTTTAAAATATATTATTTTAAAGTATTACTTTATAATATATTAGTCCAAAAATATGAGATTTATTTGTTTATGTTACTTTATCTGCATTGTATATAAATATTCCAAGATTAAAAATTTAAAACATGAACGAAAATTATTTTCCTATTTTGGGAACTTAAGTAATTGAAAATCAGGTTGACAAGAATTTTTTAATTTATTTTAATATTTTCTAAAATCTGTAAATATGCCCTTAGTGTTTTTTTGTTGACGGCCCTTTAATTCTGACGGTTTTTACTATGTTTTTAGTTGCCAAAACTTAAAATATTTATTTATCCTAAATTACTTACAAAATAAAACTAAAACATTATTTTTCAATTATTATTTTTAATTTAAAATTTATTTTCTTTACTAAAAATATGTTTTATGGTATTTAATATTAAAAATAATGATATTCTTGAAAAATAAAATAATAGTAATAAATTTGAAATAAAAATTTTAAATACTGTTATTTGGAGAGTTGTTCAAAATAAAGCTGTTTATTTATTATTTTTATTATCATGTTTCAAAATAAATATCATCCTAAATTATGTTTATAAATAAATACTTTTTAGTTTTGTTAAAATTAGTTTGGACATAAAATACATAACGTAACTTCAAATCTAATGAAAATACCAAAACTCAAATCTTTTCAAAATATTTTAAGAGTCTATGCCAAAAATGATAGTAACTATATAAATGGATGAATATTTTTTCTTTTGTAGCCATTGAACTTGTATATTTTCTCTCCATTTTTAACTCTTTATGGTTAGTACCTTATCAAATAATATACTACCAATGAATCACTTTGTTACTCCTATAAATAGTAATTCAGAATTTTTTTTATCCGAATTTTTAGTTTTTGAATGGATTATTTCCTAATTCAAGATTTATACTAATAATATAACATTTTAAATTTTCACAGATTAATAATTTTCATTATTGCAGATTTCTCCGCCGACATTGAATTACCTTGACTAATTCAATGCCTATTTGGTTGGTTATTATTCCACGTGGCATGTTCTCACGATCCACGAATCTCAAGCAATTTCAAAGTTCCCACTAGCCGAACAGATCATTCGCCACGTGTCTTTCCTTTTTCTTATTCTCGTATCTCGCGAGTATATCGTAGTTAAAAATATCTGCGTTAATTCACGAGAACCATATTGCTTTCTACCGAGATAAGTGCCAACCGCCACGTAAGAATCTGTCCTTTATCCGTGGAATGATAATCTCACCTACCTGTGACGTAATATCCTCACGAACTTTGAAATCAACGGTGGAGATTCGTCCGTGACGCTGTGACCGACGCGTTTTTAAAATATCTCGTACGCTCTTATTATAGTTTAACCGTACGGACAATTGTGGATAGAGTAAGATTTTCTTTACTTAACCATGGTTAAATATTTGACCTAACCATAGTTAAATAAAAGTAGTTTATAATACGGAGACAAACCTCTCTCTGCTTCTGGAGTCTAAAGTCACTTTCGAAAACAATGATCGGAGAAAATAGCCGACCACATCCGACGATCCATATCCCTCCATGGGATCAAATCAATGATCCAATGGCGTCGATCTCTTCACCGCTTTCTTCCGTTAACTTTAACGGTGTTTACGACTATCCACACTCTCCGTCACCATATCTTGACTCCTTTGCTTCTCTCTACCGTTACCTTCCATCCAACGAGTTTGCGAACGACTCTGACTCATCTAGCGGAGATGAGTCACTCGTTGACTCGTTTGCGTGCGATGAGTTTCGAATGTACGAGTTTAAGGTGCGGCGATGCTCGCGTGGTCGATCTCATGACTGGACGGAGTGTCCTTTTGCGCATCCTGGAGAGAAAGCTCGAAGACGCGATCCGAGGAAGTATCATTACTCAGGTACGGCATGTCCTGAGTTTCGTAAAGGAAGTTGTAGAAGAGGTGATTCGTGTGAGTTTGCTCATGGTGTCTTTGAGTGTTGGCTACATCCCGCTCGTTATCGAACTCAGCCTTGTAAGGATGGTACGAGTTGCCAGAGAAAAATATGTTTCTTCGCTCATACACCGGAGCAGTTACGTGTTTTTGTGAATTCGGGAGAGTCAGATCTTGGATTCTCCTCGATTCGTAACCGATTTGAGTCTCATTTGTCAAAATCAGTATCAGCTGCTTCTCCGACTTCGATCCTCGTCTCACCTCCGTTTTCTCCACCGTCGGAATCTCCGCCGCTTTCTCCGAGCACCGGTGAACTCATTGCGTCTATGAGGAAAATGCAAGTGAACGGAGGTTCCTGGAGCTCACCAATGAGATCCACTCTCGGTTTACCTTTTTCGTCCTCTTTGCTTCACAGGTTGAATAATACGCCAACGACTCAGACTCAGGGACGGACATGGCCAGGGCTAAGAGAGTTCGAGATCTGGGACAATGCATGTGAAGAGGTTCCGGAGATGGAAGTGGTGGAATCTGGGAAAGAGCTGAGAGCGAGGATGTACGCGAGACTCAGCAGAGAGAACTCACTCGGTTAGAGTTGACTCGATTCCCTCGATCCGATTGATTTTTGTGCATATGGAGATTTTTCAGTGTGTAGAGTTACTGACGCCTACAAGGGATGATCGAAGAAAAAAGGGAACAAAAATTTGTAAAGCGAAGAATGAGACTTTTTCTTTGTGTGCAATTGTTTTTTTTTTTTTTACTTTTAACAATGTTCGTATTTTCTGATCTGATTTGCCATCGGCTTTATTTTGTTGTTTATTGATGTTATATCTTTGTAATTAGTTCTCAAATGTATTTTTGCCTTTTTTATCTTAAAGAATATTGAAAGTTGCTTTTTCATTATAAGGATAACAAAATTAGGTACATTCTTTTGTAGGTAGTGAAAGATAGTCTAACAATCATCCAAGTGACATTGTGTCTTCTTGCCCGACAACACTGGGGAGAAACACATATGTATATAAGAGCAGAGTTTCATTTCTTCTTACGATGTCCTTTATAAGTTATAGTAATATGTTTTTAGGATATATTTGTTATGTTCAATTAATATGATTTTAAATAAAACTGAGTAATATCAAAATCAAAGAAAATAAATATCAGTTAATCAGGGTACGTTTTTCGAAGGAAGAATGAGCCATTTAAGCTGAATTCACGGTACTTATATGGATTTACAAACGATAATTCCATGTTTCGTCAATAAAAGAAAGTTCTAATATAATTTGAGTTTTCGGTCAATTTCATAAACGAAATTTACGAAATTTGCTTTGTGGTTACAATTCGTTAACGCACTTTGTACGTATCCTATTTCATGTTTTAAACCATAACATACATTGACCTGACGGTGTTAGTCAAACTGTTTAACACTGTTTAGTCAGATATTAAGAATTTAATTAATTTTAGATATTAACCATCCAATTAGTAAACAACGTCGAATTTTGTGTTTGCAATTTTGTTAAATGACATCGTTTTCTTCATTTTAGATAAATGTGGAAAACGGTTGTCGTTCGGTAATGAGTTGCAAAATTAGGTCAAAAGAGGGGGAAGACTACGAATTTCACACACGAAAAAATGACATCCGATTATCGAAAATTCGAGAGATTTCAAGCAAGTTGAGTCGCGTTGGAGGTCACTGAAGCAGTTAATCGAAGAAATGAGGTAAGTTTGTATGATTTAGGGACTTAATTTGCAAAAAATCGGTTCTCGGATGTGAATCGCTTGTCGGATGTATGATTTTAGGGTTTGTGTGTTCCAATTTAGTTAGGATTTTTGTGCGATGTGTTTAACTGTTCTTCTTCCTCCTCCTCGTAGCTACCATACTTCCTCTAATTCTAATTCTTCTTCGATTGTCCTTGCTCGAATCCTGTACAGAAATGAAAATTGTATTTTCCAGTTTATCGAAGACAACAGTTCTATTTTCCAGTCAGGGTTTTCATAATATCCTTTCTCGAACCCTGTAAAGAATTTGTGTTTCTGACTTTGTGCTTGACGGGGAGGTGTTAGGAAATAATATTACAACCTTTGTGTTTCTAGAATCGAGTTTACTTGTCGGGAAATACGTTGTTAGGAAAAAAGTTATGGAATCGAGTTCACTTGTCCAGACTTTTTGTTTTTGAGATAGTTATTCTGAATTATGTTGGAGGAAAGTTTTGATTGTACAAACACAACTTGTTTACAAGCTTAAATGCAGATCTAAGAGTATCTCTGTATGGACAACGACTATGGTATAATTTTCCTTTCGAGGCATTGACAGATTTGAAATACATGGTTGCGGGTTATGGAATGTTTCAAAGGATGTATGTAGTAGCTCATTACACGCATGCAATAGATGTCATTACACAAACACAAAAATACATAGATAAAATGACACAAAAGCTTCGATTATTTGAACAAAAGCTTCAATTATTATTACCAGATCTCGATTATTATACTAACACACATACTTTTTCATGATAAAATAATCAAGTATAACACAACTATGACAACACTACATACAATTATCTTCCGTAATTTCTGAATTTTACCATTATATTCTTCAATATTTGTCTCCCAGCCACGCATAACTGATTTCATGTCGTCAATATCGTTTTTAAACCGATGAATAACAAATTCTCAAGTCCGTGTCTCACACTCGAGATTCTTGATTTTATTTTGACAATTTCGTAAACCATCCACAAGGCTTTCCATATCTCCTTTAACATCATCTACAATGATTTCAAGGTGCTCAATTTTTTCAACCAACGATTTATCTGCCCATTTAAACAAATGAAATTTTTGGTTTTCGAATCTATTAAGACAACAATAGAAAATTCTTCATGTATTTTGCTTAGTCCTTGAAGTTCGAATTGTAGAAATTTCTCCACAGCGACAAACTCTTGGAATGCCTTTTCCTCGAACAACTCGAGCGATTTCGTTGTGCACACTCATTCCTTCACAAATTTTCAACTCCCAAAAATTAACTCCCGAAACCCTATTTCGATCCTGCACAAATGAGAGCACAAACGACCAATTCGAAATATATACCAAAGCCTTCTTTCACCTCTGTCATCTTCGTTCAAGGAAACTCCAACCTATGAAAATAAAAAAACCCTAATTTGAGAAGATGGCCATTTTCGTTTCACAAAGGAGAAGATTATCTATGTAAACCGACGAAGTTTTACCCCCTAATATGTCATTTGATAAAACATTGTCGTCGCTGACGTGCCATCCTAGTTAGCGATGATTAACGGTGAGTTAAACGTCGTTTAACACTAATGTATATTTAGTACTAATTAATCAAGTCAATGCATGTTACGACTTAAAACAAGAAGTTCTTGGATGAAATAGCACAGATAAAAAGTTCGTTATCGAATCGTAACCACAGAAAAAGTTCGTAAATTAATTGACCGAAACCTCCATATATTTTAGCTAAAAGAATAGTATTAAAAATTATAGAAATTATATATGTTTTTTGCTTATACATATAAAACAATGTATAATAGTCGATTGAAAACATTAAAACAAATTAAAATGTTAAAGTGCAAATTATTAATACTATAGATACATGAAACGAGATGATATAAAAAGATGGATCAAATATTGGTAAATCATCAAATATTCCAAAATTGAATGAACACGTGTCAAAAACCAAACATATGAAAAAGTGAAAACTCTTAATATTTAATTGCATAGAACCCTGAAAAATCGACGGTTTCATACCCGAATTTTATTTGGATGTTCGATTTATATCCAATTGTTGTAGCAGTGCATACTCTTACATGAAATTAAGTAAAATTCAAATTACATACCCACAAAACTATTATGGTGCAAATTTATACATGAACCGTAACGGGGTTAGGTTTCCGTTAACGGATGCTGATGTGGCTGCCACGTAAGATCGACGTGGCGAGGGAAATGGGACGTCGTATGTCAATTTCAAAACAGCGTTGTTTTGAGAAGTATTCAAATGAGAAAAAATGGCCGTTATCCGAAGTTTACTCGAATGTTCGATTTATACCCAATTGTTGGGGTAGTGCAAAATCATACTTGAAATTAAGTAAAATTCAAATTTTATACCCAAAGAACTACTATTATACTAATTTATACATAAACCATAACAGAGTTAGATTTACATTAACGGATGTTGATGTGGCTGCCACGTAATGTCAACGTGACGGAGGAAGTGGGATATTGCAGGTCAATCTCAGAACGATATCGTTCTGAGAAGTATTAAAACGATGTCGTTTTGAAAAATATTAAAACGACATCGTTTTGAGAAGTATCAAAACGACGTCGTTTTATATTAAATCAGTTTAAAAAAAAATAGAAAACGATGTTGTTTTGATACTTCTAAAAATGACGTCGTTTTGAAGATTCATTTAAAACTTCTCTTTTCCATAGACTTTCACTTTTTCTCTTTTCACCGAAAAAAAAGAGAGAGCAATAAGACAAAAAATTGAAACCTTTGAAAGCACCAAGAAAGAACGTAGAACAAAAAGCAAAAATGTTCTGAGAAAGTTTAAATAATTTATTGTGTTCTTACATTGAAAGTCGATGGAAAATGGAAGTGTTAAACGAATTCTCAAAACGACGTGTTTTCTATATTTTTTTAAACCGATTTACTATCAAAACGACGTCGTTTTAATACTTTTCAAAACGACGCCATTTTAATACTTCTCAAAACAACGTTTTTTTGAGATTGACCTGCGATGTCCCACTTTCCCCGCCACGTCGGTATTACATAGCAGCCACATCCGCATCCGTTAACGAAAACCTATATCTGTTATGGCTCATGTATAAATTTGCATAATAGTAGTTTTTTGGGTATAGAATTTGGATTTTACTTAATTTCATGTATAATTTTGCACTCCTTCAACAATTGGATATAAAATGAACATCCGAGTAAATTTTGGATATGAAACGACCGCTTTTCCTTGTTTTAATACTTCTCAAAACGATGTCGTTTTGAAATTAACATGCAATGTCCCACTTCCCCCACCACATCGGCATTACGTGGCAACCACATCAGTATCCGTTAACGGAAACCTAACTCCATTACGGCTCATATATAAATTTGCACAATAATAATTTTTTGGATATGTAATTTGAATTTTATTTAATTTCATGTATAAGTTTGAACTGCTTCAACAATTGGGTATAAATCGAACATCTGAATAAAGTTCGGATATGAAACTGCCGATTTTCCCACAAAACCATATACAAAAGATTAACTAAATGAAATTATGAATACACAAAAAGAAATAATATAAAAATAGATTAGATATTAGTAAATCATTAAAGTTTCAAGATTAGGTGAAAAAATGTGTCAAGAGATCGAAAATCTGAAAAGAGAGTTATGATTTCCATATTTTTTTTAAAACAAAAGTGAATTATCTCTATACAATTTCATGCTAAATAGATGTGTGAATTTCTTTGAAGTTTTTTAGAAGCTTATAAAACTTTTATGAAATATGAAATCATTATAATGTTAGTGCTTCGAAACAATGAATTTTCAAATTTCCACCCAAAAAGCAAGTAAAATTAATGACACAACTAAACAGTAGAAAATAATATGTTTATAACATTTGTTTGCCCGTAAAAGTGACAACCATAAATTTTGTTTGAAGTGAAACTACATTATCACCAAATACTTTTAAAAAACCACCCACGACCATAATCATGAATTCATAAAAATCCACTAAAACTTCCAATTCCAAATCCACTAAAAACTTCCAATTCTAAATCTATTGTACCTCATTTCTCATATTGGAATTTATTGTACAAACTTGACACAAAACTTAGATGATGACAAATATAGTTTGAGTTGTTTTATTAATTTTATAGGATAAAAATAACTCCAAATTAATTAATTGTATGTGTTCTCTCTATGGCAATATCTTTTTCTTTTTATATTTTCTAATTTTCTAACGTTATAATTATTGCTAGTCATTAATGTTAATAAATGTTTCTTATAAAAAAAATTCACTACCGTGCTCGATAGTTACAAAATCGAACATTTCACTGAAATTCCAGACGGTGCAACCAACATTTGATGATGAATTTTTGGGATAATTGATCAATTTCTTCTGGAGTTAAACTCTGATTGTAGCAAAGGTCGAAACCCACCTCCAATTCAAACTTCCAATTCCAAACCTCCAATCCACTAAAAACTTCAAATTCCAAAATCCACTAAAAACTTCTAATTCCAAAATCCACTAAAAACTTCCAATTCCAAAATCCACTAAAAACTTCCATTTCCAAAATCCACTAAAAACTTCTAATTCCAAAATCCACTAAAAACTTCCAATTCCAAAATCCACTAAAAACTTCTAATTCCAAAATCCACTAAAAACTTCTAATTCCAAAATCCACTAAAAACTTCAAATTCCAAAATCCACTAAAAACTTCTAATTCCAAAATCCACTAAAAACTTCCAATTCCAAAATCCACTAAAAACTTCCATTTCCAAAATCCACTAAAAACTTCTAATTCCAAAATCCACTAAAAACTTCCAATTCCAAAATTCACTAAAAACTTCTAATTCCAAAATCCACTAAAAACTTCCAATTCCAAAATCCACTAAAAACTTCCATTTCCAAAATCCACTAAAAACTTCTAATTCCAAAATCCACTAAAAACTTCCAATTCCAAAATTCACTAAAAACTTCTAATTCCAAAATCCACTAAAAACTTCTAATTCCAAAATCCACTAAAAACTTCAAATTCCAAAATCCACTAAAAACTTCTAATTCCAAAATCCACTAAAAACTTCCAATTCCAAAATCCACTAAAAACTTCCATTTCCAAAATCCACTAAAAACTTCTAATTCCAAAATCCACTAAAAACTTCCAATTCCAAAATTCACTAAAAACTTCTAATTCCAAAATCCACTAAAAACTTCCAATTCCAAAATCCACTAAAAACTTCCAATTCCAAAATCCACTAAAACACGTTTAGTAACTTATTCCAAACGGCCCCTAAAGTTAAAATTCTTCAATCACCCCCAGCCCCATAGTTCGATTTACAATTGGGCCTTCGTCAATTTCTAAATGAATTTTTAAATTACCTCAAATCAGCAGATTCCAAAGTTGAACCCGGCTTTATCATGGTTTTACTTAGATCAAAATATAAAATGGTTTAGAGCGTAAACCAATATATATTTTTCAACACAAGATAAAAAAATGATTTAATCAAATAATAACGTCTGAATTTGGGCAATGAAAGGGTTTACCAGTATAATCCGATCCAGTTCAAAGAGGGTTTGAATATTTTGTCGAACTTGCATAAACATTTGCTGGGCTGAAAACAACATATCCATATCCAAAACAAGAGACTCCGAAGATTAAATAATAAAATATTATAATGAAAACTAACATGATTATATAAAAAAGTACCGCAGTAACGTTGATCGATCAGCCAGGAGGGAAACAAACGATATGTAAGCATCTAGAGGTCTCCTCCTGCCTTCTTGTTCTTCTATCAGAGAATAAGCAATCTTTAAGCCAGAAGATATAGTAAGAAAATCAGTACCAAAGTTTCTAAAGCAGGAATAGCCTAGAGAAGAGATTTTTCCATGTCACATACACTACGTACTTGAGTTTCCACAACATTGTGCAACCTTATCCAAAAGGACCAAAACTGGGAGTATAAGGCCTGTAGTAAGATAATAATTAAGTCGAAAACTATAAATATCTCATGAGCGATGTGCCACAACAACAAGCCAAAAAAAGTTCAGTACCTCACTGTGACGTTTGTAATCGTCAATAATTTTTGTGATGTAATTAGACTCGAATGCAGGCTTAAAGGCTTTCATAAGCATATCTCCACCTTGGATGAAATCAACCAAGTATATTGCATCAGAGAATGCAATCTGCCAAGATAGGATCTCTTAAACAATAAACCGTATATGTAGGTTCTCTGTCACATGCTTCAAGTTCTAAGATACGAAGAGGAAGGAAATAATCTAAAATTTCAATTTATAAAGCAAATCACAGAAAAAAAAAGCAAATGTTACCTGTATGATACAAAGTTTGCCATGTCGGCAGAGGTCAACACCCTCACAGTCAAAACCGATGACCAATTTCTTTTCACGAGAAGGGTTTAGGAAATCAGCAGAAAGTTGCAAAGGATTCGTTACTATGTGAATAGGAACCGGTGGCGCATTAGCTTCTTGTATCAGTGACCTGCCTCCTGTAGAGTAAAACTAAAACATGTCGGAGAAGAAAACAAGAAATTATGACAAAATCCTTTACTTGCATAATCGAAATACAAACAAATTTGCTGAATTGTTTAGTTAATCAGCCAAAGCACTAGAATATAGAGAATACCAAGACCTTTGTATAACACACACAAATTCTATTAGAAATCACTTAAACACAATTCTACAATAGTGTTTAATCAGATTTACGCACTACTAACACTTAGCATGCCACTGACCAATTCCTAATCTACCCAAAACTCACCCACAACAACAGTTGTGTACACTCTTTGTTCACTCACCAGAGAACGTGTGCAACACCTTGCACACAGAGCCTCACTTTCTTTTCCAGAGCGACAACCCTAGCTGCCAGTCGACATCTTCTTTTTATATGTCACTTGCACTAGGGTTTCCTCTTTCCTAAATGAATATTCAGCAATATTCTTCACCACGAACTTGCCTTCTTTGAATATCCTTTCTTCCTTACACAGTTTGATATCTCCTTTCCAATGAGATCGCGCCACGTCAGCACTTTCAAACTTCCCGCGTCCAGACTTACGTGTTGCACACCGTTTCATCTGTTTAGCCACAATCCTTGTGCTAACAATCTCCCCCTTTTTGTCTAAGTGTGAGATCTCCAGAAACCTGCATCATCATTAACAACCTCCACACACACACAGAACATGCATCACACAAGTAGTCTTAAACCTATCAGATTAACATCAAGGTTAGTCTCACACAAGAATCAATGCTCTTACACAGCATCACACATGTTCCAGGGTTCCAAAAGAGACAGATCATAACTAGCAAAAAAACAGAGCCAAAAACGAAAGAGATCACATTATAACAAACACAGTGGCTCCCCCTATCTACTGGGTCCTATATAGGATCACGTTAGCCACTCTCCTCTCCGGACTCATGTCCTCCTTTAGACGTATCCTCACCATCTTGACGTTTGCCTCCAACCGTATATTCTTCCCCTTCTTGAGATCACAATTAGACAAAAACACACATGAGAGAAACACATCAGAGCACAACACCAATACAGGGAAGAGAGTAAATACCAATAACCCTCAGTTGCATGGCCTTAACCAATCGTCCAAGCTCTCTCAAGTCATCCAAAAGTCGTGGTGTAGATGGGCCAGCGTCCTCTTTCTTCACACTTCTGCCCTGTTTCGGATTAAGCACCATTGAAAGTGGAGGCCGAGAGGAAGTATCACCACGATGACCAGGGATATGTCGTTGGTACATAAGAAGATTATGGATCAAGTTGGGAAAAATGAGCCGCGTGGTTCTGTCCGGAGTGTGACCAATTTTCAGAATCTGGTCATAGACAACTTTACCAAAGTCGAAGGCTTTCCCTTGAAGCAACATGAAAAGAAATTGCACTCGGCCTTTGATCATTGAGGTCTTGTTCGAAGTAAGGCAACCAATTGCGACAGCAGAACTTGTACAACAACTGCATCAGAGGAGTCATATGTTTGGAGCAGAAGCCCTCCCAGCGATTCCACTTACCACCCGTGAGTGTATGCACCGCGACATCCAAGTTTTCAGTGAGCCAGCCATTCGAAAGAGTTGAGCTCTCTGAATTAGTTAGTGAGTACATCTCATTGATGATATCCGGAGTGAAATCATACATCAAACCACGAACATAGACCATATTTGTGCCGAGCCTATACTCCATATCCCCTAGATTTGCATAAAATTCCCTCATAATTTCTGGTACATAGGGACTTACATCGAGTACGGTGTAGATCAGTCCGACTGTCTCAATGAGCACCTTCACTTCCTTGAGATTATGGTCTTCAAGCCTGAGGTACTTCATGTCGAGGAACTCCCGAGTACGATATTGCTTCATCCGGTCAGCAGCATCGACAGAGGTAAAACGCTGGTTGAAAGCGCGTGTTAGGGCTTCGCAATCTCCGGATTTCGCCGAAAGGCCTCAGCAACTTCGGCTCGTTTAGCTTCAAATCGGGCTTCGATTTCAAGGTAGGGATAATGTCCTCCAGTTCGTGGATCCTCGGCATCCTCCATCTTGGCGTCAGATTCGGGAGGTGAAGGAGTGTCGGAGATGGGTTGTTTCCCAGAGCGGCGCGAAGGACGAGAGGTTGTTGGAGGTGCCGGAAGGGCAAGGAGTGCAGGAGAAACAAGAGCTCTGTCGTCGAACATCGCAGCGGCAAGTTCTCGTTCTCGGGTTGCCGCACGGCATGTGAAGGGCCTTCTCGGAGTTGCCATGGAGGTATTTGGGGTGTTAGGGTTTCGGCAACCGGCGCCTTTGAGAGGTGGGATGCACACGAAGGTGAAATGGCTCCTCTTTTATACGCCCGAGGTGTTAATGCTCATCCTGCGTTCAACATATAAAAAATAAAATTAGTGTCACAAATAACAGAACGCATTTAACTGTTGTACACCTAGAAATGTGCTAGTGCTCCAATAGCAAAGGAAAATTTCAGACACTCAAAGCACAGGCAGTTTGACTCAAGGAACCGATGAAGAGATATAGGCTGTCACAAACTGCATATCACATTAAACATTAAAAATAAAATTAAAAGAGAACACAAATTACTTAACCAAACCCACAGAAATGTATGAATTCAAACTGCACTATGCACAAATGGGAATTATAGTCACATAGGTGATGCAGTCACTTTGAGGAGGTCAATCCAAATAGTATACCAGAATACTGTACCAACTAATCATCTCATTAATCTTGAACACATAGGGAAGTTACCTTTCCTCCACTTGAATAGTCTCATCTTTTCCTTTTTTTTGTTTCTTCAGAAGGGACTTAACCTCGAATTGGATCTATTTCAGTCCAGATTGTGGTAGCAACCTGACCCGAAAACACATTTTCTCGATTAAGTACTACCTTCTGCCCAATCCGGATAGTGATCAAGCCTAGAGTAAAATGTGGTAGCATCTTACGACAAGTTGAGTATCCTATCATCTCAGACCTTTGTATGTGCCATCATTTCTCCCTTTATTTTTTTTTATATTTTTATCAGCTTTTCATCCTTATATTTTTGTTTGACAAATATCCGTGGCACATTACTATCTACTCCCTTCCCAAGTGTTCATTTGTATCTAGAGACTCATAATTGTCATAGTCTACCTGTCACACATCTGAAAGCTCCCTCTCTCATAATTGTGACCCACATACACATATTTGCAACTTCTTTCCCCACTATTGCACAGACAGTCATAGTTCACACATTCCGAGTGCTTTTCGTAGTGAGATAAAAGTATTTGTATCCAAGGCCTTAGTAAAAATATCAGCGAGTTGTTTTTCAGAAGTGACATGCACAATCTCAACAGCCTTATCCTCCACCAGTTCCCTAACAAAATGATGCCTTATATCTATATGCTTAGTTCTAGAGTGCTGCACGAGGTTCTTAGATATATTTATTACACTCATATTATCACAATGTATAAGCAAGGGTGTAGTATTCATACCGTAGTCTACCAACATGTGTTTCATCCATAGTAGTTGAGTCCAGCAGCTACCCATGACAATGTATTCTGCTTCTGCGGTAGACAAAGTCACACAATTCTGTTTCTTGCTATGCCAAGAGATCATGTTATTTCCAAGAAAAAAACATCCACCTGGGGTACTTTTTCGATCATCAGTGCTACCTGTCCAGTCTGCATCACAGAAACCAGCTAAGTTAGTGTTTGTCTCTTTTGTGTAACACATACCTAGGTTTGCTGTTCCTTTCACATATTTCAGTATGCGCTTGACAGCCAACAGGTGTGATGTACGTGGATTGGCCTGGTATCTTGCACACACTCCCACACTATAGCACAGATTCGGCCTGCTCGCTATCAAGTAGAGTAAACTCCCTATCATTGCTCGATACAGCTTTTCATCAACTGGTGGTCCTTCTTCATCCCTGGACAACTTGCTGGTAGTGCTCATAGGCGTGATAGCAGCTTTACTCGTCTGCATATCAAATCGAGGCACAAAGTTTCGCGCATAGGTGTTTTGTGACACAAAGATCCCTTCTGATGTTTGCTTCACTTGTAGTCCAAGGAAGTAGTTAAGCTCTCTCACCATACTCATCTCAAATTCTTGCGTCATATTCAGCACAAATCGGTCTACAAGTGTCTTACTTGTTCCTCCAAATATGATGTCATCAACGTAGATTTGAACTATCAACATATATCCCTTTTCTTTTTGAATGAACAAGGTCTTATCTACGTTGCCTCTTCTGAAGTTAAACTTTAGCAAGAATTGAGTTAGGTGCTCATACCATGTCCTTGGTGCTTGTTTAAGTCCATATAGGGCTTCGTTTGAGTTTGTAGACATGTGAGGGAAACTTAGGATCTTCAAAACCTTTAGGTTGTGTCACATACACTTCCTCCTGGAGTAATCCATTCAGAAATACACTTTTTACATCCATCTGGAATAGCTTGATGTCCATCTTGCATGCTATGCCAAACAATAGACGTATCGATTCCAGACGTGCCACTGGTGCGAAAGTCTCGTCAAAATCCACTCCTTTTATCTGGCTATAGCCTTGAGCAACCAATCGTGCCTTGTTTTTTACAATGTTCCCATCTTCATCAATCTTATTTTTAAAGACCCACTTTGTTCCCACAACATTGACATCGCTTGGTCTAGGTACCAAATCCCATACATCGTGTCTGGTAAACTGTTCCAGTTCTTCATGCATTGCTCTCACCCATGATTCATCCTTCAATGATGCACTCACATACTTCGGTTCTATAAGTGACACAAATGAGGCCAGTTTAACCATATTCTTGAAATCAATCTGAACTTTCCTAGTTCTTCTATCACCATGGATATCTCCAATTACATCATCTACCGAGTGGTTACAATGCACCTGCAGCTGACTGTCTGCCCGCGTTCTCACTTCTGTGACCTCATCTTTAACTTCCTCCTCCTTCGGCAGTGTTACATCTGCTCTGTTCTGGTGGCCTTGCACACCTTCTTCCTGTGTAACTCTCACAGCTGTTAATATACTTCGATCATCAAACACTACATTTACTGATTCAACAATCATCCTGAGATTTTTGTTGTAGACTCGATAAGCCATGGAATGATTCGAGTAGCCCATAAACAGCCCTTCTCCACTTCTAGAGTCAAATTTCCCAAGGTGATTTCTTTCATCAAGTATGTAACATACACACCCAAAAACATGGAAGTAGCTCAAGTTTGGAGTCTTCCCTTTCCAAATTTCATATGGTATAGTCTTAGTACCTGGCTTAACATAAACCTTGTTGATGATATAGCACGCCGTGCTTATTTTCTCAGCCCAAAACCATACAGCCACGTTGTTTGCATGCATCATCGCTCTTGCCATCTCCTGTAGGGTTCTGTTCTTTCTCTCTACCACTCCATTTTGTTGTGGAGTCCTTGGTGCTGAGAATTGATGTTTAATTCCATACTTGTGACAAAAAACTCTCAAACATCGCGTTCTGGAATTCTCCACCATGATCGCTTCTTATTTGACCAATGTTCCTTTCATCATTGAGCATTTGTAGTGTGAAGATCTTGAACATCTCAAATGCTTCAGATTTCTCCCTCAAGAAATTCACCCAAGTAAATCGTGAGAAATCACCCATGACCAGAATGTACCTCTTACCGGCTATGCTTTCTGTCTGTATTGGGCCCATTAAATCCATGTGTATCAATTCCAAAACTCGCTTAGAACCGATTTCAGGTACCTGTTTGTGTTGTACTTTGATTTGCTTTCCCTTGCAACACCCTTTGCACATGTTCCCGATTTTCTTTTCAAGCTTGGGAACTCCACGAACCACTTCTGCTTGCACAATACGTTGAAGCCCATGTATGTTCATGTATCCGAGTCGTCTATGCCAAAGTTCTAACTGAGACTCAACCACTAAAAGGCACTTATCAGTCGCATCCCACATATAGCAATTATTACTCGATCTTGACCCATGTAATACCAGATTCCCTTGAGTATCCATCGCTTGGCATTCATCCTTAGTGAAGAATACTTTTAGCCCTTCGTCACACAGTTGGCTCACACTGATAAGATTCGCTTTGAGTCCTTCTACATAATAGACATTCATCAGTGAGGGTTGCAAGTCATTGCCAATCATTCCAACTCCTAATATTTTTCCCTTTGCACTATCTCCGAAAGTAACTTTCCCAGCCTTGACTTCTATGTATGATCTCAGAATCTCCTAGTTACCAGTCATATGTCGTGAGCAACCGCTATCGAAATACCATGGTGTCGACTTCTTATCAGTTCCTGAGATGTAAGCCACTTTACCACACATTTCTTCCTCCTCTGTTCTGTTCGAGCAGGGAGTCTGTGCTGGAGCACTGCACTGTTTTTCCCTGTTCAACTCGGACAAACTAGAACAGTGCAAGTAATTCTTGTCAATCCAAACTTTCTTAAATTGACTAGGTTCAAGAAAGCACTTACCTGACTTCCAAACCTACCTTATGTGATTGATCAATCTGTAACAATTGCGTCTGATATGCCCACTCTTCCCGTAGAAGTAGCACCCTTTAAATTTTGGTTCTCTAGCCCTTTGGATTTCATCTCTACCACTGACTGTAGGTTCCTTGTGATCAAGCTCTCTATTTTGCACTTCTACGACTTTCACTTTCTCGCTCTGAACAAAATTCTTGAGATTCGTGTAGTCAGGACTTTCTGTGACACAGTCGCTCTCTATGTATCCTCTGTAGCCAAGACCCCATATACGTCCAGTGGGTGTTCCCATCTCTAGAAGTCTATCCAGGTCCTTTGAACCTTGATTCAGCATCCTAATCCTTTTGTAGTTCTCTGTCAAGTTGTGTTCCAGCGTCTGATTGCGTTCCTTTGTTTGAATCAGAAGATCTTTCAATTTGATCATTTCTGCTTCTAGCGTTTGGATCCTCTTCGCATAAGATAGATCCTCGCTTGAGCTAACCATTTTTCTTTCATCAGTGTCGCATTCAGGTTTGCCTCTCCTTTTATTACTCGACTCCATTTCCATGATGTTAACCTTCGCTTCCAGCATGACCTTATCCTTGAGAAGTCTCAGGTTGGTATTGCTTAACGCCACCTAATTATCATAGAGGCGTCGATATTCAACCTTTGTATCAACTTCACCATCATCATCTGAGTCAGTCTCTTGGTCAGATTCCTTGGTTGCTTCGCTCGTGAATGCCACAAAGTTTAACATCTCATCATCTTCTTCACTATCGTCTGACTCGGTCTCACTAAAACTTAGTAATGACTTATCACTCCGCTTCTGAAGATTTGGGCACTCTGATTTGATGTGGCCAACTCCTTTACACTCATAGCACTTCAGCTCCTTGCATTTGGTGAGAGGGCCTTCACACTCATGGCATTGCATATCCTGTCGTCTGCTTGACTTTCCACCTTCCATCTTTTGTGATTTATTGCTGAAGCGATTCTGAGATGTTCCCAAGCCTACCTTATGTAATTGATCAATCTGTAACAATTGCGTCTGATATGCCCACTCTTCCCGTAGAAGTAGCACCCTTTAAATTTGGGTTCCTTAGCCCTTTGGATTTCATCTCTACCACTGACTGTAGGTTCCTTGTGATCAAGCTCTCTATTTTGCACTTCTACGACTTTCACTTTCTCGCTCTGAACGAAATTCTTGAGATTCGTGTAGTCAGGACTTTCTGTGACACAGCCGCTCTCTGTGTATCCTCTGTAGCCAAGACCCCATATATGTCCAGTGGGTGTTCCCATCTCCAGAAGTCTATCCAGGTCTTTTGAACCTTGATTCAGCATCCTAATCCTTTTGTAGTTCTCTGTCAAGTTGTGTTCCAGCGTCTGATTGCGTTCCCTTGTTTGAATCAGAAGATCTTTCAATTTGATCATTTCTGCTTCTAGCGTTTGGATCCTCTTCGCATCAGATAGATCCTCGCTTGAGCTAACCATTTTTCTTTCATCAGTGTCGCATTCAGGTTTGCCGCTCTTTTTATTACTCGACTCCATTTCCATGATGTTAACCTTCGCTTCCAGCATGGCCTTATCCTTGAGAAGTCTCAGGTTGGTATTTCTTAACGCCACCTAATTATCATAGAGGCGTCGATATTCAACCTTTGTATCAACTTCACCATCATGATCTGAGTCAGTCTCTTGGTCAGATTCCTTGGTTGCTTCGCTCGTGAATGCCACAAAGTTTAACATCTCATCATCTTCTTCACTATCGTCTGACTCGGTCTCACTGAAACTTAGTAATGACTTATCACTCCGCTTCTGAAGATTTGGGCACTCTGATTTGATGTGGCCAACTCCTTTACACTCATAGCACTTCAGCTCCTTGAATTTGGTGAGAGGGCCTTCACACTCATGGCATTGCATATCCTGTCGTCTGCTTGACTTTCCACCTTCCATCCTTTGTGGTTTATTGCTGAAGCGATTCTGAGATGTTCCCTGTTCGTGACTATAAGACTTTGGTTGTCCCTTCTTAATGCGCTTAAGTGCCTTCTTAAAGCTTCTTGCCATCAAGCCCATACTTTCCTCTAGCTTCTGATTCAGGTTGTCTTCAAGTTTTCTCATCCGATCTGTGTCTTGTTCAACACTGAATGCTATTCCTTTTCCCAGCTTAGATGGCTCTGTAGCGCTTTCCATCTCTTCAGCCTTCAGCATCCCTATCAATTGCGAGAACTTCATGTCATCTGTGTTCATGGCAATCTTCAGTACTGCCTTATGCGGTCCAAATTTTGCTGGAAGGCATCTCAACAGTTTCTTGACTAGCTTTTTGTCTTTATATACCTTCCCTAACACAGCTGCTTCATTTGTGATTGAGCTTAGCTTTGATCCAAAGCTCGTTATAGTTTCATCACTTCCCATCCGCAAGTTTTCAAACTGTGAAGCTAGATGATCAAGTCGCGTCCTCTTGACACATGATGTACCCTCATAAGAATTCACAAGAATGTCCCACGCATCCTTCGCAGCCGCACATCCCTGAACAAGCTTGAATTGCTCAAGGTTGATTGCACAAAATATTTCTGTGAGGGCCTTTGAATTGAACTTAGACGCACTTTTATCACCATTTGTCCACTTCTCTTTGGGTTTTGGAATTTTCTCACCTTCCTGGTTCAGTATCCATGGTTCTTCCCAGCCGTCCTCCACTGATGTCCATGCATCTTCATCTATTCCTCAAATTCTCTGTCGCATACGCACTTTCCAATGCCCAAAGTTGTTTTCATCCAAGATTAGTGGTTTTTGCACAGCAATGAGTTCTTTGGGTGTCTTCATACTCTGTCTCAGGATCTCAACCTGTTGATAAATCTCAGATTTATACTAGGTGACCCGCTCTGATACCAATTGAAAGCACTAGAATATAGAGAATACCAAGACCTTTGTATAACACACACAAATTCTATTAGAAATCATTTAAACACAATTCTACAATAATGTTTAATCAGATTTACGCACTACTAACACTTAGCATGCCACTGACCAATTCCTAATCTACACAAACTCACCCACAACAACAGTTGTGTACACTCTTTGTTCACTCACCAAAGAACGTGTGCAACACACTTACACAGAGCTTCACTTTTTTTTAGAGCGACAATCCTAGCTGCCAGACGACATCTTCTTTTTATATGTCACTTGCTCTAGGGTTTCCTCTTTCCTAAATGAATATTCAGCAATATTCTTCACCACGAACTTGCCTTTTTTGAATATCCTTTCTTCTTTACACAGTTTGATATCTCCTTTCCAATGAGATCGCGCCACGTCAGCACTTTCAAACTTCCCGCGTCCAGACTTACGTGTTGCACACCGCTTCATCTGTTTAGCCACAATCCTTGGGCTAACAATCAGAACTAAGGTCCTCAATGTATTCATCTTTTTAGCTTTATCATGCACAGTCCATATGACTTTTAGATGAAAACAACAAAAAAAGCTCTATGAAATACTACGATGCATTGCTAAACCAATAACGACGCTCCTTTGAACTTTTGCACCTATACGACACAAGAAAAGAGCAAAAATAGAAAGCTAAAACCCACAGTTTATCAGAAATGAAGTTACGTTAAATACTAAACTGGTTTGTTTATCAATCAATTGATTCAACAACGAAAGCCATAAAGTATTTGGTGAATCTTAAGGATAAAGAGAATGAATACGGTAAAATAGAAACAGCGATCATCAATGAAATTTGCATAGCAAGAAAACGCAGAGAATGAACATAAATTAGCAGCGAAGCAAGTAAGAATCCGAAGATTAACGGATACAAAAAAAATAGAATTGAAGAGGAATCAGGCACCTGGTTCAGGAGGTATCGGGACGTGAGTTCGCTGAGTTGGAGAAGACGACGCTATATTCGATCACAACATCGAAGCGACTCGCAACCTTTATTGAGGGGAGTGTACCACTGTACCGTTCCCTAACGGAATAGCGTTTAGTAAAATTGACGGTATTTGGGCTGGGCTTAGTAATCCAGGCCTTTTTGATTAAAAAGGTTAGTGGTAGTCTAATTTTAACAAGGTTTTTAAACACAGTCAATTAATTAATAATTAAGAATGATATGATTTGAAATGATAAATTAATGTGTTACTCCAAAGTAAACTTTAAATTTTTAAAAAAGATCAGTTCTATTGGTTATAGTATTTGTAAATGGTGCTTAAAATATTTTTTAGAAACAAATTTCAAATATACTATTATTGGAAATAATTTAAACATTAATTATTGTTGACTTCAATAGATTTTGGAAGAATTTTTAGTTAAAATAAAAATCACATGATTTTGGGTGGGATTGTAGATAATTTTAACACCAAAATCATTAAAAAATTCCAAAATTTAACTTAAATCATCAAATTCATTCAAAATCTTATTAAAAACTCAAATCATTTCAAGTAATTGGTTGAATACAATTCTCTAAATCATGTATATGATTAGGGAGTTCTCTTTCCATCATAGTGTCCATCTAAGAAAAAAAATTTTTATAATAAAAATTATTTAAGATGTTCATTTAATTCATTCAATTATTTTAATTTTTATAGATAAATAAAAAAATCATAAATAGTTACAAAATAGAAAAAAATAAAGAGTAAAAAAATTAACTTTATAAATATTGGGTTGCATGCATAAATTCCCACTTTAATTTGTTAAAAAACAAATACAAATAAAATTTAACATTTCGGAATCAGCCATATCTTTTTCTTTACTGTAATTTTTCACTATTTATATGAATAGAGAAGCGGTTACTCTAAGTCGCATTTTATCCTCCAAAATTGTTGGTTACAAAATTAGAAGGTGCGAGATTCACAAAAATGGTGTGATGGTTCGATTACTAAGAGGATTGTGCGTAGTTACTTTTCACTTGAATAGTGAATAGTATTGAGAACGGAGCTTATTAACAGAAAAACAGCGGTTTCAAAGAAAGAGGTGTGATAGTTAGTGAATCGGTGTGATAGTTGGTGAATCGTCGGGAAGAAGAAGAGAAATGAAACGATTTCGGAAAAATACTGGGAGAAAATGGGAGCCGATAAAAAAAACAGAGAGATGCACTCCATCTCTTTGGAAACCTACGCAATTACCTCTCTAATCATTAAAGGAAAACATTTGCTCTAACACAATCTACATGATATATTTTTTCTACTAATGCTACTCTTGTAGGATAATAGGGACAAAACTGAGTTAACGAAAATTGAACAGTGTCAAATATAGTGAATGACTATTTGCCTAATTTTTACATTGTTTTGGTATAGGGTGCAAATACTCAAATAGTTTTTATAAAGTTAGTTTAACGGCAAATATGAAATATAATAACTTTTAGTCAAAAAAAATTTTTGTCACTTTGATATAACACAATAATTGTTTCCCGGTTAGAACATACCTAACGTATCCTCAAACCAGTATTATATTGAGGTGATAATGTATGAGAATATAGAGTTCCTTCTCTGTACCTGCTTTGCTAGTGCATCAGCGTGAGAATTGTTCTTCCTTGCTTAATTGTTCTCTCTTGCTTCGTGGGTAAGGGAGAATTCTATAAAATACCTCGGTAGCGCTTCGAACTCTTCTATTTTTGTTGTGAATCCTGATCACTTTTCTGGCTCTGAGACTAAACTAATTAGATCACTTAAGTTTGTGAAGAACCTGGTACAATAACGTTGCATATTGTGCAAGCTCATCGTTATAGGCTATAAAATTTCATATGTAGTGGAGATAACCCTCAGTGAATGCTCCGCATGCCCCATCAGATCACATGTTCCATCGTGTAGCTTGAGGATCCAGCTCATACCTGATGTAATCTCTCCCTCTTTCCATGAGCCATCCACAAAGCAAGCAAATGAAGATTGGCCCAGGTTATTAGTGTCTGGAATTACACTTTCCGATACCTTTGATTTTTTCCTGGTCATGTGATTCTGCGGATGAGAACCACAATTTTCTCTCACGGTGCACTTTGTCCAGAATATCCATGGTGGTGCGGTCTATGTTGTTATATATCTTATCGTTTTGGGCCTTCCATATGAACCATATGATCCATGAAAAGCTTTGGAGATCAGATTCCGACGATGTTACCTGGCTAGTACCATAAAAGGTAATCAAGGTTTCCGAAGAGGCTATCTAGAGGAAAGATAGTAGGTGTTAATGGAATAATTGATAAAGCCCATGTTTGACATGTCGGTGGGTATAGAAAAAGAGTATGGTTAATACATTATGTTTCATGGCCACAAATATCACGTATCGCTTCATCTCGTATGTGACGATAATGAAGCACCCATGAATAGGTAATGCCCCTGAAAGGAATTGCCAAAGGAAATATTGGCTTTTCCTTGGAATTTTGTGCTTCCAGATAGCCTCCTTAAGGGGGGAGATCGAGGGTCTCTGAAGTAAGAACTATTTTTTTGTTGACTCCCATTTCTAGAGGGTCTCATAGCCAGATTTAACAGTGTATTCTCCCATTTTCATTAAGTGCCAACAGAACTAGCTTCGATTCATCCGGGTAGATACGATTATGGGGGTAATTAGCGTTACATCCTTTTGGGTGAAGTACCTTCTTAGTTCTTGGATCTTCTAGTGTCCATTTTCTGCATAAACCATGTATGATACCCTTAGTTCAGGGCGTCGGGATTGGTTGAGGTTATGAGGTGCTCTTGAAAAAATATCCGGAATCCATGGGTCAGACCATATGTTTGTCTCGTCATTATTACCTATTACTTTTTTTTCTCATTTTTCTATTAGATCTTTGGCAGACCAAATGGTTCTACAGCCATAGGAGGCATGGTATGGTTATTTTGCTTGGAAAACATGGGATTTCTTGAAGTATCGTCCCTTTAGGACTCGGGCCACTAGCGTTTGAGGGTGTTTTTCCAATTGTCATAGATGCTTGGCTAAGAGGGTTTTATTTAAATCTTCAATATTTTTAAATTCAATTCCGCACTCTGATTTGGGAAGGCATAGAGTTTCCTATGTGATCCAATGCATACCCGACAAAGAACCCCTTTTAGTCCAACTGAAATTGTTAATTGCACTTGTAATCTGTTTGCACATGGATTTCGGAAACAGAAAGCTTGACATCACATATGTTGGGATGACTATTGCTACTGATTTTATCATGACTTTCTTGCCTCCACGCGAGAGTAGTTTTGTCAACCATCCGTTTATTAGCCAAATTTTTAAGATACTGAGTTGTCTTAAACTATTTTGATTAATTGAAGTTGTGCTCTAAATGTCATATGCTTATAACATGATAGTAAAAGGCAATTGACAAAAATATCATTTTTTAATTTTTTATTATAAATATAGCATAATTAGTTTAAATTTTCAAAAATAACACAAATTTAATCTTAAAATATTTTTAAATTTCTTTTTAATAAAGAAAAATCAAACCCTAAATTGAGAAAAGAAACACAAATATAATATTTTAATTATATTTATAATTCTTTATGATAAATATATATTTTCATAAAATAATTTGTGATATTTTTGAAATTGTTAAATTTGGAATAAAAATTTAAAAATATGCTATTTCAAGATATTACCAATAGTGCATAATAGTTTCAAATAAATATATAAATAGTTTTAAGTTCCCATTTTTTCCATTTTTCTTTTTTTTTTCTTTTTGATTAAAATTAAATATTTATACGATTTTATTTCATGTTTTTCATAATCTTAACTTTCTATAAGATATTACTAGATATATACCCACGCCGTGTATAGAGAAAAATACTCGTAAATTATATAATATTATTTATTAGTAAATATAAATTAGATACTTATATAATTTTAACTTTTATTTAAAATTTTTTTAATATTAATCTTTGTATATGTAAATTCATGATAAAACTAATTTTTTTTACGAATTTGATAGTATTTTTGGTTAGTTTAATAACATATATTGTGATTATTTTAATAACTTAAAACTATTTATATATTTATTTGAAAGTCATTGTGGTGATAACACGCCAATATGATATTTTTGTTAATAACACGTTAGGGTGATTTTATTTTTTTAAATATTCCTGAAATAATATATTAAATATATGTGATAAATTATGTGAAAATTAACTTATTTTAAAAAACCTAGTATCATTTATTTGTTGTTGCCACTGATACATTCTTTTCATCTTCCTCTTCTTCCATTCCTCCAAGCTTAATTGTTTATCAACATTTTTTACTTTGAGATACTTAATTATCGATATTTGTTATTTTGTTTTTTTATTCATGTAAGTTTTCTTTTCTATTTTTTCTTACTTTTCTTCTTTTTTCTCTTAAAAAATATATGTATTTTTCACTAATTTCTAATAGTTTTCTCATGTTTGCTCCTAGATTTGATAAATTTTATAAGCTAAAGTTGATTTCAAATTGATCATACTAAATTATACTAATTTTTTTCCAATGTTTATTTTTTTATATATTGCTTTATTTTTCTTCATTAAGTAAAACAATTTTATTCAATTCTTGAATGTATTTGTAAAAAATGTTAATTACCGGGAAATAGAATCAAGAATCAACCAACATTACAAAAAAATAGGCGTTTTGCGACCATAATCCGTGGTCGCAAATTTTTTTGGTCGAAAATTTATAACCAATTTGCGACCACGGTAATAGTTGTATATTTTGCGACCAATTAACGACCACAATGTTGTGACAAAATTTGCGACTCCCGAATTTCCTCCTTTGGGTTACTGTTGTGCCGCAGCTATGCCCCAATTTTATCCGGATTGTGGTCGGGATGCAGACGCGGACAGAGGAGGAGGGATTTCCCCTCGATGTTCCAACCTTGGGGCCATCTGCCTCCCTGGAGCGTGTATCGGCAACTTCTGCATCCCAGCTCCCTCTTGCTGATATTTGATTTTTCCTGTTGTATTTGTTTTCTTCTTTAGCGACTTGATACGCTTTATCGTTGTCGTTTAGTTTCCTTTTGTTTTGGTGATTCGATAATTAGTTTAAATTTTCAAAAATAACACAAATTTAATATTAAAATATTTTTAAATTTCTTTTTAATAAAGAAAAATCAAACCCTAAATTGAGAAAAGAAACACAAATATAATATTTTAATTATATTTATAATTCTTTATGATAAATATATATTTTCATAAAATAATTTCTGATTTTTTTGAAATTGTTAAATTTGGAATAAAAATTTAAAAATATGCTATTTCAAGATATTACCAATAGTGCATAATAGTTTCAAATAAATATATAAATAGTTTTAAGTTCCCACTTTTTCCATTTTTCTTTTTTTTTCTTTTTGATTAACATTAAATATTTATACGATTTTATTTCATGTTTTTCATAATCTTAACTTTCTATAAGATATTACTAGATTTATACCCACACCGTGTATGGAGAAAAATACTCATAAATTATATAATATTATTTATTAGTAAATATAAATTAGATACTTATATAATTTTAACTCTTATTTAAAATTATTTTTAATATTAATTTTTGTATATGTAAATTCATGATAAAAATAATTTTTTTTACGAATTTGATAGTATTTTTGGTTAGTTTAATAACATATACTGTGATTATTTTAATAACTTAAAACTATTTATATATTTATTTGAAAGTCATTGTGGTGATAATACGCTAATATGATATTTTTGTTAATAACACGTTAGAATGATGTTATTTTTTTAAATATTCCTCAAATAATATATTAAAGATATGTGATAAATTATGTGAAAATTAACTTATTTTAAAAAACCTAGTATCATTTATTTGTTGTTGCCACTGATACATTCTTTTCATCTTCCTCTTCTTCCATTCCTCCAAGCTTAATTGTTTATCAACATTTTTTACTTTGAGATACTTAATTATCGATATTTGTTATTTTGTTTTTTTATTCATGTAAGTTTTCTTTTCTATTTTTTCTTACTTTTCTTCTTTTTTCTCTTAAAAAATATATGTATTTTCACTAATTTCTAATAGTTTTCTCATGTTTGCTCCTAGATTTGATAAATTTTATAATCTAAAGTTGATTTCAAATTGATCATACTAAATTATACTAATTTTTTTCCAATGTTTATTTTTTTTTATGTATTGCTTTATTTTTCTTCATTAAGTAAAACAATTTTATTCAATTCTTGAATGTATTTGTAAAAAATGTTAATTACCGGGAAATAGAATCAAGAATCAACCAACATTACAAGAAAATAGGCGTTTTGCGACCATAATCCGTGGTCGTAAATTTTTTTGGTCGCAAATTTATAACCAATTTGCGACCACGATAATAGTTGTATATTTTGCGACCAATTCACGACCACAACGTTGTGACAAAATTTGCGACTCCCGAATTTCCTCCTTTGGGTTACTGTTGTGCCGCAGCTATGCCCCAATTTTATCCGGATTATGGTCGGGATGCAGACGCGGACAGAGGAGGAGGGATTTCCCCTCGATGTTCCAACCTTGGGGCCATCTGCCTCCCTGGAGCGTGTATCGGCAACTTCTGCATCACAGCTCCCTCTTGTTGATATTTGATTTTTCTTGTTGTATTTGTTTTCTGCTTTAGCGACTTGATACGCTTTATCATTGTCGTTTAGTTTCCTTTTGTTTTGGTGATTCGATAATTAGTTTAAATTTTCAAAAATAACACAAATTTAATATTAAAGAATAGTTAAATTTCTTTTTAATAAAGAAAAATCAAACCCTAAATTGAGAAAAGAAACACAAATATAATATTTTAATTATATTTATAATTCTTTATGATAAATATATATTTTCATAAAATAATTTGTGATATTTTTGAAATTGTTAAATTTGGAATAAAAATTTTAAAATATGCTATTTCAAGATATTACCAATAGTGCATAATAGTTTCAAATAAATATATAAATAGTTTTAAGTTCCCACTTTTTCCATTTTACTTTTTTTTTCTTTTTGATTAACATTAAATATTTATACGATTTTATTTCATGTTTTTCATAATCTTAACTTTCTATAAGATATTATTAGATTTATACCCACGCCGTGTATGGAGAAAAATACTCGTAAATTATATAATATTATTTATTAGTAAATATAAATTAGATACTTATATAATTTTAACTCTTATTTAAAATTATTTTTAATATTAATTTTTATATATGTAAATTCATGATAAAAATAATTTTTTTTACGAATTTGATAGTATTTTTGGTTAGTTTAATAACATATATTGTGATTATTTTAATAACTTAAAACTATTTATATATTTATTTGAAAGTCATTGTGGTGATAACACGCCAATATGATATTTTTGTTAATAACACGTTAGGGTGATGTTATTTTTTTTAAATATTCCTCAAATAATATATTAAAGATATGTGATAAATTATGTGAAAATTAACTTATTTTAAAAAACCTAGTATCATTTATTTGTTGTTGCCACTGATACATTCTTTTCATCTTCCTCTTCTTCCATTCCTCCAAGCTTAATTGTTTATCAACATTTTTTACTTTGAGATACTTAATTATCGATATTTGTTATTTTGTTTTTTTATTCATGTAAGTTTTCTTTTCTATTTTTTCTTACTTTTCTTCTTTTTTCTCTTAAAAATATATGTATTTTTCACTAATTTCTAATAGTTTTCTCATGTTTGCTCCTAGATTTGATAAATTTTATAAGCTAAAGTTGATTTCAAATTGATCATACTAAATTATACTAATTTTTTTCCAATTTTTATTTTTTTTATGTATTGCTTTATTTTTCTTCATTAAGTAAAACAATTTTATTTCTTGAATGTATTTGTAAAAAATGTTAATTACCGGGAAATAGAATCAAGAATCAACCAACATTACAAGAAAATAGGCGTTTTGCGACCATAATCCGTGGTCGCAAATTTTTTTGGTCGCAAATTTATAACCAATTTGCGACCACGGTAATAGTTGTATATTTTGCGACCAATTAACGACCACAACGTTGTGACAAAATTTGCGACTAATTTACCACTTCTTTGTAGTTACAAAGTTTGCGACCACTTTGCCACCATGAATGTGGTCACAAAAATAGTGGTCGCAAATCAGTCACAAAATTTTTTGATCAATGTACCATCACGTTTTTCACGTGGTCGTAAATCGGTCACAAAATTTGTGACCAATATGCAACTACTGTTACCCCGTAGTGGCAAATCGGTTATAAAATTTTGTGACCGATTTGCGATTGCACCTATTTTGAAAACCAGTTGTGGTCGCAAATTGGTGACCAAAATTTGTAACCAATTTGCGACTACATGTAAGTGTGGTTGCAAATTTGTCACAAACATTTGTGACTAATTTGCGACCACAATATTTTCGAATTAACTGTGGTCACAAATTGTTCACAAATACAACTGTCAAATGAGTTACGTCCAGACCATATTTCTATCGTCATGGACTCGCCCAAATACAAAGCGGGTTAAATGGGCTAACGTCCAAATAGACTTGCGGTCAAAAATAAACTAGACTACGTGGTCAATGGATGGTCCAAGTTTAACATAAAAAAAATTAACTAGAAAATTATAATATTATTTTTGCCAAAATTAGGAAATCGTACTTTTAATTGGAAAAACATGTTCGCCATAAAACCGTTTTTCACAAAAAATGTGGAAACATTTTTTCCCGCAAAAAAGTAGAAATTCATAAACACGAAAACATGTTTTCAACCAAAGAAATAGAAATACTATTTTCGTATTTTCCACCAGAAACGTGGAAATGTGTTTCTCCAACAAAAACACGGAAAACTCATTTTTCTGTAAAAACGCGCAAATGCGTTTTTTCACCAAAAATACAAAAATTCATTTTTTCGCCAAAACGCAAAAATATGTTTTCTTACTAAAATGCGAAAATGTGTTTTCCGATAAAAAAAAAAAGAATTCTTCCTCGCCAAAAACGTATTTTTCATCAGAAACACAGGGACATAATTACCGCCACGAAAGAAAACACATTTTTTCTGCTAAAAAGTAGAACCACATTTCTCACCAAAACCACATTTTCTATAAAAACGCAGAAACACGTTTAGCTAAATTTTTTTTAATTTATACTACAATATCGATTTTTTAACTTAAAATTTATTGGTAACAAAGGCAACTTATAATTGTTTTTTATAAAAATGTTGAACGTCCATGGAAAAACCTATTTGGACATGGTCATTTTGGGTGCGGTCATATTTTAGTCCATCGTCCATGTGGACCGACCAAATTCTAACTCATAATTTTTTTTCCATATAGAGATGTCCATCTGAACATGGCCATGCCCAATTGAGGGCCAATTGACAGCTCTAGTTATAAATATTTGTGACAAATTTATGATCACAATATATTTTTTTTTAAAATAAATAATTTATTAAAAAAAATTTAAATTAAAATTAAAAATATTTTAAAATTAAAAAATATTAAAATTTAAAATAATCGATTTTTAATAAAATATTAAATATTTGTATTAATTATTTTTATTATTAAAAATTATTTTATAATTTAAATATATAATAATACATGAATTGTTTGTAATTTTTGATAAACATTAATTATTAAATTATATATAGTTTTAATAATTGTTATTTAGTAATAATTATAAGTTTAAATTAAATTACTAATTATGATTTAAATTAAAATATAAATAAATTATTAAAATAAAATTAATAAAATTTATTAATAATAAAATTCTAATTACATAAAAAGGAAAAAAATTAAACATTATCTGTAGGCAGAAATTGGAAATCGGAAATGGAAAGGCAAAAATGTTAGTTATGCGTTGGATGGTCAAGGTGGCGCATTATTATCCCGCATAAACGTCGTAAAACCGGGATCCGTCCGTTGTAAGTAGCTGACAAGCATCTCCAAGCTATTTATACGGCTTTGGTTTTGCTGATCCCCTAATTCCGGTTGTCTTCGTTCTTGATCCAATTGGGAAACTCGTTCCTCCATTCGAGCATTGGCTTCTTGCATTCGCGCATTTACTTCTTCCATCCGCGCACTTCTTGCGACTTGTTCTTCAATCTGTCGTTGCACGGCGAATAATTGATCTTGAACCGCAACAAAGTTGCAGGTTGGGGATCAGAAGCCATTGTGCCTGCCTAACCCGTGAATCCGGTTAACACTACCGAGTCCGTAAAGACGTCATCTATCATCCGCACTAGAATATTTAAAATTAATAAAAAAATAAATTAGTAAAAATAAAATTAGTGTAAATAAAAGAAAATTTAAAAAAAATAATTGATACCTGAATGAATATATCATTCTTTTCCTCCTAGGTTAGCTCTAGTCGGCGAGAAGTACTGTTTGACGTTTTACATGTATCGACCTCAATGATCGACATCATTTTTTGGATGTTGCGTTTGTATGTTTCACCGAATTGTTTTGCACATGTCCATCCAATTCAGATTCGTATGGCATATGTATAGGTAGGTGCTCCATGACGTCGAAAAATGCAGGTGGAAAGATTTTCTCCAAATTGCACAAAATTATAATAATGTTTTCCTTTAGAATTCGGATACGACTTTGTTGCAATGATCTGGATCATAGATCTCGTAAAATCCTCTATTCCTTATATTACTCAAATTTGAATGTAGTAAATAGTACATGCAATTATTATTATTATACGTACCTAAAAAATAAAATATGTTTAATAGTATATCCCTGATAATGCTAGATTAACGTTTCGTGTTAAAAATTCTATAAATATAAAAGTGAGAAGCCTTTTCATAAAAATATGGCAGTGATGGCTTTTCATAGCTGAGAACTTTAGTCCATCCATATCTACAAAATTTGCTAAATCTGCCGTGTACCCGTTCAAAAATTTAACCTCGTTTTTTATACATTTCAATGAACATTCTTTTGCTTTTTGTGTCAATCTAAATATATGGAATGAAGCATTATCCCGACCATCCACGTGCAGCTCTTTTCGAGAGCAAAACATTGCAATGTCCAACCTTGACTTAAATATATTTTTTTGATTTATCCTTGACATTCATAACAGTATTTATAATGTTATCGAAGAAATTCTCTCTATATGCATCACATCAAAATAATGTCATAGGTTCAGATCTGTCTAGTACGCAACTATGCTAGCTTCCATAACCTTCCTGTGTAGTTTCATGACCATTTTCACTACAATCAGATATTATTAAAGGATTGACAGATTTTATTGGCTCGTATAAAACTTGTTCGCCTGTCAATGATTGCGGAGGATAGTCAATCAACTTACCTACGCTACTTTGTGACTACTTTGCGTCAAAAGTAGTGTGGTCGCTTATTTGTAGGTATAACTACCTCGCACATGTTTTTCATGTTGTCGTTTTACCACCACTTTATGACTGAAGTGCCACTCCCACCGTAGCGTGGTCGCAAATTGGTAGCAAATTTTGCTAATTAGTCGCATATTTGAGATTGCTTAGCGACTAGACATTCTGGTCACAAGTTAATCGCATATTGGTCACAATGTGGTTGCGTATTGCGACCAATATGCGATTACAAGTTTTAATCAGAAAAGTGCGAGTAATATGCGACTAGGGCTCTATGTCGCAAATTGGTCACAAATTCGTGGCAATCGGATCGCAAAATTTGTGACCCCAAAGTTGGTCGCAAATCGAAGTGGCAATTTGACAGTTTTCTTGTAGTGCAAGTGGATGTGCAAATAGAAAGAGAAAGAAAAGACAAGAAAAATTGGTGAAATCTCAAACCAATGATATGTTTAAGTATGTGATGAAAACTAAAACTTCTGAAACTATTGAAACTGTTAGAACTCAGATGAACAAGGACGATGAAGAGCTTCCTATTAAAGAGGATGTTACTGAAGAAAATTCAGACAAGAAGAGTGTAGAAGAATTTGTTGGAGATGATGCTAATGTAATAAACGAGAACAAAGAACAATTTGAGAATGAAAAAGGGAAGATTATGAGAAAGATGATAATATTAAGGGTCTTTATGAAAATGTGGATATGAATGATCTTGAAAATTGGGGAAACATTTGGGGAATATTGAGCAACGAATGAGAGTTTTTTTTGTTCAGAAAGGTCCACCTACAAGACCACCTACTGCTTATCCTTTCCATGAGATGATATTGATAGATGTTTCACTTACTCTTGTTATAGAAGAAAAATGAGCAACAGATAAAAATAAGACAGAAGATGAATAGTTTACTTAAAACCTAAAAAAAAAGATCTTTTGTTTTTGTTGTAAACTATTTACTCAAGAAACAAGTCATACTGTTTTGGTAACTAGTGGACATGATGACTGGAGAAATGTTTAACACAGGCTAAAATCACATGAAACTACTCATCAGCATATTGTTTGCATGTCTCGTTGGATGGAACTAGAAATTAGGTTTAAAAGAGGGAAACTATTGATAATCATTTGCATGAGGCAATTAACAAAGAAAAAAAACATTGGAGAGATGTGGTGTTGAGGATAATCACAGTGGTAAAAACTCTAGCAGAAAAGATTACTGGTTCAAATAGTGGAAAGTTTTTTGGTTTTTATTAGGATGATAGAAAGCTTTGATCAAGTAATGAAGAAACACATTTGACAGATTGAAAAAGGTGAACTCATTACCATTATCGCAGTCATAAGATTTAGAATGAGTTGATAGAATTGCTTGTTAATGAGATTAAGATGGTGATCTTAAAAGAATTCAAGAGCCGAAGTATTTTTCAATCATTTTGGATTCCACTCCTCAAGTTAGTCGTAAAAAGCAAATTAGTTTTCTAATTCGATGTGTAGATATTTTTACGGATTCAACTAAAGTTGAGGAGTTCTTTTTGCCTTTTTTTGAAATCAAAGACAAGAGAGGAGAAGGAATTTTTAACACTCTTCATAATGCATTAGTTGATCTTAAGTTGAATATTGAAGATCTAAGAGGACAAGGCTATGACAATGAGAAAAATATGAAAGGAAGACATAAGAAGTTTAGAAAAGATTGCTTGATATAAATCCAAGGGCATTTTCTACTACATGTGGAAGTCTCAATCTTGCTCTTTGTGATATGGCTTTCTCATCCGAGAAAACTATTTCATTTTTTGGTATTGTGCAGCGTATATACTGCCTATTTGCATATTCAACCAACAACTGAAAAGTCTATAGAGATATGGTAAATGGTATTACACTTATACCGTTATCACAAATTCGTTGGAAAAATCGTATTGATAGTGCTAAGCCAATAAGATTTCAAACTTCAAAGATACAAGATATTTTATTTTATTTAGCAGAAAACAGTGAGTCAGTGATAATCCAGGACATCGTAGTGATGCTGAATCTCTTGTAGTAAGTGAAATACATGGAATTTGAGGGTTTGAATTCTTGTTGGGAATGGTAATTTAGTATGATTTGATTTATGCTATCAATATAGCGTGCAAAACCTTATAATCAGAGGATATGGATCCTGAGGTTGCTATTTTTTCAATTAGAAGGGCTTGTTGATTATTTGAAAAACTATAGAGAAATAGATTTTGAGAAAGGAAAAGTTGAAGCTATACAAATTGCCATTGATATGGAGACTGAACCAACATTTTCTACAAAACCAAAACATTTGACGAAGAAAAAAGAAGCAATTTGGTGAAGATGATGAGAAAGTTGATGAAAGGGTCATGTAGATGCAGATGAGCGTTTTAGGATCGATTATTTTATCAACATAGTGGACCAAGCTATAATATCTTTTGAGTTTAGATTTGAGCAATTCCATCGTTATGAGGAAATCTTTGGATTTTTGTTTGGTTTGAAAGACTAAAGTAAGCAAAAGATGATGAGTTTATGATATTTTGTTCAAGATATAAGCTTCTCTAGAGTATGATGGGATTTCAGATGTAGATGGAAAACATCTATTTATGGAACTACAATATCTAAAGGGAATGTTGCCAAAGAAATTACAAAGACGGTCGAGATGTTGGAAATTAAAGAAAAATGGATGGTTGTTATCCAAACACATGGATCGTTTATCGCATATTACTAACAATTCTAGTTTCAGTTGATAGTGCAGAAATAAGCTTTTCAAAATTGAAGCTCATAAAGAATTATCTACGTTTGACTACGTCTCAAGAGCGATTGCATGAATTGTCAATAATATCAATAGAACACGAGTTGGCTGAGAATTTTATTTGAAGTTAACAAATGATTTTGCAATAAAGAAAGTAAGAAGGTATTTTTCATGAATAATATATTAATATTTTTTTATTGTTTTTATTTAAAATATAAGTTTTGATAATATTTCACATTATTTTGATTATATATATATATATATATATATTCTTTTTAAATGCAGTAAAAAATATTTTGTACGATTACATGGCATCAGTTTGTTTATGTGTTTTAGGCATCATATGACATCGGACCAGTTCTCTCACACTATCAGAATATTTTAAAGTAAATATTACATAAAACATAATTTATTAGAGTATTTACAAAAATAGTATTACACAAATATTTAAAACAATATACTATATGTAAATTTTTCGTATTTCGACATAAAATATATTTTTAAAAGCAAACACAATATAAAGTATTATGGATTTTGAAAAATTAGTCATACAAATATAAATACCTAATTGAATATTTATCACATCTATGATTTCTTATTTATTTAATAATATCCACGATAATCATTTAAATTGATTTGTATAATTTGATTTTATTGTGTATAATTAATATTTGATTTGTTAAAAATTTAATCTATTTGTTTCAAAATATAATTTTTATATTCAAAGACAGAACGCATCATAATTTATTAAATAAATAATTAATTATAATGTGTGAATATTTTTCTACAGAATGTACACTCGAACAATTTTTATATTTGTGTACTAAAGTGATTATATTACTGTTATTTTTTCTCATTAAGGATTTTATAAATTTTCTTGAGAGAGAAGTTAAGTTTTTGTTCCGAAATTGAGTCTCCATTTAGAAAAATGGTTTATGATGTAATGAATATTAATAAACTATATTCATATCCACCACCCTAGTGGGAACATTAGAATCTCTAATATATTATTTGAGAAACATTTAAAAATAATAATTTCACCCTAACGTATTATTAACATAAATACTATGATAACGTATCATCAACACAATGAGCGTCAAATAAATATATAAATAAACTTAATTTATTAGAATAATTACAATATATGTCATTAGTAATAATTTGGTTAGAAAATTAATACATTTTATTAAACTAACCAAAAAATATTATTAAATTTATAAAAATAATTATTTTTATTTCTTTAATTTATATATACAAAATTTAATTTTAAAATAATTTTAAATAAAGATTAAAATTATATAAATATTTATTTTATATTTACTAATAAACAATATTATATAGTCCACACATGAGTTAGATATAAATCTAATTAGTTACTTATTTGTATACTAAGATTGTTGATGTTTGTCTCTAAAATTTTCCTATTCAAAAAGATTATAAATAATCCTAACCTAACCTAATCCTGAATTAGATATTACTTTACAATAATAAGGATCGTTATGCAATTGCATTTAACCCTATCCGGATGACGTGTTCATAATCATTTCTTTTCGTCATTTATTTATAAAAATAAAAATAATACTTTTTAGAAAATTTAAAATATTATATTTCAAAGTAGTTCAAATTTTACGCAGACCGTACCGTAGTAGAATCTAGATGAGAGCCTTTAAGATATCTTATTACAAATGATGTATATATTATTACAAAGGGTGTCCGAGTTGTCACGCACTTTCCATTGGTAAAAATTTCTTAATTAAATTTATCTTACAATATCCCGAAGGATCTCTTTCTATCTTATTGGACCCCACTTTCCTGTCTCTTTTTTCTTCTTCTATCTTCTCTCTATCCTCCTGAAGTCATCTTCTTCCTCTTCCTCTCTATCACACCTCCGAATCTTGCTCATTTGCTGTGTTTAACATCTCTACTTCATATCCCTTCGTGTTTCACCGTTTTCTCTTCCCCTTTTTGGCTTTCTCGCCTTCAGTTTTCACATGAAACTAGCCGACCCGACCTAACCCGACCAACCTCAACCGCATCTTCCTTTCCTTTGAAAAAGCTTTGATTTATGTATCTGGGTCTGCTAGTTTCTGCTTTTAGACGGTCGAAATCCGTATGATTTCTCTTCTAATTCCGTTTTCGTTGATTGGTGAGATGAGATCTATCGTAGTCGGTGGTTAAGTAATTGCTGCTGGTTTATGATATCTCTTATTTGAATTTCTGCGATTTGTGGGTTGTTTCGTGAATTTTGTTGGGGTCTTGCAATTTCAGGTTAGATAATTGGGGAGGAAGGGAGGGTTTTGAGATTATTAGGGTTTGACGAATTTCTAAGCTAAGGTTTTTGATGAAGAGAGGGAAAGATGAGGAGAAGATACTGGAGCCGATGTTTCCTCGACTTCATGTGAATGATGCAGACAAAGGAGGGCCTAGAGCTCCTCCAAGAAACAAGATGGCTCTCTATGAGCAGCTTAGTATCCCTTCTCAGAGGTTTAGCGATCATGGAACGTTACCTCTTAATTCCCGTAGTAACGTAACCACTTTGGTTCCTCCTGTTGGACCATCTAGCCAGGTATTGTTGAGTTTAGTAATAGTTTTATGGATTTGGAGTTGTCGAAATTGATTTTATATAGCTTGTTAGAAAGAGTAAGAGTTGATTGATTTTGTCTATTATTACAGTTGTTTTGCTTATGGATTAATTTCTTGCACAATCAGAATCTCATGGACACAAATCTGCCATGGTGTGGATGATTAGGGATGTTTACTAAAGCTAACATTTTTGTTATATGCCGAATTGCTTAGATTATGGTTTTTGAAGACATTTATGTAGGTTTTTTGACTAGAGTGCTTTGCCCATTTAATTGTTTATAATGTAAGGTTGGATCTGGATATGAATGCTTCTCATGATTGTCCTGAGCATTATTGGCTATTACAAATTTGTTTACTTTATTTGGCTCGATAGGGACATGAGAAATGATTTTTTTACCCACAATTTCTGCAGCCTTCTGGCGTGGAAAGGAACTTATCTGCCCGACAGCTTGATTCTTCGGCTGCATTCCATGCAACTGAGAAGTTTGTCTCTCCAATGTCCTTCATGGAAAATGTGAGATCTCGGGCACAACAACAACATGATCAGAAGAAAACGATAAGAGAGGAAGATGATTTCGCGGTTCCTGTATTTATCAACTCAAGAAGATTTCAGTGTCATGGCAGAACGAAGAGTGGCTTTGAGAAGGAAAAACACACCACACTGGTTAGAAACCAGGGGAGCACAAAGCCAGGTGACTTTGTAAACTCTTTGGATATATCAGCTACAGAGGAAATGGACCTGAGTTCTGACAAAGTAAATGATTGTAATGCATCTTTGAGACAAGAGTCTAGAAATATTTTAGACCGAGATTGTGGTGAAACTCAAGTATTGGACACTAATAATGGAGTCGAATCTCACTTGGAAATGGAAAGTCATTCAGAAGAGGGTCATGGCAGTCCTAATGATGTTGATAATGTGAGTGAGTACAGCAGAAGCAGAGCATATGCCTTTCCGCAGCAGATAAATGAAGAGGCAGGTGATGATGTTTCTGATAATTCGATGGTAGATTCTGTATCCAGCATAGATGTCTATCCTGATGATGTTGTGGGAGTATTAGGTCAAAAACGCTTCTGGAGAGCAAGGAAAGCTATTGCCAAGTAAGTTCACTAGAAATTTATAATGTGGTTATTTATTTTCCGTTCTTTCTATCCATCTCCTGCTTTGACACTTTCCTTTAATTTATTTTCTTTTCATGCTTAATGATGCATTGGATTGCTGATATACATACATATATATGTCTATATATAACTTTGTGTTAGGTTTTCTCATTTGGGAAGAAAAGGTTTCAGATTTTTTGCTTGAGAAGTGATGGTTCTATAGTGAAGAGTCACTGGATTCGTCTCTATTATATGTTAGTTGAAGAACCCGTGGTAACATATTAACCACTTAACGCATTTAACACAATGGATCATGTTAGCAGGGAGCGACATTCTCTGTTGACGTACTTGTACAAGGTGCCCGCCGAGACAGTTCATGGCTTTATGCTGTGTCTTCTTTGCATCTGCTTGTTGGAACATGTCCCTGTCTCGGTTTGGTATTGCTTTTATTCTGCACTGTCGTCTTGGGCATTTTCCCTTCTTGTCATTCAAGGGGTTGAAACAGGTAGGGGAATGTGTCTCTGAGAAACCTGGGATCTGAATTTTTAGTTAACTATCGGTAAAAGCTAGTTATGAGTCTTATGACGGTGCAGAATTAAAGTTGCTTCTTGCTACTACGTAAGAGGATCCTTAGTGTTATGAACTACAGAGTTACTATGGATTTTAGACTCCATGACTCAGGTTTTAAGGTTCTAAGTATTCTGATCGTATGGTAAGATATCTCGAGAAACTGTTGTAAGCAAGATATCAGTAAATCCATCCCTTGCATAACGCATCTTCTTTGGTTTTTTTCTTCCTGTTGACTAGAGCTATGTATTCTTGCTTCTTTGTTTTTTCTTCCTGTTTTTGGTTCTGTTTCATTATTCAACAGAAACTCTATTTTTGCAGAACGTTTTATTGATTGATTTGAGTCCATTTTCTCCTTACAGTCAACAAAGAGTATTTGCCGTTCAACTATTTGAGTTGCACAGACTGATTAAGGTAAAGTCATTCAGAAAAAAACTTATCCTAAACCGCAAATATTTGTTTCTTTTCGGGCTGAAACAAACGAATTCAGCTGTGCTTTGTTTCCGTAATAATCAGGTTCAAAGACTTATTGCTGCATCACCAGATCTCCTATTTGAAGACATCGATTATCTTAAAAAGGTATCTGCTAAAAGCTATCCGGCGAAGAAGCTCCTTCCGTCAGAATTTACGGGAAAGCCTCCCCTACCACAAGTTGCCCTCAAGCAGAGGGACGATTTGGAGAATGACCAACATAAAATGGAATGCTCTGCTGAGAACATAGTTGGAAGATTGTCAAACCAAGATCATCATCATCATCATCATCAACCTTCCAACTACATGCCACCTTTTGCGAATAACCCACCCGCTTCACAAACTGTAAATGGATGTTGCTTTCCTCCTCAGCCTCTTCCCTCAGGAGGAAACCAGCAATGGTTGATCCCTGTAATGTCACCTTCCGAAGGGCTAGTATACAAGCCGCATCCAGGTCTGGGACAGATGGGGCCGGTCTGTGGAGGATATTATGGTCATTTTATGCCTTCACCGATGGTAATGGGTAGTTTCATGGGCGGTGGTCCACCTCAGTTTCACCCGGGCGTTGGATTCCCATCTCCTGGTAATGGCTACTTCCCTCCATATGGAATAATGCCAACCATGATGAACCCTTACTGTTCAAGCCAACAACAACAACAACCAAATGAGCAAATGAATCAGTTTGGGCATCCTGGGAATTTACATAATGCATCGGCTTTGAGCACCCGACAACAGAGCTCTGTGAATGAAGCTGCTGCACCGCAACAGCCAACAAAGCCGTATCCTCGGCCTAGAAAGAGTAGGCAAGGGAGCACAGGAAGCTGTCCAAATGGGCAAGAAAGAATCTCTGGTACGAACTCCTTTAGGCCATTCTCAGCTGTAGATGACGATAGCATCAACAACAATGCACCTGAGCAAATGATGACAACAACAACAACGACAACAAGAACAACTGTTACTACAACAAGAGATGGAGGAGGAGTGACGACGAGAGTGATAAAGGTGGTTCCTCACAATGCGAAGCTCGCTAGTGAGAATGCTGCTAGGATCTTCAGGTCAATACAAGAAGAACGTAAACACTATGAGTCCTTGTCTAAATAACCACCTTTAGCCCTCTCTATCCTTTTCGTAATTTGTGTGGTGCGACTCAATTTGTATTCTAAAATGTCGAAATTTGTGATATATGTAATTCTCAAAGTATGTACACAGTGACGTATTAAAATTTGTGCTGTCACAAATCAATTTTTATATGTTGAATATCTTATAGTTGAGAAAACATCTATAGTATATCAGTTATAAAATATAGAGTAATATTTTAAAATAGTACTATTTTAAGTTTATCTTTCAAATTTAATACACTAAAACTAAAATTCTAAAAATATCATAAATTATTATATAAAAATAATTATTTATCTTAAATAAATTATATATAAAATTAAAATATAATATTTGGATTTATTTTTTCTAATTTAGGATTTAAATTTTTTTCATTAGAAATAAGTTTTTAATTATTTTACTATTAAATTTGTGCTATTTTTGAAAATTTAAATAAATAGTACTATATTTAGAACAAAAACTTGAAATAGAGCTATTTTAATCAATTGTCTTAAAATATATCATATGTTGATATGTCATATTAGATGTGACATATGTCATATTATTAGATCAAAATAGTTTTTTTAAAGCAATATTATATCAAACATAATTTATTAGTATTTTATTAGTATATTATATATTATTTTTATTATATATCAAATATAATTTATTAAAATATTTACTAAATAAATAAATATTTAGTAATATATTATATATAACTTATATAATTTTTAAATTAATATCGTAAAATAACATTTTTTCAATTTTTTATTTTAAATTTAGTACTTTAAATTTAAAATTTTAAAAATAATATAAATTATTTTTTGAAAACACATATTTATCATAAATAAGTTATATATATAATTAAAATATAATATTTAAAATTTTTGGTAATTTAGAATTTAATTTTCATTATTAAAATGAATTTTTAAAATATTTTAATATAAATTTGTGTTATTTTTAAAAATTTAAACTAATGATGATATATTTAAAACAAAAATTAAAAAAATATTATTTTATCAATTGTCTTAATTTTTAATATATCAACATATAATATAACTTTTACGAGATTACAATTAAAATTTGCATAATTTACTAACCTAAAGCGATGATATCCAATTAAAGTATATTACTCTTATTCTTCTTTTACATATTCGATGTCTGTCCTCCTTCACATACTTGGTGCATTGCCTCTTTTCCATATTCGGCGTCACACCCAATTTCTTTTTTTTTTTAAGTATAATTGATGATATAATAAAAAAAATTGATGTAACAACAATCAATAATTGTTTTTATTTGAGTAATGTGTATGTGATTCATTATAATATGAATTTATTTTCAAATATTTGTAATGAAATTTCAGTTTTTATATTGTTGTATTTTTTTTTAGTTTTTTGTACAACTACGTTGCAGAATTTTAGTTAACCATATGATTTATATGATTTTTTTAAAGTACTAATTTCCATACACAAATTAAATCACATAAAACACAAACAAGTTATATATAAAACAAAGTTACAAAAATAAGTTACACAAGTTACACATTATCATTTCTATCATCAAATAATCTTTGAAATATTTGAGATTCTCCGACACTTATTTGTTTGTTTAATTTCTCTTCTTTTGATATAACTAGATTTATACCCATGCCATGCGTAGGAAAAAATATTCGTAAATTATATTTTATTAGTAAATATAAATTAAATATTTATATAATTTTAAATTTTATTTAAAATTACTTTTAACATTATTTTTTGTATATATAAATTTAGAAAAAAATTATTTTTACGAATTTAATAATATTTTTGGTTAGTTTAATAAAATATATTAATACTCTAACCAAATTAATAACAATGACATATATGTAATTATTCGAATAACTTAAGCCTATTTATATATTTATTTGAAATTTACTGTAATGATGAAACGTAAACATGTTATTTCTGTTAATAACACGTGAGAGTAAAGTATTTTCTTAAATTGTTTCTCAAATAATATATTAGGGATTAGGTAATAACTTAAATCTATTTATATTTATTTGAAATTATTTATAAATTAACGTATTAAAAGTTTAAAGAAATAAAAATTATTTTTTTTGTAAATATAATACTATTATTTGGTTAGTTGAATAAAATATATTGATTCTCTAACCAAATTAATATCAATGGCATGTATTGTAATTATTCTAGTAACTTGAACCTTTTTATATATTTAAGCTGAAACTCGTTGTGGTGTTGACACGTCAGCATGACATTTTTGTTATTAACACGTCATGGTAAGGTTACTTTGTTAAAAAGATTCTCAAATAATATATTAGGGATGTGAATGTATGATACATACAACTTGAAATCATGGGGAATATTCTAACCAAAATTGTGGAGCACCAGATAAATAATCTGGAATATGCTAACCACCATTGCTCATTCAAATAATATATGGAACATAACTCATGTAAATACTTGGAAGCAACAATTATTGTATTCACACATAGATAACTTTCAATATCAAAATACTTGCAACTGCAAATTTTCTTTCTCAAACTAACAAAATATGTATTACCATCACCTCCAATCACAATGTATTAAAAAAAATGTATAGCTCTTTAACCGGTAACAACTTTGTATCTTGTCATTTTGTGTGTATTTCCATGGCAACATGAAACACCGGATTAGACCTTCAACATAAAATTTTCTATATTTGTTAAACCATTCCACATTTTTTGCAATAATGCCATCAAACATCAGTAATAATAAATACTTTTTGACTTCTTTGAAAACACTATTTTTATATTTAGCACAATTAGTTGAGTATATGTTTAACACAAAATAATACATTGACTATTTGTTGTTAGTTGAACTTTGGATGCATCATAGAGTGTTGTGAACTCTGCAACTATATAAGTATGTGAATACTGTAAACTTCATCACAATTTCCTTTTTGTTAACATCATATATAAACACGTGATTTAATATTTTGCGAAAAATGATACATGTAATACTCATATTTCATGTTTACATTGTGAGTAAACTTCGGCTTTTTGATGATTCTTTGATTTTTATGAGAAATAAACACAATTTTAGGATAATCCGACATTATTGTTTTCAACATATTTAGAAACCACATCTAACTGTCATTTTTCTTGCCATCAGCTACTCGAAAAGCAATGGTTTAATGATGACAGTCAGAAGTTTGAGCTGTTGCAATAATAAGCATTCCACCATGTGCAGTTTTAAGATGTGTGTTCATCCATAATGATAACTTTTATCATGGCCCTAAACCTTTCAATGCAAACTACCAACACGATGAATAAGTATTTAAACTAATGTCTCTCTCTCTCTCTCTTCAATCAATAGCATATGAAACCATTACACCAAACCTTTTTCTAAACCAAACTTATGCAAATTTTAAGAGCCAAAGTGTCGAATTGGCCTCGATAGTACTCATGCAAAATGGATACAACCAGTTATGGTGTGCTTTTTCTTGACGATCATGTGCTTATAATTTTAGCTATCTGAGAGCATGTACGCACCTTGTTGTAAGTTCTAACTGAAAAACGATCTGAATCCTTATACTTTGCAACTCGTAGAAACCATTTACATCCACCATAACAACATTTTAACATGTATAACATTGTACTCGACTTTATTACAGTAACCTCACAACAATTATGATGTATACCTCGTTCAACTAATTAAATATTGCACCGCTTGTTTACTCTCAAACTCTTGACCTATAATCATATCAATTCCATCATCCCATTCAAGATTGACAACCTCATTTGCTTGTGCATTAGGTGTAATCTCAACATCGTCAAAGTTATCATAGCTATCCATGTAAGCAGTTTCTTAATATTAACCATTTTCACCATTTGGATTATAAAGAACATTGTCCAATAGCAAGACATTATGATCTTGTGGTTTCGATTCTATAGAGAAATAATCACATCATTAGTTTTAGCATCACTCATAATATACTCATTTTTTATATCAGCTGCAGTTTCTCGATCTTATTTTGAAAATTTTCACAACTCTGGTTTTACAAGACATATTCGGCCTCCACATGCAAAACACTAGCAAAGTCATTTTTGTATCGCATTGTATATCCAAAAAAATTTTCACCATCCAAAATTATGATGGCTTCTTATGTTTCTCTGCTGCAAAAAGAATATAAGATAACTTCAGCTTTGTCATAGCTTCATCTAACATAATCTTCCTCCATATTCTACCAACCAATCCATAATAAGTTAACTTCTCTACCAATTCTTTCATCACTACGGTAAAGTTGTGAGATTTTATTAGATTCCATTGTAGTTCAGCTTTGTTCGTTAAATAATAACTCTCATAATAAAAGTCAATGATTGTGTACCGACTATTATTCATTGTCTTTTCCTTAAAGAAAAAACAACAATATTAGTATATATTACAAATAAATTGTATCCAAGTCAATTTGTTGAACCAGTTGTACTAATTGTACCAACTATATCCAATTCAGTTAAATTAACTATTTGTACTAGTTATACAGTATTTATTAATATCTACGGTTCAAATCAATTGAATCTATACAAATCCATAAATTATCAAGGTAAGCTTCTATATTTCGAAAACAAGTTTAATTAGTGTGCATACTCTTGCGTTATTCAAAGATTTAATACAAATCTAGAAAAAACTCCAAATTGAAATCTCTGAATAAAATTCCCAAATTTAAATATTTAATTGAATAACAAAGCTTCAGTTTTTTGTAAAGCGGATTTTGAAATTAACGCAAGAAAAAGGAAAGAAAAAGAGCAAGAAAAGCACTTTAAACTTGACGGCAATAGCGGATTCCGACGATACCAGAAAAGCACTAAATGGCATGTTTGAGTTTTTTGTTATACGCAAAGAAAGAAAAATTGGAAAAAAACGAGGGTTTTTTGTTTTATGTTTTTTATTATAAAAATAATATTTTAATTGAAAGGTAAAACAGTAAAAATGTGGTTATTGAGAATTATAGAGGTTAGAATAAAAAATTTAGGATCACTATACGAATTAATTCGAATAAGCCTATTTATGCCACTACACGAATTAATACGAATAACTCTATTTTCACATGTACTTTTTAGATTTTTTAACTACATAAACTGTGTTTTTATTTCGTAAACTACATAAACTTCACAAATTATTGATATTACACAAATTTCAATAACGTTTATACGTTAAATCGCTATTACACTTTGTTTTAATTTGAAATGTGGTGTTAATTTCAAAATAAATAGTAATTAAAATCAGATTTTTGAATTAACACCAAGTTTAGTAACGATTTAACATGTAAATATTAATGAAATTTGTGTAATTGCAATAATTTATAAATTTTGTGTAAAAATACATTTTATGTAGCTAAAGAAAGACCCAAAAAGTACTGGTAAAAATAGGTTTATTCGCATAAATTCGTATAGTTGACGGAAGTAAATCTGTTTAAATATACAAACTAGTGCATAATATTTGTTTTTCTAAATCAATAATACCCTAAAATAACATATTTTAAAAACTTTATTTAAAATTTAGCACTCTAAATTTAAAATTTCAAAAATAGCACAAATTATTTTTTTGAAAATATATATTTACCATAAATAAATTATAAATATAATTTTAATATTATATTTGGTTTTTTTTCTAATTTAAGATTTAATTTTTCTTTATTAAAAAGAAGTTTAAAGTATTTTAACATTAAATTTGTGCTATTTTTGAAAATTTAAACTAAAAATGCTATATTTGAAATAAAAACTTAAAAAAGTGCTATTAATGTCAATTGTCCTTTCTAAATTAATAAATGTCTTTATGTTAAAATTATTTATTTTTTGGTAATTTCTCCAAAATATCAATTTTAAATTTTTTCAAATGTATTTTCATGAATTTAATTTCTAATTATATTATAAATTTAATATTAAAAATAATTTAAAGCATCTTGTTAATACAAAAACTAAATCTTAAAATAAAAATAAAACTAAATATAATATTTTAATTTTATTTATAATTTATTTAGAATAAAAAAAATTTGACATATGATATTTTAAAATTTTTAAATTTATGGTGTTAAATTTAAAATAAAAGATTAAAAATGATATTTTTAAATAATATTTTTAAATTTTTATATGAGGAAATTGATAAAAATAACTCAAATTTTTTTTTCTAATGCAATCTAACATGAATGGAAATCATTTTGCAAAAATAATCTACAAAGATAGAGAAATTACAAAACTTTTTTTATAACATAAAAATAATATAAAAATGTTAATTATATTACGGTGCAAGCATTTGAGGTCTGCTATTGTAAATCTACTTTACAAAACGAAATACAAAACAAATTTCTCGGAAATTTTGTTTTGTTAAAAAAATATAAAACAAACTTTCCAAAAAATAACTTTTGGTAAACTCCAAAACTAATTTTTTAATTATAATGTTTTAACTTTTTTATTATGATGTTTTTTATACAATGTAATGTTTAATATTTTTTTATGATGTTTTTTTATAAAAATCTTTTCAAAAAATATTTTGTTCATGAGGCAATGCGATCATCTCTTCGGACGTTCTAGTTTCTACATTCGCCAAAGGTTTATGAGATCCAGCTTCCCGGCGTTTTCGCACGGATCCAAACATAACACATTAACCATTATCCCAAATATAACGAAAAATAAAAGTTAAAAACAACTAACACTTGAAACACAAACATTAAAAAAATCTTCAAGAAACAAGAAAAAGAAAAGAGCAAGGAAGTCTGTATTGTATATAACAGATGAAATTATCAACTTTTCGGGGATGCCTTGGGTGGTCCAGCCGCTGGAGCACTCTGAGTAGCCTGCGTACCACCACCTCCACCAGCAGTGGCTGCAGCTCCTGCAGACACATCAGAAGAGTAACCTCCACCAGAAGGAGCTTGTGTGTATCCTCCATAAGACCCATATCCTTGTGGTGCTTGACCGTACCCATATGTTGGAGGTGGTCCATAACCAGACGCTGCTGGTTGGGCATACCCAGGCTGAGCACCATAGCTCCCAGGAGCACCCGGAGACTGTTGGTTCTGACCATAAGTCGGTGGCTTTGCAGCGGGTGGTGGTGCTCCATACCCAGAACTGTAAGATGTTGGTGGCTGGCTGCTGTAACCAGTCTGAGAAGTAGGAGCAGCTCCATACCCTGCCTGACCAGTACTACCTTGAGGAGTAGGCTGTTGACCACTTGTACCATAACCAGCTTGTCCAGAATGAGCAGATGATGGCGGAGCGGCTTGAGATGTATCTTCCTCTTGAGTTGGATTTTTGGTGCTGCTGTAGCCACCCTGCTGCTGATCATACCCAGCAGCTTGACCATATCCTGATTGGTGCGAGGCATTATAAGCCCCATACCCATCTTGCTGATATCCTTGACCAGGTTGGCCATAACCAGAAGCATGCTGGTAATAATTGTAGCCTGTGGTATCTGTTGGTGGGGCTGAGCTACCACCACTATTTGGTTGCTGTGACTGTTGCTGACCATAATAATCATACTCACCTTGTGTGCTCTGTTGGGATGGTGGCACAGAGGATTGATCCCAGGAAGAGTAGCCAGCTGAAGTTTGTTGAGGGTAACTTCCATAAGGTGATTGACCATACTGAGGTGGACCCGGATATGCGCCAGGTTGCATGTACCCATAACCAGGTTGTTGTGCTGGGGGACCACCAGGTGGTGCCCAGCTCGATGGTGGGCGGGCTTGGTAACCTTGTTGGGGATAGCCTCCACCCATTGATGAGTTTCTCATACGGTTCTGCATAAAACAAACTTATTGAACTAAGCCAGGATAACATTTTGGGAAAATAAAAAGACGAAGCAGCATAAAAACACAAGAACACAAAGGCACACATATAAAGCAGATAAAAAAAAGACTAAAGTGAGAGAGACATACAAGGTTAATGTCATTTACCAATATTTGTCCATACAGGATCAACCAAGATCATATCATATTCTACAAGGGTAATGGTGATGCCTACATACCGTACTGATTGGTGAAATTATTGGGTTACTCCTGCAGAAGCCCATCCCTTTCCCTATCCGAGATAAAATAGGTGCAAGAAAAAACCACGAATACTATAGAAGCTTTTGCAGATAAAAGCAACATATATATCAATGGAACCTATATTTCGAAGGCAATTCTTGAGCAGCAAAATAACCTAATACCAACTAAAGAATGCCATTTTCAACAATATCAATACTTATGGAAACATATTAGCAGACTAAAGCTTTGATGTGACCTCTCTGGAGTAAATTATGGCTGAAGGGTTCAACTAGTAATGAATCCAGTAATAGTATAACAATTACTAGGTTAGCAAAATATTGACTCGAGGAAATGGATAATAGGTCTTCAAATGTAAGTTGCCCACCTTTGATGATACCCTGATGACTAGGAAGTAATCCCTGAACATTATTGATTTTTGATAAAACGAATAAATGATATGCAATGGAACAAAAGAATATTGCATTCATTGTATAAGCCTATAAACCAAATATAATCAAATAAAAAACTGTTTTAAAAAAATACTATCACAGCAGGTTGGACTGAAAGTATCGAGCAACCTCGCAAAGGCCATCAAAACCAGTAGGATCACAGCCAGCTTTTGTGACCAGAAGCGATGAAACATAGATGTCTGCATATACTCCATAAACACAGGCCACAGAAGTCTCTACTATGAAATTATCATTTGAAAAGTATATGTGCTATGAACATTTCTTGGTAACAATAGGAGTCATAAGAATATCTCTTGGATTATAAAAAATGATGAGAAGTGAATGTATGGAAAGACCGATAAAAAATAAAAAAGGATAGTGACAGAAGCATGAAACTTGGTGTAGGAAGGTACATGCAAACAATGAACAGAGGAAGAGTAAACAACAAATAAACTCTCACAACTTCAATAGTAAGATGAAGGTAAGGAATCTCAAGATGAAATATCTACATATAAGAAGTAAAAAAAATACCAAAATGTCTTTACAGGTGATTGCACATAAATAAATAATATTCCCCTGCAAATAAGGGGAAGAGCACTCCATGTAGATGCAGTTATCGTGGAGATAATACGAAAAGAAATGAATGCATATCATCAGCACAATGAATACTTAACACTGACTAACTGAAAAACCTAATTCACCCATCACCAAGATTTCTCTTCCCGTGCTAGAATAAAAGGAATATCATATCTTCTGAATATTAAAGATTGACATCTACAGGTTAAGGGATAAGCTGAGATAAAACTGAAGCTGATGACAACTAAATTATGTAACCACAACACTATCAATTCCAGGGAGAAAAACAGACACTGCAGAAGCCTGCAGCAATCCACAGCAAACACAACAATCAAATATACCTCGCCACTGATGATTTCATTAACTAAATGTTTAGCATGTTCAATCTGGTCGGTGGTCCCATCAATCTGCAAAGTTCTTTCTGGGGTTGGATCTCCAGGGGGTAAATGCAAAGGAATAACCTGCAAAGGAATGACCACAGGTTAGATAACACTTCACCAACTACAGACAAAACTTCTTAAAACAAAATACAAACCTGAATTCGAGCTCCAGTCTGAGCTTGCATAGATTTGATTGTTTCGCCTCCTTTACCAATCACCAGACCAACCTAGAGCAGTTTATGTATTACATACAAGAAACAGGTTACAGAAATCTGTCAATCCCCAGAACATTAAGTACCTTGTTATTAGGAATTTTCATAACAAATTGATCAGATCCTGCTTGTCCACCCATCCTACGGGAGCCTCCACCTGAACCAGCTGTACCACCTGCTTCAGCCTGTAACAAAATCATTAGATGCAACATTAGTAATCTAGTTCAATCATTTTTATACACAACTTTATTTCACACAAACAACTGTTAAGAGCGAGTAGGACTATACCTCTTGAAGGACATCATTGATCAACTGTTCTGCCTTTGAAATCTGGTCTGGTGTGCCTGTTAGGTCAACAGTCCTCGTAGAAGCATTAGGGTCTGCATCCATATCTCGAGTAACCTGAATCTTGGCTCCAGACTGAAGTTGAAGATACTTAATCGTTTCGCCACCTTTACCAATGATAACTCCAACTCTCATATTTGGAATATCAATCTTCTTTGTATTTCCATGAAAGCTACCATATGAAACCGGTATGGAAGATGGAGCCGTCCCTGACATCTGCTTACTCTCTAAATCAATATAAATCAGAGATCAATAAGTTTAATTTCAAACCCAATTTTATAAAGCCGAGAAACCTAAGAGGACGAGAGAAAGCTTTCTACACACCAGAAGGATAAGAGCTAAACCCCTTGTCGCCGCTATCATAAGAAGAGCCATTGTCGACGCGAGGACGTTTAGCGTCAGCGCTGCTGAGGAGACGAGCAGCGATTTCTTGTGCCTTTTGCTTAGCCATCTGGATTTCATCCATCGGAGGAGGGACGCTGTTGTAGGAAGACGGCGGAGGAACAGCGGCTGCGGAGAGATCAGGCGAAGCAGATTGGATCGGGCCAGAAGAGAAGCCGGTGGGTCTGCGAGTTGACGGTGGAGGCGCAGTTTGCTCCTCGTACTTCCGTTTGTTGGAGTAGGCGTCGGAGGAGTAGTGAGATTCGTCGGCCATGGTTTCAGCTTTTCGATAGAAACCCTAAGAGGCGGAGAAAGAGTGAGGTATAAAGAATACATGCGCGTTTATATATATGAGGTTAAATGTTGAAATTTATTTATTTATTATATTTTTTGTTGTCGACATTTCTCGTTTATTAGGCTACTGATAAGATGGGTTAGGAGTTATTTTTTTAAAATAATTTAATTACAATATACCAATGTACATCGTAAGTTGAAATCGTTGAAATTGTTAAAAATGATTTAAAATTGTTTTAAAATACAAAACTAATTTTTAGGAAAATAATTTTGCAAAATTAATATACGATGATAGAGAAATTAAAAAAAAATTTGACAAAAAATAATATAAAAATATTAATTATTTTACCGTTTTTACGAATGTCACGAAAAGTTAAACCAGACTTTTTCAGAAATTTGTTTTGGTAAACAGAAACAAAACAAATTTCATAAAAAGTCTGTTTTGTACATAAAAATAATACACATTTTTCAAGAAATCTGTTTTATTAATAAATTATCTAAATTAAATAAAAATTATGAAATATGTAAATTTTTCGAGAAATCTGATCTTGATACGTGGACAACAGTTGAAAATGGATGGTTTCCACCAATGATCAAAAATCAAGAAGATGATCTTGTAACAAAGCCCAAAAAGAACTGGACTACATAAGAAAAGGCAGAAGCTAAACATAACTCTAAGGCTCTGTTTGCAATCTTTTCATTGCCAAAGAATCAATTCAAGAGGGTACAAGGGTGCACGATAGCAAAAAAAAGTTGGGATATTTTTCAAGTGTCATTTGAAGGAACCATCATTGTGAAAAGAACAATGATTGACTTATTGGCCTCTCAATTTGAGTCAATAACAATGGGTGAGGATGAATAGTTGAAAAATTCTGCATCAAGTTGAGTTCTATCGCACATGAAACCATTGTTCTTGGGAAGAACTACAAGGATAAGAAACTAGTTAAGAAGTTCCTCACAAGTTTACCAGGAAAATTTTAATCACACAAGTTTGCAATAGATATCGCTATGAATTCTAATAAAATCAAGTTTGAATAAGTGGTTGGGATTATGCAGGTCTATGAGTAGGAATTGAAAAGGAAAACTCAAGTTTCTTGAAAGGATATTGTTCTCATTGCTACACATAAGCAAAAGGACAAGGAAGATAATCTGGAAGACACAATGGGATTGATAGTGAAGAAAGACTTCAAAAAGATGGAATGGCAGTTACATTTACCAAGGGTGATTGTCAAGCGATTCGTAAAAATGGATCAATTGAGTTGGAAAGATTTCGATCAGGTAATAATTGTTACAAGTGGAAATCAGTTAAGAAGTGTCTAAGCGTAGTCGATGAGAATGTCACACATCTTTGGCATCAAAAGTTAGGTCACTTGAATCTCAACACCTTGATCAACTTAACAACCCATGAAGTGATTCGGGGGCTACCGAAACTGAGTTCCAATTAAAATGTTATATGTGGTCCATGCAACAAAAGGAAGCAAGTGAAGGTTCAACACAAACCTGTTCAAGATGTCAAAGCACAAAGAGCGTTGGAACTCCTCCATATGGACTTGATGGGACATTTTCAAGTAGAAAGTCTAGGTGGTAAGAAGTATATCTTGGTGTTTATAGATGACATCACACAATTTACATGGGTCAGATTTCTGAGAGAAAAATCATAGACCTTGGATAGGTTTAAGGTACTTGCATTGCAGTTCAAGCGTGAGAAATGGGAAATCAAAACTATAAGAAGTTACCATGGAGGTGAATTTCAGAATGAACGATTTAAGGCATTTTTTATAGATCAGGGTATTTTTCATCAATTCTCAACACCACGAACACCACGAACACCACAGCAGAATGGTATAGCTGAAAGGAAAAATAGGACTTTGCAGGAAATGGCCAAAACAATGATCTATGGGAATCAAGTGGCAAAACACTTTTGCACTTAAGCAATCAATAATGCATGTTACATCATCAACCGAGTATATGTTAGAAAAGGACGAATAAAACTCCATATGAAATATGGAAGGGAAAGACACCGAACGTCAGTTACTTTCATGTTTTTGGGTGTACATGCTCCATTCTGAATGACAAGGATCAGCTGAGTAAGTTTGAATCCTGAAGTGATGATGGTCTGTTTCTTGGCTACTCATGAACCAGTTCTGCTTACAAAGTGTACAATAAGAGAACGAGAATGGTTCATGAAACTATGAATGTTGTATTTAATGACGGTGTTTATCAATGGTTGGTAATTCAACCCATAGAGCTGGATTCGGAAGCTTCACAAGTAACTGATGCACCTACATTGGCAACTACAAGATCATGTGGTGAAGAACAAGAGATGGTTCAGCTTGGGATTGAAGAACAAGAAGATGATCAACATGTACATGTGCATAGGAATCACTCTAAACATGATGTTATAGGAGGGATTCAGGGGGGTAGAGTTACTCGTGGTAAGTAAATTAACTTCAAGGAGATGGTATGATCTACTTGTTTTGTGTCGATGGTTGAACTGAAGTCGTACAAAGAAGCACTTCGTGATGAGTATTGAATTGAGGCAATGCAACAGGAACGGGAGGAATTTGAAAGGAGTGATGTTTGGGATTTGACTTTAAGGCCAGCAAATATAAATGTTGTTGGAACCAACTGGATCTTTAAGAACAAGATAGATAAAAGTAGAAATGTTGTAAGGAATAAGGCAAGGTTGGTAACTCAAGGGTATTCATAGGTGAAAGGTGTGGACTTTGTCAAAACGTTTGCACCAGTAGCTCGTCTTGAATCAATCAAATTTTTATTAGCCATGGCGTGTGAATTAAAGTTCAAACTACATCAAATGGATGTCAAAAATGCTGAAAAAGGCACTTTACGGCTTAAAGAAAACACCTCGAGCCTAGTACGAACGGTTGACCACGTTTTTGATTAAGCTAGGGTATAAACATGGCAGTGTGGACAAGACTCTATTTTTACTAAGGGATGAACAACATATGATGATTGGTGCAAATATATGTCGATGACATAGTATTTGGTTCTACTAGCGAGAAACTTGTATAAAGTTTTGTGAATATGAAGCATGATTTTGAGATGAGCATGTGTGGAGAGTTGTCTTATTTCTTGGATTTACAAGTTAAATAGTCTGATAATGGAATCTTCATAATCCATAATACTTATGCAAATAACTTGGTGAAAAGGTTTAGTTTGCAACAGAGCAAGGTGGAAAAAAACCCTATGGGGACAAATGAAAAGTTGTCAAAGGATGAGTAAGGTGAAGATGGTAATGAGAAATTTTATAGAGGAATGATCGGCAGTCTGCTATATCTTATTGTAAGCAGACCATCCATCAATTTGACGGTAGGATTCTAAGATATCAAGCAAAGCCAAAGATGTCATTGTCTGTTAAAAGAATCATCAAGTATGTTAAGGGAACATCGAGTTTTGGTATATAATATACCAAGGACACCAACAACAATCTGGTTGGTTACTGCGATGCTCAATGGGCTGGTTTTTTAGATGATCGAAGGAGCACTAGTGGTGGTTATTTCTTTATGGGAAACAATATGATCTCTTTTCACATCAAGAAGCAAAACAATGTGTGGTTGTCAACATCAGAGGCTAAGTACATAACACTTGGAATATGTTGCACCCAATTGATGTGGATGAAACAGATGACAACTAATTATGGTAATGTTTCTTATTCTTTACTTATCAATTGTGATAATCAAAGTGTTATACACATTGCTAAGAATCATGTTCAACATGTTTGCACTAAACATAATGACATTAGACATCATTTTATACGATAATTGGTTGAGGGACAGCTGAATGAAATAGAACACATGGGTACTGAATTTCAATTGGTAGATATATTCACTAAACCTTTGGATTTTAATTGATTTGTTAATTTAAGAAAGGTTATTGGTTGTTTGTGAGATCTAATTTGTTTGATGAGCTGTTTTTTTCAAAGATAGGAAAGTGCACTGAAACAATTGCAAAACTCTAAAAAAGTCATTTTGTTGATCAGTATCTTGTTTATGTAGTATTCTATGGAAAAAGATGTATGTCATGCTTTTTGAGCTGACAAAGAACAATAGGAGTGTATCCCCTACTTGTAAAGAGTACAAGGTGTTGAAGATAATAAATAGTATCAGAAATTGAGAAGTCAAGTGATGCTTCTGATACATGTCAATCACAAGTTTGTGACATATAAGAAATGAAGAAAAGAAAAGAAAAAGATGAAAAATATGAAAAGGAAAAAAGATAAAAAGAGAAAAATATGCAGAAGAAAGAAAGAAAAATTTTCTAAAGGAAATTTTAGCCGCCTTCACATGTATGGTACATGAACAAAGGTCTGTGTCAAGCTCAAAATAAAGGCATGGTTGTGTGAAAATCTAAACTTAGAACCTAGGACTGCTATTTTAATATATAAAGAGTGATGTGATTGGTTCTCGTGCTTACATCATGATCAGTGTAGTAAGTTGAATAGATCTTAAGGCATTACTTTCATATATAAAGATTACTCACATGTTCTAAGAATTTCTAGTTCACTCATCGATTTTTTGTGTACTGATGTCTGATGCAATATACACAGAATTTGGATATGTTAACGAATTGTTGACTATTGAACAAAATGATGTTTATCCGCTGATGATTTGTTGAATGTGTTAGGATTAAGTTTTTAGACATGCCCAAATCCAGTAGCAAGCCCACTAAAAATTAGTGGAGTACTAGAGTAGTAGGAAGAACTTCAAAGGTGTTACCAGTTACAAAGCACATACAAAATTGGAACAGTAATGCAAATCTTCTGAAAAATCGACAAAAAGAGAAAAGGAGAGAAAAATCAAGGAGAAAACTGCAAGAATGAAATTGATTCTGTCAGAGATACAACGACTAGTTCAATCATGAGGAGATCAACGCTCAGAGAGACCATCATCATCAAGGTCAGACATGCACTAACCTGAAGGGCTACTGGACCCTAACTCAGCCATGATGATATATGAAAGAGCTGAAGGAGATTCAGGAGTAGGAGAACCTATCGTACGGGAGCTTGAACTGGAATCAAAAACTCCTATCGAAACAGTGCTATAACCGGCTGTGGAAACAACGACTAGTTCAATCATGAGGAAATCAACTCTCAGAGAGACCATCATCATCAAGGTCAGACATGCACTAACCTGAAGGGCTACTAGACCCTAACTCAGCCATGATGATATATGAAAGAGCTGAAGGAGATTCAGGAGTAGGAGAACCTATCGTACATGAGCTTGAATTGGAATCAAAAACTCCTATCGAAACAGTGCTATAACCGGCTGTGGAAACAACCCCACAAACTCCTATCAAACAGTGCTATAACTAGATGCAACTCCACCGGTGATAAATTTGTCGGATCTTCTTGATCAGTCGACTACACCAATGTAGGAGAAGTCTCGTAATGGCTGAGGAAGAGAAAGTAGGAGCCTACACAAGTACTAACGAAGAAAGCGAAGCAAGCAACAAGCTAGAAACCTGCTCGGGCTGGAAATAAATTTGACTCTCACAAATTCAACTCGTTCAAGGAGAAATCGATGTATGATGTAGTCCCCAGTCATGGATTTCGGTTTATAGGAGAGAAAAATGCCAAATTTGGTGAAATTGACAAAGTGAAACAACTGATAAAAAGGGTTGGTGATGAGGTCATCGGCCCAACCTCATGCCAACTGGCCGGTCTGGCCAACCCGAGGAACTCCAGGACGGCCAAACATGCGCAAAAAAATACATAGGTGTATCCTCATTAATTCAAGACTGACCAAAAAGCGGCCACCCAAGACCAAACATAGCCTATAAATCTGAGTTATAGACGACACGCGGCAACATGGAGCTTACCCAAAAAAGCCATATCAAGTAATGCACCATTCATCAAATTGGAGTTGCCGTAACTTACCATATTTGGAACTTTGCTTATATGAAACTCTCCAAATATTTCTTTGGTGACCAAGAGATTTTGTGGTACTTTTAGGAGCTCCCATAAGCATTTCTAGAATCCAAAACACGCCTTGGACCAGGCGGGTCCATCCGTGCCTTCAAATGAACTAATTGGAGCCATTTATGGTAAGTGAGATGACCAACTAGTTTAATTACTTGAAAACCAAAACATGGCGTCTAGGAAAGATTATTAAGGCAGTAAGAAAGCCCAAAATCAACCTACCATGCACCAGCCACCATCCATTTTCTCTAATACTTGTCATATATAGACCAAAGTGCACTTAATGTGCTTAGATTGCAACATCTCTATTGCTTGCAACTTGGGCACATATTAAAGACTCACCAAAGCATCCAGAATGTACCTAGATACCTTTAATTCGCCCATAAGCTCTCAAAATACAAGAATCTACACTTTTCTTGTTGGCCAAACTAGACATTAATAGCCAACGACCATATACTTTAAATGTACGATTTTTCCTCTTTTTAGACTTTAGGACCGTTGCTATGACCACTATATAAGCTCAACACGAACTCATTGTAAACTTAGACCACCATTGAAATAAAAAGTTGAATACAAAGTATTTTCTTCAAAGCCTTTTCTTTGAATCTTATTCTTATTCTTTATAAACTAAGTGTGTGATTCACTTTTTTCTATGAAACCACGTCGAGATTATTTTGAGAGATTCAAAATCAACCTACCATGCACCAGCCACCATCCCTCTTCTCTAATACTTGTCATATATAGACCGAAGTGCACTTAATGTGTTTAGATTGCAACATCTCTATTCCTTGCAACTTGAACACATATTAAAGACTCACCAAAGCATCCAGAATGTACCCAGACACCTTAAATTCACCCATAAGCTCTCAAAATAGAAGAATCTACACTTTCTTTGTTGGCCAAACTAGACATTAATAGCCAACGACCATATACTTTAAATGTACGATTTTTTTCCCTCTTTTTAGACTTTAGGACCGTTGTTATGACCACTATATAAGTTAAGCACGAACTCATTGTAAACTTAGACCACCATTGAAATAAAAATTTGAATACAAATTATTTTATTCAAAGCCTTTTATTTGAATCTTGTTCTCATTCTTTATAAACTAAGTGTGTGATTCACTTCTTTTCTATGAAGCCACGTCGAGATTATTTTGAGAGATTCAAACTCCCTTAGTTCACCTTTGATCGTGTGATTCGATCAAAACCCCATCCTCTTAGTTCCTTTGCCCACTTAAGCCAAAAGAGATTCTCGGTCTTGCAAGTCACGGTCGTATCGCTTGTGAGATTGATACTTAATCTTACATTAGTTGGGATGTTAAAAATGGTAACAGACATTAAGCCTTTTTGTGTCTGAAGTTATATGGTAATTCTTTGCTAACCTCCCTAGTGTTAAGGTTGAATATGATTCTATTACGGTACTTGTTCGTGATTTTGTGTATGAGTTTTTACCCCCAACGAATTAATGCTCTATTTGGATTGGATGAAGTAGAAGATGACCATCTATGGTGCAAATGCCTGAGGTAACAAATGATTATCTAGCCGAGTTCATGACTGCTGGAAAGGTCAAGAAATGGTCGATGATAAACTTCAATATTTACTCAGATTTAAACTCTAATTTGTACAAGATTTGTTACCGAAACTGCTTTTCCACCAAGAATTTTGCATCTCCCAACCTACAAGGGCCATAATTCTGTACAAGATTGTGAACAATATTTCATTCAATTTTGGAAAGTTGGTGTTTGAACATGTTCTGCATTTAACCCTATTGCCTGAATCTAAGTTTTCCTACCTTACTCGAGTCTCATATACCATGTGTTGATGGCTCAACACCAAGTTAAGTTGAGTATACCAAAAAATGCTCCTAAGATGAGGTTAAAGAAGAAAGGGGTGAAGGAAACGAAACATGTTGATGCTTCATCATCTCGAGCTAAACCAAGTGGGTATCGAAAAGCAATGATGAAAGCAATCAAGATCCTACAAGATGCTATAGAAGCAAGTAAGTGATTTGATCCTTTCTGTACTAATTGTTAACTAATTATTTTTAACTTACTTGTTCACTTAAGCAAGGGGATAAGAAGATGCCTCAGGTTCTAATGAGGATGGAGGAGCTTGATTTTTCGGGGAGGTGTGGTTTTTATTTTTGTTGTGTTACTTTGAAAGTAGTTGTCAGACTTTGGTTTTATTTTGATGTGTATTTTTTGTTCTGAGAAACTTGGTACTTTGGCTGGTCATCAGCTCATTGTGTGTCAATTTGCATTCGCTGAACAAATGTTGTAGACAAGATTCTGTTTCTAATGTGGCTTTATCCTGTGTTTAGATATATCTTGTCTCTTGATATTTTGTGTTTCTTTGATCTGTTGTAGATGACAGAATGCCAAGGTGCTTAACTATCAAACTAAGCTAAAGAGAGGGAGATTGAAGAAGTAGATGTTTGTTGTTGTGCGAACATGAGTTTGTTCATCTGGTGATGTGGCATGAGATGGAAAGGATTTGGCAATATCACAATATATAGGATTGGTATGAAAATTGGAGGTTGAGGTGTTAAGAGGATCAAGTAATATGGCAAGTAGATCTCAAGAGAAGATTTGGAAGAGATTTTTTAGGAAGGATAAACTTGTGGAGAAAAATTTTCCTTCCTAGGTAAGATTACACGAAGATTCTAGGATTTCTAGGCCAAGAGAATTTCGTGTAGTATAAAAGACTCTAAGAAAGTTAAAGGTTGGTTTAACACTCTTGAGATCCGATTGAAAGCATTGTAACTTCGAAGCTTTAGACAGGAATCTAAGAAGGTAAGTGTTGTGACTGCTATTGTGTATCAAGGTAAAATGATTAGAATCAACGGAAATTAGGGTTAAACTATATTTTGGTTTGGTGACAATTTAAATATAGGCTTAGTTGTATGTAAATTATAATAAATATAATCGTCGTAAAAGATTAACTTATACAAAATATAATATACAAACGTTGATTTAGCATTTTTCAAATTAGAATTGTGTTGTGTTGCATCTCCACACTTACCAAAACAAATCCTCGCGCTTGCAAAATTCATCAATCTAACAAATTGGTTCATGAGAAGTCAAAAAATGATTCTCTTGGATGACATTTGATCCTCATCGCCTCTTCCATTAATACTTCTTTTTTTTCATATGTTAACGCTTTTCATATTGCATGTGTTTAAGATTTTTGGTGGTTCCTATTCAAATCGCTAAAAGCATTATCGTAGTTTTCATAAAATTCATAGAATCTAACGAGTTTATTTCTAGTCTTCGCAACAACTCATCAAACAACTTTCAAAACAAGTAATCTAAATTGGTAAACTTGGATGTTACGAAAACTATATAAGGAATCAATGGTATTTTCGACAGTGCATATATTTGTAATGGTTGAAGCCATTTAAATAGAGGCATGATTAATATCTTTTTTTTTACACAGTGCCGGCTATGAATTTAATAGGATCGCAAGCGGAAAAAAATAATGGACCATTTTATATTACTAAAAAATGGACCGTTTTATTTTTTAAAAAATTATGTTGTTAAAAGGAATCGAACCGTATAACTTAAAAATCAGTTTATTTTTATTTATCATTGTGATAAAAATACTTTTGGAAAAATGACCAATTTTTTGTATTAATATTAAGGGCCGCAAACACGGGTTTGCTTTGCTTGGGCTCAGGTCCGGGCCTGTTTCTACATCTTGGACATTGAGTTTGATAAGTAATGTATTCATACTTGATATTTCTAATATATTAATTTAAAATTTTTTTATAAAAACAACATTATCGTAACGTGTTATTTACTAGAGTGTCACAATCATTTATGATCACCATCATAAGTTTCAAATAAATATAAAAAATAAATTTAAGTTAATAGAAATAATTACAATATATGTCAGTTTTATTAATTTGATTAAAAAATTAATATATTTTATGAACTAGCTAAAAAAACTATTTATTTAAAAAAAAATTGATTTATTTATTTAAATTACACATATAAAAATTTATAAATTACTAATATTCAATTGCATCAAAGAAATAATATTTATAATTCAATTATATCATACTATTTATATCTATTCATTATATTTTCTATAATTTTTATTTGATCATTTTAAAAACAAAAATAAGATCACTAATCATTCATATAACAATAGATTTTTTAATTAAAATATAGTTATAAATTTGATATTTTGAAACATAAATATTTATTATTTAAGTAAGAAAAAATTAATGTTTCTAATATTTTACGAGTGAAATGTATTTTATATAGACATCATCAATCATTCAAATAGAATAAGAAGTACCATTACATTTAGAATAATAATCATCATTTTTGTTAGATATAATCGAATTTTAATTTTTAAATAATAATATTTTGTGAATAAATATAATAGATTTTATAATTAAATTACATTATATTTATTCAATAATTATTTTATTTCCATGCATAATATGAATATAAACCTAATACTATGATCATACATTAAATATTCTAAAATCACTTTTACGTGGGTTAATGGTTACACCATATTTACGTTCACTCTAGAGATGTAGAATTCGATTTTACATTTTTTTCTTATTAGAGTGTTATATTTTTGTATAAAAATATTGGATATGGATGAAAAATATATCATTTTTAAATGGGTTTGACCTTATATAGAATTCTTTTTCCTTTAGTTCAACTTTCTTTGTATAGATAACTTTATTTATTTTTAGTGTATGTTTCCTTATGCTGCACGTTAATGTCTACTAGTGTCTCATACGGTGAAGGGAAGGTTTGATAATAGTTGGATGGTTTGGTTTTATAACTAGATTTGGACCCATGTTTTTGGTGGAAAAAATATTCATAGATAATAATTAATTATTTATTTTTTTAATTTAAATTAAATATATATATATATATATAATTTATCTCATATTTATAATAATTTTTTAAAATTTTTTAATATTGATTACGAAAATAAAATAGATAATAAAATCGGATTATACAAATATACTTAAATTGTATCTATTTTGGATAAAATTATACATATGATAAATATTCAATTAAACTAAACTTTTGATTTATATTTTGTTGGACTAAATTTTCAAAATTTATATTTATATTTATATTATATTTATATTTCATGACAAAATACATTATATTTTGAAATATTAGGGATTTACATATAATATATTGTATAATAGCAATTTCGTAAATATTCTAATAAATGATGTGTCAGGTAATATTTATCTTAAAATGCTCTAATAATATGACACATCAGCATGACACATTTATAAATCACACGTTAACATAAAATTATTTTGTTAAAATAATTATTAATTAATATATTATATATAGATTTTGAGGCTTGCCAATATAATTTCAAGTTTTGATAAGATCTCTTACCTTTTGGTATAATGACAAAGGCTAGAAAAATAATATTATTTTTTGTCAAAATTAGAAAATCGTATTTTTAATTGGAAAAACATGTTCGCCATAAAACCGTTTTTTACCAAAAATATGAAAACATCTTTTCCAGCAAAAAAATTAGAAATTCATAAATGCGGAAACATGTTTTCAACCAAAGAGAGAGATACTTTTTTGTATTTTCCACCAAAAATGTGAAAATATGTTTTTCTAACAAAAACACGAAAAACTTATTTTTCTGAAATACATTTTTCGTCAAAAATATAGAAACTCATTTCCCGTCAAAAACACATAAATATATTTTTCTACTAAAATACGAAAATAGATTTTTCTGATAAAAAATAATGTAGTTCCTCGCCAAAACCACATTTTTGACAAAAAAAAAATAATATGTCTATGTGGACCAACCAAATTCTAGCTCATAAATTATTTTTTTCCATATGGACATGTCCATTTGAGCATGGTCATGCCCAATTGACAGCTCTAGCCTAGACACAATATCTCTTGGAATCAATTTAATATAATACCAAACATAAATAATTTTTAAATACTAAAATTCAATATGAATATTCTAAAATAATTAAATCTTAAATATTATATTTATTGAAATATTAAATTTATAAAAAATGTATTAATTATTTGAAGCTGTAAGTAGTAATTTTGGTAATGATAATAATAAAAACAACTGAAAAGGAAAGATCGTATATATGATCATAAAAATAATAAAAGAATAATTTCTTAAAATATTATTTTTTAAATATTTTATTCTAAATCTAATACAGTAACATAAATTTTTTAAAAATATCATAAATAATTATCTAAATATATTTTTATTTTAAATAAATTAAAAAATTATATTTAGATTTCTTTTAAATTTAGAATAAAATTTTTTTTATTAAAATGAAAATTTAATATGTTTTAAATATAAATTTGCAGTATTATTAGAAAATTAAACTGATGGTACTACTTTTGGCATAAACATTTAAAATATGCTATTTTATATAATTACCTTTACTAAAATGATTCTATTATTTTTTCTTGAAGGTATAAGTGGTAGATTAAAACATTAGGATAATAAGAAAATAAATAATTAAATGCTAACTAAATGCCAAGGTGACAAACGGGAATAAGTTTAAAAGATCATGAGCTCAATTTTATCACGAACAAATATGAATAGGGTTAGTAAACTGATTTTACTATTTTTTTTCTTTTCAAAATACAACTAAAACAAAAATTCTTGTTGAGAAATTTTTAAGAAAAACAAAACAATTATAGACCAATCCTTCTTCCCTGTACAAAGAACATATACCATTTGTATGCGCCGGCGACCTAAGTTCAGACGTTGCGGTTAGACGATGCAATATTATTATTCGTTTGATCGCCGCAGGTTGTTGCCGCATATTGTATCGTAATTGTTTAATCGCAAACGTTACAATATCGCAGCGGTTAAAAATTTTTGCCGCAGTTTTCTGCGGTCGACCGCAGCGTTTGACCACAGAAACCTAATGATATCATTTTTGAAACAAAAATTTAAAAATTACTATTTTAAAGAATTGTCCTTAAATATATTCAAGATTTTGAACTTGTTACAAAATCTTCAATTTATATACAACATACATCATCTCGTATTTCTATATGAGAAATTTTACAAATGTTATATTTTCATTTTTTATTCAAATGAATATCGTATTTTTAATTCTATCATGTCCATGAACCAATTATTACGACAAATGCGTTCACCATAAACTCATTAGAAAGTGAACAAAAACGAGTTCCAACACAGCAATAAAATTGGTCATGTTCGTTTGGCAGCTGCGGCAGATTTTTGTTCGTTTAGCCGCCGCAGGTACCTGCGGCAGACGCAGCGGTCAGACGTTGTGTCCTGCGTCGCAATTTTTTCAACTGCTGATTAAAACAGCGGTGCGACTAAAAATCTACGATCAACCGTAACCGCAACCACCGGCAGTAGACAAACGAACAACATCTGCCGCAGCCGCAGAATTAACCGCAGCCGCAGCCGCTTGTGGCGACCAAACGAACAGCACTATTGTACATTCCCAAAATAAAAGTCCGTAAAAAATACATATGAACTTTTTCGTGTGATTCAATTATAAGAATATTTATATTATATTCTTATGTATGATGTAGATATCTTTCGGTTTAATTATATTGATTAAATTTATATTAATATTTATAATTATAATATAAAAAATGACACAATGATTGATCGATTTCATTTAACGATATTAGATTTTGTATGTATTGATAACTTTTATTCGTTTCCTTATTAATTTATATGAAATTTTTTATTAAAATATTATATATAAGGTGATTATTTAATATAATTGCCTATATTTATGAAAAGACTTAATGGTTACTTGATTACAGGGACATGTGTTTAATGGTTTTTACTTGTGTTTGTGTTCATTATAAGTGTGGTTATTGAAACCAAAAACGGTTATGAAAGAAACTTCCATAACTAGCCACAAATAATTGTGTAGAAATAGGAAGAAGAAAATTCAGATCCTTTTCCCCATCAAAGGGGGATTATTAAAAGTAAAAAAGCTAAAGTAAAGAGAAGATTAATTGTCTAATTTTTTATGAATCTTGATAATTTTTGTTTTACAAAAAAATGTATTTGGTTGAATTAAGTCAAATTTAGAATATTTTAGGATTAGATTTCAAAACTGAAATCATTAAAAAAATAATTTAACAATTGGTATTAGAGCAAGTTTAATCTACTATAAAAAATTAATGATTTATTTTCATGATGAACTGTGTAGTTAAGTCATAGTATTACGATTTGGTGTTTGCATTAGTGAATTGTAACTATTATTTACTGTTCATAAAAGAAATTGAAATATATATGGAGTATGGATCAAAAATCATAAGATAAAAACATCATTTATACATATATATAGTAATAATAAGAAGAAAAATAATTAAGAGCATCTTTAAGAACATTAATGAAATTTTTTTTCTTTTTGATCAAAGTCATAGATGGCTAAAAACAAATAAAGAGCAAAAAATGAAACAATAGCTATTGTATAATAAAAAATTTCATTTTATTTATTGAATAATTTAAATAGTGCATAGAGAATAATAGAACATGGCTGATTGCATGATTGTTGGTATTTTTTAATAATTAAATATCATGCTAGATTTATTTATAACATATTTGAACCGTTTCCAGTCTTTAACAAAAATTTTATGAAATATTAATATAATATAAAGATAATTTAATCTATTAAATAATTTTAATGTTTATATTTTATATAACATGTTAATCATTAAAGTGGTCTTGTTATAATAATATAAATATTAAAATAGTAAACTTTATCAATTGATCATGATTAAAATGATGTTACAAATGACACTAAAGTTTTAATTGATCAATTTTTTTTATATCTATATTTTATGAAATCACCCAAAAATGGATCATATAGTTATTAATATAAAAATTATTAATCATTTCTCATTATAGTTTGATATTATATATACCCAAATGTAACATAATTATTTGATTTTATATGATATGATTAACTGTTAAAGAATAAATATGTATAGATAAAAGTGCATGTATTTAAAGTATTACCAAAGATTTACTTGAATATGTATTAAGGTTTCAAAGTAATAATGTTTGTACGCATCCGCTAACTCTGTCGTGAAGTTCAATGCACTCAATTATGGAGAGTGGTCGGAACAAATTTGGTTCACTCTGGATATTATGGCACTCGACCTTGCAATACTAACGGATGAGGAACCCTCAGCTATTACATATTATAGTTCCAAAATTGAAAAGACTCAGTATGAGACTTGGGAGCGATATAACAGGCTGAGTTTGAACCTTATGAGGATGACGATGACATAAATTATTAAGCCATTTATGCCTAAAACATAGAAAGCAAGGGAATTCATAGAGAAAATTAAGGAGTGTTTACAATCGAATTTGGCTGATAAGTCGTTTGTAGAAAGCCTAATGAGTGAGTTTACTACAAAAAAGATTGATTGGTCTCAGTCAATCCATGATCATGTTACGCACATGTCTAACTTGGCAACAAAGTTAGCAACTATGGGAATGGAAGTTCATTAGCAATTTTTAGTCCAATCCATTATGAACTACCTACCTATTGAGTTTAGCCAGTTCCGGGTGAAATACAACACCATCAAAGATAAATAGAATGTTAAAGAATTAAAGGTTATGTTGGTTCAAGAGGAAGAGAGATTAAAGAAAATGAAGGATCAAGTTGCGAATCTCGTAGGTATTGGAAGTTCTAGCAGCTATAAGAGAAAATTGAGTAAAAAGGACAAAAAGAAGGATAAATCTTTTGTGAAAGGACCTGAAAGCAAAATACATAAAGAGATGAAATGTTTCTTTTGCAAGAAAACAAGAAATTTCAAGAAAGGTTATCTGAAAAGAAAAGCTTGGTTCCAAAAGAAAGGTAAACATCATAGTTTTGTTTGCTTTGGATTGAACCTTATAGAAGTTAATAATACTTTGTGGATAAATTATAATCCTACTACTCATGTGTGTCATATTAAATAGGAATTCAGTTTGATCCAGCCTATAAGAGAAAATGAACAATACTTGTTTATAGGAAACAGGATGAAGGCACGAATTGAAAGCATTAGAACTTATAGATTGATTTTACACACTTGGTGTCATGTAGATCTTGAAAGATGTCTCTTTGTACTTGAATGTGCTAGAAATCTTGTTTTTATAAGTAGACTAGATAATTTAGGATTTGTTTTTAAGGTTTGATATGGTATTTTCTCTTTGTATCGAAATAATTACTTATATGGTAGTGGTATTTTGTTTGATTCATTATATAAGTTCAGTCTTGATGCAAAGTTTTCAAAATCTCTATTTAATATTGAAAGTCGAGGTATTGAACGTAGTGCATCAAATGAAAGTTCTGTTTATTGTGGCATCAACGATTATGTTATATTCCAAAGAAAGAATTATGAAATTAGTAAACATATGTCTAGACTGCATTATGAAAGCAAACTAAACGTATAACAAAGAAAACAATGCCTCGACTTGTGGCCCTTTAGATGTTCCTTCTTGAAGCGGTGAAAAGTACTTTATCACCTTCATCGATGATTACTCACATTATAGATATAAATATCTGCTGCATAAAAAGTTCAAATCTGTGAATGTCCTAGAGGTGTTCATTGACAAAGTGGAAAGGAAGTTAGATAAAAAGATAAAAGTTGTGAGATATGATAGAGGTTGTGAGTTTTATGAAAAAATCAATGAAAATGGACAATGTCCAGGTCCATTTACAAATTTACTTGAAAGTAAAGGTATTTATGTACAATATATAATTTCTTGTACTACTCAGCAGAATGGTGTAGTTCAGAGGCGGAATCGTATTTTAATGGATATGGTTAGAAGTATGTTAAGTAATTGCTCTTTACCCCTTTTGTGGATATATGCATTAAAAACTGCAACGTATGTGCTGAACCGGATTCCTAGTAAGTCTGTTCCTAAGATCCCTTATGAACTATAGATGGGAAAGAACCTAGTTTAAGACATCTATGTGTCTGGGATTGTCCAGTAGAAATAAAGTTATATAACCCACATGAAAAGAAATTTGATTTTAAGACTATTAATGGATTTTTCATTGGTTATCCTAAAAAATCAAAAGAGTAAATATTTTATTTTCCTAACCATATTACAAGAATAGTGGAGACCGGTAATGCTAGGTTCATTGAGAACGGTAAAACTAGTGGGAGTGGTGAACCACGAAAAGTGGACATTCACGAAGTTCATGTTAATGTTCCTTCACCTATCGTTGCACTCGAGGTTGTTGTTCTTATTGTTGCATCACAATTAAATAACGTAATAGAACAACATAATGATGTGTCAACCCCACTAGTGGAGAATACAATTAATGAACCGATTATAATTCAAGAAGAAAATAGTGTACCACAAGAACCATTTAGGCGATCAGAAAGAGAAAAAAGATCTGTTATTTCAGATGACTATGTGGTTTATGCTATTGAAAGTGAATGTGACTTAAGCATTGATGAAGATCCGAGCTCATTCCAAAAAGCCATGAAAAGTGATAATTCTGGAAAATGGTTAATTGCCTCGAAAGAAGAAATAAAATCTATGGAAGATAACAAATTATGGGACTTAATAGAGTTGCCTAACGGTTTGAAAGCCATTGGTTGTAAATGGATCTTTAAGACTAAAAGCGACTCGAAAGGTAACATTGAAAGATACAAGGCTCGTATTGTTGCTAAAGATTTCATCCAAAAAGATGGTATTGACTATAAAGATACCTTCTCTCCGATTTTAAAAAAGGATTTTCTAAGGATTTTTTTGGCTTTGGTGGCTCATTATGATCTTGAGCTTCACCAAATGGATGTGAAAATCGACTTTCTAAATGGAGAGCTTAAAAAATAAGTATATATGAGCTAACCTGAAGGTTTCGTGGTCACAAAAAAAGAACATATGGTATGTAAGCTGAGAAAGTCAATATATGTTTAAAACAAGCTTCTAGACAATGGTATTTAAATTTTAATGTTATCTTCATGTCATACCATTTTGTACAGGTCATCGTTGATCGATGCATCTCCATTAAAGTTAGTGAGAGCAAGTTTGTGATTTTAGTCTTATATGTTGATGACATTTTGCTTGCTGCAAACGACATGGGCATACTACATGATATAAAGAAGTATCTCGATAAGAAATTTGAAATGAAAGATATGGATGAGGCATCGTATGTGATCGGAATAGAAATATTTCGAGATAGAGCACAAAGATTGTTAAAGTTATCTCAGAAAAGATATATCAATAAAATTTTGGAGAGATATAAAATGGATAAATGTTTCGTAGGGATAGCTCCAATTCAGAAAGGGGATAAGTTCAGTAAAATGCAATGTCGTAGAAATGAATTGGAGCGTAAAGAAATAGGAAAAATTTCATATGCATCAGTGGTTGGAAGTTTGAACTATATTAAAACATGTACTCGACCAGATATCAGCTTTGTGGTTGGTATGTTGGATCGATGTCAAAATAATCATGGAATGGACCACTAGAGAACTACAAAGAATGTTCTCAGGTATTTGCTAGGCACCAAAGAACACATGTTTACATATAGGAAATTTGATCACCTTGAGGTCATTGGATATTCAGATTCAGTTTATGTCGGATGCATTGACAGTAGAAAATCGACATTTAACTATATATTCTTATTAGTTGGGGGAGTAGTATCATGGAAAAGTGGAAAACAGTATGTCATTACTACTTCCACAATAGAGGCCATATTTGTGGCATGCTTTGAGGTCATAATTCACGCATTGTGGTTGTAGAACTTTATCTCGAGACTTCGAATTGTCGACACTATAACGAGTCCGATGAGAATCTATTGTGATAATTCTGCAACTGTTTTCTTTTCAAAGAATGACAAGTATTCTGAGGGTGCTAAGCACATGGAGTTAAAGTACTTATTTATCAAAAAAGAAGTACAAAAACTTAGAGTGTCCTTTGAACATATAAAAACTATAATATGATGGTAGCGGATCCGTTAACTAAGGAACTACCACCCAAGATGTGTTTTGGTAGAGCGTATGGCGGTATGGGTATTATATACAAAGTCTTGCTATTATGATTGTGATATGTTCATTATGTGTGTAACACTATGAGTTCAATTTAAGTTATGCTTTTGGTTCTAATAAATAGGTTAACATTAAAGTATGTCTATACACTTATAGTTCTTAGATAACATACGATTGAAAACTAAGGTTATTCTTAATATAAAGAAACTATATATGGTTGTTTTGTGATATATGGAAGGGATCATGCCGATTAATGATATGTAACTGCCATAATTCAATCAATTCTAACTTTATTATTGTTGAGAAAAGAACTCCTTTGGCAAACGTATTTTAAAAGAATATTGACACAATTGTTTTGAGTTGCTCTCTAATTTGAGAGTAATCTCTTTGTTATTAATCTCCTAGAAGAATACAATTTTGCACCAAAAACATGTTTATGAAAGCTTAACAAAATACCTAATCCTAAAACTCATATTTATATGAGTTTATTGTATACAAATATTAGGGTTTATGAATTTGTTATTATCTCCTAAAATTTGTATGTTTATCTTGTAGGTATTTGGCAAAATCTGGAGTGGGCAATCTGAATTTCCGTAGGCCCAATAAGAAGACATATGGCCTGGCCCAATAATCTCCACCTTGGCCTTCTATTTTGGGCAGACCTATATAAGGCCTCAACCCTAGATTTTCACCTCATTTTTGCCTCCTTCACTCCTCTCTTATACCTCATTTCCTCTCTTCTCTCACTTCTCCATGCGATTTCGGTTTTTCTTCTTTCGTTTTTTTTTCTTCTCTGATCGCCTCTTCTCGAAGATCTTCTTCTCCAGTCGCCTCTTCCCGGCGACCTTCTTCTCATGTTGTTTTTCTTCATGTAGCTTCTCAGCTTCCTGTTTTGGCAGCCTTTTTCGCTGCTCCTTCGGCAGTTTCTTCGTTGCCTCTACGACAACTTCCCCTTTAGCTGCTTTTCCGGAAGCTTTCTTCACAGCTGCCTCTTCTGGCAACTTTTTCTTTGGTTTTAATTTTTTATTATTAAACCGGCAATATAGCTTTTGTCTCGCCATTTCCGGCAGAGATTCTCCCTTTTCCGGTGAGATTTTTCCTTGGTATCGCCATTTCCGGCGAAGTTTTTCTTATTTCTGGCAAGATCTTGCTTGGTATCGCCATTTCCGGCGAATTTCTTTGACTGAAATCGTTATTACAAACGAGTTCTTTGCTTGAACTTGCCCCCCTTTTTTCGATTTTCTTCCACCGGTGGAGTCTTCCAGTTTAGCTGCCTTTTTCCGGTAGCTATACTTTGGTCGATCTCCTCCTCCTTATTTTTTTTGTTTTTGAGCTTCATTTTCGAAGGTCCTCCTTGCAAGATCCGTTGTTGTGGAACTCGACTTCGTCGTGGATATGTGATTTTTCAGATCAGCATGCGAGAGGAGTTGTTATACTCCCTATTTTCCCCGTGGTTCTTTACCTTTTTCTTTGTTTTTTTTTCTCGGTTGATCGTTTCTGGTAGATCTTATTTCATAGATCTCCTCTGGTAGATCTTCTCCGAAAAAAACTACTCCGGTTGATCTTCTCTGGCAAATGTTTGTCGGTAGATTTTCTCTGGTGTTTTCCTCCAAAAATAATCTGCCGGTATATCTTTTTTTATAGATCCGTCGGTGGATTTTCTTTTTCGGCTGACCTTCTCCGGTAGATCTTTTGCAATAGATCTTCTCCGGTAGATCTTCTCTTGAGGATCTTCTTGATTCCAGTAGATCTTCTTCCTTTTCCGGTTTGAGATCTTCCGAGCGTGTTTCGGCTCGAAACTTCTCGAGCATACCTCGAGCTGAGATCTCTCGTGCATGCTTCGGTTCAAAGTTCTCCGAGCTCGCCTCAAGCCAAAATCTCCAATGTAGACTTCAGCACATGCTCTCCCGAGTCGGCTCATGAATTTCCAAGTTGGCTCTCGAGTCGGCTTAAAGTCAGTTCCCGAGTCCGCTCCAGAGTTGGCTCAAAATTAGCTCCCGAGTCCGCTCCCGAGTCCGCTCCCGAGTCGGCTCAAAATCGGCTCCCTGGCTCAAAATCGGCTCCTGAGTTGGCTCAAAACTGGCTCCCGAGTCGGCTCTTGAGTCGGCTTCAAGTCGGCTCTTGAGTCGGCTTCAAGTCGGCTCTTGAGTCGGCTTCAAGTCGGCTCTTGAGTCGGCTTCAAGTCGGCTCTTGAGTCGGCTTCCTCCGGCTCAAAATCGGCTCCTTCAAGTTGGCTCAAAAGTCGGCTGGCCTGAGGTCGGCTTCAAAACTGGCTCAAGTCCGAGTCGGCTCTTGAGTCGGCTTCAAGTCGGCTCTTGAGTCGGCTTCAAGTCGGCTCTTGAGTCGGCTTCAAGTCGGCTCTTGAGTCGGCTTCAAGTCGGCTCTTGAGTCGGCTTCAAGTCGGCTCTGGGTCATCTTCTGATTTAACACCTTAGTTTATCTCAGTAGCTTCTAACCTGTAAGGTGAATGTTTTACCTTCTTTACTTGCATTTTGTTTCTCACATGTCGATTTGATGGCCTCTTGTTTTTTTTTGCTTGCAGGTTTTACTTTCGACAGTAAGTACCTGTGGCCATAGTTACACTAGTATTTAAGGTAACACTTTTAATGCGTCTAGGAAAGCATCGAACATATGCCCATGTACGCATTTAGTTAGGAAGTCAGCTGGATTTAGGGATGTATGGACTTTGTGTAGTGTAACGTTGCCTTCTTCAATTACATCTCTCATAAAATGTAATCGAGTGTCTATATGATTGGTTCTCTCATGGAAACCTCCATTTTTGGCCAAGTGTATAGCACTCTTACGCCATCTTGTTTAAATCCCAACTCTAACAAAACTTTTAAGCCATAAGGCCTCTTTAAAAGCTTCTTTCAACGCCATGTATTCAGACTCGGTAGTAGACAATGCCACAATGTGTTGGACACCTGATTTCCAACTTATTGTGTTACCTCCTACTTTGAATACATATCTTGTAACTGATCTTGTTCTGTCGAGATCAGTTGCATAATCCGCATCACAAAAAGGATTTCCAACAAAGTCTTGATCCTTAGTGAAAGTTAAGCTTTTTTACTGCTCCTTTTAGGTATCTCAATACCCACTTAACAGCTTTCCAGTGATTTCTTCTTGGTTTACTCATAAAACTACTGATTAGGCCTACTGCATAACCCAAGTGTGGTCTATATCCCACCATTGCATACATCAAACTTCCCACTACCGAAGCATAAGGAAACTCACTCATGAGTTTTCCTTCTGTTTCTTCTTCCTCCTAACTTAAGCTTTTAAGTTTGAATTATGGTCCAATTGGTGTAACAACTGGTTTGCTTTCTGACATATTAAATGTCCGTAATACTTGTCTCAAGTACTTCTCCTGTAACAGTTTTAGAATCCCTTTTTCTCTGCTTCTGATTAGGTCCATGCCTAAGATCCTTGAGGCTGGACCCAGATTTTTCATGTCGAATTCCTTTTTCAAACTGTCTTTTATCTTTTGAATTTTCTTTATGTCTTTGGATGCTATAAGCATATCATCGACATATATCAGAAGATAAAGCATCTGAGACGTCTCTGATCTTTTTATGTAAACACACGGATCATGTGAGCTTCTCTGAAAACCTTGAGTTTTCATAAACTCATGAAATCTTCTATTCCATTATATTGGAGACTGTTTTAATCCATTCAAGTATTTCTGCAAAACCCTCCGATTGTGACATGTAGATCTCTTCATCTAGGGTTCCATATAAGAATGTTGTTTTCACATCAAGTTGTTCTAACTCAAAATATTGAAACATGTTTGACTATCGGGGCAAACATTTTTGTATGGTCAATTCCTTCAACTTGTGAAAAATCTTTAGCCACTACTATTGCCTTGTACCTAGGTAACTCAACTCCAGGAATACCTTCCTTGTATTTGAATACCCATTTACAACCGATTATTCTTTTGTTCGCTGGTTTTTCTATAAGTCTCCAAGTTTGATTTCTGTTCAAAGAAATCATTTCATCTTTCATTCCCTCTTTCTAGAATTTGTAGTCTTTGCGCCTTCTAGGTCAAGATATGACTTTGGTTCATCCAAGTTTACTTCCTCTGCACACGCAAGTGCATAAGCAACATATTCAGAATCATCAAATCTTGATGGTTTCTTAATGTTTCTCCTCTCTCTATCTCTGGCCAGAATGTAGTCATCAAGATTTGCTAGCTCGATTTGGTTCTGATGACTTTCTTCATCACCATCAGAATTTGAACTCGAATCTACTTGTATAGAATGTTCTCCACCTTGAGCTCTAGACTCTGAATTTTCATAAACTCCACCTTAAACCATATGTTCTGAATCTGTCATCTTGACTGTTGGTCCCTGAATTAAGACTGGATTGAAGGTTACCGTTTTTGTAACCTTCTTGTCTTCTTTCATAGATTTAGATGTTTCTTTGTTAACATCTTTCTCATGAAAGATTACGTTTCTGCTGATTATACATCGTAGTTCATCCGGTAACCAATTTCTATACCCTTTTGTTCCTTGAGGGTATTTCATAAAAATTCCCTTAATAGCTCTTGGGCTTGTTTTAGCTTGTGTAACATGAACATAAGATGTGCACCCAAAACTCCTAAGATGGTTTGGATCTGGTTTATTTTCTGTCCAGATCTCTTCCGGTAATTTGTAGTCAACAGGTGAACTTGGTGATTTGTTTATAAGATACACCGTTGTTGAGGCAGCTTCTGCCCAAAGTTTTTGCTCTAATTTTGCATTAGTAACATACACCTCACTTTGTCCATGATGGTTCTGTTCATGCGTTCTGACACACCATTTTGTTGAGGTGTGTAGGCGCATGTCTTGTGTCTTTTTATTCTAGATTTTTTGCAGAAGTTATCAAATTGAGTGTTGCAAAACTCCAGGCCGTTATCTGTTCGTAGAGATTTAATCTTCTTTTTTGTTTCTGTTTCAACACTTATTTTCCAATCCTTAAACTTTTGAAAAGCTTCATCTTTGGTCTTTAAAAAATAGATCCATACTTTTCTGAAATAATCATCAATAAATGTTATGAAATATTGATGACCAGCCAGACTTGGAACTATTGATGGTGACCCCATAGGTCAGAATGTATGTATTCCAAGACATTCTTAGAAGTATGTTTTCTTTTGGCAACTTCTGTTTATTAGCATTGCCTAACACACATGTTTCGCAAAACTCTAATGTCTTGACCTCCTTTTCTGTGAGGTACCCTTGTTTGACCAATGCATCCATCCCCTTTTGACTCATGTGCCCGAGTCTTGAGTGCCACCTTTTAGAAAGATTGATATTTGGTCTTGCCATCGCATGTTCTCCACTTACCACAGCTCCTTGTAAGTAGTAAAGACCATCATTATATTTTTCAAAAATGACTTTCTGGTCGCCTTTGTAGAATTGAACTTTGAAGTCTTTTCCTTCATATCTACATCCCATTTTTACTAGGAGTCCATACGAAATTATATTTATGTCCATGGTTGGCATATATATTACATCCGTAAGTATGACACTAGATCCATCATCATTGAGGATTCTGAGTTTTCCAATACCCTCAATATCGCTTGAGGTATTATTTCCCATTAACACCTTTCCACCTTCTGTTTCGTTAAGGTCAAATACAAATTCTTTATTGGTTGTAATGTGAAAAATGCATCCTGAGTCCAGAATACATTCTTTTCTGTTGTCATGCTCTGTGAGTACCATTGGCTCAGGTTCAGTAGCTATGTTTGCTTAATTTGTTACCTTGTTAGACTTCCGTTCAGGGCAATTTTTTTTTAATGCCCTTCTTTTCCACAAATCCAACATTCTTTTGTGTATTTTGGTCGTGACTATGATCTAGATTTACTCTTAGATCTTCCTCTTCCTGCTTTGTCACCTTTCTTCTCGGTTCTGCCCCTGTTACCAACAAAGAGACCCTCAGCAGTATTCTTTGACTTCAGTAACCCTTTTTTCCTTCAACTCTACTTCTTTAGAGTAGGCTGAACTGGTCACATCTCTTACTGTCAATGTATCCTTTCCACTGTCATATTTAAGAGTAACCACCAATGACTCATATTGCTTATGAAAACTCGTTAGAATTTGAATTGTTTGATTTTCGTCACTGATTTTGATGTTTAAACTTGCTAAATCTGCAACAAGTTTTAATAAACATCTATATTCTCCTCAGTACTCTTGTCTTCACTCATTCTGAAATCTGGAAATTTTTGTTTTAGATATATTCTATTTGGCAGTGTTTTGGTCTGGTACTTAGTCTCAAGTGCTCTCCACATGCTTTTTGTTGTTGGTTCCTGCCACAGTTTCCTGAAAATTAAATCATAAAGACTCATGCTGATTAAATTCTTTACTCTTAGCTCCTTTTCTTGTTTCTTTGGATTTGGTTTCACATCCTCTAGTTCGTCAGCCTCTGTCTCACCTTCCTTAGAGAGAGATTTCTCCTTTAGAACTGAACCCAAACCAATGATCTCTAACTGACATAGCATCTTGTACTTGCACAAACCAAAATCACCTTTCCCATCAAATTTCTCCACTTCAAATCTTCCAGTAGGTTCCATGATAGGTTTGATTTTGATTTGTTTGTTTTGATTTTTCAACAAGTGTACAACACGTTGTTGATTAAGAGATCCTTAAAGAAGAATATCTACCAAGAAAGATAATTATTCTTTACTTTTAAATTTTTATCTCTGTCTGTCTTTTCTCTTGTCTTAGATCTCATCCTAAGGCTCTCATATCACTATTGAGAAAAGAACTCTTTTGGCAAACGTATTCTAAGAGATGACACAATTGTTTTGAGTTATTCTATAACTTGAGAGTAATCACCTTGTTATTAATCTCCTGGAAGAATACAACTTTGCACCAAAAACGTATTTATAAAAGCTTAAGAAAATACCTAATCCTAAAACTCATATTTATATGAGTTTATTGTATATAAATATTACAGTTTATGAATTTGTGATTATCTTCTAAAATTTGTATGTTTATCTTGTAGGTATTTGACAAAATTTGGAGTGGCCAATCTGAATTTCTGTAGGCCCAATAAGAAGACATCATGGCCCAATAATTATGATAGTTAAAGTTTAAATGAATTTGATGTAAAATGCACATTAAAATTATTGAACCATTAAGTCGACACAAAATCAAGTGAGAGAATATAAAAATATTTATATTATATTCTTATGTATGATGTATATGTCTTTCGATTTAACTATACTGATCAATTTCGTATTAATGTTTATAATTCTGATATAAAAGGCGACACTATGATGGATTGTTAACCATTAGAATTTGTTGTATTGATAACCCTCATTCCTTATTTTATAAATTTGTATGATATTATATATAAAGTGATTATTTAATATAATTGAATTGCCTATATGTATGAAAAGACTTATTGATTACTTAAGTAGAAGGATATGTGTTTAATGGCAGTTACTTGTGTTTGTGTTCATTATAAAAATGGAACGAAACCACAAAATGTTATGAAAGAGACTTCAGTAACTTGTCACAAACAATTGTCCAGAATTAAAAGAAAAAAATTCAAATTCTTTTCTCCATCAAAGAGTTCACTAAAAATAAAAGACTAAAAAAAATTAATTGTCTAATTTGTTATGGATGAATGTTAATAATTTTTTTTCTATAAAAAATTATATTTGGTTGAATATAGTCAAATCTGCCCATCGTTGGGTCTAAAAATTTGTTGACCAGTAGTGACCCACCTCATTAGATTTAAGTGTTAAAATGTATACCCAAGTCCTCAGTTTTCGTCACGAATCGATTAAACTGAATCGATCAAATCAAATTTTTTGGTCATCAGTTTTAATTTTATTATAATTGTTAACCGATGGTTATATAATTAATTTTATTCAGTTTTCGGTTCGGTTCGGTTTAGATATACAAAAGCGATCGGTTTTTAAATATCGAACATCACAAGCTTTTTAAACAAAAAAATGAAATTAACCGAAAACACCGAACCATAGCGAAATTACCCGAAAACCAAAATTTTCATAATTTAACCGATTATGTATAAAAATTTGACTGAACGTTTTGGTTTGTTTCGGAATATATTTCTACACAAAGAACCGAACCGATTGATCTGAAATAGGAACCGAATCGATATAAATTTTTTTCCGGTACACTTTTATTTAAATCGATTAAACCGTAACCCGAATAATTTGACGCGAATAACCCAAGCCGGATAACCCGAAAATACTGGTAACCCAGGCCTATCACTAACTTAAATTTGCATATATCGGCACATAATTGATAATAATACTAAAAGAGTAAATTATACATGTATTTTACTAAAAAAAAATAATCAGTAAAAATTCAGTGAAATAAAACATGAATGCACAATTTTTTTTAAACTAAATTTCTGTTAATTTACTTATATATATTATATTATATTTCAAAATTTAATATTATTTTAAATATATAATTAAGATTAATACTCTAAAATAATATCTTTTAAAGTTTTTCTTTCAAATCTAGTATATTAAAATTAAAATCCTAAAAATAGCACAAATAATTATGTAAAAGTACTTATTTGCTCTAAATAAATTATACATAAAGTTAAAACATTATATTTGGATTTATTTTTTTAATTTAGGATTTAATATTTTTCTATTAAAATATAATTTTAATGTAATTTAATTTTAAATTTTTATTATTATTAGAAATTTAAACTAATTATGGTATTTTAGAACAAAAACTTAGAACTATCATATTTTAAATAATTGCTCACATATTAATAATTAAGATTTATTAAAAAAAAATGCGATAACCCACGAAGCAAAATTTTTTTTAAATAATTTTTTTCGACACGCCACCCCTTTCGACAGGTCTAGCGGATGGGAACTGCGAATTAACTTATTACCCATATCGGCAGTTGTAATTGCGGTTAGCCTGAATCTAACTCCACGGTCTCTAATTTCCTTTCGTTTCTCAACACCAATTCTATAAACAATGCAAATAGTTTCGACATTGCATTCTCAAAACATAACATTGAATAGATCTCCAATAAAGTAGGAAATATATTAGATTTCAGTTTCCTGCATTCATCAAGATCCAAACCTTATGAATTCGAATAGCTAGGAATATGCATATCCTGAAGAACATATAAACGAAATCCCAAAGAAAACTTGACACTTAGCTCAACAAATTAAAAGTGAAAGACATGGTGCTTAGAATGTTCGTACGCATTTGGTTGACTGTCTATTTTTAAGAGTTACTATTCAATTTGGAGTCTCACTTACATATAACTTTTTTTACTATTATTCAATAAGTAATACTTTTCTATAATACTACTAAAATTAGATTATGTTTTTTTATCAAAATTATAAATTATATTTTAATTAATTTTAAAGGTTACATATTTTAAACTTTGCCCTCAAGTCTCAAAATCTCTTGTTATAGTAGGAATTTTTTTTGGGTATTTTGGTTTTTATAAAGTAAGTTCCAGTCAATGTTGTGCTCAGACCGAGTGTGATAATCAATTCTAAGGGTTAATCGTATTGGTTAACACGGTTTTGTGGTACAATCGGTTATTGAATGGTTTGGTTAATAGAGACTAGTTTACTAAAAGAAAACCGGGTCTGCTTCCATATAAGTGTTGCAGATAGAGAAAGAAACAACGAAACGTGAGAATGTTTTAATTCACAGAGAGTTGTACAGAGTGAGAGAGATTGAGAATGAGAGGTTTTCTATTCTTGATTTCTTTTTGTACATGTAACTCTTGAAAGTATAGTGAATTAGCTCGTACCACCGAGCTCCAAACGTAAGGTTCAACTCGAGCATAAACTGGTTAAAATTCCCATTTTCTTTTCTTCTTTCGATCACTTTCTTGAATTTGGTTTTGAGCTTAAATCATTACAAAGTGGTATCAGAGCCTTGGTTGGGCTGAGCTCATGGCGAACATAAAGATCGAGGTGGAGAAATTCGATGGTAAGGGAGACTTCTCTCTTTGGAAGAAACGAATGTATGCGCATCTCTCAATTCTTGGATTAAAGGATGTTCTGGTTGAGAAAGATACAAAATCTGTACCTGTTTATGATCCTACGAGCAAGAAATATGAGGATGAAGACGCATGGAAAGAAGCTATGGAACTTGAACAAACATACTGGCTATTAAGGTCTGAGAAAGCGATGAACATGATCTTTTTGAATGTAGGCAATCACGTTCTAAGAAAACTTGATGGGTGTGAATATGCAGCATCCGCGTGGTATACGTTAGATAGGTTATACCTATCTAAGTCTCTGCCGAACAGAATTCATCTTCAACATCAATTTTATACATTCAAGATGAATGAGTCACGATCGATAGATGAAAATATTGATGATTTCTTAAAAATCGTATCAGAATTGGCAAGTGTGAAAGTAGTCGTAAATGAGGAACTACAAGCCATACTGTTGCTAAGCTCCTTGCCATCTGCCTACAACCAATTAAAGGAGACTTTAAAATATGGGAAAGAATCTCTTTCTCTGGAGGAAGTCTCTGAAAAAGCTAAGTCAAAGGAACTGGAATTGAGAGATGAAAAGAAAACATCTGGATCTCAGAATGATGGGGAAGGCTACTTTGCCAGGGGACGGTTTGAGAAAAAGGATCAAAACAAGAATGGATCCAGATCAAGATTGAGCTCAAGATCAAGAGTAACATGATGGTAATACAAGAAGGAGGGGCATGTGAAAAAGGATTGTTACGCTCGGAAAAGGAAAATGGAAGGAAATGACTCTGGTGAAGCTGTAGTAATGGCTGACAAGCTACAGACTGTTGATGCTCTTTCAATGTCAGAGCAAAGTCCACAAGAAAGATGGGTGACAGACTCGGGATGCTCTTACCACATGGCATCTCGTAGGGAATGGTTTACTGACTTTGAAGAAGTAAATTCAGGGCAAGTTCTTCTCGGAGATGATAGAGCTGTCTTGGTGCAAGGAATTGGAACTGTAATGATCCATGTTGAAGGAGGAACAGTCAAAAAGCTTACCAATGTCAGGTATATTCCCAGTCTTAAAAGAAATCTGATATCTGTTAGAACTTTAGATTTGCAGGGATTCAAACAGGTTGGAGGGAATGGAATGACAAGATTCTACAAAAAACAATAAGTTAGCACTCCAAGGAACATTAAGCGGAACTCTCTATCTGCTTGATGGCAAGACTGTAACAGCTGAAGCAAATAGTTCTGAATCAAAAGATGAAACAGCCTTGTGGCACAGTAGGCTGGCTCACACAAGTGTGAGGAACCTGAAAGCTCTAGCTCAAAAGGGAATCTTGAACAAGAACATAATCAGTGACATGACATTTTGTGAGAGTTGTGTTATGGGGAAACATAAGAGATTAAGTTTCAGCATCGGAAAACACAATTCAGAAGATGTTTTGAAATATGTTCACGCAGATCTTTGGGGATCTCCCAATGTGCATCCATCTCTGTCTAAGAAGCATTACTTCTTGTCGATAATCGATGACCATTCGAGAAAGGTCTGGATATATTTCTTAGCATCCAAAGATGAAGCATTTAGAAAATTCAGTGAATGGAAATGCTTGGTTGAGAATCAGGTTGACAAGAACGTGAATTACTTGAGGACCGACAATGGTTTAGAGTTCTTTAACTCTGAATTTGATGAATACTGCAAGAAAAATGGCATAGAAAGGCATAAAACATGCGCCTACACACCCCATCAAAATGGTGTGGCATAGCGTATGAATAGAACCATTATGGAGAAGGTAAGGTGCCTTCTGAATGAATCTGGTCTTGGAGAAAGCTTTTGGGTTGAAGCTGCAGCCATCTCTGTTTATCTAATAAACAGAACACCCTCATCAGCAAATGATTTCAACATTCCAAATGAGATATGGTTGAAGAAAACTCCTGGGTATGGACATCTTAGAAGATTTGGTTATGTTGTGTATGTCCACATAGATCAAGAGAAGTTAAAGCAAAGAGCTTTAAAGGGAATCTTCATTGGATACCTTGTAGGTGTAAAAGGGTATAAAGTGTGGCTCCTAGATGAGAAAAAATGTGTAATAAGCAGAAATGTAAAGTTCACAGAGGACAAAATGTACAAAGACCTTCTGTCAAAAGATAATACAAAAGCACCTCAAAAGGAAATTGAAACTAAGAATGGGAACAACACTCAAGTTGATCATGAGACGATGTCTCAGATGAAAGATGACAGAATGGAAATGTGAGGAAGTGAAGAAACAGAACCAGAGGAATCTGAGAGGGAGGATTTATCTAGTTATCAGTTGGCTAGAGATAGAACTCGAAGAGAAATCATCAAGCCAGCTAGATTTAGAGATGATGATACTCTACCATTTGCTCTTACAGCAGCTGAGGACATCAGCTGTGAAGAACCAATAAATTATGAAGAAGCAAGAAGAAGCAGAAACTGGAAAGAATGGAAAACCGGTATGGATAAAGAAATCAGTTCACTCATGAAAAATCAAACTTGGTATTTGGAAGATTTACCACCTGGACAAAATATAATCGGTTGTAAATGGGTGTATAAACTAAAGCCAGACATTTCCGGTGTAGAGAAACCAAGATTCAAAACGAGATTAGTAGCCAAGGGCTATTCTCAAAGAGAAGACATAGATTATCAGGAGATTTTCTCTCATGTGGCCAAACACGTATCAATCAGACTGTTGTTATCGATTACAGTGTGTCAAGATTTAGAACTTGAACAGCTTGACGTAAAAACTGCCTTTCTACATGGTAAAATAGAAGAAGACATCTATATGGAGCAGCTAGAAGGGTATGAGGTGAAAGGGAAGGAAAGGAAAGTGTGTCATCTCAAGAAGTCTTTATACGGCTTGAAGCAAGCTCCGAGACAATGGAATAAATGCTTCGATCAGTTCATGCTTAGGAATGGCTTTACCAAAAGCAGGTTTGATCATTGTGTTTACTTCAAATACGTAGATAAGGAGGTAAAAGTATACATGCTTCTGTACGTTGATGATATGCTTGTAGCCTCAAACAGTAAGACAGAAATAGACAGGGTAAAAATGCAACTAAGTGCAGAGTTCGACATGAAGGATCTTGGTCCAGCCAAGAGGATATTAGGTATGGATATTCACAGGGATCGTGTGAATGGTTATCTGACTGTGTCACAGTTGGATTATATCAAGAAAGTTTTGCAAACATTCAGGATGAGTGAAGCAAAATCTGTGTCAACTCCAATAGCAGCTCATTTTAAGTTGAGAGCAATGAAAGTAGAGGAAAAAAAGACAGAATAATATCCTTACTCAAATGTTGTTGGGAGTATAATGTACTCTATGATTGGAACTAGACCGATCTAACTTATGTTATAGGTCTAGTTAGTCGATTCATGAGCAATCCTGGACACATTCACTGGACTGCAGTTCAATGGATATTGAGGTATCTTAAGGGTACGGCTGAAAAAGGACTAATTTTCAAAAAAGGAACAGACATGAAGATTGAAGGATATTTTTATTCAAACTTTGCAGTAGATTTGGATAGGCGAAGATCGATAACAGGTTATGTGTTTACAGCAGGAAGGAGCACAATCAGTTGGAAGTCTAGCTTGCAGCATTTGGTTGCCTTGTCGTCGACTCAAGCTGAATATATAGCTTTAACTAAGGCAGTAAAAGAAGGAATCTGGCTAAAGGGAATTGTAGAAAAGTTAGGCTTTAAGCAAGGGACAATTGACGTTAATTGTGACTCTCAAAGTGCTATTTGTCTGGCCAAGAACAATGTTTACCATGAAAGGACTAAACATATGGCTGTAAAGATGAATTTTGTGAGAGATATGGTGGGAGATGGAGTTGTGACAGTGAAGAAGATACATACTTCTAAAAACCGAGCTTACATTCTTACAAAGGTGCTTCCTGTTAATAAGTTCGAGCAAGCTTTACCTCTGCTCGGAGTCATTCAATGCTGAATGAGGTTAATGCTCGGTGGTATGTTGGTTGCTTTGTTTTTTAGGATTGATTCTCAAGGTGGAGTTTGTTGTGCTCTGACCGAGTGTGATAATCAATCCTAAGGGTTAATCGTGTTGGTTAACACGGTTTTGTGGTACAATCGGTTATTGAGTGGTTTGCTTAATAGAGACTGGTTTACTAAAAAACCGGGTCTGCTTCCATATAAGTGTTGCATAGAGAGAAAGAAGCAACGAAGCGTGAAAACGTTTTAATTCATAGAGAGTTGTATAGAGTGAGAGAGATTGAGAATGAGAGTTTTTCTATTTTTGTTTCTTTCTTGATTTCTTCTTGTACATGTAACTCTTGAAAGTATAGTGAATTAGCTCGTACCGCCGACTCCAGACGTAAGGTTCAGCTCGAGTCTGAATTGGTTAAAATTTCCGTGTTCTTTTCTTCTTTCGATCACTTTCTTGAATTCGGTTTTGAGCTTAAATCATCACAGTCAAAATCAAATTATAACTTGGTTTGGCTTGGATTTGAATAAAAATTATGCAAAAAATAATAATATAGTATTTTGAGTAAATTCTTACTAGGGCTATATATGCTTCTTACGAGTGTTCTTTATAAACTGCCAACGAAAAATATCTAGTGTTGGACTTTTAATGAAAATATATAGTATTCACTTATGTTCATAACTTGAATCAGGTAAAATTAGTTGAAGGTTAAGGTAAAATATCATCTCATTGGGTACTCTTCACAAAACCAGATTCATATATAGTGCAGATGAATATGAAAATGGTTTAAATTTAAGAAAATGAGCTATGATGGTGATGAAGAGGCATATGAACTTTGGAAGTGTATATTGATTTATGGAAAATGTGGTTGTAAGTGAAACTACAGTTGCAGAGTTTGAATCTGATAGAGCATTTTGTATATGCGTATCTCTAATATATTATTTGAGAAACTTTTTAACAAAATAACTTTAATCTGACGTATTAATAACAAAAATATCAGCTGACGTGTCAACACCACAGCGAATTTCAATTTAAATATATAAAAAAATTTAAATTACTAGAATAATTACAATACATGTCATTGATATTAATTTGGTTAGAAAATAAATATATTTAATTCAAATAACCCAAAAATACTATTATATTTTCAAAAACAATAATTTTTATTTTTTAAAATTTTTTATACGTTAATTTATAAATAATTTCAAATAAATATAAATAGATTTAAGTTATTACCGTAATCTCTAATATATTATTTGAGAAACATTTTAAGAAAATAATCTTACTCTGACATGTTATTAACAGAAATATCATGATAACGTATCATCACTATCGTAAATTTCAAATATATATACAAATAAGTTTAACTTATTAGAATACAATATATGTTATTGTTATTAATTTAGTTAGACAATTAATATATTTTATTAGAATAACCAAAAAATATTATTAAATTTATAAAAATAATTATTTTTCATTTCTTAATTTATATACACATTAATGTTAAAACTAATTTTAAATCAAAATTAAAAATATATAAATATTTAATTTATATTTATTAATAAAATATAATTTACTAATATTTTTCCCACGCATTGCGTGGATATAAATCTAATGGGGGTGTTATTGGAAAACATAATTTGAAAGAATTGCATAAAGCAATCTTTTGGGGTATTTCATAGATATATCAATGTTATAATTATACTTATACTAATGCAGTTGGTGTTTGGAAAAAGTAGCTAAGAAAATATGATTGGTGAAAAAACATGTAAACAGAGTTGGACGTTGATCAAGGTAGAGCTCAGCTACATTATGATAGTTAGAATGCATTGTTTTATTATATAAATTTTATTCCTCCAGCTTTATAATGAACATGTCTGTAACACGTGTCAGTTGGTTAATAATTACAGCGAATTTAATATAGATTTAGTCAAAAACAAAAGAAATACAAATTAAAAAGTGTAAGAAAGAAAAAATAATTTTAATATCATGATTGTCAAAAAACATCTTTCTAATTTTTAAAAAAAAAATATGTAAAAAATAAACTCTCAAAAATAATATTAAATCTATAATCACATAAAAACAATAAAATATTTAAAAATATATTAGTAAAAAAAAGAAGGGCAAATGTCTAAAATAGTATATTTTTAAGTTTTTGTTCCAAAAATAGCATCATTAGTTTAAATTTCCAATAATAACACAAATTTAAGATTAAAATGCATTAAAACTATATTTTAATAAAAAAAATTAAACCCTAAATTGGAAATAATGAACCCAAATACAATACTTTAAGTTTATGTATAATTTATTTAGAATAAATAAGTATTTGTGCTATTTTTGAGAATTTAATTTTATGATGCTAGATTTGGAAAAAACTTTAAAAGGTGCTATTTTAGGATATTACTCAAAAAAAAGGTTACTAGAAGTAAAAATAAAAAGATTTCTAATTTATTTTCAATTAAATTGTAATAGCAAAAATGTTGTTTTTTGTATCATTATAGAATCTTGGATTGTATTAGGAGTTACATTTGTGATGTAGGATATCTAACAATGATGAGGATTTAATTTCTTAATTTTATTCAAAATCAGGTTTTTTAAACAATATAAATCTGAATTTAAAAATTTCTAATCAATCATCCACATATTAATAACAAAAAAATTCTAAATAGGTAATAGCTTCGATTCATTTTTTAAGATATATACATTTGGATAATCGGATATGATTGATTATGTGGAATGAGCACTCCTAAATGAAAATAAATAATAGTATTTTGGTATTGCATAGGATTTACTTAAGAATCAAGAAATGCATTAAATCAGCCTTTAGAAAAGGTTTTAATGGATCTGAGTTTGAACAACAGGTTGGCAAAAGAAAAACAAAGCAATCACATGCACGAGATTCATGTCATAAGTTCTTGAACATGAAAGAAAAGACAAGCTAAGCCACTAGGTAGTTGGGAAGAGGACTCACAAATAATCGCCCAAAGACTTTTTTTTTTATTATTAAATATTTACTAGAAGTTAACAACAACAAAAAAAAAGAAACTTTACTTTACAAAGAAACTAAACGAGATAAATATATATATATATATATATATTACATTTAGATTTACGAAAAACAAATAAATTAGATATATATATGATTTATCTTTTATTTAAAATAATTATATAAAAATTTTAAAATTAATTATACAAATAAATAGAAAATAAAATTGAATTATATAAATAAATTTAAATTATTTTTTCTTTATATAGAAAATATTATTAAATAGATAAATAATTGTAGATATGATAAATAATAAATTAATAAAAATTTGACTAATTTCTAAAATTTAATATTTTATGTTATATTATGTTTGTATTTTATTTCAACAAGTTTTTTATGTCAAAATATTATAAATTTATATATATTATATTGTTAAATATTTATTTAATGTTATTGTTATAAATATTTTAACAAATTATATGTTTTTAAAATATTTTGATGGTGTGACACTGACACATTTGTAAATTACACTTGATACTGAATTTTTTTTTATTAAAATATTTTTCAAATTAATATATATGCAATAGCTTTTACATGACACTCCATAAATGGTCGTGTGGATATTCTGTAAAGAAATAGATAAAAAGATAACATTTCTTTGCAAGTGGGGTTGCTCTTGAATGTGAATAGTCAGTTTCTTTTCTCGCATGAACACTCTCTAAGGTTGGCTCACAGGTCGCCCAAATTTAATATTCGCATCCAAACAATTCATTAAATATATAAAATGTTAATGATTTAATATTATTTATAAATCTACATGACAATCGAGTTTTCTATATAACAAAATTAATTAAGTTAATAGATCGGTTTGTTTAATTTTTTTAATCTAAAATTATGAGTTTATGTGTTTCAGCACAATTACTTAACCCACAGTGGATGCAAAATTCTAATATTCAGTGTTAAAAAGATAATGACGTAATGTTTAAAATATTCAGTATTATTCAAATTTTTTATAGATCGATTCAACTAAAAATAATTTTATGGACAGTGGATCTTATGTTATAAAACAAAGAGTATTACTATAAAATTAGTATTTCTTTTAAAAAAATTTATTTCAAATTTATCATCTGAAAATTCAAAATTTTAGAATAATATAAATTATTATTTAAAACTATTTATTTACTATAAATAAATTAAAAATAAATTAAAATATCATATTTGTTTTTTTCCAGATTTATATTTTCTATATTAGAAAGAGATCAAATTTATGATATTTTAGAAATTTAAAATAAAAATATTATAGTTGTAAAAAACATAAAAATGATATTTGACAAAATTGTATTAAAAAATCGCTGGCATAATGCTGTGTTCTGACTTAAAAAGTATAAAATGCATTATGAAATTCCAATATATATATATATATATATATATATATATATATATATATTTCACTTAAAATATTAGTTCAAAGTTGACATTGTTGCAATCATATTGTTACAATCATACCAAACACTGCGATCGATAGAACCCAAAATAAATTAAATGTCATGCTGATTAAATAAATTTAATTTCAAGTGGACGCAACCTCTTTTTGTTGACTTTCATCACAAATCCAAAGTGTATATAACTTACATCCAATTATTCCAAAATTTATGTCTACAAATTTCTTTTAAAAATATTTATAAATTAGCCCAAAATTTCAACTAATTCTTGCAAAATGTAGGGTAATTGATAAAAATAACATTTTTAAAAAATGTTTCATTCGAAATATAATATTATTAATTTAAATTTTCAAAAATAACATAAATTTTAATATTAAAATAATTTTAAATTATTTTTAACACAAAATTAAACTATAAATTATAAAAATAATTTAAATATAATATTTTTAATTATATTTATAATTTATTTATGGTAAATATATATTTTCATATATAATTTATGATATTTTTGAAATTTTAAATTTAGAATTCTCGATTTAAAATAATTATTTAAAAATACTAGAATAATACCCTAAAATAATATTTAAAAAAATATATATTCCAAATTTGTTACTCTAAAATTAATTCCAAAATAACAGAAATAATTATGTAAAAATAATTATTTATTTTAAAAAATTATACATAAACTTAAAACATTATATTTAGATTCATTTTTTTGATTTAAAATTTATTTTTTTTATATTAAAATGAAGTTTTAATATATTTTAATATAAAAATTATGATATTTTACAAAATTAAAATTAATAATATTATTTTTGAAATAAAAACTTAAAAATATATTATTTTAGAGAATTACCCAAAATATTATTTTAAATTATTATTCTTTACCATTTTCTTTGGTTTGAAACTCTGAGAAAATAAAGATATATTTTTCTACCACAAAAGTAGAACAACTTGCGGAGACAGCCACTGGAAGTATGACTGCATGCATAATGTGACATACTTCTCTTTTTCAGCTCTTTAATGAAACTAAAATGAAAAGAAAAAAAAACTTCTAATCGAATCTGGACCATTAGTTTCCTTTTGTAATACCAAAGAAATATTTATTAAAAAATCTATACGGCAATAAAATTAATTATAAAAATATAAGTGTTGAAATGGTACTAATAACAAGTTTCCAATTTTAACAATATCCTCCAAACAAATTTGTGAATTCATCATTGAAATTAAAATATCCCCAAAGTAATTTAAAATGAGGAATCGAACCACATAATTTGATAAACGTTAATTAATATGCCACAATATTTTCGTTCATGGAATCAAAATAAGTATATGATTCCAATATAGTTATTAAATAAAAACTCACAGATTAAGTAAATAATTAAATATCATTAGAAGGAAAAGAAAAAATCTTACCGAGGAGAGTAATTTGCGAGAAGAAATAAACATATAGAAATCATTCATGCATTGTGGCGACAACTCCAAGTTTTTGAAGATTGAGTTTGACGACAGTGTCCACAAACATTTTGGTGTCCTCTTCTGTGTTCCCCTCGGGAATATCAACGGTGTAAGATTCAAGAACCACCGTGTAAGTCTTGCCGGAATCTTGATTCAAGAACTCGTTGACGGACGTCACTGATTTATAGTTGTTAAGCCGGTGCTCTCCGCCGACGACTTTGAAGCTTAGAATACGGTTGTGGTCGTCGAGAAACTCCAGCCGCTCGGTGCTGGTGGAAGCTGGGAGGCCGGAGATGACAGTTACTTCTCGGACGCTTCCGACGCCGCCATCGCCGGAGACGAGACGACAGCTTTTGATGAAGTGTTTGTAGCGTTGTGGGTTGTCGAAGCTGCGGATGAGAGGCCAAACGACGGAGGCGGGAGCGTCGATGCGTTGAGTTATGAGAGAGGTGCAAGTGGTTGGGTCCGGTTCGAACTGGTGGTAAGTTTTGATAACCGATTCGAGGGTTTTGTGTTCTTCGTCGGTTAGACCTTTCACGATAGGAGAGGAGGTCATGATGAAGAATAGATCACACGTGTGACGTGTGTGTGTAGAGAGAGAATTAGGGTTCTAATAGAGAGAGATAGAGAGAATGGTTCTTCTTGTTGGAGAGTGGGGGATTTGTGAAAGAGATGAGAATAAAAGAGAGTTCCTTTTTTTGGAAGTTATGGAGTTTTTTTTATTAATACAATTTTGAAATCATCACTTATTTTCTTTGGACGGATATATCCTTTTGTATTTGTTTATTGTTCATAAGTTTATATCAAGGAGAATTTAAAATTTTTTTAAAATAAGATATTTAAAATTTTTGTTTTCAAAATATCATTAATAATTTAATGCTAGAATTAGAAAAAAAAAGAGTATTTATAAAAAGATAATTCATCAATTGGGTATGATGTGTTACGTTTAGTGATTTTATGGTTTAGTCAAATAGAAATTTTAGTATGTGGAATATTTTAGAGCAACATTTATATAGAAGGTGAAAATATGATTGCTCTCATATTTGTAATAAAATCAGATTAATGGTATTAAGATTTAAAAGTTTCTTGAAATATCCAACAATACATTGATAAACATTACAAAAACATTAACTAGTTTATATATTTTGTGTACTATAAACATTAAATATTTTACATAGTTACATTTATATTAATACTATTTCATTTTTACAACTCGTAATTTTTTTTAATAAAATAATACTTTGAAATAACATTTTTTTCAAAATTTTATTTCAAATCTAATGCAAAAAATTGAAATTCTAAAAATAACATAAAATTTATCATAAATAAATATTAAATATAACTAAGTTTTTAAGTTTTTAAGTTTAAGTAATACTCAAATAACACTTTTTTAAGTTTTTGTTACAAATTTAACACTTTAAATTTAAAATTTCAGAAATAATACAAATTATTTTTTAAAAATATATATATCATAAATAAATATTAAATATAACAAAAAATTATATTTAGGCTCTTTTTCAATTTAGGTTTAATTTTTCTTTATTAAATAGAAGTTTTAAGGTATTTTAATATTAAATTTATGTTATTTTGAGAATTTAAACTGATTGTGCTATATTTCGAACAAAAATTTAAAAAGTGGTATTTTTGTCAATTGTCCAATTATGTTTGTATTCGTTTTTTCTAATTCAGAATTTATATTTTTTTAATTAAAAATAGGTTTAAAGTTGTTATAATATTAATTAGTACTATTATCATAAATTTAAACTAAAATAACACATTTGAAATAAAAACTATAAATATGTTATTTTGGAGAATTATCATTTTGATAATTAAATATCACATTAAATAATAGTTAAATTATTTCAAAATGTTTGTTTACATGAACAAATTCAGGAAACCTTCTAAAGATTTGCTGACCTTCATTTCACCAGGTTCACTAAATTATTGCACCTTATAAAGCTTTGATTGCTTGAACACTTTTAAACATAACTTGTTCACCATAATTTTATTAGCTACATTGTGTAATTATCTCCATTAATAATGATGCTGTAACATTTTGAATGAAACAGATTCTTTCTTTGATTTTGTTCTGTATACTTGCAATAACAATTCTTCTGCAATAAAGGTTCAATATGCTTTTCTGAAGAATAATATAAAAAAGATAAAATCATTCTGTTTCTTTTCACAAATTACGATAATGTTTATATTTCTTTAGTTCAGTAACAAGTCAAGGTCTTATTATAATGTTTGTTATCTTTTAAAATTTTTTTTTTGTCTTTCTATGCCTTATTTCAAATATAGTTCAAGTTAACGAAGCTTAACTAATCATAATAAAAATTAAAATGTACAGTCGTATTATATTTTGTGTTTGAAATGAATAAAAAATCATGCTCATTAAGTAATCTACATAAATGAGAAAAATATTGTAATATGTCAATTGATAATACTTTTGTGAATTTTAAAAATGTAAATACAATAAATAATAGAGTAATACCCTAAAATAACACCATTTTAAATTTATCGTTCAAATTTAGCACAGTAAAAATAAAATTCCAAAAATAACATAAATTATTATGTCAAAATAATTATTGACGTTAAATAAACTATATATAAAATTAAAACATAATGTTTGTATTCATTTTTTCTAATTTAGAGTTTAATTTTTATATTAGAAATTTTTTTTAATTATTTTAATATTAAATTTGTGTTATTTTTGAAAATTTAAATGATTAATGTTATATTTGAAATCAAAAACTTTAAATAGTGATATTTTAGTTAATTGTCTTAAATAATATATATATATATATATTTTGGTAAAGCAGTTCGGTCATGTATAAAAACCAATAATCATAACCTTATATCCCATAAGCGTAAATGAAGACAAAAACTCACTGAGTTGATTTTATTTTATTTATGATTAGGAAATTTTGGATCGAATGTTATATATCTATATGATAAATATTGTAATAAAGTTATGAAAATCTAATTCAAATTTCTAGAGATTTTATATATGTAATATGTGATAAGTATTGTTGTAAAGTATGTATGGTTATGAAGAAGTGGTTAGGTCATGTCTGAACGTGAACTAACTGTTCATCCAAATAAAAGTAACTTACGAAAGTTAGTCAATATGTCTTATCTCATATAGTCTCTTAAATAAAATTCCACATTTAGATAATAGATTTTCATTTAATATTATTCGAAAAAATCTATTGAGTTCAGATTTGACTTCTGATGTCTAGAAGAGTAATATTCTAAAATATCACTATTTTAAATTTATCTTCCAAATTTAGAACACTAAAACTAAAATTTCAAAAATAGCATAAATTATTATGTAAACATAATTATTTACCTTAAATAAATTATATATAAAATTAAAACATAATGTTTGAGTTCATTTTTTCTAATTTAGGGTTTAAATTTTTTTTATTAGAAATAATTTTTTAATTATTTTACTATTAAATTTATGCTATTTTTAGAAATTTAAATGAGTAGTGGTATATTTGAAACAAAAATTTGAAATAATGCTATTTTAGTCAATTGCCCTGTCTAGAATCATAGGTATGAAATAATTTGACAAAACAATTTCAACAATGAATTTATCCATGAAATATTAATAGAAAGGCGAATATAAAGATATCTGATAGAAAAAAGAATTAAAAAGTAAACTTATTAATATTTTTCTTTGCATTTTCAAATTTTAATTCTAAATTTAATATTATTAGTTTACATTTTCAAAACTAACATAAATTTAAGGGCAAATGTCTAAAATAACACATTTCTAAGTTTTTATTCCAAAAATAGTATAATTAGTTTAAATTTCCAATAATATCACAAATTTAAGATTAAAATGCATTAAAACTATATTTTAATAGAAAAAAACTAAACCCTAAATTGGAAAAAATGAATCCAAATACAATACTTCAAGTTTATATATAATTTTTTAAAAATAATTAAGTATTTTTACATAAATATTTATGCTATTTTTGGAAGTTTAATTTTGAGATGTTAAATTTGGAAGAAAACTTGAAAATGTGCTATTTTAGAGTATTACTCTAAATTTAATATTAAAATAATTTTTTTAAAAATAAGAAAAATCTAAATATTAAATTAGAAAAATGGATCTAAATATATTTTTTTAATTTTATATACAATTTATATAGGCTAAATATTATTTTTTATATAATAATTTGTGTTATTTTAAAAATTTTAATTTTAATATATTATATGTATAGCAAAAATTTCAAAAGTACTATTTAGGATACACTAGTCTCTTTCAATATTTATTTCTATTTACCTTTGCTGTGTCTTTATTGTTATTTTCATGAAGTCAAAGTCAAATAATTATATATATGCACATATATATATATATATATATTATGTTTAGATTGATAAGAAAATTATGTTAAAAATTGTTAGAGTAATATTCTTAAATACTATTTTTTAAATTTTTTCTTCTAAATATAACACCTAAAAATTAAAATCCCAAAAATGATACAAATAATTATGTAAAAATATAATTTATTATAAATAAATTATACATAAACTTAAAACATTATATTTGAGATAATTTTTTCTAATTTAGGGTTTAATTTTTCTATTAAAATATAGTTTTAATGTATTTTAATTTTAAATTTGTACTATTATTGAAAATTTAAATTAATAATAATATTTTTGGAACAAAAACTTAAAACTGTGTTATTTTAAACAATTGCCTAAATCAAAAGAGATGATAAAATATTTTATGAAATTAGAGAAATGATTAAAAATATACAAATCTACTACAAATCTACAAAATAAATATATAAATTTAATATATTACTAGAAAATATATAATTTCATCAAAAATCCAAAAAAATAAAATATAAAACTATATATTTTATAAATCCTCTTGTTTAATCAACATAAATCCACTTGTTTAATATATATATATATGGGCAAATGTCTAAAATAGCACCTTTCTAAATTTTTGTTCCAAAAATAGCATCATTAGTTTAAATTTCCAATAATAGCACAAATTAAGATTAAAATACATTAAAACTATATTTTAATAGAAAAAAATTAAACCCCAAATTAGAAATAATGAACCCAAATATAATACTTTAAGTTTATGTATAATTTATTTAGAATAAATAAGTATTTTCACATAAGTATTTGTGCTATTTTTTGGAATTTAATTTTATGATGCTAGATTTGGAAGAAAAACTTTAAAAGATGCTATTTTAGGGTATTACTCTATATATATATATATATATCATTCTGTTCAATTAAAATATAAAAATTATATCAGCTCAAGGGGATTAAACCTTGGACAGTCTAGTAAAATAACGAATGTGTAACCAATATGCTATGGTATCTAATCAACACATAAATATTTTTTTTAGCTAAATTAGGTTTTCAATTTTGTTTTAATCCGAAGATAATAAAGTCTGTTTTTATTGGTCAAAATGCTATATTAGTGAATTTTTATATTAAATGCTATATTTGTCACTAAAACCTAGTTTAGTTTAGTGATAAATATAGGGTATTTCTCATTAAAATAAATTAAAAAAAATTTGAATAAAAATTAAGGGCAACTGACAAAATAGTATTATTTTAAAATTTTTTTCCAAATATAACATTATTATTTTAAAGTTTTCATAAATATCATAAATTTAATATTAAAATATACTAAAATTTATTGTTAATGAAAAAAATTAAACCCTAAATTGAAAAAAACCCAACTATAATGTTTTAAACTTATGTATAATTTATTTATAATAAATATGAATTTTTAGAAAATAATATATGTTATTTTTAGAATTTTAAGTTTATAGTGCTAAATTTAAAACAAAAACTTTAAAATATATTATTTTAAAGTACTAATCAAAAATTGAATCCTAAATTAGAAAAAAGCCCAAATATAATATGTTATTTATATTGTAATTTATCTACGGTTGATATGTATTTTAAAAGAAAATATTTGTGTTATTTTTAGAATTTTAAATTTAAAGTGGTAAATTTAGAATAAGAACTTAAAAGTAATATTTTAGAATAGGGAAATTGTGTAAAATAGCACTATTTTAAGTTTTTTGTTCCAAATATAATAGTAATCATTTATATTTTCAAAAATATCACAAATTTAATACTAAAATAATAAAAAATCTCTTCCCAATAAAAAATTTTCTTTTACGGTTCTTTTGTTTGTTTTTAACAACTTTTTATCATGGCATTATATTTAATATTTAACACAATCAATGTTTTCTAAATTAAAATGCCTAAAAGTAAATATATCATGTTAGTTTATGTAAAATAATTAAAATTTTAATTGAATGAATATTTGAATTTCTGTGAAACGTATTTGGCAAAAGAATTAAAACTAAGATTATAGATGTTGAATTCTGAATGTGGATAAATATTTAATTTTATTTGGAATGTGACTGACGATATAATTAAGAGTATCGAGTTAGTTATACTATTAAGGAACTTAAATATATGAAAAATACTAGAAATTATGTTTGAAAATAAGAATAGTAGTAGTTTAAGTTAAGAAATTAAAAATTATATATTGAGAAAAATGTGAGCTTGACACATTAATAAAATTTGACTGCAATATTTCTGCTTTAATACATGGAAGATTTTATAAATATGATATACAAATAAAATATTAGTATATTTCTCCCATCATTCATTTATATTTATAATTTTTATATATTTATCTACATATATTTAATATATTATTTAAAAAACATTTTACAAAAATAATATATATCATTACAACATATGAGTTTCAAATAAATATATATATGAGTAACTTAATAAAATAATTACAATATATATCATTGTTATTAATTTGGTTAGATAATCAATATATTTTATTAAAGTGACAAAAAATACTATTAAATTTATAAGAAAATATTTTTTGAGAAATACCCTAGATTAGCACTAAATGAAATTTTAATGTTAATAATAGCACTCCATTCAAAAACTCATACAAATAGCATTTTAACAAATAAAAAATACTAAATTTTCCTTAATTTTAGTGTAAAGATAATTACACATTATAAATTCTATCAAAATCCGACCATTTTGCTATATAAAAAAGACTATTTTAATTAAAGAAGTGTATATATATTAAATAAAAGGTAATATGTTGATTAGTTATTTTATTATATTGGTTACACAATGTTTCTCTCACAACAATTGACCAAGGTTCGATCTCCTTCCAAAACTATTATAAAGGTTTTACTATTTTAATTAAATGAGTGTATATATATTAAACAAAATATCATATGTTGATTACTTACAACAGCGTATTGTTACACACTCTTTCTCTTGCACAATTGTCCAAGGTTCGATTTTCTTAATTGCAACTTTTAGTTTTTTATTTTATTTAATTATTTTATTTAGGAAAGACTTCCTTAATATTAAGAAATCTTTACTTAATTTAGGTTAATAATCATATTTTATGCAAAATTTAGGAAGGCTTTATGCAAATTTAGAAAGTATCTCTTACATTTTAAGAATTCTTTACTAAAACGTGAAATTAAATGAGTAAGAGTGTTTATCCATCAGGTTGTTCCAGCTGTTTTCATCAATAATGTTTATCCAAAAAACATCAGCAAGAGTGTTTATACAAAATAATGTTTATCACCAATCACAAATACAAGTCATAAAAAAAAATATCAAAAAACAATTTCTCGAAAATGCTCTCTAGGGTAATTTCGAATTCGGGCCGTTACGAAGGAAAGTTTTAGTAACGAATGGCCCGTTACATCAGTTCTCCGGGCCCAAACTGGGTACCGCCGGGATCGCACATCGGAGGAGGGACATGCACACTGTCCTCCACCGCTCCTCCCTCAATCATGCCGGTGATGAGGGCTTATCCACTGGAATCACGCCGAATAAGGAAACCGGATTTCAAAACGAAATCTTGGGAAATATGCAACATACCCGGCGATTACACCCCTTCCCCACAGGATCGATTTTGGCCGAGAATCGCGGTAGCTTCAATGCCGAATCTGATTTCGGAAACTCCAATATCACAAGGGACAAGCAATAACCCAGGAAAAATCAATCCAACTGAGCTTATTGCCTTAATCGGCTATGGAGATCGCGATAACAGCGGGATTTCGCCTACAATGGCGCAAAATTTTCACCTATATAAGGGATTTCATACATCCAATCTCCACTCACCTTAAAAAACCTCCCAATTGGAAATCCTCTCTCCTCTAATGTCTCTCTCCGTCGCGGCACCAACCGGAGTCCTTCTCGGCGTGCACAACTCTCCAGGAAGAAACCGCCGGAATCCCAAAAGACGCTTTCGAGCACTGACTCGCCGGCGTTGTTCGGCAAAGGGAAGTAGTCGGCATTGGAGGAAGAAAACCATCGTACCAGCAAACCTGGAGAAGAACCAAACCAGAAACGACGCCATAACCAGGAAAGAAGTAAACCTAGTTCTGAACCAAACCAAAGTGGACAAACCGAATAAGTATACCAAACCCAACCAAACCAAGGCTTTCATTCCAAATCCCGGTATGACAATCTCTGGAAGACTAGTGTCACAGTAACGTTTGACTATGAGATGCTGGCCAAATTTTGCGACCAGTGCTACCGAATAACACACGACGAAAGGCATTGCCCCCAACAAGCTAGACCGACCAGAAGCAGGGGAAGACGCGCCTTTACCACCACCGCGCCCTCTGAGAATGGAAGGAGAGTCACCGATCAAAAGATACCTAGCGGAACGACCCAGAAATAGAGATTGACCCCCTAGAAGAGAGGACCTTAGGGCCTCCTGGAGCACCAGGGGAACAAACCCACCTGTGAGGAAGGCGCTAAGATTCGAACACCCAAAAAGAATTGAGAGCCCTCTTGGGGGAGCCTCGACTCAGGACGGAAATCCTGTCCGATCCGCGCTGGATAGGCTTCAAGGCCTGGGCAAAGGCGGTAGCATGGACCAGACGAAGGAACTGAAAAGGCCATCTTGGTACAAAGCGACGGAAGAGGAAGCATGCCAGGAGAACATGAGGATCATGAGAGGATCATCGTCCAAACAAGATGGTGCCCTACCGGAAAACTCGGTGCTCCCCCAATTCTAGGTAGGCTCTGAGGGAATCATAAACCCAAAGGAGATCATTTCCCCTATGAGGGAAATGCTTGCCAGGAGGGACAAAAGAATGGAGAAAAGAGCTACAAAGAGGCTGGACTCACGGATCACCAAGACGCTTCATGCAAGGAAGAAAATTGGGAAAAGTCCATATCAGGCCAGCACAATTAAGAAACACACGGTAATGTACTTCGGTGAAGCCAAGGCATCTGGCAAAACCGCAAAGGGGAAAGAAAAATCCCCGCCAAAACCCCCCTTAGGGGCAGACCCTCAAAACAAGGGCAAGTCTGAGGAACCCAAGAATCCGACAGTCCAGGAGAGACCGTCGGAAGATGCCTGATGATTCTAAGCTGGAACTGCCAAGGAGCTGGGAGTTTCTTGGCAGTTCGTCGATTACGGGAGCTACGGAAATCATTGTTCCCGAGGATACTATTTTTGATGGAAACCAAGCAGAATAAGGACTTCATACAAGATATGCAAGGCCACTTAGGTTATGATTTTCTTTTTACGGTAGATTCACTAGGGCGTAGCGGAGGCCTCGCCCTGTTGGCACTATCGGAGTTTCATGTTGAAGTTTTATTTTCAAATAAAAATATCATCGATGTAATAGCTATGATTGATGGTAATAAAGTTTTTATATCGTTTGTTTACGGAGACCCCGTACCAAGACTCCGTGCCAATGTCTGGGAAAAACTTACCAGAATAAGCTCGTCCAGAAAAGACCCCTGGCTATTGATTGGAGACTTCAATTCAATCTTTGGCAATCATGAAAAATCGGGCGGATTAATTCATCCAGAAAGTTCGTTCCTAGACTTCCGTCTAATGAGCGAAAATTGTGGTATGACCGATTTTCCCTTCAAAAGAAATTGTATGTCATGGTTTGGCCGAAGAAGGTCAACAGTGGTCCGCTGTAGACTCGACAGAGCTATGGAAAATGAGGAATGACACAATATCTTTTCCCACACAAAGATAGAATACTTGAGGTTCTGGGGATCTGATCATCGGCCTGTCCGGTAAAAATCTTAGCCCGCTGATCAGGAAAGAGGTCCCACAGCTTTCGCTTTGATAAGCGCTGGATGTCTAAGCCAAAATTCGCATCAACAGTCAAGGCAGGATGGATTGGCTCCGCAGAGGATCACGAACCATCGATAGAAAACAAAATAAGCAGATGCCGACGTGAAATCTCCAAGTGGAGAAGACGGGAATTGTTGGAAATAGCGCCACGAATAGACGAACTGAAGCAAAGGCTAGAGAAAGCATAATCGACGGACACAACGTCCTCGGAGGAATTAATGGCACTAAAACAACAACTTTGCAGCGCAATGAGAGAGGACGAAATCTACTGACAGCAAAAGAGTCGGGCGATATGGCTGAAAGAAGGCGACCAAAACACCAAATTCTTCCACGCGTGCACTAAGCAGCGAAGGGAAAGAAACTGTATCGTAGGTTTGGTAGACAAACAAGGAGTGTGGGTGGAGAAGGAGGCCAAAGTGGAAGCGATTGCTGTAGAATACTTTAGTAGTCTCTTCTCAACCTCTCAAGTCCGAGAGTTGGAAAGTTCTCTGATCCATCTACCCCCGAGGGTCAAAACTGAAATGAATTCCCGGTTAGAACGCACAGTGACAAAGGAGGAAATCAAGGAGGCCCTATTTAGCATGAACCCGAAGAAGACTCTGGGGCCAGACGGGATGACAACCATATTCTTCCAAAGTTTCTTGAACACGCTGGGCGACCATCTGCTGAAATTAATAGAAGATTTTATGGTGGAAGGGAAATTCGATCCGAGACTCAATGACACAAACATATGCCTAATTCCCAAAAAAGAGAAACCTCGACTGATGTCTGAATTCAGACCAATCAGCCTATGCAACGTCTGCTACAAGATCATGTCCAAAGTGCTATGCAATAGGATGAAGGAAATTCTACCTGCGTTGATCTCAGAGACGCAATCTGCATTCGTACCAAGCCGAGTCATCTCGGACAACATTCTGATAGCACAAGAAGTATTCCACGCCCTCAACACCAAGGAGAATTGCCAAACAAAGTTCATGGCAATTAAGACGGACATGAGTAAGGCATACGACAGAGTGGAATGGACTTTTCTAGCCACGCTAATGACGAAACTCGGCTTCTCAAAGAGGTGGATTGACTGGACAATGAAGTGCGTTATGATAGTAACCTATCGGGTCCTGATCAACGGCACCCCAAAAGGGAGCATAACACCAACATGTGTTTTGCGTCAAGGAGACCCTTATTCCCCATACTTGTTCATTTTATGCACCGAAACTTTGATTGCAAGCTTAACAGCAGAGGAAAGGTCGAACCACATCAAAGGAATTCAGGTGGCGCGATCAAGCCCACCAATTACACACCTCTTCTTCGCAGATGACAGCCTGTTCTTCTGCGAAGCTTCCATGGAGCAATGTGCCAGAATTTCTAAAATCCTAGACACTTATTACAACGCCTCGGGACAATTAATCAACTACGACAAATCAACCATTGTATTTGGAACGAAGGTGCCAAAGGAAACCCAAACATCAATAAAGATGGCAATGGGAGTCCAGGGTGTGGGGGGGGGGCATAGGGAAGTACCTAGGGATCCCAGACAACCTCAAAAGATCAAAAGCATATATATTCACATACGTGAAAGATCAAATCAATCGGAGAATCAACGGATGGTCGACAAGACTACTTTCGCGTGGGGGGAAGGAAATCATGATTAAAGCAGTTGCAATGGCCATCCCGACATATGTGATGTCAAGTTTCCTCCTTCCAAAATCACTGTGCAAGAAGATCACAAGTGCAATCAGCAATTTCTGGTGGGTTAGAGGAGACTCTACGCCAGACATTCACTGGAAATCTTGGGAAACGTTATGCCTCCCCAAATCAGAGGGGGGGATTAGGCTTTAAACATGTGGGTGACTATAATTAAGCTCTGCTAGCAAAGCAGCTCTGGCGGTTGAAAAAATCCCCACAATCACTGCTAGCAAGAGTCCTGAAGGGAAGATACTATAAGAACTGCCATGCGTTCCACGCCAAGAAACCATATAGGCCCTCATATGGATGGAGAAGTATCCTGTCCGCAAGGGATCTTATAGAGAAAGGCATAAGGAAAACCCTCGGTGTAGAAAACGAGGTGGATGTTTGGGGGGATCCATGGGTCCGAGACACCTTCCCCTGAGCGCCAAAAAAGCTCAACCAGGCCCATCGGCAAGATCTAAGGATCCTGGATCTCGTCAATGATGAGAATGGGCGCTGGAATCTACAAGAATTGAGAAGGCATTTCCTTGAAGGGGATGTGAGGCTGATCTCTTCCATAACCAGATCAACCCGGCAGAACCAAAACCAGTACCTATGGCATTTCACGAAAACAGGAGATTATACTATCAAATCCAAATATGAGACCCTTCAGAAGTGGGGTCTAGTACAAAACCACTTCCTGACCCATAGACCGTCCATAAACCCTCTGAAGGAGGCAATCTGGAAACAACACACCCTAAGGAAAATTCAACATTTTCTATGGCAATCTTTGTCAGGGGCTCTACCTACACATGGGTGCCTCCAACAACGGCATATCAGAGAAGATTCCACATGTGAAATATGTGGTCATGATACAGAAAGTATTAACCACACATTGTTCCTATGCCCGCCGGCACGACAAGCATGGGCATTAGCACATATCCCCTCAGCGCCGACAACCTTCCCCCTCGACAGTATCTTCGGGAACTTCGATTACCTACTCTAGCGAACGCCAAAAGTAAGTCACACAGAATCAGACCTACATTGTTTCCCATGGATACTATGGTACATATGGAAGGCACGCAATGACAAAATATACAACAATGTAAGCCGCACGACCATGGACATCTTGGAAAAAGCAAGATAAGAGAGTGAGATGTGGCTTCGAGCGAAAGATCAGAGTGCCCAAGATCACCCAACATATCCACAAGAGGTAACACTCGACAAAGCCAACCGGAGAACCTCGCCATTCGCGTGCTATGTGGACGGATCATGGAAAGAGGGGAAAACGACGTCTGGAATGGGATGGATTCTCAAACTTCAGGACGGTACAAAGCGACCTAATGGGTATGAAGAGCACCTATAGAGGACAAACACCACTTCACACGAAATTCCACAGTCTGCGCTGGGCGATGACAAGCCTGCACAAACTGAGACGCTACTGCAACAAGTTCTACACAGATTCAACGGACCTAATCATCATTATCTCGGAAAAGGAGAAATGGCCAGGATTCACTGCAGAGATAGAAGAGTTTGAGAAGCTACGGAAAAAATATCCTGATTTCTCCTTGCATCATAAAGACAGGGAGAAGAACGCTGACGCTGACGCACTAGTAAAGCAAGCCAGGAAGAGGAACTCGATCTTCTCACACATTAGCACTTCGATACCATTTTGGTTTGAAGACCCAAACGGTGTATTCTAACCAAAAACGATTGTGGTGCTAACCAAAGTGACAAAAAAAAACAAAAAAACAAAAATATCAAAATGAAAGTTTCCAAACTAAGATTTATCACCAAACTCATAAAAATGTCAAATGTCAACTTCATTCTTATGTTTTCTTATGCACCATCATGTAGTTTTGACATATCTTCAATAGATATTGAATGACATTCAATCATTTTGAACATAAAAAGAAAACAATTGCCATCAATTTTCGTCATAAAAAAGAAAAAAAATTACATTTGCTCAATCTTGTTCCATAAAAATTTTCACAGCAACATTCTAAAATTGGAAGAGAATAATTTTGCAATCACCAAAATTAAAATGTTTTTTAAGATATCACTGCAAAAACTTAAACATCAAGATAAATTTATGATGTAAAAAAAAAAAGTTTAATTTAAACTAAAGACAGATATATATACAAAACAAAATGCTTATATGTCAATTAGTTACAGCAACATATTGGTTACACACTCTTTCTCTCATGTAATGGTCCAATGTTCGATTTTCCTCTTGTGAACTGATTTAAAAATTTTGCAGTTAAAGATAAATAAAGTTATTTTAGTATTTTTTACTTAAAAAAATGCTATTTGTGGGAGTTTAGGTTTGGAATGCTAATTTAGTCATTAAACATTTTTAATGCTAAATTAGTTAATTACCCTATTTTTTCATCTGAATTTATATATATATAAATTAATATTAAAAATAATTTTAAATGAAAGTTAAAAGAATAATTGACTAAAATAATACTATTTCAAGTTTTAATTCCAAATATAGCACTAATTATTTAAATTTTCAAAAATAGCATAAATTTAATACTAAAATAACTAAAAACTTCTTTTTAATAAAAAATTAAATCTTAAATTGGAAAAAATAAATTCAAACATTATGTTTTAATTTTATATATATTTTATTTAAGATAAATAATTATTTTTACATAGTAATTGTGATATTTTTGAAGATAAACTTAAAATGCTGGTATTTTAAAATATTACTCAAATTAAAATTATATAAATATCTAATTTATATTACTAATAAATAATATTATATAATTTACAAATATTTTTTCCATATATATCTAGTTTTTATTATTACTAAGACAAATTTTAAAGTTATCTCGTTTACCAAAAAAATCCATCTATTGCAGTTTGTGATGTACCAAATGACCAATAAACAATAAGATGACAATGGAATGACCAATAAAAAATAATTGCAATTTTATTATTTTATTTGTTATTAGAAAGATACACTTTTCACTCTCCAAGACATCTCAGTTCAACAAAATCAAACTATTTCACCAACACCAACATTTATTTTACACACAAATTTGTCTTCTAATAATAAATGTATTTATCCACCCTAAACATATATTTAATACATATTTCTAACCGAAGCTCATTTATCTGGAAATTTATAAGCATAAAATTTTATGTATTTGAATAATTGTCAATATATTATTTATTTGTTGATTATATATAATATATATATAAGTGTTTGATTTGAATGATTAATAATACATTTACTTTAAATATAGAATCCTTTAGCTTGTTAATATTATTGCTATATCATTTTTTTTGTTCCGATTAGTATATTTATATATGTTATCGATAGAAAGTATTAAATAAGATATAAATAAGATATTCTCTAAAATATCAGTTTTACGTTTTTTTCTTCAAAATGTAATATTTGTTATTTTAAACTTTTAAAAATAACATAAATTTAATATTAAAATAATTTAATAATTATTTTTGGTAGAAAAAATTTAAATATCATAAATTAAAAAAAAATACAAACATAACATTTTAACTTTATTTATAATTTATTTAAAATAGATAAATATTTTTCACATAATTTTTTATATTATTTTGGAATTTTATTTCATAATACTAAATTTAAAAAGATAATATTTTAAAATGATTAATTTGAAAAAATGGCCAAAATCGTAAACAAAGGTTTCAAAAGGGTATGCCTCCCAATTAGTATTAATTTATTTATTGTTTCCTTGGAACAAGTAAAGTGATAATTAATTAGTTGTTGCCATTTTTAGACTAACCTTTTCTTTAATAAGTATACAATAAAATAATACATAAGACCAATAATTGATCAAAGTTTAGGGTTTCTTAAATACTAAAATACTGAAGAGACTAATACATAATAACACATGTCTTTTCTACAAGATCTAATGAGATTTGCCATTTGTCTTTACGAGGAGATTGGCTCTAAAACAATATTTACAGTCTTAATTATTTCTACACCTTTAATAACTTACCAATCATTTTATACTTTATTTTTTGAACTTGCAGCCATCTTTTATTTTCGTGGCTGTAAAAACTATTTTTTATAGTCTTACTTTTTTGCCATTAGAAACAATTGTTTAATATTTTTATTTCTCTCTTTTCCATTTATAGTTAGTTGTAGGGTAACTGATAAAATAGTAAGGTAATTCTTTGAAATAATACATTTTTAAATATTATTTTTGTCAATTATCTAAAAAAAATTTAAATTAGAGAAAAGGAATTCAATAATATTTTAATTTTATTTATAACTAATTTACAATAAATAAATATTCTTCACATAAAAATATGTGCTATTTTCAAAACTTTTACTTTTAATAAACTAAATTTGAAATAAAATAAAAATATTATTTTATAATATTACTCAAAACAGTATCATAAAATATTATTTTGCACTTCTCTTAATAACTATTTTATAATATATATCTAAATATTATATAAAAACATATTTTTAATAAAAAATGATTTAGAAAACAATAATTCAAACATAATATTTTAATTTTATTTATAAATAATTTAAAATAAATAAATATTTTTATCATAAAATATGTATTATTTTCGAAAATTTTAGTTTTAATATACTAAATTTGGAATAAAAATTTTAAAATAGTATTCTAAAATATTACTCAAAACAGTATCATAAAAATATTATTTTGCAATTCTCTTAATAACTATTTTATAACATATATCTAAACTTACCCATCGTAATTTATATCCTACAGGCTACAGCTAAAACAAATAAGTCTACATAAACAATTTACACCTATTCATTCACACCTTCAACCCAACCAATCATCTACTAAGTCAATCGTAGGTAAACGAGTCATATCTGATTTTTCTAACCTTCCAAATTTAGTTTCGTAAAAAAAATGCAAACAGCTTTCTAATAATAGTAAAACTTTTATGAGTTGATTATGACAAAATTCAGAAATTTATTACTTTATATAAATATTACCTAATAGATAAATTAATATATTAATTTGTATATAGATTTTTAAGTTAATGAGTTTTGAAAATTATTTTCAATTGATTCCGTAAAGGAATCCACTTATAAAAATGTTATGTATAAACTTGAGATAGGGTTCTTGAGATAAAATCAGGGTTCCCTTCTATCTATCTCTGATTATATCCATTCCTAGAATTCTTGAAGCTTTTCCTAAGCTTTTCCCTAATTGGTAGAACGTGAAAAACCGGATATGAAAATCACGATATGAAAAAACAATTTACGGATCAAACGATTGAAAACCAAATTAAGAAGAAGACAAATTCGTGGAGGCGAGATTTGATCTCTTTCCTTAATTCAATAAATCTCCCGCAGTGTGGCGGTTTGATGAGATTTTGAATCCCAGGATACAACCACGATGAGACTACAATCGCAACACCCAACTGTAGAATCTACGAACAATAATCTACGCTATACTCTCGAAAAAAACTTACAGTGCGTGAAGAAGAGAGGAGGAAGATCGCTGAAACGACTTTTTGGAGAGAATGTGAAAAGCTGACGGCCCTATTAGGTTAATGAGGATTAAGGCTTGTTTTTATAGCCTTAAGGGAGTGGTTTTCGTAACCCTAAAACGTGGGAGGAAACCGAACCGACGAAAAAATCGTGGACGGTTAGGAGAGAAAACCATGGGTATAGTTTGGGGTTTTGATTCGGTTTTGGCCCAAAAACATAATCAAAATTTGGCCCAAAAAGAACCTTATTGGGCCTACGACCCTTTGCCAAGACCCAAGACCCAAGACCCAAGACTCGAGACCCAAAACCCGAGACCCGAGCCCCAAGCCCAAGCCTGAGCCCGAGCCCGAGCCCGAGCCCGACCCGGCCCGGCGGCGGCGCACGCATGGCTTGGTCTCTTTTCTCTCCAACTCTTTTAAGCTACTACATGAGCTCTCCCATTTATATACTAGAGGATTTTTCTTCAAGTTTCCAATGTGGGACTTTTGTCCCTCCTCATTATTTTAGCCAACAAATTTATGGTTTTTTAATGAGCCCAATGCCCATTTCTCATTCACATTTCAACAATTTTTGCAATCAATATTTGGGCTATATTACCCAATTGAACATGCAAATTTGTTCATAAAAATTGTTCCAACAGATTCCACTGTCTAGGTGACTCTTTTAAGCCATATAAGGATTTCTTCAATAGGCAAACCTTGTTTACGTTTCCCTTCTTGATAAAACCCTCTTGTTGTTGCATAAGAATCCTTTCTTCCAATTCTCTATGCAGGAATGCAATTTTGACATACATCTGTTCCAACTCATAGTCTTTGTTTGCCACTAGGCATAGGATGAGTCGAATTGATACATGCTTAACAACAAGTGAAAACACTTCATTGTAATCGATTTCTTCCTTTTGAGAGAATCCCTTTGCTACCAGCCTTGCCTTGTACCTCTGTTTCTCAACCCCTGGAATTCTTGGTTTTAACTTGAAAACCCATTTGCAACCAATCGGTTTTGCTCCTTCTGGGTTTATCAATTAGGGTCCATGTTTGATTTTTCATCAATGAATCCATATCTTCTTGAGTAGCGGCTTCCCAGAATTTCTTATGCTTACTGAATTTTACCTCTGCAAATGATTTGGGTTCTTCCAAATTTAGTTCTTCAGCTGCTGCTATAGCATAGGCAACGAAATTAGAATCCTCAAACCTGGAAGGAGTACGAATGTTCCTCCTTACTCTGTCTATAGCCAGCAAGTAATTAGTCACTTCTTGCTCTGGTTCTGAGACATATTCTTGTTCATCTTTTTCTGAACTCTTAGATTCCTCAGAAGAACTATCTCCACCTTGAATTGATATGTCTCTCTGCCTTGTTCCACTTGGGGTTGGCCCTTGTATCAAGTCATCGCTGAATGATACCTTCTTTTTCTTCTTTTCTTTGATTTCGTTTTTACCATTTCCTAAAGTAAGAGTATCCTTGAATACCTCTTCTTCATTGAATATGAAGTTCTTGCTTGTTGTGCATCTACCATCTTCTGGTAACCAGATTATGTATCCTTTAACTCCAAAAGAATAACCCATGAAGATGCCCTTAACTGCTCTAGGGCTTGTCTTCTCTTGAACTATGTGGACAAATGCTGAACATCCAAAACGCCTGAGGTGTGTCAACTCGGGTTTTGAGCCTGTCCACATTTCTTCTGGTAACTTGAAGTTGAGGGAAGAGTTTGGGGACCAATTAATGATGTAAACAACGATAAACGCTGCTTCTGCCCAAAACTCTTGCCCAAAACTTGTCTCAACCAACATGCATCGAACCTTATCCATAATAGTCTTGTTCATCCTTTTTGATACTCCATTTTGTTGTGGAGTATATGTGCATCTAATTTTCTTTATTCCTGATTCCCGACAAAGATTATCCATACGCTGATTGCAGAATTCCAACCCATTGTCTGTTCGTAATCATTTGATTTTCTTGCTTGTCTGGTTCTCTACTGATTTTTTCCAATCTTTGAAAGTTTGAAATACTTGATCTTTGGATTTCAAGAAGTATATCCAAAAATTTCTGAAAAAATCATCAATGTAGGTGATAAAATACTTACAACCTCCCAAACTTTTTGGTGTATAAGGTGATCCCCATAAGTCTGAATGAACATATTCCAACACTCCTTTAGAAGTATGCTTTCCTGTTGGAAAACTATGTTGAATGAACATAGCTCTCACAAAACCCTAATTCATCAACCTGATTCTTTGACAGATAACCTTCTTGCACAAGTACGTTCATGTTTTCAAACTCATATGATCCAATCTTGAATGCCATATTCTTGTCATATCTAGTTCAGCTTTTAAAATGTTGACATCCCCTTTCACAACTATTCCTTGAAGGTAGTACAAGCCATTTTGATACTTTCCTGAAAGCAGTTTCTGATTTTCTTTGTAGAAGTTGATCATAAAATCTTCTCCTTGGTATCTGCAACCTGCTTTCTCTAACATCTCATATGAAATCAAATTTTGTCTCATTTATGACATGTATCTGACTCATGTTAGGATCACCACAGATCCATCCAAATTCTGAATTTTGAATTTTCTTACTCCTTTGATAATGCTGTGAGTGTTGTTTGCCATAAAAACTTTGCCACCATCAAGTTCTTCTAAGTCAAACAACACCTCTCTGTTGGGAGTTATATGAAATGAACAACCTAAATCCATGATCCATTCTTCCTTAGAGTCTTGAGTACTCACCGTTAGTACCATAGGTTGTTTAGGCTCGGCTGCCATGTTTGCCGATTCTTGTACTCGATACAAAACAGACTTTTGATCCCTTTGAGTTTCTCTATCTAGATTTTGACTTGCCTCTACTTTTGAATCTTGCTCTCCAATTGTTGCTACTGCCTTTTTCAAACTTGTTGTTTGGCCTTCCCCTGAATTCCACAAACAGCCCCTCATTCTGAGGTTTAGAAAGTTTTCCACTTTCTATTAACTCCCTTTCTTTGGATTTTGCAGCCGCTGTAACTTTGTTCAGCGTTAGGGTGTCTCTCCCGTACTTAAGAGTTTCCTTAAGCTGATCGTACCTATTAAACAAAGAACTTAGCAAAAGAATTGCTTGCACCTCTTCTGAAATCTCGACCCCTATGTTGTTTAGGTCTGTAACCAACTTTAAGAAGTTATCTACGTTCGTGTCGATGTTCTTGGAGTCATCCATCTTGAACATGTAGAATTTCAGCTGTAGCTATATTCTGTTTGGTAGGGAAGTTTCCATGTAAAACTTGTTCAGAGTTGCCCACATGGCTGCTGCGGTTTCGCAGTTTGATATCTTCCTCAGAACTTGATTATCAACGTTGATCACAATCAAATTTTTGGCTTTTTCTGATTTTTCAAACTTTACTGGATCTATACCTGCTGTATAGGTATTATCATCTAACTCTTCCTTTGTGTTGGACTCTCGTCGGAGTGTTTCATCTGTTAGGATATCCTTTAGGCCAAGGACACCCAGGTGTGCAAGCATTCTGACCTTCCACATGGAGAAATCACCATTGCCGTCGAATTTGTCCACCTCAACTCTTGAGCTTGCCATTGCAATACCTCAAAGCTTCTGTTCAGATAACCTGGATTGTTCTGATACCAATTGCGAGGTATTAAACTTTGGCAAGAGATCCAATTAACCCGAGTTCCCTATATAGATACCTCTTGGAAACAACAACTTTATTAAAGTAGTGTTTTACAATGAAGAAGATGAACGCACTAAAAGAAAGAAATACAAAAGGAACTAACTCTCTCTCTCTTCTAATCTCTCTGTCGATCTCTTCTGATCTTTTCTGCAAGATGAATTTTCGGATGACTTAGGAGAAATGTTTTATACTTGGGAGCCAAACCTGCTGCTAGGGTTTTTGTACAAAAAACCGTTTGGGCTTCATGACCCAATATTCTGAGAAAACTATTTGGGCTCTTCACAAAGGATCCAAAGGGTTTGTGTTAAGTGTCTGAGAGGATGCGCGGAGGTTGAAGATGTGATCAAAGCAAATTTGGAATAAAACATATTGCTTCATGTCACGTCCACTACAATAAAATAAGTGATTTGCGACTATAGTAGTAATCAAAAAGTGGTCACAAATTGTATATTTGCAAGTACTTTACCTCCATGCACTGTAGTCGCAAAATGTTCATCGCAAAATCATGTTGTCGCATTTTGATCGCTTTTTTGCGACAAAAATGTGACTACGGTAATAATTGTACATTTTGTGACCACATTTGCAACTACGCCATTATTCAAAAATTTCCGACCAATGTGCCACTCCCAAAGAGTAACAAATTTTACAACTTTTTTTCCATTACGTATTGGTCACAAAACATGTGGTCACAAAATATGTGTTTGCAAATTAATCACAAATATTTGTAACCAAAATGTGACTACATTCAATATTTTTTAAAAAACTATTTAATTTTTTGGTCACAAATTGGTCATAAAAAGTATGACCAATTTTCGATCACATATATAAAAAAGTATTCAAATTTATTTTACAACAGTCGCAAATTAGTCACACTTTTTGTGACAATTTGCGACCACTTAAACCCAAAAAATTAAAATTTCTAAATACTGTGATCACAAATTGGCCACATTTTTGGTTACCAATTTGCGATCACGGTTATAAACAAACTTATTTTTTGAATAATGTAGTCGCAAATTGGCCACAAAAAGTGTGACCAATTTGTGACTACCAAGTAAAAAAATATTTAAATTTTCGAACGGTAGTCGCAAATTGGTCATATTTTTGTGACCAATTTACGATTACACTAATTATGTAAGTAGTATAGTCACAAATTGGTAATAAAAAGTGTGACCAATTTACGGCTACAATTTAATAATTTAATAAAAAATAATAATTCAATTTAATAAAAAAACTTTTAAAAAGTATTAAAAAATATTTAAAATATATGATTAATAATAATTAATTAATAATTTTATTAATAATCCATATATTATTATTATTTAATAATTTTTTATTAATACTTAGGTAAATATTAGTAATTAATTAATAATTTAGAATACCTATTAATTAATTTTTCTAATTAATTAATTATTTAATTAATAATTACTTTTATTTAAGGTCAATTGACTAATTTAGCACTAAATAATGTTTTAGTAACTAAATTAGCATCCCAAATCTAAATTTTCATAAATATTATTTTTTTTAAGTGAAGAAGATTAAAATAACCTTATTTATCTTTAACCTAATCTTTTTGAAAAATGGGGGATTGAAGCTTAGCCCACCTTATAAGAGAAGGAGTGTAAAACCAATACAGTACTATAACTAATTAACATATAACTATTTTGTTTAGTATATATATTTGTTTTAGTTTAAATAACAAAATTTTATATGAGTTCTGGGAAGGGGGGAGTCAAACCTTGGACCACTTGATAAGAGAAGAAGTGTGAAACAAATACACTATTGTAATTAATCGATATATAAACATTTTGTTTATTATATATATCTGTCTTTATTTTAAATAGAAAAATTTAGGCACAAAATGCTATTGCTCGAAAAGCCTAAAATACTCAATCTTATATCTAATTATGTTGGATTCAAGTTTCATAATAAATCTTATATCTAATTGTATTGCACATTTTCATGTTTTCGTTTATGATTTGTATTTGTGATTGTTGAATGTTGATAAACACTCTTCTTGATGTTTTTTAGATAAACATTTCCTGTTGTTGTTGATTAATCATATGCAATTTCACGTCCTAAAACATAAGAGATAATTCCTAAATTTGCATAAGGTATTCCTAAATTATGTATAAAATATGACTACTAACCTAAATTCAGTAAAGAGTTCTTAATATTAAGGAAATCTTATATAAATAAAATAATTAAATTAAAAGAAAAAATTGGAAAATGTAATGAGGGAGATTGAACCATACACTATTAATTCTAACAAGAAGATGTGTAACCAATACGTTACAGCATACAATCGGCATAAATTTCCTTGTTTAATATATATATATCGTTATGTTCAATTAAATATTAAAAATTATATCAGCTTAAAGAAATCGAACATTGGACATATATGTAAAACAAAGAGTGTGTTACCAATATGCTATGATAGCTAATCAACATATAATCATTTTATTCTATCTAAATTAGGTTTTCAGCTTTGTTTTAATTGGAGGATAGTAAAGTGTTTTCTGATTGGTAAAAATGATATATTAGTGAATTTTGATATTGAGTATTATATTTGTCATTAAAACCTAATTTAGTGCTAATATAGGGTATTTCTTTTTATTTAATTGAAATATAATTTTAATTATTAAAAAGTTCAAAATATATATTAGTATTAATTATACAATTTTGTTTATAAATAAACAAAAACAATAAAAATTAAAAAATTAATTAATATCAGGAGGCGAAAAATGAAAAATCTCATGGAGAACATGATGTGTCGTCGTGTTTGGCAGAGCATTGGCGTTCATATAAACCAAAAATCTTGAATCCGTCCGTTGCATATTGCTCACAAGCATCTCTAAGTTCATGATGCGATTTTGTTGTTCCGCTGCAACTCGGGCAGCTTCAGGATCCCGTTCTTACCACCGTGCTCATTCATCAGCAAGTTGGACATCCTATTCTTCAACTTGACACTGTACAACGAGTAATTGTTTTTGAAATGCGACAAAATTGAAAAAAACTTGTCCCAAAACTTTCTATGTGCTTGCCGATGCTGTGAATACGGTTAATACTACCGAGGTCATAAGGATATCCTATTTCATCCGGGATAAAAAAGTAAAAAATCATTCAAAAATTAATTTAATTAGTATAAAATAAAATGAAATACAATAAATGTTTAAATAGTTTGGTTAAGACATGGATCCACCTTAATGATCACCATTTTTCCTCTAAATTTTTTTTCGATGCTTCACCAATCTGTTTTGTCTTCAAATCAACATATGATCCATGTTTCCGTGTACGCGTCTTTATAAAGACTTCTCCAATAGAGAATGGTTGTCCCAACTCATTTTCCTAATTTTTTAAATATGATAAGTAAATAAATATTTAAAAAAAAATTATTAAAAAAATTAATTTTAAATTAATAATAACCATTTTTGTTGAATCTGTATATATAATTTTTGCCGTGACAAATATTTATGTGGACCAAGACTATCTTGAGAAGAATTACGGTTGTTAGATGCATTACTAGTCCTCTCATTCGCCGTTTATGTGATCCAGTAGTCTTTCATGATTTTTTACATACTTGAATATATCCACCTCAAACGTTTGCCGGTTGTGTGAAAGGAGCTTACCATTCCTTTCATCCGTCGAATACATACGATTTCAAATTCTTTTCGTACAACCAAAGTGATCACAAGATTCCAAGTATACGATTGTTTGAAAATTTTATTTTTTAATTATCAAATATTCAATTAATAATTTATTTTTAAACAAATAATAATTAAGAAAAATAAAGATAACGAATAACCACAAATTCAATGAAATATTTTTCTTGTCATTCTGTTGGCACGACCGTCCAACTATAATAGGAGCCATCAAATTTGTTTTATTTTTATTTTTTTGAAATTCGACGGGTTATAACCCTTTTATACCGATCAAATCTAAGATATTAAATATACTAATTTTAAATATTCAATTTTTAAATAATTAATTTTAATATTTTATAATTAAAAATTTTATTTACCAAGTAGTGTTTAGCGATGACATTGTAGACATCACGGGCAAATATTGATCACTTTTGAGGGTTTCGCTAATACAATTCACAAATATACTAATATTTTTATAATCTTCTTCCTTAGATTATGAGAGTTCCTGAAATTGGTGTGAAGGGTTCCACAAATATTTTTATGGTTTCTAATTGTATTTTTCGACGTATGATATTTTGTACATATGCAGAATTGAAATGATAAATTTCAAACGTCTAAAATTTATGGAAAATATGTAAAACTAAAATCGTGGTTGCAAATTAGTCGTAAATATAGTGACCAAAATGCGATCACGGTTGAATTTTTATGTGATGGACGCAAATTGGTCGTTCTTTTGTGACCAATTTATAACCACACATAATTTTTAAGGCATGGTCACAAATTGGTCAATTTTTTGTGATTAATTTGCGATAACCATATTATTTTGTGACCAGTTTGCAACTATATTCTAAATATAGTTACAATGTGGTTGCAAAATATTTACAAATTATACCGTAAACCTTAAATTTAATGAATTTTTATATATTATAGATTATATGATATTAATTATAACATTATGAATTGTATAAAATTAAATTAGTAAATACACAACAACAATTAACATATTTAGCAAATTTTGTAAATCATTTTACAAAAACACTTTACATATTTCCTTAATCTTATAATACATTTTATAAATTTTATATGTTTCTTAATTTTTGTCAAACATTTTTATGGTTTCTAATTGTATTTTTGGACTTATGATGATTTCTACATATGTAGAATTGAAATTATAATTTTCAAATATCTAAACTTTGTGGAAAACATGTAAAATTACAATCGTACTCCCAAATTGGTTGCTCTTTTATGACCAAAATGCGATCACCATATTATTTTTACACAATCGCTCTTGGGTCGTTATATTAGCGACTAATATGCCATCATGTTTTAAAAAAATTGGTAATAACTTGTTTCTTGGGTTAGAACTCGGGATTCTTAAGACTTCTATTTTGCGCGTATAATTAAAATAGTTTATAGAAAAATGTATTTTTACATTTGCATAAATTTTACATAGTTTATAGAAAAACATTAAGAACAAAATATATTACATAGTTATTAGATATATTAATTTAAACAATATCTTCAACTTTATCGTTATCTGAATATGAAATATTATATTAAAAATCATCTACTATTTTGCGCTATTAGCTGACTATTTGCAAAATTCATGAACTGCTCCTTTGTGCAAATTCCGCCGATATATTTCTTGTTTGATTATCAATATTTTTGTATATCCACTCTCTTGAATTATTGTAATTCTCCCACATGCTTGCATTTTTTAATTTATTTGTGATTCTACAAATGAGATGAGAAACATGAGACATATATAATATATATACATATAAGATTTTGTCATTATTCAGCCATTACTTTGTGACAATTTTGCGACTACCGTAGTGTGGTAGCTTACTTTTCGGTATACCTCACATAAATGTTTTCCACGTTATTGTTTAGCTACCACTTTGGAACTGAAATGCTACTTGCACAGTGGTTGCATATGCAACCAATATGTGACTAATGTGTGACTATAACATATTTAGTCGCATATTGGTTGCGAAAGAGCGACTAAACAACGAGTACACGTCCTCGTCGCACAATGGTCGCATATTGGTCGTTGTTTAGTCGCAAATTGTGACTAATATACAATGACAGTTTTTAGTCCTAAAAGTGCGACTATTTATGCGACTACAGACATGCAGTCGCAAAATTGTCCCAAAATGATCGCAAATCGATCGCAAAAATAGAATAGCAAAATAACTGTTTTCTTGTAGTGGCCACAATAGAACGACACGACAGAAAGAAAACATAGACATCTAGTCGAGCTCGGTCTCTCTATGATGTTTCATAGCCACACACCTCTAAAATATTGGGTTGAAACCTTCTTCTCTGCAAACTACGTCATAAACTTGCTCTCTTATTCAATTTTGAATTTCTGCAATCCTTTTGAAGAGATCTTCAAAAAGAAACCGGTATATTCCGCACTAAGAATGTTCGGTTCGACATGCTATCCCTGCCTAAAACCATGGGCCAGTCACAAATATGAACCAAGGTCATTTCACTGTGTGTTCCTTAACTATAATACCCAATACAAAAGATATAGATGTCTATATCCTCCCACCGACAAAGTTTATATCTACAATCACGTTGTGTTTTACGAAAGCTGTCTCCTCTTCAAACAATTCTACCGCGTGCTCGTGCCTAAATATCAGTCACCACTTCTCAAAGCATGGCAAAGCGGTACCTCTCCAACAAAATCTAAAATTCAATCACCTGCATAAATAGTCATTCCACCAACCTACCTCCACCGTGCTAACTCAGAATAATAGACAATATTTAAACAGGAAACAAACACGATCACAAAACTCGCATAGTTGCATCACTTCTATATCTATTTCAGATGTATAGAATTCGACTTTATTTTTTCTCATATGAAAGTGTTAAATTTTTTTTAAAGGTGTTGGATTATTTCGGGCCGTTGTGGCGACAAAGAAAGATTTAAGAGTTTCTAATGCAAACCCCAAACTCGTGGTGAGTTGACCCGTTTAAACGGCAACCCACGTTGGGCCTGTCCGCAGGAGCCTACCTTGTTGTGGACAATAAATTTTGTCCAGAGCCGTGGGCCAAAGGCCTGTTGACACTTCTATATACAATAATTTCTGGTCATCTGTTTTTGCCGGTTTGTATCTTCTTTTTGGTCAGCCCTCGCTTAGTCCTTCCAAAGTTCCGAACTTTTCTAGCAATCGAGTTTGTAGGGTTCAGATTGATAGTTATTTTGTTTCTGAGAAGCTGATCATATTCAGAGGAAGTAAGATGGATTTGATGGAGAAGAACTTGGAATTACTTGAGGTTCAGAAACTCCAAGGCCACACAGATCGGGTTTGGAACGTAGCCTGGAACCCTGTCTCAGGTCAAACCGACGGTAATTTACCCCTTCTTGCTTCCTGCAGTGGCGATAACACAGTACGAATCTGGGAACAAAGCTCGCTCTCTCGCTCCTGGGCCTGCAAGGTCTCTCTCTCTCTCTCTCATTCTCTCTTTGTTGAAGTATTCACCTTTAAAAAAAGTCATGAATTTATTGCTTCTTGACCTCAAAATTTGTGGGTTTTGTTTCAATTCTCAAAGGGTTATTCGACTATTGTGTTAGCTCTTGTGCTATTTGTCCCTAAAAGAATTTGTTGATTTACTTGAGAATTTGTTATTGTATATTTTTCTGATTGCTCAGGCAGTTTTGGAAGAAATACACACAAGAACTGTGAGGTCTTGTGCTTGGTCGCCCTCTGGAAAGTTATTAGCCACTGCAAGTTTTGATGGTACAACTGGCATTTGGGAGAATTTTGGGTCTGAGTTTGAGTGTATTTCAACCTTGGAGGTATTTCTTGATTGATCCGTAAATTCTCACCCAGGATTCCTTGTTTGAACCTGAAAGCAGCACTAATATATCACAGCTCCGTTTTACTCTTTCGACTCTGTTCTTACTTCATATGTAACGCTGAGCTCCTATCGTAGCAACCCAAATTCTTTGTCATCTGGAAATCTTTAACGTTATGTAGATCTTCCATGACTTATCAGAGTTTCGACTCTGGATTTACATGCTAAAAAGTTGTTTTTTTTGGCTGTTTTCTTGTACTATCTAATGTCTTGTGTCATGTGTTTTGGCTAGTAGAATCTTATAAAAAACTGTATGCAGGGACATGAAAACGAAGTAAAAAGTGTATCATGGAATGCATCTGGTTCATATCTTGCAACTTGTAGTAGAGACAAATCTGTGTGGATCTGGGAAGTGCTTTCAGGAAATGAATACGACTGTGCTTCGGTTTTGAGTGGGCACACGCAAGATGTGAAGATGGTTAAGTGGCATCCTACGATGGATCTTTTATTTTCTTGTAGTTATGATAACACTATCAAGGTAATAAGAATACTCTGATTGGTATTAGTGATGCAAAATTGAAACTTGTGAGAAATAAAATAAATTTGTGTTGGCGTTAATTATGCGCCATTTGTAGGTTTGGTGGTCTGAAGATGATGATGGTGATTATCAATGTGTCCAAACCTTAGATGAATCTAACAAGTATAATTCTCTACTTGCATGTTGTCCTTTATATGCTTTGAAACATAAAATGTCTTAATAGGCTCGTACTTTTGTAGTAATAGATTACTATGTGCCTTTATTCTTCACACAGTGGTCACTCCTCTACTGTGTGGGCCGTCTCGTTTAACAATGCAGGAGACAAGATGGTCACTTGTAGGTTAGTGATCCTTTTCCCGTTATCTACCGAAAATATAATATGTCTCTGGTTAACTGTTCTGACAATATCAGGCTCGCCTGAATATGAACTTGCAGTGATGATCTAACCTTGAAGATATGGGGTTCAGATATTTCCAGTATGCAGTCTGGCGAAGGATATGCACCATGGTGAGAATTAATGGCTTACGTATAATCGAGTTTGTTCTTTTTCTTACAGCTTAGAGCTTGAAAGATTATGCCGCCTAAAATTTTTTTTAACTTCTCCAAGAATTTATTCATCAAACTTCTACTAATGAAATGCCTACCTGCTCGGACTTTGCAGGACTCATCTTTGTACACTATCTGGTTATCATGATCGTACCATATACTCAGCTCACTGGTCAAGGTAGTTTCCTTGAAACATGTCGTAAGATTCCTAGTAATCAGCTCTGCCAGCCTGAAAAGGAAAATTCTTTTGTTGTACCTGATAATTTCACTCCTGGTCCTCGGATCATATTTATACATATTTAGAAATTTTAGACCATTTAATAACCTGTATTGTCTTCATCTCCAAGGTTCTTTCATGAGGCCACACTGAGTTTGAAATGACTGAAGTTTCCTATATATCTTTCTGAACTTTCTGTTAAGTTTTGTTTTATGTATATTTCTTTCTAAAACCTTGACAGGGATGACATTATTGCCAGTGGAGCAGGAGATGATGCCATACGGTTGTTTGTGGACAGTAAACATGACTCTGTAAGAGCATTTCATCTTATGTTTCACTTCAAAACAAAACTCCTTTTTTTTTATCTTCAACCTTCGCAGCACAATACTAGAAATCAAATGCACATCGCAGGATCTATTATTGTTCTTTGAACTTAAAGTTGTTTGTCTTTGTAACTAGGTTGATGGACCTTCATATAATATTTTACTGAAGAAGAATAAAGCACATGATATGGATGTTAACTCTGTCCAATGGTCACCCGGGGTAAGTTCCATGTTTCATATATGGTGGCAACGATAAAGTAAGATCTATAGGGCACCATGTTAATGTGGCATAGAAGTTAGAAAATAATACTGAAGCTTACAGGATCAGAGTAGAATCTATGATTTTGAGCTTTCGGTTTAAACCTTAAACAGGAGGGGAACCGGTTGCTTGCCTCGGCTGGTGATGATGGAATGGTCAAGATTTGGGAGCTTGCAACTAAATCGTGACTGCTCTTGGTTTGGTTACTTATTATGTTTATTATCTCTCTAAGCTTCATGGTATTACATTATAATGTGTTCTTAGAATAGTGATAATATTCTGTTGTTATGAACAAGAAATCTTAGGGTCTTTCTAGGACAATGAGAAAAGAAAGGTCTAAGACAAAGCGAGATGTATGGCCAATTCAAACGTGAAACAGAGATGAAATTAACAGTTATGATGAAGATTTAGTTTTATATTCTACACATTTTCTTTATACAACTCAATAATCCAACAATGGTAAGCATGGCAAATGAACTTGCAGTTGGTAAAGCCAGAAGCTACTGCTAGAGCTTCAAACTCAGCTCGTGACCTTTCTTTTCCGCCTGAACATTAACATGTCCATGTCGAAGGCAATGTTTGCATTAGGAGTGACTAATTCTATCACAGTTACTTTACCGTTTCTTGGTAAAGATTTCCAACAATTTCTAAGAATTTTCACGCAATCTTCATCACTCCAATCATGAAGTATACGCTGTATACAACAATGTATAATGTTAGGTGTAAGTATGAAGTTCCACTATGCTAACTCTTTGTGTACGTCTAGTCGTTCGGATATTCGGTTCGATTTTGTTAACGAATAACATATGCCTCAATCATAATCGTAATCGCAGTGTTGACCGTAGCCGTTGCCGCCGACGGTAAGCAAACGAACAAGACTATTGCAAGCAAAAGAAATAAGAATTCGTGAATCAAGTTCAAGTGATTCTGAATCTAGAGGGAGAAGAAACATTAATTTGATTTCTTTTGATTTGGATTTTAAAAGTAAAAAAAGCAAGTCAACCAAATAGAAGAATTCAAATAGTTACCTATAATTCCACATGTTGATGTTGACTTGCAGAAGTATGTGAAAGCTGTTACATGAGCTTTGAAGAACATGCAACATCTAAAGAAGATGCAAAGGATTGTTGAATGGGGACAAACTATGTAAGATGAAATATGGAAATTGATTACAGGACCAGTCAACAAGAATGTGGTTAAGTGAAATGGATTAAGGCTGAAATCAAATGCAAAAGGAAATATGGTAAAGCACAAAACAAGGTTAGTAGTTAAAGGATTTACTCAACAACATAGAATTAATTTTTTGGAGACCTTTGCTCCAATTTCGACGCATGAAACCATCAGATTACTTCTTGCTATTGCGACTCAGAGGAAAGGAAAGTTGTTTCAAGTTTGATGTTAAATCTGCTTTTCTAAATGGCAAGCTAAAAAAAGAGATATATGCTAAGCAATCACTTGGATTTGAAGAAGAAAGAAAGGAAGACCATGTTCTTTGTATACACAAAGCTCTGTATGGTACAACATAACTGATGAGTTTTGCAGTGAGAAAATTTCAGAGATTGTGCAGAATCAAGAAGAGAATTTTCTATCTCAAGAGTGTTATGCAAAGAAGTTACTACAAAAGTTTAACATGGAGGACTACAAGATCATGAAAAACACCATGGACACCTCAAGGTAAATACCAATAAAAGAACAAGATCTTGTTGACTCGAGTGTTATACAATACCAATAAGTCTTGTGGGAGGACTGATGCATCTAACAACTATTCGACTTTATCTGATCAAGCAAATATTGCTAAGGCATCTTTCTGCTTGAAGATCTCAGGTTCATCACTTAATAGGAGAGTTCTTAATCTGTGAAAATTAACCAACAATAACAACTGAAAACAATCATATCATGGCATGCAGAGGATAATAGACCAGACGATCTTATTTGATGTGTACTATACTACTATCTAGACCGGCCTGTAGGAGTGTTGGACCTCAAGAAGACCACTAACCACCATGGCAAAGCGAAGAATCCTACTATCAATCAATTGCACCAAACAACACATTTAGGCTCAAGTTTGATGATTTCAAACCAACCAAGTATGTCACAACTATAAATTAACATGTCCTACGAAGGTGACCAATCTAGGAGCCTAGACCACCCATGACCCGACCTGAATCAATTTTGAACTGTCGAAAACTTCAAAATCTTCAAAACATGTCATTTTTGAGCCAAATAAAGAAACCAACCATCCACCTCATATATTGAAGATTTATTTCAACCAAATGAAGTCTCCAAGCCATGTAGAACCTTTGAGAATGCACCAAGTCATTCAAATACCAAAAGAAAAAAAATCAAGTGGAAAGGAATATTTTCTTTTTCAAAATGTCTATTTTCCCTCAGCAACTAAACATAACTCTCTATGGTAAAATCACCACCCTACATCCATTTCAAAGCCTCCTAGATGTCCATGAAGCATCAAGTACCTAAAGAATATCTCATTCCCTTGGGTATATGCAAATATATCTTTAATATTAAAGCTTGCAGACAAAATCAATGGTGATGAAGATCCTATCTTTTACAGCTGATTTTGTTTTGTTAAGTTTCATGCTGTTAGAAGTCTTGTGTCATAGGTAAAGGTTTATTTTTGCCTTACTAAGGAGCGCCCATAAACCCAATGTAATTGGGTTGGTGATGTATTTGAGCCTATAAAAACTCAGTAGCATTGTACTTTTCGTTAACACTTTATTCAATCAAGGAAAATCTCTAACAGCATTGTACTTTTGTTTGGTTCTGTTTGTATTCTAAGTTTTGATTTCTATTTCCATGAAACCAACATGGACACAATGCAGACCAACCTTGGTGCGTGTCACAAGACTGGACCATTTGGAGAAATTTTCAAGACTTGGTGAGAAACCTTAATCCTCAACCAACTGCTCCAAGAGATCGCAATGGAGTCCTTATCGAAGATGGAGATCCACCAGATCATCCAGCAGCACCCTATATTACAACATAAGAAGAGATCCCATAAACCGCAATATATAGGATCAGAGATGATGAACCTAGTAAACAACCGCTTCCTGATGTGAAGCTAAACACTCTTACCTTTGCAGGTTAAATATGTTGAATGTTGTTGCTTTTTGATTAAATAACACGTTATATTATTAAGAAAACACAAGTATATTTATTACTTTTACAACACTTAACTAAATATTGTGATTTTTAATAATTAAGATACAATTTTTATTAGAGTCACGATTCTTCGTATAAAGTCACGATTTTTCACAAACACTTTTTGATACACATACATACATAACGAATAATTAAATAATATTTAGACTAAACTCAATTATATATAATCATTCCCTTTTAATTGAATTTCGGTATTACTCCAAACTTTCTCTTTAGTTCTTCAAACCTTGAGACACCAAATGCTTTCGTAAGCAAATATGCAAGTTGAACTTCTTCTGCAAAATACTTGAGTTGAATAAGTCCTTTATGTTTTGTCTCTTGAACGAAATGATATAATCTCAATGTGCTTTGTTCTTCGATGTTGCACTTGATTCTTCCTAATTGTAATTGCAGATTTGTTATCACCAAAAATAGGAACACCAACTTGAAAATCAAAACCAATTTCTCCCATAAGTCTTTGTAACCAAATAGCTTGATTTGTTGTTGTACATACTGCAATGTATTATGCTTCTACGGTTGATTGATTCACTGTTTTTTGCTTACTTGACTGCCAACAAAACACTCCATATCCAAGAGTAAACACGTAACTAGATGTAGTCTTTTTTATCTTCATTAGAACCACCCCAATCGCTGTCCGAGTAACCGCATAACTCCGGATCGTTGATACTAGTGAATTGAACTCCAAAATGTGATGTGCCTTTCACATATCTTAACACTCGTGTAATAGAAATTTCCACGATCATCTTGAATTATTTTCATTTCAAGAAAATAATTTAGCAACCCCAATTTTGTCATCTCAAACTCTAACTTTATATCTTCCTTGAATTTTTCAATGAGTTGAGTATTGTTACCGGTGATGATGATGTCTTCCACATACAAGCTCACTATCAAAATGTCTTTTGCGTTCTTCATTACATATAGAGTTGCATCATTCAAACTCCTTTGAAAGCCATTTTGTAGAAAATATGAATCAATTTTTCCATACCAAGCCAGAGGGGCTTGCTTTAAGCCGTATAACGCTTTTTGGAGTTTTAGTACTTTGTCTTCTTCTCCTTTGACTATAAAGGTGGTTGTACAACATAGATCTTTTCTTCAAGTTCTCCGTTGATAAATGCCGAGTTCACATCCATTTGATAAAGTTTTCACTTCATTTGTGCGGCGAAAACAAGAACAACTCAAATTGTGTCATATCTTGAAACGGGGGCAAATGTCTCAAGATAATCAACTTCTTATTCTTGGGAAAAACCTCTTGAAACTAGCCTCGCTTTGTGTTTAATCGGATTTTCCCTTGCATCCGTTTTGATCTTATAGATCCACTTCACGCTTATTAAAATTTTCTTTTCGAGCTTGTCTACTAGTTTCAATGTCTTTTGCTTCTCAATCATTTCTATTTCTTCGCTCAAGGCCTTTCTCCACTCTTTACTGACACAAGATTCATTGTAAGTTTGTGGTTTTTCATGTGCGAGAAGGCAACCTTCTATTATTTGAGCTATTTCTTTAATCTCCATTCTTGGTGCTATTTGCATGATTTCACTCATGGACTTGTATTTTTTTTGTGGTTCCGAAGTCTCTCCTTCATTACTATTATGATCACCAAGTTGAAAAAGAACAGGGCTGGAGAGATTTTGGACCTGATCTCCTTGATCTTGAAGAATATTCAAAGGAAGACAAAAATTCTTCTTTACTTCTACTTTTCTTTCCCAATCCTATTACTTTTTTTTTTCAAATGTTACGTCTCTGGGTATCTCCACGTTCTCATTATCTAGAATGAGTATTCTGTATCCTTTTGATTGGCTACTATAACCAATGAAGATTCCTCGTTTTGCCTTTTCATCTAATTTGCTTCTCTTCTCTTTTAGCACATGAACGAAGCATATACTTCCAAAAATCTTTAAGTGTCCAACTGTAGGTTTATAGCCACTCCACTTCTCAATCGGCGTGATATCATCCTCTATGACTTTGGAGGGTAGACGATTTTGCAAGTATACCGATGTGTACACTGCCGCCCAAAACTTAATTGTGAGGAAGACCTTGATCAATGATCATGGTTCGTGCCATCTCCACTAGAGACCGGTTCTTATGCTCCACAACACCGTTTTGTTGAGGTGAATATAGAACCGTTACTTGTCTCTTAATCTCCAATTCATAACAAAATTCATTGAATTCACTAGACGTAAATTCACCACAACCATCAGATCGAAGTATTTTTATCTTATTTTCCGATTGAGTCTCCACAAAAGCTTTTTAAACATCACAAATACTTCATACTTGTGCTTAAGAAAGTATATCCAATACATACGAGTAAAATCATCAACGAACAATAAGAAGTATCGGCTTCCGTTAAGTGACTAGGATTGCACCAGTCCACAAGCGTCAGTGTGAACAATCTCTAGTTTCTCCTTTGTCTTTGTTAGAGATTCTTTTGGAAATGCATCTCTTGTTTGTTTTCCATGCTTACATGCTCCACGCACATCTCGGTTCACGCACATCTTGGTTCACTTGAAACTTTGGTAAACTATTCACCATCTTCTTATTTTGCATTTGTTGTACTCTTGAATTACCCACATGACCAGATATTTTATGTCTTAACTCCATTTCTCTTTCTTCACGAGCAACCATGTCACTTTATTGAGAAGAATTCTATTTTATTGGAAAGCTCTCGTTAACCATCTTAATCTCTATCATCTTTTTCCTTTTAGGATCTAAGATTACACATCGTTTTTCTTCAAACATAACACAATATCCATAAGATATAATTTGTGGAACACTTAGTAGATTCTGCTACAATCTGGGCACAAAGAATACATCTTCGATGACTCGTTTCTCTCTGTTTGTCATGACAACAATGTATCATTTGCCGGCTGTCATTACGACTTCTCTGTTTCCAACTTTGATTGGAACGATAATACTTCTATATAATTTTTTGAAGTATTTCTCTTCTTTCGTCATGTGATTGGTGCAACCGCTGTTTACCAACCATACTTCTTCTCTTATGATTGTTGGTGTCTCTTCACTTGCAATAAATAGCATGTGAATTTCATCTTCTTCTTCTTTATCTTCAATACTCATTTGTGCTCGTTCTTATTTCTTTGAACGGCAATCCCTTGAGAAATGTCCAACCTTTTCGGAGTTGTAACATTCTCCCTTATTCTTCAAATTTTTTGTTGAACACATTTGTTTTGTTTCTTCCAACAATCCGCTTTTGTGTGATTGTCTCTCTTACAAACACCACACCACTTTTTGCCTTTTACTTGACGTTCACAAACTTTGTGATTTTCTTTTTTTGAATCCAGATTTTTCCATTCTTGGTTGAGCATGAAATGCTCCTTCAGTTGATCTCTCGAATCGTGAAAAAATACGATTCTCATGCGCTTGAAGAATTTCGATCAACTCCGACATGGCCAATGTTGTCATATCCTTTGTTTGCTCCATTACGACCACAATACTATTGAACCTTGCAGGAAGAGAGATGAGAATCTTTTGAACAATTTGATAGTCTGTTTTCTCTTCACCATGGACCCTCAATTGATTTCCCAAATCAATCAATTTTCCCATGAATACTTTGACGTTGTCACCGTCATTCATCTTTAAATTTTCATACTCTCTTTTAAACGATTGAAGTTTTATCAATCGAACTTGAGGAGTTACTTGAAATTCAGACTCCAACGCATCCCAAACCTTTTTAGAAGTAGTTGATGATGCTAAACGCAGAACTACTTCCCATCACTTCTTTGTTTTTAATATTTTTTTCGTTTTGATACGTCAAGACTCTAGTTTTCTCCATCAAATATGAAAATTATTTAATGAGATGTTGTCTCCATTGTCTCTGTTTTTTTACTTGAACTTTTGCAATAATTTTGTTTGTCTTTGTAGTTGAATTGGCCCTCGGATCAATAGAACTATGATACTATGTTGAATGTGTTTGATTTTTCTTCAAGTAACACACGTTATATTATTAAGATAACACAAATAAACTTATATACTTTTACAACATTTAACTAAACATTGTGATTTTTTATATTTGAGACACAACTCTTTATTTTAAAATTTAGAGTCACGATTCTTCACATAGAGTAACGATTCTTCACATAGAGTAACGATTATTCACAAACATCTTTCGACATACATACATACATACATAACTAATCATTAAATGATATTTACATTAAACTCAATTATATACTAAACAGAATACACCCATAAGCTTTGGAGAATGAAACACATGTTTTACTAAACTGGCTCCACTAAGCCAAACCATGCCCTTTCTTGGTGGGATAGAGAATCCAGCACGATCATCCTCACGTCAAACAATGTATAGACATAAAAATTCATTTCCAGAAGAAGTATGTGCCACCACATTATCATAGAGAAATGCAAAAACGTTAATTAGATGAGAAAGAGGAGTCTCTGATGGCCCAATTTTCCGATGGTTTGCGAGAACGTATCTAAAGAAAGTGGAAAGACAATCTTATCATGACCTTGAAGAAGACTTGTATTTGGCAACACAAGTAGAAGACCAAATAAAAAAAAGAAAGCCACCACTGTCCAAAGGAGCCGAAATACAACCCAATGGACTTTACTAGCACCACATTTGGCCTTAAATAAGGGAAATTCGTGGTCATTGACTCTCGTTTAAAGACAAACATGACCACCCTAAAGAAACTCCATTTGAGCAACGTCAGTTTTATAAGTGACATGGCAAGGGCCACCTAGGTAGGAATGCCTTCAACAAAAGAGTTATGGTCGTTACACCAAATAGATACGATTCATTAGATGAGGATGAACTAGATGAAACAAAATAGATGATCATTGTCCAACCCTGATGATGAAACCTTCTAGTCATTTAAAAGGTCTTTATATCCCAACCAATCAAGGAAGACAGAGAACTTGTGTCGTTCACAGGGCACAATCCAAGACAAAATGTGTCATTTGATAATAGGTAATGGCACTTGCACTAACATTACAAATTCTCTTAGTTAAAAAATTAGGATTTGTTATAATGAAACATCCTATGCCATACAAGCCGAACTGGCTTTATAGTAGTGAACCGGTTAAGGTAGCAAGACAAGTTGAAGTGCCATTTTCAGTTGGCCAATGTCAAAACCAGATTGTTTGTGATATGACACCAACGCAAACTGACCAGATGATTTTGAAAATAGATATGTATAGATGGTTTTAAAATTGCATTTATTCTCCTTATTCATTTTGGATTATTATTCCAAATCATATTTAAATAAAAAAACAAAATGGTAAAAATTGCTGTATGTAAAACAAAAAAAGAAGTTTAACTTTCTCAAGTCTAACTATTACATACTGTATTTTTTTCTTTCCTACTAAAGTCGACGTTGGTAAAAAGATGATATAATAACCATATTATGTATACAAAATACCAAAGAATCTAGTTATCGTGTGGTTCGATTATATAAATCCAAATTTATTTAAAAATAATTAAATATATCCGAACAAATGAATATAACTGGAAAAATATAAGACCTGACATTTAAACAAAAAATAACTATGTTTTTTAAAATTTAAATTATTTATTTTTATAGAAAAATATCAATTTAAATTTTATTTTAAGTATGATTAGATATAATTTTTTTAGTAACATTTTATCAAACACGTTAAAAACATACTATTTATTGTTATAAATAGTATAAACATAAATAATTAGTAATACTGAAAATAATATGATATGATGTATTGTTAGTGTTGTGCAACGAAAAAAATAAAATACGGAAATTCGAGATAGGAATCTTGTGTAAATAAAGATAAGAGATATGCTTTTAATATTTTTGGGTTTTGTTGGTATTCTATTTTGATTTTTCAATCTAATTAGTTAGTAAATGATAACCATGTTTTTCAAAACAATATTCAATTGATTATTTTTTTATAATCTAATACTAACTAAAATCTTTTATTTGATTCCATTAAGATTATTTATCCAGGTATATGATGTAAAGTGAAACAATTAGAAATGGACAAGAGGGATCCTTGAATTTCGGGATACTCATTATTCCATCTAATCTTTACAAATAATAGATTTTTGTATACCCATCAAACCATTAATTAAAATATTGAAATGTATTGAAAACTATTAGAACTAAATGGTTGAATAAACGAATACTCGTGGATTATCCAATCTGGCATGTTACTCGGAATTAAATTCAAACAGTTACATTTAGTAATTTTAAAATATTCAAATAGTAACATAATTAAGTTTTATAAAAAAGATTACTAAAAAAATAAAATTCTGAATCTAAAAACTCATATTTTTATATAAATTTAAAATAGAGAGTAGATAATAATCATGTTATATATAAATAATTTAAAATTAGAGTAATACTATAAAATATCCCCATTTTAAGTTTCTCTTACAAATTTAACACATTAAAAACAAAATTCTAAAAATAGCATAAATTATTATGTAAAAATAATTATTTATCTTAAATAAATTATATATAAAATTAAAACATATTGTTTGGATTCAATTTTTTCAATTTAGGATTTTAAATATTTTTCATTACTAAGAAGTTTTTAATTATTTTAATATTAAATTTGTGTTATTTTTGAAAATTTAAATGATTATTATTATATTTAGAATCAAAACTTGAAATAATGTTATTTTAATCAATTGACTTTAAAATTATTTACGTTTCAGATAATAATCTAGATATAGAATGGAAAGTTAAAATATCGATTTCCGATATCTGATCCTAACTTATAGATAATAGAAATATGATATAATTTTGATCCGAAAACTATGGTTGCTCTGTTTTTCCAAGCGAATACGGATCGAGTAACTGTAAGAATATTTATATTCTTATATGTGACCTATGTGTCTTTTGATTTAATTATAATGATCAAGTTCGTATTAATGTTTATAATTCTAATATAAAAGGTGACACCGTGATGGATCAGTTTCGGATAATGACATTAGAATTTGAGTGTATTGATAACCCTCCTCCTTTACCTAATTAAATGGTATAAACACCTTTCTATTTGTTAGTATATATATGTATTCATTTACATAACATGGTTAATTAATATCCAATTAATTAATAGATGAAAAGGTACAATATGGATATGTGGAAGTTAATAAAGTGGTGGTTTTTGTTTCTTCTAATGGTCGTAACTCCTTCTTCTCATAAAAGAGATTTTTGAAGTTTAATAACTTCTCTCTCAACACACCAAAAGGGAAGAAAGAAAAATAAACCACTAATCGCCATTTTAGAGAACAAAAAGAAAGAGCATTGATTTCTTATCCATCAAAGAAATCATTAAAGAGAAAAGTTAAAAGAGGAGAAAATCATTTTGTCTAATTCCTCATGGATCAAGGTTAGTATTTTCTTCTTTTTCTACAATATTAGGTTGAATTAAATCAAATCTAGATGTTCTTGGGATTAAGATTTCATAATTGAAATCATTGAAATTAAATTTACAATTGGTATCAGAGCAAACTAGATTTGTTTTAATTTACCATAAAATTAGTGATTGATTTTCATGATGAAAATAGTGTGGATTAAATCTTGGCGTTAAACCGTTTGCCTTAGTGTTTTGTAATTATCATTTAATATTCATAAAAAAAAAATATTGAATGATATCTCGAAATGAAGAATGGAAACTCAAATGGCTTGTAATATTAAGAAACCTAATTATAGTCATCTTTAAGAGAATTAATGATCGGTTACAAGACATTGATGAAATTATTTTTTGATCAAAATAATAAATGGTAGAGAACAAATTAAAGTGCATAAAACGGGCATGAAAGGTTTTCGCATACTAAAAGTTTTTATCTATTTATTTAATAATTTTAAATGGTTGTTTGCATTAATTCATGATCATAATGGCAATAAAATTTTTTTATTATTTATTAAAAAAAGGTGCATATTATGAGAACTGATTTTTTCTTATGAGTCATAATAAATGATATTCATTAAATAAGATAAAATCATAAAGTATGTGGAGTAAATATATATATATATATATATTTGATTAAATAAATTTGCTTATGTATATAAAAACTTATATATATATATATATAAGTGTACAATAAAGTTTTCGCTGGTTTAATAGATATGGTTAATTGTATTTTGAAATGTTAATACAATATAAAGATACTTTATCTATTAAAATTTTAATGTTTATATTTTATATAACATGTTAGTCACCAAAGTGGCCTTGTTATAATAGATATAAATATTAAAATATTAAAGTTTATCAATTGATCATGATTAAAGTGATATTATAAATGACATTAAAGTTTTAATTGATCAATTGTTTTAATATCTATATTCTAGGAGATTACCCAAAGGTAGATCATATGATATAGTTATTAATATGAAAAGAATTAATCATTTCACTATAGGTGATATTATGCATACCCAAAGGTAGCATAATTATTTAATTTTATGTGATATGATTAATTATTAAAGAATAAATTTAATATCGCTAAAAGTGTTTGTATTTAAAGTATTACCCAAAGGTTACTTGAATACATAATTTTATAAGTTTATGATTAGGTCTTTGAATCTATAATAAAGTCTCAAAGTAATAATGAGTAAGTATGTATAAATGTTTTGCAGCTTCATCAAATTTGTATGCATCCGCTAATTCTGTCGTAAAGTTTAATGGGCTCAATTATGGAGAGTGGTCAGAACATATCCGGTTCACACTGGGTATTATGGCACTCGACCTTGCAATCCTTACGGATGAGGAACCCTCAGCTATTACAAATGATAGCTCCCAAACTGAAAAGACTCGGTATGAGACTTGGGAGCGATCTAACAGGCTGAGTTTGAACCTTATGAGGATGACAATGGCGGAAAGTATTAAGCCATCTATGCCTAAGACAGAGAAAGCAAGGGAATTCATACAGAAAATTAAGGAGTGTTCACAATCGGATTTGGCTGATAAGTCGATTGTAGGAAGTCTAATGAGTGAGCTAACTACAAAAAAGTTTGACTGGTCTCAACCAATCCATGATCATGTCACGCACATGTCTAACTTGGCAGCAAAGTTAACATCCATGGGAATGGAGGTTCATGAACAGTTTTTGGTCCAATTCATTATGAACTCCCTACCTTTTGAATTTAGCCAATTCCAGGTGAACTACAACACCATTAAAGATAAATGGAATTTTAAAGAACTAAAGGCTATGTTGGTTCAAGAGGAAGGGAGATTAAAGAAAATGAAGGACCAAGTTGCGAATCTCGTAGGTCTTGGAAGTTCTAGCAGCTATAAAGCAAAACCGAGTAAAAAGGACAAAAGGAAGGATAAAGCTTTTGTGAAAGGACCTGAAAGCAAAATCCATAAAGAGATGAAATGTTTCTTTTGCAAGAAAACGGGACATTTCAAGAAAGATTGTCTAAAACGAAAGGCCTGGTTCGACAAGAAAGGTAAACATCATAGTTTTGTTTGCTCTGAATTGAACCTTATAGAAGTGCCTAATAATACTTGGTGGTTAGATTCTGGTGCTACTACTCATGTGTCTCATATTAAACAGGGATTCAGTTTGATCCAGCCCATAAGAGGAACTGAACAATACTTGTTCATGGGGAACAGGATGAAGGCACGAATTGAAGGCATTGGGACTTATAGATTGATTTTAGACACTCGATGTCATGTAGATCTTGAAGGATGTCTCTATGTACCTTAATGTGCTAGAAATCTTGTTTCCGTTAGTAGACTGGATAATTTAGGATTTGTTTTTAAGATTGGACATGGTGTTTTCTCTTTGTACCGAAATGATTATTTTTATGGTAGTGGTACTTTGTTTGATTCACTTTATAAATTCAATCTTGATGCAAAATTTTCCGAATCCCTATTTAATATTGAAAGTCGAGGCATTAAACGTAGTGCATCAAATGAAAATTCTGCTTTATTGTGGCATCAAAGATTAGGTCATATTTCCAAAGAAAGAATTATGAGGTTGGTAAAGAATGAAATTCTTCCTGCATTGGATTTTGGTGATCTAAATGTATGTGTAGACTGCATTAAAGGAAAGCAGACTAAACATATAACAAAGAAATCAGCCACAAGAAGCACTCAGCTTATTGAGTTAATACATACCGATATTTGTGGCCCTTTAGATGCTCCTTCTTGGAGTGGTGAAAAATACTTTATCACCTTCATCGATGATTACTCACGTTATGGATATACATATCTACTGCATGAAAAGTCCAAATCTGTGAATGTTCTAGAGGTGTTCATTGACGAGGTGGAAAGGCAGTTAGATAAAAAGGTAAAAGTTGTGAGATCTGATAGAGGTGGTGAGTTTTATGGAAAATTCAACGAAAATGGACAATGTCCAGGTCCATTTGCAAAGTTACTTGAAAGTAAAGGTATTTGTGCACAATATACAATGCCTGGTACTCCTCAGCAGAATGGTGTAGCTGAGAGGCGGAATCGTACTTTAATGGATATGGTTAGGAGCATGTTAAGTAATTGCTCTTTACCCTCTTCGTTGTGGGTATATGCATTAAAAACTGCAATGTACTTGCTGAACCGGGTTCCTAGCAAGGCTGTTCCTAAGACCCCTTATGAACTATGGACGGGAAGGAAACCTAGTTTAAGACATCTACGTGTTTGGGGTTGTCCAGCAGAAGTAAGGTTGTATAACCCACATGAAAAGAAACTTGATTTTAGGACTATCAGTGGATTTTTCATTGGTTATCCTGAAAAATCAAAGGGGTATATATTTTATTGTCCTAACCATAGTACGAGAATAGTGGAGACCGGTAATGCTAGGTTCATTGAAAATGGTGAAACTAGTGGGAGAGGTGAACCTCGAAAAGTGGACATTCAGGAAGTCCATGTTGATGTTCTTTCACCTATCGTTGCACATGAGGTTGTTGTTCCTATTGTTCCATCACAGTTAAATGACGCAATAGAACAACATAATGATGTGTCAACCCCATTAGTAGAAAATACAATTAATGAACCAGTTACAATTCAAGAAGAGAATAGTATACCACAAGAACCATTAAGGCGATCTGGAAGAGAAAGAAGATCTGCTATTTCAAATGACTATGTGGTTTATGCTATTGAAAGTGAATGTGACTTAAGCATTGATGAAGATCCGTGCTCATTTCAAAAAGCCATGAATAGTGACAATTCTGAAAAATGGTTAATTGCCTCGAAAGAAGAAATAAAATCTATGGGTGATAACAATGTATGAGACTTAGTAGAGTTGCCTAATGGTTTCAAAACCATTGGTTCTAAATGGGTCTTTAAGACCAAACGTGACTCTAAAGGTAACATTGAAAGATACAAGGCTCGTCTTGTTGCTAAAGGTTTCACCCAAAAAGATGGTATTGACTATAAAGAGACCTTCTCTACGGTTTCAAAGAAGGATTCTCTAAGAATTGTTTTGGCTTTGGTGGCTCATTATGATCTAGAGCTTCACCAGATGGATGTGAAAAATGCCTTTCTAAATGGAGAGCTTGAGGAAGAAGTATATATGGACCAACCTGAAGGTTTCGTGGTCACAGGAAAAGAACATATGGTATGTAAGCTGAGAAAGTCGATATATGGACAAAACAAGCTTCTAGACAATGGTATTTAAAGTTTAATGATATCATCTTGTCATACGGTTTTGTAGAAGTCATCGTTGATCGATGTATCTACATTAAAGTTAGTGGGAGCAAGTTTGTGGTTTTAGTCTTATATGTTGATGATATTTTGCTTGCTGCAAACGACATGGGCATGTTACATGATATAAAGAAGTATCTCTCTAAGAACTTTGAAATGAAAGATATGGGTGAGGCATCATATGTGATCGGAATAGAAATATTTCGAGATAGAGCACAAGGATTGTTAAGATTGTCTCAAAAAGGATATATCAATAAGATTTTAGAGAGATATAAAATGGACAAATGCTCCGCAGGGATAGCTCCAATTCAGAAAGGGGACAAATTCAGTAAAATGCAATGTCCTAAAAATGAATTAGAGCGTAAGGAAATGGAAAGAATTCCATATGCATCAGTGGTTGGGAGTTTGAACTATGTTCAAACATGTACTTGGCCAGATATCAACTTTGCGGTTGGTATGTTAGGTCGATATCAAAGTAATCCCGGAATGGACCATTGGAGAGCTGCAAAGAAGGTTCTCAGGTACTTGCAAGGCACCAAAGAGCACATGCTTACATACAAGAAATCTGATCACCTTGAGGTCATCGGATATTCAGATTCAGATTATGCCGGATGCGTTGACAGTAGAAAATCGACGTTTGGCTATTTGTTCCTATTAGCTAGGGGAGCAATATCATGGAAAAGTGGAAAACAGTCCGTCATTGCTACTTCCACTATGGAGGCCAAATTTGTGGCATGCTTTGAGGCCACAATTCACGCATTGTGGTTGCGGAACTTTATCTCGGGACTCCGTATTGTCGACACTATAGCGAGGCCGCTGAGAATTTATTGTGATAATTCCGCAGCTGTTTTCTTTTCAAAGAATGACAAGTACTCTAAAGGTGCTAAGCACATGGAGTTAAAGTACTTAGCTGTCAAAGAAGAAGTACAGAAACATAGAGTGTCATTTGAACATATAAGAACAGATATGATGGTAGCGGATCCGTTAACTAAGGGACTACCACCTAAAATATTTATTGGTTATGTAGAGCGTATGGGTATTATAAACAAAGCCTTGCTATTATGATTATGATATGTTCATTATATGTATGACACTATGAATTCAATTTAAGTTATGTTTCTGGTTTTAATAGATATGTTATCATTAAAGTATGTGTATACATTTATGGTTCTTAGATAACATGTGATTAAATTGAGAATTAAGGTTATTCTCGATATAAAGAAACTATATATGAAGTTGAGATTGTTTTGTGATACATGGAAGGGATCATGTCGTCTAATGATGTGTGACCGCCATGATCCGATCAATTCTAATTTTATTATGATAGTTTAAACTAAAATGAACTTGATGTAAAGAGAATATTAAGGTTTTTAAATCATCAAGTCGACACAAGGTCAAGTGGGAGAATGTAAGAATATTATATTCTTATATGTGACCTATGTGTCTTTTGATTTAATTATAATGATCAAGTTCGCATTAATGTTTATAATTCTAATATAAAAGGTGACACCGTGATGGATCGGTTTCGGATAATGACATTAGAATTTGGGTGTATTGATAACCCTCCTCCTTTACCTAATTAAATTGTATAAACACCTTTCTATTTGTTAGTATATATATGTATTCATTATACATAACATGGTTAATTAATATCCAATTAATTAATAGATGAAAAGGTACAATATGGATATGTGGAAGTTAATAAAGTGGTGGTTTTTCTTTCTTCTAATGGTCGTAACTCCTTCTCATAAAAGAGATTTTTGAAGTTTAATAACTTCTCTCTCAACACACCAAAAGGGAAGAAAGAAAAATAAACCACTAATCGCCATTTTAGAGAACAAAAAGAAAGAGCATTGATTTCTTATCCATCAAAGAAATCATTAAAGAGAAAGGTTAAAGGAGGAGAAAATCATTTTGTCTAATTCCTCATGGATCAAGGTTAGTATTTTCTTCTTTTTCTACAATATTAGGTTGAATTAAATCAAATCTAGATGTTCTTGGGATTAAGATTTCATAATTGAAATCATTGAAATTAAATTTACAGTAACATGTAATATTAAGAATGAAGATGGTAATGGATATTCCTGCCAAGCTTTAAAAACAACATGTAAACGAGGGAGTCATTTAATAATGAACTTTTTGGACATTTTTTTGTAATTCATAACACTTTTTTCGTTGTGACAATCCATTATTTTGTCGAACCTAAACTACTCGACATGTCTTCTCGAGATTCAATATATTGTAGGGAGGAGATAACATGGTTCGTTTAATGGAACTGATAGGGCTGAGATGGGGCTGAGATGATAAGTACATCAATACTAGTTCATTACAAATTGAAAAAGAGTTCATTAATATACCTATTATAAGATAAGGTTTAAGAACAAGATTAGACAAAAGAAACCTTAGTAAAATATTCAACAAGTCTGTCGACAGTATCATAACAATCATAGAAAATGTAAGATTACATGAAGCTGAACTTACTAAAGAATTACAAAAAGATACTATGAACAACTAAAAACTAAAACAATTTCACTTCTTCCAGTTTTACAAGGTTTCAGAGATACAACCTTGTTCATCATTGCTAAACAAACTTAAGAAGGTATTATAAGAAGCTACAAGATACCAAAATGCGTATTTAAAATTCTTATGTTTGAATTAATAAATTTATTTGATTGTTTTTGCAAGAATGTGACTGTTAAGTTTAACAATATTTATTTGTCATTAGGTCCTAATGTCTTGTTGTTATTTTCGTTTTAGTTCTTCCATTATAATATATTTTCAGCCCTACAAGACACATGTTGTTGGACTATTATATAAAGTGCTTTCTCAGCATGTAATCACTTAAGTTTTATGAAATAAAAATCTAGTTTTTCTTCCTTTCAAAGGAGCTGACACCTCCAGCCTTCTTGTGTGAGAATCCTTGAAGCTTGAGTGCTCTAGACTAATCACAGACCTTCCATAATCTGTGTGGCGTCTCTCGATCCACCTCTCTACTCAATCTTCACTTAGATCCTTCAGAAAGTGCTCTACAATCAACTGAATGGTCACCATCAACCCATCACTCTTGAGTCCGTAGAAAGTGTTGTACAGCCAGCTAGAGCCTCTCCAGTAGTTCCCCTTGCTCGAACAAGTCCTATTGTTCCTGCATCATCTAGTATCATAATTTAATCGCTCCTATTCAGGTTTATCTACCCCCGTTTTCGTTTTTACTCTGTCATTTCTTTGTTAACCTACTTCAAATTGCATCTCTTCATAAAACCATAAAAATTGAACCCCACTATGTTGTTTTGTGTGTTAGAAGCGAGTAACATCATTAGTTGTTGATATCTTGTGTTGCTGCAACTAGATATATCGATTTTTAGTTGTGTTGATTGTGTCTATTCGACTTCTTTGCTGGTGCAACTAAATTTGTCAATTTTTAGTTATTTTTTATTGTGTCTATTTGACTTCCTTTGCTGCTGCAACTAGATTTGTCGATTTTCAGTTGTTTTGATTGAGTCTATTCGACTTCCTTTGCTGCTGCAACTAGTTCTGTCCCTTTTACGTTGTTTTTGATTGTGTGTATTCGACTTCTTTTGCACTTGATTTGTTTGTTTAGTGTGAGACAGATTGTGTGACTATGGGAGAACCAGTAGATGTGAATGTTGTTTAGATGCTTGCTGCTATTTAGATTCAACTTCAAAACCTAGGAGATCACATGACAAGAATAGAACAACCACCACCAATTCGCAGAAATCCTATCATAAATGCGAATGTCCAACGTGTGAATCATGAGGAGGATGAAATAACTGACTTAGAAGATGATTTTCCACCAAAACCTGATCATAATCATAGATCAAGAATACAATATCAACGTGACAGAGATAGAGTAGAAGAATCTTGGCATGGAAACAGAGACGTAGAGACGTAAAGCTCACAACACCAACCTTTACTGGAAAGGTTAACCCAGATGCCTACCTTGATTGGAAAAGGTGTATGGAATAAATATTTGAGTATTACAACTACTCATATCAGAGAAAAGTGTCTCTACCAGCTGCTCAACTCACTGAAAGCGCTCTAGCTTGGTGGGATAGAGATGTGTCTGAAAGAACAAGACATAGACTTGGTCAGATCACTACTTTGGAAGACATGAGGTTCCAATTAAGGAGAAGATATGCCCCTGCATACTACTACAGAGAGTTGCAGAAGAAATTTAGAAAACTAACTCAAGGTTCTAAATCTGTTGAAGAATACTTTGATGAGTTTGAAATGCTTAGAAACAGGTTGGAGACCGAAGATTCAGAAGAAACTTTGATGGCTCAATTCCTAAATGGTCTACAAGATCGAATTGCTAAAAAAATGGAGAGACAAACCTATCATGATCTGGACGAGCTGCTGCATCTTGCGGTTCAGGCCGAGCGTCACATAAAAGGGAAGAATATCTCAGCAAATCGTAGCAAGTCTATCTGGAATCAATAACCTCAAAAGGCTCTGGACAAAGGAAAGGCCATCGACATAGAATCCAGATTCAAGAAATCCATTGCTGAAACGTCTAAAACTAATAAACCAGAGCAAAGTAAAACTCCAACTCAAAGATCTCGTGACATAACCTGTTTTAAATGTCAGGAAAAAGGCCACTATGCAAGAGAATGCCCAAACCAGAGAGTTATGATCTTTAAATCAAATGGCGAATATGAGTCTCAAGATGAAGAGGAGTATGAACCAGAAAACTCTGAGGAAGAAGTTGTGGACTATTCTTATACCAGAGAGCTTCTAGTTACAAAGAGATCCCTCAGTGCTCTTTTTGAACCAGAAACTATACAAAGAGAAAATATTTTTCATTCTCGGTGCACAATATACTCTAAGGTATGTAGTTTGATCATAGATGGTGGTTCTTGTACTAACGTAGCCGGCAAGTATTTGGTTGATAAGCTAGGTTTACAAAAGACAAAGCATCCTCGACCATACAAGCTCAAATAGCTGAGCGATGAAACTGAGCTAAACATCGCAGTATAGGTCACCATACCATTCAACATAGGCAAGTATGCAGATCAAGTTGTGTGTGATGTGGTGCCTATGCAAGTTGGACATCTAGTTCTAGGTCGCCCATGGCAATTTGACAAAGAAGCATTACACAATGGACGCACCAATCACTATACCTTCATGCACAATAACAAGAAACATAGCTTAGCACCTTTAACTCCATAGGAAGTGCATGAGAAGCAACAAACTATGTCTAAAGGAGAAAAGCTAAATAAAACTAACCCTTATGTAACATCTGCCACTGTTTTGAAATCTCTTGATTCTAAATAAAAAGTGCTACTAATGATCTTTAAAGAAGTGTTGTTTTGAGGACAAGAAAAGGAGGAACTCCCTGCTGCTGTTCTAGAGCTTATTGACAAATTCACTAATGTTTTTCCAGAAGAGATACCACCAACATTTCCACCTATAAGAGGAATCGAGCATCAAATTGATCTTGTTCCTGGATCACCATTGCCAAACCGATCTGCCTATAGAGTGAATCCAGAAGAAGCAAAGGAGCTGGAAAGACAAGTACAAGACTTAATGTCTAAGGGCTATATCCGAGAAAGTCTAAGCCCATGTGATGTTCCTGTTCTTCTAGTGCCTAAGAAAGATGAAACTTGGAGAATATGTGTTGATTGTAGAGCAATCAACAATATCATTATCAAATACCGACATCCAATTCCAAGACTTGATGACATGCTAGATGAACTCAATGGAGCAACTATCTTCTCAAAAATTGATCTAAGAAGTGGATATCATCAGGTGAGAATGAAAGAAGGTGATGAATGGAAGACAGCGTTTAAAACCAAACAAGGATTGTATGAATGGCTAGTCATGCCATTTGGACTCACAAACGCTCCAAGTACTTTCATGAGACTCATGAACCACGTTCTAAGAGCATTTATCTGTAAGTTCGTAGTAGTTTATTTTGATGACATTCTAATCTATAGCTCTAATCTTGAAGATCACTTACGACATCTTGACCAGATACTTGAAACACTTAAGGCTGAAAACCTTTATGTTAACCTTAAGAAATGTACTTTTTGCACTGATCAAGTTGTATTTCTAGGATTTGTTGTAAGTTCTCAGGACTTAAAGGTCGATGAAGAAAAGATTAAAGCAATTCAAGATTGGCCAACCCCAAAAACAATCGGACATGTGAGGAGTTTCCATGGATTGGCTAGTTTTTATAGAAGATTTTTCAAGGACTTTAGTACTGTTGCTGCACCCCTCACTTCAGTAATTAAGAAGAATGTGGAGTTCAAATGGAGACCAACACAAGAGAAGGCATTCAACAAGCTGAAAGATAACCTCACACATGCGCCTATTTTGGTACTTTCTAACTTTGATAAAACCTTTGAAATTGAATGTGATGCCTCTAGAACAGGTATAGGAGTTGTCCTAATGCAAGAAGGAAAACAAGTGGCTTACTTCAGTGAGAAACTTAGTGGAGCTTCACTTAACTATCCCACATACGATAAAGAGCTTTATGTTTTGGTAAGGTCTCTTGAAACTTGGCAACATTACCTACTGACAAAGGAGTTTGTTATTTATACAGATCATGAGACGCTCAAGCACTTAAGAGGACAAACTAAGCTTAAGAAGAGGCATGCAAAGTGGCTTGGGTTTGTGGAGACTTTTCCCTATGTGATCAAATATAAGAAAGGTAAAGATAATGTTGTGGTTGATGCTTTATCAAGGAGACATGCTTTCATCAGCACAATGGAAGCTAAGATTATAGGATTTGAACACATCAAGGCAATGTATGAGACTGATCCAGATTTTCAAGAATTGTTTAAGGAGACCAACAACGCTGCATCTGGTATGTTTTATCAAAATGATGGATTTTTGTTTAAGGAAAAACGTCTTTATATTCCTCAGGGATCAATGAAAGAACTATTGATTGGAGAAGCTCATGGAGGAGGACTCATGAGACATTTTGGCCGAGATAAGACATTGAGTGTACTTATGGAACATTTCTACTAGCCACATCTAAAACGAGATGTTGAAAGATTCTATGCTAAGTGCATCACTTGCTTGAAAGCAAAATCCAGGTCACATCCCTATGGTTGTTATATGCCTTTGCCCATTCCTAACCTACCTTGGGTAGATATCTCTATGGAATTTGTCTTAGATCTGCCGAAGATCAACCATAAGGATTCTATCTTTGTAGTTGTAGACAGTTTCTCAAAGATGGCTCATTTTATACCAAATGATGCTACGCAAATAGCTGATCTTTTTTTAAAGAAGTAGTGCGCCTACATGGAGTTCCCAAAATAATCGTTTCAGATTGTGATACCAAATTTCTAAGTCATTTCTGGAAGACATTATGGAAAAAGTTAGGAACTAATTTGCTTTTCTCAACTACTTGCCACCCACAGACCGATGGTCAAACAGAGGTAGTAAACCGAACTCTTTCAACATTGTTGAGAGCCATGGTCGGTAAAAATCTAAGAAACTGGTTGTCTTGCTTACCTTACATTGAGTTTGCTTATAATCATGCTAAACATTCAGCAACTAAATTTTCTCTTTTTGAACTAGTTTATGGATTTACTCCTACTACCCCATTGGATCGTATATCTTTACCTCAAGATGTTATGTCTAATGAAGGAGAAACCAGGGCAGATTATGTTAAAAAGATTCATCAAAAGGTCAAGGAAAACTTGGAAAAGAGAACCGAGCAGTACAAAAGAAATGCTGATAAAAACCAAAAAGACATATCATTTGAACCTGGAGATTGGGTCTAGTTGCACATGAGACATGAAAGATTCTCCAATCAAAGGAAATCCAAGCTTTTCCCAAGAGGAGATGGTCCTTTTCGTGTTTTAGAGAATATCAACAATAATGCCTATAAGCTTGAGCTGGCAGGTGAGATGACCATATCTCCTACTTTTAATATTACTGATCTTGTTCCTTTTCATGCAGATGTACTTGTTCTGAGGACAGAACCTTTTAAAGAGGGAGGAGATGATAAGAACATCAATACTAGCTCACTAGAAGCTGAGGAAGAGCCCGTTAATATACCTATTATAAGACAAAGCTCCAAGAACAAGATCAGACATAAGAAACCTTAGTAAGATGTTCAACAAGTTTGTCGAGAGTCTCATAACAATCATAGAAGATGGAGGATTCCATGAAGCTGATCTTACTAAAGAATTACAAGAACCAGACTATGAACAACTAAAGACTACAACAATTTCACTCCTTCCAATTTTACAAGTCTTCAGAGATACAACCTTGTTCATCATTGCTAAACAAACTTAAGAAAGCATTATAAGGAGCTACAAGAGACCAAGATGCGTATTTAAAATTCTTATGTTTGAATTAACAAGTTTATTTGCTTGTTTTTGCAAGAATGTGACTGTTACGTTTAAGAGTCTTTATTTGTCATTAGGTTCTAATGTGTTGTTATTTTCGTTTTAGTCCTTCCATTATAATGTATTTTCATCCCTAGAAGGCACCTGTTGATGGACTATTATATAAAGTCCCTTCTCAGCATGTAATCACTTAAGTTTTATGAAATAAAAACCTAGTTTTTCTTCTTTTGAAAGGAGCTGACGCCTCCAGCCTTCTTGTGTGAGAATCCTTGAAGCTTGAATGCTCTAGAATTATCACATATCTTCCATAATCTGTGTGCATGGCGTCTCTCGATCCACCTCTCTACTCAATCATCACTTAGATCCTCCAGAAAGTGCTCTACAGCCAGCTGAATGATCACCATCAACTCATCACTCATGAGTCTTTAGAAAGTGTTGTACATCCAGCTAGAGCCTCTCCAGCAGTTCCCCTTGCCGAAAAAGTCCTTTTGTTCCTGCATCATGAGATGAAACGGATATATGAATTAAAGTGATATTTATGACCCGTTCCGGCGTTATACTCTGTATGTATCCAAAGATCTATATTCGTTCCGTAATTCCGGATATCCAATTTTTCATAATAAAGTTTTAAAAAAATTCAAAATATGCAAAAATCAAAATTAATTCAAAAATGATAATTTGATAATGAAAAAGTATTTTTTTTTAAGTTATAAAATTTTATATTTACAAGAATCAAATTTGTGAACATAAATTAACAAAATTTACGTATACTTATTTACTTTAATTAAATTATACATAAACTTAAAACATTATATTTGGGTATATTTTTTTTAATTTAAGATTTAATTTTTTATATAATCAAGTTAGCGTATTTTAATTTTAAATTTGTGTTATTATTAAAAATTTAAACTAATGATGTTACTTTTGGAACAAAACTTAAAAATGTGCTATTTTAGAAAATTTTCCATAGGGATAAAAGTATTTTTTTTCTTAACTTATTAAACTTCTATATTTAGAAAAAATCAATTTTGTGAACATAAATTAATAAAATTTACGTATAAAAATATATTAGAACATAATGGATAACCATTTTGATTTTTTTTTAATATTTGTGATTTGCTCCATTATCCATACATATTGAATTTTAGTAGAGTAATACCATAAAATATCACATTTTAAGTTTTGTTTTCAAATTTAGCACTCTAAAGTTAAATTTCCAAAAATAACACAAATTATTTTCTAAAAATACATATTTACAGTAAATAAATTACAAATATAATTAAAATATTATATTTGGGTTTTTTAATTTAAAATTTAATTTTTTATTAAAAGAATTTTTAAGCTATTTTAATATTATATTTGTGTTATTTTTGAAAATTTAAATTAGTTATGCTACATTTGAAACAAAAAAGAGTGAGAATGTTATTTTTGTCAATTTTCTATTTTAATATTGAGTTATAGCATAAAATAGTATTTTTTTAATTATTTTTATAAATTTAGCATTTTAAATTTTAAATTTTAAAAATAACACAAATTATTTTTTAAAATTACATATTTAATGTATTTTAATATTAAATTTGCAATATTTTTTTATAAATTTAAACTAATATATTTAGAGTAAAAACTTAAAATAATGTTATTTTTATCAATTGCACTTTATATTTATTTTGCTTCAAAAAGTTACGGATATATTTATTTTGCTTCAAAAAAATTACGGATATTGTGATTTCATGGATGGAATCAATATGAATAATGGATCGAATCGAATCTAACAAATCGTTTGACTAGTCATAGGAAACGAAGCTAGTTTGTGTCAAAAGTAAAAGAAGAAAATTTCTTAGGATTAACAAAATGTTGGTATTTACCATATACTTGATAACCATTGCATCAACAAATAATGTTCTTGAAACAGTAAGTAGCAATTATGAACCAAGCGACGAGTAGTAGCGAAAACGAGAGGAGGCCGATCAAGAACGGCCACCCGACCAGTGAAACTCCCAAACATGTGACCAAAGCACACGGCAGAAATGATCGGACTATTGATGATGCACTGACCCATTTCCCTTTCATCAATATCAGTGCAGCAACATTCACCATTTTCCACTCCATCGAGCCACCATAGCAAAGACGGTTCATACAATTTGCAACAAACGAATGGCAGTTACATGTGAAGAGGTTATAGGTTCTATGCTCACAGCTGCGTGCGCTTGTGCTCAATGCATCATCCCATGTAACCGCTGTCCCAAACTCTGTGTGTTTGAATCCATACTTGCAAGTGTGCCCACCCAAGTTTGGTGGTAAACAACACTGCAACAAAACACAAGATTCATACAGTGAACATCACTGAAGATTAAATGAGTTTTATCAAACATTCTATTCACTAGTCACAGTAAGTTAGTCAGATTATATTGAATAGAGAAGCAGACACCTGAGTTCTATCGAGCTGGAGATACCGAGCAGGAGGACCAAATGCGAAATCATCTACATTGATGAAGTTAGATCCAGAGAAGTCCAAAATGACTCCATCTTCTCTGCAAAGTCCAACATGGCCAATGAAAGGAGCCAACCAAGAGACAACAGGAAGTGGAGTCCAGACTATACAGCACGGAAATCTTGCCTTTTTGGGATCAATCTCACATAATGGCCATAGATCATCATCATCATCATCATTTTGGATTCTAGATGCTGTAGAGACTGCTTCTTCAACATCATAAGATCGTTTCAGGTCCATCAAAGGAACTCTTCCACGGGACATTTAGAATGTTTCCAGGTTCCAGAAATGAACAACCCACTACACATCAAAAACACATTCCGATTCCTAACAAAAACACAAGAGTGATCTCATATCAAACTGAATCCTTTTTAAAAACCCAGAACATCAGTTAAATCTCAAAGCAATTTCGATGTAACCTCTACAGAGAAACCATTGAGGAAAAATGCATGAAATGATTTGATTACCAAATATCAGTTTTTAATTCGGATTCCCACTCTTTTTCTATGTAAATTTTGCTACAAAATCTTCGGAAACTACACAAAAATCTATCAAGCATTTTCCCTAAAAACTCAAGATCTAAACCACAAACCCTAAAAATACAAAATCATACAAAAAGAAGATCATAGGGAAAAGCTATAAAATAAGAAGAAGAAGAAGGATTCGAGTGTGCTTATTCACTTGTCAAAGATGCTGAAGCCTTATGGATCGAAGCAGAGAAACAAAATTGCTGAAAGGTTGAAGAAGGAGAAGAAACAGATTGTTTTGGGTTTTATTTATTTATTGGTAAAAGAAACGTTTCTTCTCTACTTTGTATAAATTGATTGAAGAAGATCGAGAAAGGTTCATTGAACCCTGATTTTCTCAATTACTACGCCATCTAATTTATTTTTTTTAAATAAAACCAAGGATAAATATTTCTTGAAAAAAAATTAGGAAAAACCATCTTGAAGGAAAAAAACACAACTAAAACTTTTAAGGAGAAATCCAGTTTGGATTAGGATGGATAATTCGTAATAATGGTGGTTCCTTTCTTCATGCGGGAATAAATTTCAAGGACGACCGACTGTTATCGAATTAGAATTTACAGCATTGATTTGGGCAATATAAGCGGCTTGGTCGTTGGGGTTTAGGAAGGTCATTTTTGAAGGCGATAACCTTTCTCTTAATAATACTATTAACGGAAAGTTTGTCAATTATCGAGTCTCCTCATATCAAAAGACAATTCAAGCTTGGATTCCACAATTTCATTCAATAAAATTTCAATATCAACCTCGATTATGTAATCAAGTTGCTGACGTTTTAGCTTCTTCTTCGTTATCTTCTTCTTCAGATTGGAACCTTTTTCATTGTTGTCCATCTTTTATTCAATCTGTTGTAAACAATAATTTATCTACTTAATGAAAGTTTTGTTGGAAAAAAAAACGAGAAATCCAGTTTTTCTATAACTGAAACATTAAAATATTTAAATTTAGTGTATTGATAAAACAAGATCAATTTCCTAAATTACCATTTAAAAAATTTTGTTTTAAAAATATTATTATTAGTGTAAATTTCAAAAAGTAACACAAATTTAAATTAAAAAAATTTAAAAAAAAATTGATAGAAAAAAAATAAATTTTAAATTAAAAAATAAAATCTGAATATAATGGTTAAAATTTATACAAAATTATAAATATTTATGCTATTTGAAAATTTTAATTTTATTATTATAGATTTATAACGAAAATTATAAAATATACTATTTTATATATTAATCAAATAAAAAATTATGTTGGAGAAAAAACACAACTTAAAATCTTAATGAAAAATCCAGTTTTATTATCCGAAGTTGAAAATTAAAATATTTGAATTTGATGTATCGATAAAATAACTATAAATTAGGTTTAGAAAAATATTTAAAAAATTCAAAATTTTAGAAAATATTACTATGGAGCATGTAACTTAATTTTCTACAAAGATATAAAACTTGTCAAATTTCAACACAGATAATGTGAAGTTGGTCTCAATCATACAAACACCGAAAAAATTGACTTTCATTCTCCAATATCATTAACGTCTTCTGTCGACTTTGAGACACGTTTTTTTTTCTTTTATAGTCCAATGATATTTTTAAATTAGAAAACAAATTGTCAGAGTTTTTTTCAAGATAAAGGAAAATGATCTACCTAAATTTTTTTAAAAAATTTCGTGACTCAATATATGCATCTAAATAATTAGGTCGGTTAATTGTGATACAAAACAATAAAAAAAAAATTTCAAATTTCTCAACTCACAAATAAATTTCTCGCAACATAACTATTAATGTGCATTCTTATTTCAAAAAATTTCCACAGAAATTAAATATGTAAAAACTATTTCTTTTTGGAAAATCGAATAATATTAACTTTAGTTATTGCCACGTTTATTTAGTTAAACCGAATAATATTAACTTTTAAACAAACCAATTTTGTACATATCATCAAAACTACAACGAGCTTATTAAAATAGTGTTGGATCAGCCAGCCAGCTAAAGCTCATGTGCATGTGTCCTTGAGGTTGTTGTATTGGGTTGAGGTGATTCGAATAGTTAATGCAATTCTCTGGGTTTCTTCTAACATAAAATTTTGTTCGTTTGTTCGTCGTTGACAGTTACGGTCAATATTGCAGTTGCGACTATAACTAATATTGTAGTTGCGGCTACAACCAACATTACGATTGTAATATATGTTGTTCGTTTGTACCGTCGATAATTGTAGTTGTGGTTAATTAGTTGCAACGATGTTTTAATCAGCGATCAAAAAAATTACGATACAATAATTTGCCGCAACCGCAACCGTTACCGCAACCGCAACCGCATAAAGTCATGGTTGACAAACGAACATGACTATATATTAGATTTTTGGCGTTAAAAGAATTACATGGTAAACTGTGAAACTCATATCTTGGAGTTTAGATTTCATTGTCTCGAGTAGTAGTCATGGTTGTGACTCGTTTGACAAGGTGTTTGTTGTGGTCGGGCTTCCCATAAAAATGAATGTTGTGGGAAGAAAAGGTTCATTTGTATTGTGAGTAGGAAGTTCATCGAATAGATTTCAGTGTAAAAGTTAGAGGTTGCTGATACGGTTTTGACAAGTTTCTTGGGCGCTGCCTTCATTGGTTCCGTTGACTACAGGTCTTTGCGATCTAACTGGTCAAGTATGACTTGTAAAAGTTGTTATATTTGATCTTGATTCTAGTTGTTTTCGTTGTAAGGGGTTGATGTTGGAGGTAGTGTTTTTGACATCGTCAAAAAAGTTTTTTTGAGTACAAACTTATCGATTTTGGTACCAATTGTTTACTAAGTTGTTCCATTAAAGATTTTAATATCCATAATATATTATTTTTGAGAAATTTTTTAAAAAAATAACTTTATGTTATTAACAGAAATATCATTATTACATATTATCATCATAATAAATTTCAAATAAATATATAAATAGGTTTAAATTACTATAATAATTACGATATATGTCATTGTTATTAATTTGGTTAAATAATCAATATATTTAAATAAACTAACAAAAAATATTATTAAATTCGTAAAAAATAATTATTTTCTTTACTTAATTTATATATACAAAAATTATTATCAAAAATAATTTTAAATAAAAACTAAAATTATATAAATATTTAATTTATATTTAATAATAAATAATATTATATAATTTGCGAATATTATATACAAAACGTGGGTATGAATCTAGTATATATATATATATATATGCAAATCGTGATTTTATTAAAATAAAAATCGAAGATTACATATACGAGTTAGACCTTTAAGGTATTAAAATATAAAAGGTAAAAAAACATTTTAGGATGAAATGTAAAAGGAGTTCAAAAAGTTCGATTTGCTAAGTTTGTTTGGATATTTTTGATGGTATTCAATACTGATATTGTTCATATTTTATACGTGATGTTTTCTTATTTTTCAAAGCTTGGCTATCAACATTATAATAGTCTCATGTACTTATCTTTTAAATAAGCCGATTTCCATTTTGACCGGGCTAAAAAAAAGCATAGCTTATCTCTAACAAAAGCTTATAATTAATTTGGTTCACATAGTTAAATAAAAATAGGTGGCCGTATGTGTTTCACAAAGAACTTATCTCATAAATGGAAGATTCATTTTTTTGTTGATCATTTGATAACGGAAACGAAAACGGAAACAGAAACGGAAAATTCCAAATAGGATTCACCACTTTGGAAATTATTAAATTCACGTTTTAGTTGATGTGTTTTGGTCTGTGGAGCCTTGTAACCTATATTTAGCATTCACTATTGATCCTTAATATATTTATTAAAAACATTTTAAAACATATCATTTTCACGTATAATTTATAAGTATATCAATAACAAAGAAATATCATTTTCACTTTGTAGGAATATTAAGGAAAATAATTTTAGAAAACGTTTATACTCTCTGTTTTCTAAATAACTTCATTAATATCAATCCTTGTACAACTCGACATTTATATATCAAAGCTATTTTTTGATTGGTTCTACGTGTCTTCCTTCATGCCGTTATTGCATACGATTCAAGGGAGAAAATCTATTTCTCAGCTGGATAGGATTTTGCAAGTTCGTACTCCGAAGGTCACCGTTTTTTCGTGATGTTTGTTCTCTGGTTTTGCCATCTGTAGTGTCCTGTAGTGACACCGTTTGAGTGATGGCAGTGGGCTTGGGAACTGAACAAAGGCCCATGTTTTGCTTTGGGTCTATATCGTCTATACACCCCCGCAAACTTGGTGTGGGAGATTCTTACACACCGAGTTTAAATCGCAATTCTGTGAAAGGCAGAAAGCTTAATGTTTTGGTGAAGACATCAGCTAACTGCAACTTGGCCGGAATGTGCTTAACGAGCAGAGTACTATGAGCAACTCGCTCTCGTAGTGATAGTTCAACTCGAAATGTTTTGACCAAAAATGAAGGATATGATTCGCGCCGAGGTAAACTGTTGACAGATTGTCACAGTATAATTCAGGAATACACATATATGTGACGCCAAGTTCTGCTAACAGGGAAGAGATACACTTAATCTCAGAAGCTGTGATAGAGAGTGTTCGATATTCAGCTTCCGTGGAGGATTTGGAGATGGTGGGATGAGGTTTAGCAGACCCGAATACAAGAACTTGGGATGAGGTTAACAAGAACACCCGAATACATGCAATGCCGTATAAATTGAAGGTGATCCCATTAGCTTTTCGAATGGGCTGATGTGATCTAGTAAAACCGATGTTGGTAGAAGATTAATCAAGTAATTGGCTATGAACAGAGCTTCTACCCAGAGTGTGTGAGGAACCATGCTTTGAAAAAGCATAGTTAGTCCAAGCTCAATTAAGTGCCGATGTTTCCTTTCTGCGTGTCCGTTCTGTTGAGTTGTGTACGGACATGACATCATGTGTATAATGCCATGTTGTGCGAGATGAGAAATGAATTTAGTGCTGGTAAATTCACCTCCACCATCGCTTTGAAAGGTAGCAATTTTTTGGTGAAATTGCACTTCAACCATTATCTGAAATTGGCAAAAAAACAAAGAAAAAGTCGGATTTTATCTTCAAAGGATAAAACCAAGTGAATTTTAAAAAATCGTCGATGAAGATGACATAGAACCAAAATCCTTGATTAGATAAAATCGGAGCAGGACCCCATAAATCGCTATGAATCTTTTCCAAAGGTCTCACGGATACAGATTCAGATGAAGAAAAGGATAGCCTACACACTTTGCCTAATTGACATGTCTCGCACATTTGAGGATTTTGTTTATTTATTTTTATCCGATCAGTTCTGGAAAGTTTTTGTAGAATCTTCTTATTGGGATGTCCAAGTCGCAAATGCCATGTTGTATTACTTGCAACTTGTTGTTGAGCAGAGTAAAAAGCTAGAAATCCAGGATTATCCAGCACATTAAGGTTATTATGCTTGCTGCCCTTGGTTAGTAACGCTTTTGTCACTTTTTCCTTCACAATCACACCATCATAATCAACTCAAACGAACATGGAAAATCAGTAGTGAGTTTTGAGATTGAAAGTAAGGATTTAGTGATATTTGGGCAAACCAAAACATCTTGAAGAGGGAGCATACCTTGAAGACTTGGTAAGGAGATTGAACCGATGTGTGTTATGGGCAAGAAGTCACCATTTCCCACAATGATGGAATCCTCTCCTTGATATGGTTCAGCAGTATGTAACTGAGATGTAGAATGCGTGATGTGAGTTGTAGCTCCGGTATCTGGATACCATTCACTGCCTGAAGTTTCATGTCCAGACATCCTTATTGCAGCTAGCGCATTTTGCATTTCTGTTACTGCAAAATTAAGATCAAACCTGTTATAACACTTGAAAGCAGAATGCCCGAATTTCCCACATATTTGACAAGTAGGACGAGTTTCTGAAGAAGACCCAGTTGGGAACTGCTGCTCAAAACCATGACCCCGCGTAGAGTATGATCCTCGTCCCCTGTATCCTCTTCGTGATTGTCTGTCACGCTGAAAGTATCCTCCTCGACTTGCATTGTAGGAGTTTTGATAGCTGTCTTTCTCTGCTTGAAACGCCAGGTGAGGAGACACTTCTGATAAGGAGGCATACGCTTGGAGTTTATCATCGAAACCCATCAGTTTGTAAACAACATCCTCGAAATAGGGGGTAAGCGGAGAGTCCATAGAATGCTCAATAACAATAGCTATAGACTCGTATTCTCTTCCTAAACCGTTTAAAACTCCATAAATTTTCTCTTGTTCAGAAATCGGTGCACCAATCAAATCCAACTGATCGCATAAAGACTTTATTTCTGTTAAATATTGAGCCATAGGTTTGTTGCCTTTCATTGTAGTCTGTATTCGTCTTTGAATATCTAACTTTCTGGTTCTCGAAATGCGATTGTATTTCTGAGCTAAAGAGTACCATACCTCTTGAGCAGTTCGGAGTCCATAGAATGGCCTTAGTGCATCCTCGGAGAGTGATCCAAACAGCCAAGCTAAGACAGTTTGGTCATTTTGTATCCAGGATAAGAAATCCAGGTTAGGTGTTTCCGTGTGTATATCTCCTACTTGGATTGTTAGTGATGAATTAGGACAAGGAGTACCCCCAGTGACATGACCTACCAGTTTTTGGCTTGAAAGCCATGATTCAAACTGGGTTTTCCACATCAAATAGTTGGAGGAGCTTAGTTTGAGGGCTACACATTGTGAAATACTGAGATTTGAAGCTACAACAGTTTGTGAAGTTATAGGTGAAGGATTTTGGGTTTGAATCGGTCGAGGAGAAGGAAAAGAAGTTGAAATTCCTTCCATGGCTGTGATACCATGTACGAATCTTAAGGAAAATGATTTTAGAAAATGTTTATACTCTCTGTTTTCTGAATAACTCCATTGATATCAATTCTTGTACAACTCGACATTTATATAGCAAAGCTATTACATTTTGATTGGTTCTATGTGTGTTCCTTCATGCCGTTATTACACGCGATCCAAAGGAGAGAATCTATTTCTCAGCTGGATAGAATTGTGCAGGTTCGTACTCCGGAGATCACCGTTTCTTCGTGATGTTTGTTCTCTGGTTTTGTCGTATGTAGTGTCCTGCAGCGACACCGTTTGAGTGATGACAGTGGGCTTGGGAATTGAGAAAAGGCCCATGTTTTACCTTGGGTCTATATCGTCTATATGATTTACAAATATAGTACGTATCACACCATCAAAATATTTTAAATCAAATATTAAATAAAACATAATGTACTACAATATTTACAAAAATGACATTAGACAAATATTTAACAGTATACTATATGTAAATTTTTAATATTTCGACATAAAATACAAACACAATATTAAATATATTAAAATTTTAAAATTAGTCAAACAAAATATAAAACAAAAATTTAAATTAATTGAATATTTATCACATTTACAATTTCCTATTTAATAATATTTTCTATTCAAGATATAGATAATAAAATTTTTTTATGTGTCTATATGCATTTCACATCCGAAAATTTCACATAAGGCATCCCGTCGAATATGTCTATAACATATACGTTCATTAGTAGCTAGCGCCCCCGTTAGGATTGCCAAAGGAAATATTGTATTTTCATCAGTATTTTAACCTTCTTTGAGTGGGTTTAAGGATGGTCTTTTTAAAAATACTGTTTTGGGCGATCCCATCTTTTGTAAGGTTTAGTAACCCAATTTGACAGAATAGATTCCCGCACTTGTGAAATGCCAACAAAATTTATTGGTCATGCCCTTTAGGTTTGGTTTTAGGGTGAAAATCAGTTGTGCATCCTCCGGAGGGAAACACCTTTCCACCTCTGAAATCTTCCAACATCCATTTTCTGGTTAGATAAGGTCCGTTATCTGTAAATCAAGATAGCGAGATTGATTAAAAGCTCTAGGTGGCCTTGGGAATGAATCATGAATCCAAAGATCATCCCATATATGGTCTTGGGGACCATTTTCAATGATTTTTCTTGTGTCTTTGTGATACAAGCCTCGATTCAAGGCTGTATACGCGTGGGCTGTGTGGAGAAGATTAGGTGAGAAACTCAACCTTAGGCTTTTGGATGGGGGTTTTCTGGTTGGTAAAAGATGGAAGGGTGAAGTGAACCACACGAGCGGTGATGAACCTCGTGATAAATCACAAACTTAGAGCTAGCATGACTGGTCTCAACTAGGTTCTAAGCGTACAAGTCTCTTGAGAGAATAACTTATATAAAGAAAATTCTATCTTTATTAATTATCAAAAAAGTTGTCGAACTATAATGCTGGAAAGAGCCTTATTAATATGCTCGACAACTTGACCTTCTAGGGTCGACTCAAGAAAAGAAATGGAAAACTTACAAAAGGGCACAAATGAAAAACTTACAAAAGTGAATAACCGAAAAGGACTTATTCCTAAAATGTCTTTGACTCAAAAATGTAAATAATCTAAATCCTACCTTGCAAAACAGAAAGAGGCAAATATCTAATTTGAAAACTTACCTTTCTTACCTCTCGGCCTAGAAATGGAAGGTAGTTGTCCTTGTGGCATGCACGCGCCTTACTCCTAGTCTTCGACTTGTAGTAGGGTTAGGAATCTTTGGGCCCTGACCTCTCTTGCCACTAAAACCCAAGTCTCTGAAGTCTCTTGCATTATTGAGAGGCATGTGGACTCTTCTTTACACTTTTGGCCCAATGTCCTTCGTCGATCAACCTCTAGGAGCTTGTCGACCCACAAGCTGAATTTGTGGAAGAGTGTCCTTGATATGCTCATTGTCATTGCTCCTGGTGGCACCACTGGTGTAGAGACTTCCTCTAGATGCATGTCTAGAAGCTGGTAGCTTATCTGGTCCGAGTCTCCTTGTGTAGATGTTGAAATGGTGGTGCACTCGGTTGGATCCACTACAAGAAAACATTAACATTTCCAACGGCATTTCCGACGGAAATAAAACCGTCAGACTTTTCCGACAATTTTCCGACGGATAATTGATGGATAACCGAGGGAAATAAAACCGTCGTAGATCCATCGGTACTTTCTGATGCTGGCAAGGTCTTCGGTAAATCGATGGTAAAACCTGACGGTAAACCATTGAATTTCCGATGAAATCATAATCGTCGGGATATCCTCTTAAAACCGTCGGAACGTTACCAACGTATCTAAGGCCGTCGGTAATATTCCAACAATTTCCCGATGGATATTTTGTTTTACAATCCATCGGAAATATCCTACCATTGTCGGATGCCGTCGGCAATCCATCGGAAATTTACAAATAATTTATTAAAATTTTGTGTTTATCCATCGGTGGTCGGAAACCATCGGAAATCCGTCGGTCGATGAAGATAAAATCTATTCAAAATATGTGAATATCCGGTTGTGGTCAGAAACCGTCGGAATTCCATTGAAAATAGAGAATATTCTGAAGAATAATCTGTTTAAAATTCGTAATTATGTGTTAAAAATTCTTAATAATATGTTAAAAATTTGTGATAATATCTAATTTTCACTATAAATAAACTATAATCTTTCACAATTTCAACAGAACCAAAATTTTTAAGAAAATGTGTTCTTCGGGTTCTTATGAGTATTTTCGATCGTGGATGGATAAACTTTGATATGATTCAACTACGGGAGAATTGATTGATGAATTTGCGCAAGGTGTTGAAGAGTTCATGGCATTTGCATCAAAGAATAACATGACATCGGAATACGGTAAAATGTATTGTTCATGTATTAAATGTCGAAATCATAGATTAATCTCTGTTAGAGAAGTACGTAATCATTTCTATAGGAATGGATTTATACCGGGTTACAAAATTTGGTATTCACATGGAGAAATTGATGCAACGATGTAATATTATGGTAGTACTTCAAAAAGGATAGATAATACTAATGTTAGGGTAGAGGAACCGGCATCAGAAGTTGATATAAACGGAGGTACTGTTCAGATGGTGAATGATGCTTTTCGTGAATAAAGAGAATCGTACATTGAAGATATTAGCATAATAGAGAAACCTAATTTGAAAGCCTGGAAATTTTTTTGATATGTTAGATGCATCCAAGCAGCCTTTGTATAAAAGATGTAGGGATGGATTATCGCTTTTATCTGCTGCAAGCAGGTTGATGACGATAAAGACGGATTTCAACTTGCCTGAAGATTGTGTGAATGCGATAGCTGATTTTGTTAAAGATATATTACCTGAAGATAATATTGCACCTGCTTCATATTACGAGGTTCAAAAACTTGTATCTGGTCTTGGATTGCCATATCAGATGATCGATGTATGTATTGACAACTGCATGATCTATTTATTATTATTTAAAAATTTGAAAATTATTAATTTAGAATTTTTTTATTTTTAGGCACAAGAAATTGGAGCGCCTCCAGATCACTTGCAACTTCTCGAGGCCGTCCACACAAACAAAAAGACTGATCGTATCTAAGATGGTCTCGTTAGTGAGATCATCGAAAAAGTAAAAAAGAAAAAAGTGATATTCTAACCCAGCAGTCCCAAGTTGGTTCTTCATCTTCGGTCGCCGAATTGTCTCGTTCTAAAATTAACCATCTCGTTCTTGATGTAAGTTTTTTTTAAAATATATAATTAATATTATAATAATTTTCATTAAATTTTCTAATAATATTTTTTTATTTTTACAGGAAGTACCATTTTCAAAGGGTCGTCATCCAGGACTCGGGAGAGTTGCAGATACCGGTGGCGCAACATCTGTAGTTAGAAACGAAGAAAATGAGTAGCTAAAAGAAAAAATGGCGTCTATGAAAATAGAGATGAATAATCTCAAAAACTTTGTAGAAATGATAAAAAATAAATTGCCTGATGATTTTTTTTCTCCTCCTTCTCCTCCTACTCCTCCTACTCCTCCTTTGTAATTTGTAATTAAAAACAATTGTTTAATAATATTTATATTTATAATATTATTTTTATTAACTGTATGATTATTTTTAAAAATATATTAATTTAAATTTTAAAATAAAAAATTTATTAATTTATTTATTAATTTATTTTTTTAATATTTATATTTTAAAAATATTTAATTAAATATTTTTAAAATTTAAATATTAAAAAAATAAATTTTTTATTAAAATGTATTGCGATATCCCGATGGTTATAAACCGTCAGGAAATATTATTGGACCAAATTCCCAACAGTGGAAGTCGTCAGAAAACGGCCCTCGATAATTCGTCGGTAATTCCCAATGGCTGCGGACCATCGAATATCCGTCGGTACTTTCCGACAGACCGTTCCCATCGCAAATCCGTCGGAATATTCTGACGGCATAATTAATCGCCAATCCGTCAGAAATTCATGATAAATTCTTGACAGAAACTAATTTCCGACGAAATAGTCCCGATGGACTATTTTCGTCGGAAATTAGTCGAGAACCTGTTTTACCAACGTTTTTCCAACGGATATGGCCATCGGAAATGTACTGTTTTCTTGTAGTGATCGGCTGTACCGGCTGTACTGTGCGAGGTACTGGCCGAAATGTCTTCTGAACCGACCAAGTTGATCCCGAAGCCGGCGGTGTCATCCACGTCACCACCAGTTGGGCCGGAGGTTTGGACCTCTCCGCCGGAATTATTGGTCGGTCCGGCTTGGCTGGTCAAAGGCCTGGTGGTACCGATTGGGCCGGCAGACACGCTAAATGGCCCAACTATCTCGGGCAAGCTTCCTGGTCGGCTAGTCTAGTCTCCTGGCCGGCCATACGACCTGATGTCCCCATCATCCCCTCCCCCTTCAGTAGGTTTTGACCTCAAAACTGGTTCATCTGCATGGAAATGGGCTAAGTCAGTTACGTTGAACGTGTTTGACACATTAAACTCACATGGGAGCTTGATCTGGTAGGCGTTGTTGTTGATCCTCTCCAGCACTCTGAATGGTCCATCTCCTCTTGGTGCTAGCTTGGAACTCCTTAGGTTGGAAAACCTCTCATGCCGTAGGTGTAGCCACACCCTATCGTCTGGTTGAAAAATCACCTCCTTTCTTCCCTTCTTGGCATGAGTCACGTACTGCCCGGTCCTCTTCTCCAAATTCTCTGCTACTTTCTGGTGTATCTTCCTTATGAACTCCGCCTTGGATGCTCCATTGAGGTTGGTCATCTCTGCTGGTGGCAGTGGCGTTTGCTCCAATAGTGTGAGAGGGTTGAAGCCGTAAACTACTTCAAAGGAGGTCTTCTTGATTGTTGAGTGCACGGCTCGGTTGTATGTGAACTCTATGAATGGCAGGCACTCCACCCAAATCTTGAGGTTCTTCCCTAGTGTAGTACTGAGAAGAGTCGACAATGTCCTGTTGACTACTTCAGTTTGGCCATCGGTTTGAGGATGGCAGGTGGTAGAGAAGAGGAGCTTCGTGCCTAGCTTCCTCCAAAGGGTCCTCCAGAAATGGCTGAGGAACTTGGTGTCCCTGTCTGACACGATGGTCCTTGGCACTCCATGAAGCCGTACTATCTCCCTGAAGAACAGCTCGGTTGTTTGCGTGGCATCATTGACATTAGCACATGGAATGAAATGTGCCATCTTGGAGAATCGATCTACCACTACAAAGATCGTGTCCTTGTGGTTAATTTTTGGCAGAAGTAGAACGAATTCCATTGATATGTCCACCCATGGATGTGTCGGTATGGGTAGTGGGAGATACAACCCGTGAGGATGCACTCTGGACTTCGCCTTTTTGCAAGTGATGCACCTTGCACAATGGGCTTCTACTGACCTTTTGATGTGTGGCCAATAGAAGTCCTCCTTGACCACTGCTAGGGTCTTGTCGACACCAAAGTGGCCAATGAGTCTTCCTCCATGAGCTTCTCGGATGATAAGCTCTCGTAACGATCCTTGTGTTATGCACAGCCTTCTCTCTCGGAACAAGAACTCCTCATGCAGGTAGAAATTGTCATGGCTTCCTGTGGCACACTCCTTGTAGCTCTCAGCAAGGTCAGGATCATCCTTATATAGGTCCTTGATGTGCTCGAATCCTAAGACCTTTGCCTCCATGGTGGATATCAAGGCAAACCTCCTTCATAGTGCATCAGCTACCACATTCTCTTTGCCCTTTTTGTACTTGATGACGTACGGGAAGGTCTCTATGAACTCCATCCACCTGGCATGTCTCCTCTTGAGATTGGTTTGCCCTCTGAGGTATTTGAGAATCTCGTGATCAGTATGGATCACAAACTCCTTGGACAGCAAGTAATGCTGCCAAGTCTCCAATGCTCGGACTAGGGCATAGATCTCCTTGTCATAGGTTGGGTAGTTGAGTGAGGCACCACCTAGGTTCTCACTGAAGTATGCCACTGGCCTCCTTCCTTGGGTTAGCACTGCTCATATGCCTATTCCAGAGGCATCACACTCCACTTCAAACGTCTTGTTGAAGTCGGGCAGAACTAGCACTGGTGCATGTGTAAGGTTGTCCTTCAAGGCCTGGAATGCCTTCTCATGAGCTTCTCCCCAGCTGAATCCCACGTTCTTCTTCACTACTGCCGTCAATGGCGAGGCAATACTGCTGAAGTTGGGCACGAATCTCCTGTAGAAGCTGGCCAGACCGTGGAAACTACTCACTTGGCTAATGTTGCTTAGTGTTTGCCATTCTTGTATGGCTCGGATCTTCTCTTCATCAAACTGTAGGTCCTGTGAACTTACAACAAAACCTAAGAAGACAAGTTTATCAGTACAAAAAATGCACTTCTTGAGATTGGCATAAAGCTCTTCTTGTCGAAGGGTTTTAAGTACCAACTCAAGATATGTGAGGTGATCCCTTAAACATTTACTGTAAACTAAAATATCATCGAAATAAACTACAACAAACTTACTGATGTACGCCCTAAGAACTTGGTTCATAAGACGCATGAAGGTACTAAGGGCATTAGTCAAGCCGAATGGCATGACTGTCCACTCGTAGAGCCCTTGCTTTGTCTTGGAAGCAGTCTTCCACTCATCACCTTCCTTCATCCTCACCTGGTGGTATCCACTCTTGAGGTCTATCTTGGAGAAGACCGTGGCTCCACTCAGCTCATCTAGCATGTCATACAGCTGTGGTATCGGATGCCGGTACTTGACTGTGATGTTGTTGATTGCTCGACAGTCCACGCACATTCGCCAAGTTCCATCCTTCTTAGGCACTAGCAGCACTGGTACGGCACATGGACTGAGGCTCTCTCGAACATAGCCTTTTTCCAGGAGCTCCTTGACTTGCTTCTTAAGTTCCTTAGACTCCTCTGGACTCATCTGGTAGGCTGGCCGGTTGGGCAGGGCTGCTCCAAGCACAAGGTCGATCTGGTGCTCTATGCCACGTAGGGGAGGCAAGCCTGCTGGTATATTTTCCGAGAACACATCCTGGAACTTGTTGAGGAGAGCTGATACTTCAGGAGGTAGCTCTACATGTTCCTTTTCTACACTTAAAATTTCTTTGAAGACCATTAGTAACATTAAATCCTTCGAGACTAAAGCTCTCCGGACATGGCTTGGTTGAATAAAAAAATTAGACTTGATAAGTTTCTTTTCCTTATTCAGACCTTTCTCTTGTCATGCACAAAAGTGTAGAGATTGGTTCGGCCATCATGCCTGATCTCCTTGTCAAACTGTCATGGCCTTCCTAGCAGAAGATGGCCAGCTTGCATTGGCACCATGTCGCACACTACCTGGTCTTGGTACTTGCCCACACTGAATAACATAATGACTTGCTCATGGATCTTGAGCTCCACTTTGTCATCGAGCCATCTCAGTCTATAAGGTCGAGGGTGCCTTGTCTTCTCTAGACCTAGCTTATCAACCATGTACGCACTAGCAACGTTAGTGCAAGAACCACCATTTGTGATGAGGTTACATACCTTGGCCTTGATGGTGCAACGACTGTGGAAGATGTTGTCCCTTTGGATGGTCTCTGAAGGATCCACCATTGCACTGAAAATGCGTCTAGTGACCAGCACTTCCCCCACATCAGGGTACTCAGTGTCACTGTATTCTCCTTCTGGTTCATAGTCCTCTTTATCTTGGGACTCATACTCTCCAGCTTTCCTAATGAGCATGACCCGGTTGTTTGGGCACTCCCTTGAGATGTTTCTGCGACCCCTACACTTGAAACAAGTGATGTCCCATGATCTTTGAGGGTTAGAGGACTTACTAGGCTCTCTCTGGTTACGGGTTGGCTCAGGAGGCTTGCTCTTGAACTGTGACTCGATCTCTATGCTTTTGCCTTTGTCTATGGGCTTGGGGATGTTGTTTGGTGCCCAAGGCGTCTTAGGTTTGCTACGGATGTCTTGGCTCTTACGCTTGATGTGCTGCTCAGCCTAGACAGATAGGTGGAACAAATCCTTGAAGTCGTTGTAGATTTGCCTTTCCACCTTGCAGCTGATTCTTTCTTGCATTCCATCCAATACCTGTGCCATCAAAGCCTCCTCATCGTCATTGAGCTCCAGTATGTTCCTTAGTCTCTCAAACTCTTCATAGTACTCCTCTATTGATCTGGTACCCTGCTTAAGAGTACGAAAACATCGTTGCAAATCTCTATGAAAATAAGGTGGAACAAACCTTTGTCTCATGAGGTCTTTCATGTCGACCCATGTTGCTGTGGAGGTCCTCTCGGCCTAGGGTGATAGCCATGAGGTTGTGCGTCCTCATCTCCATCCGGCTGGGGCTCCTCTTATTCGTGTCGTGTCCTAGGGTGCTCAGGACCCTCAGCACGGTCTTGCTCAGCCCTCACATGCCTTATGGCATGAAATCTCACAGGCCTCTCCATGCGCTCCAACCTCTCGCCGATTGATGCGAGTTGCGTTTGGAGGGTGGTAAACATGGCCATCATGGCCTCGGCTGCATCTCTATTATCTTCTGCCATTGCGTACTACAAAGAAAAGAACAAGTTACTCCGCTCTTAGAATCGATTAGGAGGGTTTCTTATATAGAAAGATTCGAAAAAATGCAAAAAGGAAAAACTAGGAAAAATAAAAAATTCGAAAAAATGGAAAGTTGAAAAATGAAAACTTCCTAACAACTAGTGCTAGTTGTATTGGTCGACTTCTTTTGGTGTTTTTCCTATTTTCTTTTTCTTTTCTTTTTAATTTAACTTAATAATAATAGAAATATGATATAAGCAAAAAGGAAAAACGTAATTTGTAATGCAAGAATGAATCTAAGCCCTAGTGATGCACGTAGAAGCTAGATGCACTCGGTTTGGAGTTTGATATTATTTTTTTCTTGAATGCGACTTAAACTAATGCAAGAACTGAAAACAAAACTAATTAAAGGATAGAAACAACTTGGTTTAGGAGCTTTAAGCTCTGATACCAAAATGATACAAGCTTCGATTCAATGTTATATGCGCGTGGGCTGTGTGGAGAAGATTAGGTGAGAAACTCAACCTTAGGCTTCTGGATAGAGGTTTTCTGGTTGGTAAAAGATGGAAGGGTGAAGTGAACCACACGGGGAGTGATGAACCTCGTGATAAATCACAAACTTAGAGCTAGGAGGGCTGGTCTCAACTAGGTTTTAAGCGTACAAGTCTCTTGAGAGAATAACTTGTAAAAAAAATTCGATCTTTATTAATTATCAAAAAGGTTATCGAACTACAATGTTGGAAGGAGCTTTATTAATATGCTCGACAGCTTGACTTTCTAGGGTTAATAAAGAAAAGAAATGGAAAACTTACAAAAGTGTACAAATGAAAAACTTACAAAAGTGCATAATCGAAAAGTACTTATTCCTAAAATGTATTTGACTCAAAAATGTAAATAACCTAAATCCTACCATGCAAAACAGAAAGAGACAAATATCTAATTTGAAAACTTACCTTTCTTACCTCTCGGCCAAGAAATGGAAGGTGGTCGTCCTTGTGGCATGCACGCGCCTTGCTCCTAGTCTTCGACTTGGAGTAGGGTTAGAAATCTTTGGGCCCTGACCTCTCTTGCCACTAAAGCCCAAGTCTCTGAAGTCCCTTGCATTGTTGAGAAGCCTTTGGACTCTTCTTTACACTCTTGGCCCAATGTCCTTCGTCGATTATCCTCTAGGAGCTTGTCGACCCACAAGCTGAATTTGTGAAATATTGCCCTTGATCAGCTCCTTGTTTGCTCCTGGTGGCACCACTAGTGTAGAGACTTCCTCTAGATGCATGTCTTGAAGCTGATAGCTTATCTGGTCCGAGTCTTCTTATGTAGATGTTGAAATGGTGGTGCACTCGGCTGCAGCGGCTGTACCGGCTGGACTGTGCGAGGTACTGGTCGAAATGTCTTCTGAGCTGGCCAAGTTGATCCCGGAGCCGGCGGTGTCGCCAATTGGACCGGCGGTGTCATCCACGTCACCACCAGTTAGGCTGGAGGTTTGGGCCTCTCCGCCGGAATTGTTGGTCGGTCTGGCCTACCTGGTCGAAGGCTCGGCGGTACCGCTTGGGCCGGGAGACGCACCAAATGGCCCCGCTGTCTCGGACAACTTTCCTGGTCGGCCAGTCTGGTCTCCTGGCCGGCCATACGACTTGATGTCCCCATCACTTTGTCTACGAGATCCTTCACGGATCAAATGCTTCTTCAGCCATATGATGCGCAATTTGGTTTCTTTGCCTTGAACACGTGAGATTTCTTATAGTATCTACCCTTCAACACACATGCAACTAGTGATGTGGAGTATCTCTCCAAACGCCAATTTGAAGCTAATCAATCGGCAATTTTATTTGTCGACAAGAATTCGATATGCCGCAACATAACTCCGACCAGCTCGGACGATGAAGATGATGACTTGCTTTTGAGAAATCCGAAACCAAGAATAAAGGGTGTGGAAGATATGATAACTCTTGGACAAGCGTTTAGTAGTGGGGTTGAGTTCAAGGAAACTATCCTTGAATACACATTGAGGAGTGGAAGAAATGTTAGACAAGATAGATGAGATAAGACAAAGCTTGGATTCAAATATGGCATGAGTAATTGCGGTTGACGAGTTTACTACTTGTGTGATGATCCTAGGCAGATTTGGTTGGTGAAGAGTACATGTTCGAATCAGGAATGTACTCCTAATGGAAAATGTGATATGCTGAAGAGTTCATGATTGCACGGTTGTTTATGTACAAGCTGAGGATGGAACTTGATTTTATGCCTGGAGATATTCAGAAACATATCAAAAACAATTGGAAGTTCGTGAGTTCAAGGAGTCAATGTCAAAGAGAAAGAATTCTAGCGTTTGATTGGATTCAGAAGGAGTATAAATACTAATTTGCTCACATTCGTGGATATGCGAAGGAAATAATGGATTCTAATCTAAGGTTAATTGTTATAGTGGACATAACTCCAAATGCAGCGTGAGAAGATGTTTTCAACCATTTCTATGTATGTTTTGACATACTTGGAGGTAGTTGAAGAGGTTCATTTTTTCCAATTATTGGTGTTAATGGAACATTTTTAAAGATGGCAGTGAAAGGTATTTTGTTGATTTCAGTTGGGCATAATGCCAATAACCAAAAATATCTAATTGTGTGGGCAGTAGTACAAGCTGAAAATACGGATAATTGGAATTAGTTTATTAGGCAGTTAAAAGCTGATTTAGGCCTAGATGACGATAACGAAATTTTCATCCTATCGGATCGATCAAAAGTAAGATTTATTTGAAATGCGTATTTGGTTATTTGTAAGATGTGTGTGCATTCACATAGCTTATTTGTAATTTTAGGAGCTGCTAAGTGTAGTAAAATCTGAGCTCCCAGGCTTTAAACATCGAATGTGTGTAAAACATATCGTGGAAAATCTAAAGAAAAGCATGTCAAAAAGAGCTAATGAAGCATTTAATTTGGCATTTAGCTTCGAGCTACAATCAAACCGAATGGAAAGAGAATCTTCAAAAGATAAGAAAGTATAACATGGCGTTGTACGATGATGTGATGAAGGAGGATCCAAAGTAATGGTTTTGGGCATTTTACAAACTTGGCAGTTGTTGCAAGCAACACTAAGTCTCGATGTTGGATATCGATGTAATGAGGAAAAGGGAAGTCTCCATGGTGAAGAATTATCGTTTTTTGTGAACATTTGTGATGATTATTTTGAAATGTATTGGTTTTTATTGAGCTTTTCTATTGGTTTTTATTGTTTAACATTTGTCGTTAACAAACAGATTTGTCGTATGTATTCAAAATTGGTGTTAAGTTCTCCATTTTGAATTTAAACAAATCTGAATTGTTGTTAACAAACATAGTTCAAATTTCAAATTAAACTGCATACCATCAACAAATCTTAAGCTTTTAAATCAATCATGTCTTGCCTTTCAGCTCTAAAACAAAAACAATATTGTTCAGAAGACCCTTATTGGCCTTTGAGTTATCAGCTTCGAGTTATTGGCTATCGCCAACAGATTTGCTTTCGACTTCTTCTTCCTTTCCTCGCCAATTATTTGGTATACCCTCATCTATTTTTTTTTTGCTATCGGCTTGAAACTGCACTTCCACTTTTTCTTTCTTGAATCTGCTTCAAATCCCCAACTATAGGAATGTTCGTTTCGTAGCCGCAAGAATCTGCGGCTGCGTCATGCGGCCAAACATTGTTCGTTTGACTGCCGCAGGTTCCTGCGGTCAAACGCTGCGGTCGATCGCAAAAAGCTGCGATCAAAATTTTTAATCGCTGCGAAATTATAGCGTTTGCGATCAAACAATTGCGATACAACCTGCGGTGACAACTTGCGGCGATCAAACGAACAACAATATTGCTGCGTCTAACCACAGCGTCTGACCGCAGGTCGCTGCCGCAGACGCTTCGGCAGACAAACGAACAGCGCTTATGTTACAAACCTTAAAAATTAAATTTAGGGCTAAAATCAATTTAGAGATTTATTGGGTTGATTTTCGGGTTTTACATTAGTTCAAGTTCAGTTTATTAATTGGGTCAGTTTTTGGATTATGTGGTAAATGCAATAAGTTTCAATTGATTGTGATTTTCACATTGTGGAGACATGTTAATAGTTTTTTTATAAAATTAACATACCCGTTGTTAGTTTGTATTGTTTAATAGAGAGGTCCAAAATTCAAACGAAAAAATCATTGACTACTATAGTATGTCTGGTAAAATAGTGTCGTCCTTTCTAGATGAGGACAACCTTGTCCCTTCCATTAGCTCCACATATCCACATCTATCCATTACAAAATTACAAAAATTAACTGAACCTTTTAAAAATATTATACATTAAAAAAAATATTTTCAAAAAGTAATTAAACATCATTCATCTAGAAAGAAAGAATAATATATGAAAGGAAAATCTTAGATATATAAAAGAATTAGCTCTCATGATGCCGACTTTGTTGTAGAATGCACAATTGTTGGAATGTTATAAACATATTTATAGGTTTAGTCAAATATATCAATAGGTATTAATTGTTTGATTTTAATTCAATATATGGAAAGTTAACGTGTGAAATTATCCATTTGATCCCATGCTTGTTAGTTCACTTTGAGATACTACTAGGATCCTCCGAATCATTGAAAAAGTCTTATGGATGCTAAAAATACATATGCAATGATTTAACTGAATGGTTCCACCTACTCCAAACTAAGAGGGGATGCCGCCTACTACTAAAATCCTGGTTTTTGCAACAGTTGTGTTCTTCTATGCAAGAATAAGAGTTAGAAAGAACAAAGAAGTTTGGATCTGAAAAAGTATGTTTAGGAAGTTCCTTCGCTGAGCACAAGAGAATGAAGATGAATTTGTTAAAATCCCTATTAAATAAGGAAATGTCCAAAATTGAAAAGTGAATTATCTGTTTTGTGATTTCAATTCTAGTGAAGACTGAATTTTGAACTCTAGTGAGCTTCGTGCAAGGGGGGGATCTAGGGTGTGACTACTTAGGCCACGTCCCCCATACAAAATTCTCTAAATTTTAATAATGTTTAATTAATTATTATAGCTCAATATTCATTAACCTAATAAATACTAAGTAGTCTAATATTCATGAATCCTAATAAGATCTATATAAGTATTATTTTTCTATTTCTTGCTTTCTTTTAACCTACTTTTCTAGTTTATTTTTAAAATTTTTAAATCATAATTCATCAAACCTATAAAGATATTTTTTAAAGAAATATTTTTGACAAAAACACATACTAAACATACAAAAATTGTAAGTTTATGATTTTAAATTCATTATTTTTTATTTCCATCAGATAATCAATGAAAAAATATTTCAAAAAAAACTTGAAGCTACATTTGAAAATAATTTGGAAGATTTGCCTTCAAATCCTACAGATAGGAAAAGGATATTGAAATATCATCATAATAAAAGAGATGAGGTAGGATGCAAATATTTAATTAAAGGTCCTTGTCAATCCCGTGTCATGATTTTCCTAGAACATCGATAAGAAATAAATTGAGGCGGTTTAATCTATTTTGGTTTGATCTCTATGGTAGCTAGTTGGAATATAATGTGAAAATTGACACAGTTTTTTGTTTGGTTTGCTATTTGTTTAGAGATTATACGGAAAATGAATGTGGAAGTGATGCATTTGTGATAAAAGGTTTTAATAATTGGAAAGATCAAAAGAGACTACAATATCATGTGGGTGATGTTAATAGTTTTCACAATACTGCATTAAAAAGGCTGATTATTTGATGAAACAAAGTCAATCAATCGTTCATGTTTTTTATAAGCAAGGTGATGCCATCAAAAATGAATACAAGATCAGATTGAATGCTTCAATCGATGTTTGTAGATATTTATTACGACATGGATTACTTTTTTGAGGTCATGATGAAAAGGATGGATCAACTAATAAAGGAAATTTTTTAGACCTTGTGAAATATACTGGAGAGCAAAATGAGCTTGTAAAAAAAATTGTGTTGGATAATGCTCCAAAAAATAATCAAATGGTGTCTCCCAAAATTCAGAAAGATATAGTGCATTGCTTTGCATAATTTGTTGAAACTATTAATGAAGAACTTGATCATGATGTGTTTTGCTTGTTGGTGGATGAATCTACGGATGTTTCTGATAAAAAGCAAATAGAAGTGGTTTTTTGCTTTGTTGATTAGAATGAGATAATTAAAAAAGATTTATTGGTCTTGTTCATGTTAAAGAAACATCTTCTTCATCTTTGAAATATGCTATCGATTCATTGTTTGCTAAACATGGATTGAGTATTAAAAAGTTAAGAGGACAAGGTTATGATGGAGCAAATAATATGAAGGGTGAATTTAATGGATTGAGATCTCTAATTTTGAGAGAAAATAGTTCTGCATATTATGTTCATTGATTTGCTCACTAGTTTCAATTGGTTGTCGTAGCAGTTGCTAAAAAGCACTTTGAAGTCGACGATTTTTTATATGATTTCTTTCTTGTTAAATGTGGTTGGAACTTCTTTTAAAAAAGATATGATTCGCGAAAATCATCGTAAAAGAATCGAGAAAGGAACAAGCAAATGTGAAATTAAGACAAGCAAAAGATTGAATCAAGAACTTTCACATCAAAGACTTGGTAATACTCGTTGGGGTTCTCACTACAAAACATTATTACGACTGGTTGATTTATTTGATTCTATCATCGTTGTTCTTGAGTATGTCCAAATGGAAAAGGCTGATAGTATCAAAAAGTTGAGAGATGTTTCTCTACGATAAACATTGTGAAGATTTCGTTATGCAACCGAATGAGTGATCTATTTCTAAATGATTTTCTAGTTTGTCTTATTGAGAAAGAATATTTTGATAAAGTGAGAAATGAATTAGTGATAAAAACATTTCAAAAAATGGAAGATTGAAGAGTAAATTTGTAAGAGTTTGAATTGTTTTTTTATAATAAAGTATTTTATTTATTTATTTTGGCAATAGATTTTTTTATTAAATATTTCATATAAAATAAATTTCTAGATTTGCCACTGATTTTGTGGATTCTTGATGAATCACTAATATAGAACAATTTGGTTTTGAACTTAAGTTTTAAATTATTTAATTTTAAATTAGTTCGGTTTTGAAAAATTTGGTTTAGAGTTTAAATTATTTGATTTTAAATTGATTTGATTTTGAGCTTAAATTATTTGATTTTATATATAGATGCTTTCAGTTGTACCATATATATTATCTCAAGATCTCTTTTTATAACATTTTAATATATTATTTGAGAATTTTTAAAAAATAATCTCATTTTAACGTGTTATTAATAAAAATGTCATAATTACGTGTTATCACTATAATGAATTTCAAATAAATATATAAATGAATTTAAATTATTATAATAATTACAATATATGTTATTGTTGTTAATTTGATTAGATAATTAATATATTTTATTAAACTAACTAAAAATACTATTAAATTCATAGAAAAATAATTATTTTTATTTTTTCAACTTACATATACAAAAATTAATATTAAAAATATTTTTAAATAAAATTTAAAATCATATAAATATGTAATTTATATTTATTAATAAATAATATTATATCATTTGTGAATATTTTTTTTCAGATCTGCATTTAAATTTAGTTAGATTTATTTTGATGATTTGTAAAAGAGATCTTATTCAGTATATTATTTGGGTTTTTTAGATCATAATATTGTTCCAAATGTCGTCTTTACCTTATCAAGGGAGACAAATGACAAAACGTGACTACTAAATAATCCGATTATGAGATATACTAGTGGTTTATCAAACAAAAAGTGTTGATATGGCCGAGTTGGTCTAAGGCGCCAGATTAAGGTTCTGGTCCGAAAGGGCGTGGGTTCAAATCCCACTGTCAACATTTAAAATATTTTTTACGTATTTTTCTGGTTAACACAAAACTAAAGCCTATAGTAGCCACGTAGGACGATTTCCATGTATGTATTTTGTATGTCTATCACATTATATAAAATTTCGATTTGATTAAATATGAACTCTTTCTTACTAAATAAAAATAATTATTTAAATCTCATAAAACTATCCATCTAAACAAAAAACAAAAAAATTCTAAAAACATGACACATCATCAAATTTATCCTCATAATTATAAACAAAAAATATTTATTAATAATTTTTATAAAATAACTCTAAATTATTAAAACTTCAAAAAAATGTGACGATTAAAATTGCATAAACAATTAAAACTTATAATCACTAACTCACTTATTATTGAACACTACCATCTCCCTTTTTATTTTCTTAGACACTATCATCTCATTTTTTATTTCTCACTACCATCCTAATAATGATTTCTAAGTACTAACATTATAAAACACCAACTAAGATACCGCCAATCACAAATCTTGCACACATTCCCTATAAATTAATCATGACATCAAAAAATTCTTCTCAACCTCATACTTTTTTTTTCAACGATTTTGATGGAGATTTTGGTAATGAAGAAATACTCGTCCAACTTATTCATTTTCGGGAAGCTCAGAATTTTAACAAATGCAACACACTTATGGGTTTGGAAATGTTTTTGCTCGACAAAGAGGTATGTTTACAAAATTATGTATGTGTGGTAAAAGTAAAATTTTTTTTGCTTACCATTGTTGAAATAATTAGAAATAATTAGAAAAAACCTTTTTACGAGCAGCTAATATATCTAAGTGTATAATATTATATTTTGGAAATATGTAGATTAATTTTTTTTAAATAGTTAAAAATACTATAATTTTTATATGTTTATTTTTTTCTAATATATTATTATATTTTTTAAAACACTAACTACTTGATAAAAAATTATACAATCCAATACAATATAAAGATTCATTTCGGTAAATAGAATTTTTCTGTTCGAACATATTTTGAAGGCCAACTTAATTTATAAGATAAAAAATTCATGGTTAATATCGGTAAAAAATTCTACAAAGTCACCAATTTTAAAAATAATATATGTTTCATTGACCAAATAACAATAATAAAAAAACATAATCCGTGTGGTACGCGCGAAATATCACCTAGTATGTATAAAATTTTATATTAACATTTCATCTTTAAATGTTTTATTAGCTGAAGTTTTACAGGTGGACAGTATCGTCGACAGAGCCATGCCAACATATCAGCTGCCGATTAAAAGCTAAATATGCACCAATTGATAAATGTAACTTTCACAATAATAAAGGTTTTTAGTCGCAAAAAACTGTGCCAAAATCAAGAAATCTGCTTTTAGAGAATTTGATAATTCTACTGTTTTGAAGCGTTTTAAATATTTTTTATAAGTAAAATCCTTAATATTGATATGGAAGATCATAGGATTCGGACTTTCATATACTTATTGCAAACTATTTGGCAACATGAGAATCAGATTCAATGCCAAGATTTAGGCCAATACCGGTTTATGTTCTGTTTCAATTCTGAAATGGACATGTTGGCGATATTTGAGAAACGTTCTTATTATTTCGATCAGTAGATGACAACAATTGAAAGGTGAGTTTTGAATGTCCGTTCTGATTTTTCATCAACTATTGTGTTTTGGGTGAGGATTGTGGGTATTCCAACCCACTATTGGGCTGAGAAAACAATCATGGATATCGGACAGACCATCGGCGAGCTCATACATTAAGTTGTTGGTGAGACCAGAGTCCGAATTTCCATCCATGCTGAAGAACCCTTAACATTTGTTCGAGATTTGAAGTTTGCTCAAGGTGACATCATGACGGTGACACTCGACTATGAAAAATTATCAAAATTTTGTGAATCTGTCAAATGATTTCGCATGACGAGAGACATTGTCCGGAGAAGAGAGAGGTGAGCAGTAAGGGGATTGGTGGGCCACTTCCAAAGGGAAGAGGAGATGAGCCGGTAATGCGCCCTCGAAAAGAGGAAAGGGAGAGACATCTAAAAACCGAAAAAATGATGAAACAATCGGCCCTTATCTTTGGAGACGCCAAGAACTATGATATGGCAAATCCCGGGGGAGGAGGAAGGAATCCGCCAGCCTCGGAGATGGACCCACTGAATAGGGGTAAAGCTGAGGGTACTAAGGATCCGGTGCCAAGAAAAGGCAATCGGAGGGTGCATAATGCTACTTAGTTGGAACTAGCAGAGAGTAGGGAGCTACTTGGCAATTCGGAGATTGCGGAAATTACGCAAAACGTTATTCCCAAGGTTACTTTTGGTTATGGAAACTAAGCGAAATCGAAATTTCATTCAAGATATTCAAACTCATTTAAATTATGATTTTTTAATTGTGGTAAAGCCGACAAGCCTCAGTGAGGGCTTGGCTTTGATGGTTCTAACCGAGTTTAATGTTCAAGTTTTATTTTATAATAAAATTATCATCGATGTAATGGCTAGAATTGATGGTAATAAAGTTTTAATATTTTTTGTTTACGGGGACGTTCTTGTCCATTTTAGGAATAATGTTTGGAAATGTCTCAATAGAATAAGCATGTCCAGATCAGAGCCATGGCTCATGGTTTGCGATTTAAACGAAATAAACAAGAACAACGAAAAATCAGGAGGGAAATCTCGTTTACCAAGCACCTTCCTAGACTTTCGGCTCATGCAAAAAATTGTGGGATGACGAAATTTTTGTTCAAAGGAAATAATTTCTCATGGTTTGGCATAAGAGACTCAATCATCATTCGTTGCAGGCTAGATAGGGCAATAGGCAATGTGGATTGGCATAACATCTTCTCCCACACCACGGTGGGATATCTCAGCTTCTGTGGATCATACCATCGCCCAGTCAGGGTCCACATTCTCTCCAAACTTGGAGAAAAGGGGCATTGTTTTTGTTTTGACAAGCTTTGGCTCACCAAACCAAAATTTGAAGACATAATACAAAGGGGTGGTCCCAAATGGATGATACACATAAAACCTCGTCCACGATCGTATCGGTAGGTGTCGGAGGCTGACTTCCTGCTGGAGACGCAGAGATAAACTGGACTCATCTCGCTCGATAGATGAATTGAAATCAAAGCTCGAAGAATAACAATCTTTTGACACGACGTCGTCCAAAGAGGTATTAAATCTAAAATACCAATTGTGTGGGGCTCTAAAGGAAGAATTTTTTTGCAAAAAAAGTCGGGCGTTTTGGCTAAACGAGGGTGACTAAAACACAAAAATATTTCTCAACCCCCACAAAAATGCGCCACGCAAGAAACCACATTACAAGATTGCTGGAAAAGTGTGGTGCGTGGGTCGAGAAGTCCAAAATAGAATCAGTAGTGCTGGAATATTTTAGGGTGTCATTCTCATCTTCTTCAGTCTCTGATATAGAGACTTGTTTGGCCCATGTGGCCACCCGCGTCACACCCAAAATGAACTCCCATCTTGTCAGGATAGTGACTAAAGAGGAAGTTAAAAGAGGCTTTGTTTTCAATGCATCCGGAAAGAGCTACATGGCCAGATGAGATGACGACCTTCTTTTTTCAAAAGTTCTGGTATCTGTTGGGAGATCATTTACTAGAAATGATAAAAGATTTCATGATTCATGGGAAAATGGATCCGACGCTTAATGAGACCAACATTTTTCTTATCCCAAAATCAGAAAGACTCAGGTTGATGTCAGACTTTCGCCTGATCAGCCTGTGTAATGTCTGTTACAAGATTCTATCCAAAGTCCTATGTCTTAGGATGAAGGAAATCTTGCTATCATTGATTTTAGAGACCCAATCGGCATTCGTCGATGTAATTTCAGAGACCTCATTGCACAAGAGATTTTTCATGCTTTGATCACGAAACCAAAATGTTAATTAGGGTATCTCGCAATTAAGAATGATATGAGCAAGTCATATGACCGGATGGAATGGAGTTTCCTCGCGGCATTGATGGAAAATTTGGGTTTCACGCAAAGATGGTGCGACTGGATCATGACCTATGTTAACACGGTATCGTATCATGTATTGATAAACGGATCCCAAAAGGGATGTATCACCCCTAAGTCGAGACCTTCGACAAGGCGATCTTCTATCGCCCTATTTGTTCATCCTATGTATATATGCTCATCCCTAATTTAAACGCGGTTGAGGCATTGGAGACATCTCAAGCATTCGCGTCACTCCGTCAAGCTCGCCAATATCCCATTTGCTATTCGCAGACGATAGTTTGTTCTTCTACAAAGCCTCAGTTGGCCAGTGTAATCAAATAACTAGTGTTCTGAACACATACTGCAAGGCATCTGGGACACAAATTAACAATGAGAAATCGTCGATCATTTTTGGCAAAAAAAGTCTCGGATTGTTTCCAATCAGCCATAAAGGACAAGTTGGGGATCCATCATGATGGAGGAATATGAAAATATCTGGGGATCCTTGAAAACCTCAAGGGATCAAAAATCCAATATTTCGCCTATACTAGAGATTGGATTCAATAGAGAATTAATGACTGGTCCGCAAAATTCTTCTCTTGAGTAGGTAAAGAATTCATGATAAAATCGATAGCCATGACTATTCCAACCTACATAATGTCATGTTTCTTATAGCCAAAGTTTTTGTGTAAAGATTACCAGTGCAGTTACCAATTTCTAGTGAGCCTCAAGAAGTGCTTCATCAAGTATTCATTGACTCCCTTAGGAAACCTTATGCCTACCAAAATTATAGGGCGGTTTGGGTTTCAAAAACTTTGAAAATCCAATATATCATCTTCATCCTTACTCACCACGTTCTTATGCTCAGTATACTCATGTTCACTATCACTGCAACATCTTAAAAACGTATCGAACTATGGTTAATGCTTAATACCCATATTTTCCAAATCGTTTACTATCGAATATTTCAGACTTCAAAATCGAAATCTATAAAACCTAAATCAAAAACAACACGTACTCCATATCAAAATCTCTTCTCTTAATCGACGAAATGGCAAACCTCCTTTCCTTTTGATTTTGGATTCCTCCCCCACAATGTTTCAAAATTGATTTTTCGTTACATACAATATACACCGTTCCAAATGAGGACATCTCAGGTTTTAAAAAATCCCCAAATCAAAATCGCAAATTAAGAATCCTAAACTCTCAAAATCAAAAACAAATTCTTGACCTCGCTTTCTTTCTTTCACAAAACAAAAAAATTGATTTCATTTTGGCAAATACGAAGAAAGAAAATTCCAATACATATGAGATCACGGGATACACCGAGCTCACTGGAAATGGAGGTGAAGCAACCATAGTTCCATCGGTTCAAATCCCACGATGTGAAGCCATAAATGAAAATGATGAACCCGAGATCATCTTTAACCTCTTCATACACTGTATCTTCAAGCCATTCAAAGAAACGAAAAAAATTGGAGAAACAAAGAAACTTTATGTTACATTTCATCATTACAACCCGAAGAGTGTCTAAACACATAGTGAACTTTACTTACATCTCACTTGGTTGTACAACGGAAGAAAGGTCATATTGGATGTATAGAGTTTGAGATCTGATCCACACATACACTTCCAAGGCATCCCGTGGTTTCCAACACTCGGTTTTTCAGTACTTGAACTCATTTTTAGACGAAATCAATAGTGTTTGTGAAAGAGAGAAGAATGAAACCGATTTTGCATTTTGTGAAAAAGAATAAAGTGAAATCAAGATTTTGATTTTCTGAATTTTTATTTGAGGATGTTTTAAAATCTAGTGTGACTTTGTTTGTATTAAGTGTGTTTTGTAACTGTATTTTAATACCGTTTAATTATCGTGTTCATGATATGTTAAACAATTTAACAAGTGTCTATTTTGGTTTAGTCAACAAAAATAAAAATTTAAATTCAAAAATCAATAGATTTTAATGTTTTAAACTATCCAAAAAAATATTTTCTAAATAGCGGAAATGCGAAAATATGTTGTTAAGTATCAACCATAGGCACTCGGCTCGATGGAATTTTATTTTTTTGTTCAAAATTTTCCAACAGTAAACCTAAAAGGAACCAAACAAAAAGCAAATCTACAAGCACCGGGACGAGCAGTGGAAGTCGCAACATTTATGATAATTAAAATGGTCATTAAAATAATGTTTTGTGTTTGATCTATTTAAATATCAAATTTTTTAATGAGCCATTTAAATATCAAATTTTTTAATAAACCATTTAAATAACGATTTGTAGTTGACTGCACCGATTTATATATGCGATTAGTCAACATTAAAACAAGAAGTAACATCGTTAACTTGTTACTTACTTTAACCAACTAAAACTAGACACCAATATATCGCATCATCGTTAGAATCAATTTCGATGTTAATTTGGTGTTAATGTTGACTAATCGTATACTTAAATCGGTGAGTCAACTATAGATCGTTATTTAAATGACTCATTAAAAAATTCGGTATCTAAATGACCTGAACACAAAAATTTAGTATTTTAATGATCATTTTCCCAAAAAGTGGAACTTATGATGTTATTATATCCCTAATATATTATTTGAGCAATATTTTTTTAAAAATAATTTTATCTTAACATGTTATATATAGAAATATTATGGTGACGTGTCATCATATAATGAATTTTTAAAAAAATATAAATAAATTTAAATTATTAGAATAGTTACATGTCATTGTTATTAATTTAGTCACACAATCAATATATTTGATTAAACTAACCAAAAAATGCTAATAAATTCGTAAAACAATTATTTTATTTTTATAATTTACATATACAAAAATTAATATTAAAATAATTTTAAATAATAGTTAAAATTATATAAATATTGAAATTAAATTTATTAATAAATAATATTATTAATTTATGATTATTTTTCTCATGCATACCATAGATATAAATCTAGTATATGTTGAATCTTAAAAATATATAACCTAACTAATTCTCTACATTCTACATCGTATGAAAAACAGTTATGAATATATATAATATTTTACAGTAACATTTCATACATTAGTTTTTCCTCAGTTGTTCAACTCATAAATTGTTTTCTTAACTAGAACACACATTTACCACAACGAGCTAGTAATTTCATATCATAATTAGAATAGTTTTAAATTGAGAAAATACATATTTAAAAATAATAAAATATTAAAAATAATAAATGGGTCAATGGTTGCACTAATTCTACATCTATTTCAAAATTGTGAAGTTTGATTCCATATCTTACGAGGTTATTAAATCTTTTGTAGATATTTATAGGTAATGAGTCAATATTTGGTGCTTTAATTGTGTGAGTTATGATAGTATATTTAGGGAAAAACAAACATAAATTGAAAATCATGGTATCCATTTTCTTAACAATATGTAACATCAAAAACAATTGAATAAAATAACATTATTTCAAGTTTTGGTTTCAAATATAACACTAATCATTTAAATTTCCAAAAATAACATAAATAATTTTTAAAAATAACACAAATTTAATAATAAAATAATTAAAAATTTCTTTCTAATGAAAAAAAATTAAATTATAAACTGGAAAAACTGAACCCAAACATTATTTTTAATTTTATATATAGTTTATATAAAGTAAAAAAGTTATTTTCACATAATAATTTGTGATATTTTTAAAATTTTATTTTTATTTTGTTAAATCTGAAAAATAATTTTAAAATAATGTTATTTTAAAATATTAGTCTAACATCAATCTGGTCGTTATATTGGTATGTATCAAAAAGTTTATTGATTTTTTACGTTGTTATAATAGATGAACTGGACTGTAACTTAAAAATATGTAATTGTGGAATTTAGCATCCAAAGGTTGACCATTGCATGTGAAAAAAGGCAAATTTAACACTCATCAATTGATTGTAATTGAGGTGACAAAAACAAACGTTGCTCTCTAAACTAACAATCAAAAGAATTCACTATGACCAAAAAGTCGATAAAGTGGTTATAAACCAAACATCATTGACTTATAATGTTTCATAGGTTGATAACACAAAAATATGGACAGCTATGGACGGGCCATTAGTTTTTTCAGCATGTTTTCATTAATGGACTTTCATGAGTTTTGTTTGTTTGTCTCGCGCTTACAACTGCGGTTATATTATATGTTATTCTTTGTTCATTTATCTCTTGACGTTGATTGTAGTTACGGTTGATTATAAATTTTTAATCGCAAAACTGTTTTAATTGCGATGTATGACATAATATTTGATCACTTCGATTAGCAGCATATACCTGTAACAGATAAACAAACAATAATTTGTTGTAACCGCAGTATAGTCGCTGACAAACAAACATCACTATAGTAGATTTTTGGGCAATTGACTTAAATAGCAGTTTTTTAAGTTTTTGTTCAAAATATAACACTAATCATTTAAATTTTTAAAAATAGTACAAATTTAATAATAAAATAATTAAATTTTTCTTTTTAATAAAAATTTTTTAACCATAAATTAGAAAAAGTGAATTCAAACATTATGTTTTAATTTTATATATAGTTTATTTAATATAAATAATTATTTTTACAAATAATTTATGATATTTTAAGAATTTTATTTTTAATTTATTAAATTTGGATAAATCTAAAAAAATATTATTTTATTGTATTACTCTAAATTTTTTGATCGTTTATTTGGTTTTTAAGTGATGATAGATTTGTATTTTGGTACTTGCAAACTTAGATATATAATTGTTTTTTAAATGATCATATACTTAACTGTAAAAATGTTTTGGCCGTATAAGATAATTTGAAATGCTATTGCTTTACAATTTTATATGTAAAATATATAAATGTATTATCGTTATATGCAAACACATAAGTTTATTATAATTGCATGTAACATACAAATCTATTTTGAGTAATTTTTTAAAATTTTAATTTTATAGATTTAGAATAAAAACATTAAAATATATTAATTTATAAAGTATTACTCGTCTACTTTTAACATATCCACTATATATTAAAGGAGAAGTATTGAGAGTGAAAATTGTTTAGGTGTCATCACCATATTCACTCTCAACAATTTTACTAATTAATTTAATTTTAAATATAAATTATTTATTTTATTATCTAAACATCTTAATTAGATAACTTAATTATAAAATTTAATGAGTTTCCAAATACTATTTAATTTTCAAATATACGAAGATTCAAAAATTAGGAAATTTTGAGTTAGTAAATTACACATTTAATTACTCACCAATTTTAAAAATAGAAGATTATTTTTTACATAAATAATTAATTATTGTACACATATATAAAGAAAGTAAATATGTCGAATTTTTATAGATATAGAAACTTCATTAATACTATTTAATTCCATTTTTATATTATATGCAACTTTACTTTTTAACTCAATAATTAAATTCAATATATTGTAGTAATAATTGTTTTATAGAAATATATATATATATATATATATATATTATGTAATAATATAGTCGGTATATGTAAATCACAAATTATATAGAAATTATACCACTCAATTTTTTTTTCCAAACAATCAATATATTTACAAATAAAATTTTATATTATATCATTTGTTTGTAATATTAAATTTGAATAACTAATAATTATTTTTTAATATGACTACTCTATATATAAGTAGATTCTATAACATAACAAAATTAATTAAAACTACTAATTTTATTAATTTAATTTAAAACATGTTTCAAATATTTTATTAAAAATTTTATAAATATATTTTTGATTAACGTATCGCAAAAACAACTATAAAATAATGTAATATTATTTGAATAATATATAATAATAGCAATATCATTCTTTTATAATATATATAATATTTTAAATTATAATATATTTATAATTTTTTCATTCAAATAATAAAAATTTTTAAAATATTAATTTTAATCTGTGCACAGGTACTATTCTAGTATATAGTGATAAACAATACAAGTTTACCAATAAAAACTTTACCACAACATTTGCTAATAAATCTACTAATTAGAAATTGTTTTAAACTTAAAAGATCGAATAAACTTACTACCATAAACAGCAGATCTACCATTTCATTGCAAAATTACAATCACTACTTATAAATCTACTATTATTACAATAAAAAAAAACTTACAAATTATCAATATTGAAAACTCTAACTCTATGAACAACAATTAAATTAGTGAATACACTATGTTGGGTGTATCTCAACGGTGTACAATTGTACTCTATCTTTTCTCTAATCAGAATACTAAAAAAGAAAAATATTCCGACAACATTTATTTATCAAGTGAAATAGATCATAGCCTAAATCTACGGAAAAGAACATTTATTGTCATCATCAAAATTAAATATACTATTGTTGAAGAGCTTGTTGGTAATTAAGAATAGATCGAACAATGGTACAAGAATGATTTATTAAATATACCCATGCCATGTATGGAAAAAATTATTCGCAAGTTATATAATATTATTTATTATTAAATATAAATTAAATATTTATATAATTTTTTATTTTTATTTAAAATTATTTTTAATAATAATTATATATATAAATTAAAGAAAGATAAATAATTATTTTTTACGAATTTAATCATATTTTTTGGTTAGTTTAATAAAATATATTGATTTTCTAACCAAATTAATAACAATGACATATATCGTAATTATTCGAGTAAATTAAACCTATTTATATATTTATTTGAAACTCGTTGTGATGATAATGTTACTTTTATGTTAATAACACATCAGAATAACGTTACTTTTTTAAAATGTTTCTTAAATAATATATTAAAAATAATCTGTTGTTTTAAATACATCTAATTAATTAAATCCTTTAATATATGAGTTATAAAAGATTTATTAAATCTTTTGATATATGAGTCATAAATACTCTCATAAATGATGCTTCTAAATGTTACATTGATATACTCGGTAGTATCTTAGATAGAACGTTTTAAAAGATATTTGATAGTATTTCAAAATCTATAAAAATCGTTTACACTGCAGAGTTTCGGAATCGAATCTTCGAACGAATTCAAATCAGACTCGTAATTAGACATGTGAAATCCAGCACCACCAACTATCATGATATATCTTTACCCCTTTGTCAGAATTTTTTTTTACCAACAAATCTACATTGCTTTAATCAAATTTGTCATTCATGAAACGAATCTACCGCTGAAAATAAAATTCTTTATAGAAATTAAATCTACCATCATTACAACGGTAGATTTTTGTATTTAAACTCCTAAATGTTTAAGTAAATAAACTCAACTCAATACTACTAGTAGTTTTCTTTATATTTTTGGCAATTGTATAAAAACACTTTTTAAGTTTTTGTTTCAAAAATAATATTATTAGTTTAAATTTCTAATAATAGCATAAATTTAAAATTAAAATATATTAAAATTTTATTTTAATAGAAAAAAAATTAAATAGTAAATTAGAAAAAATGAACCTAAATATAATAATTTAAATTTATATATAATTTATTTATAATAAATATCTATTTTTACTTAATTACTTGTGTTATTTTTAGAATTTTAATTTTACGATGATAGATTTAAAATTTTTTTTAAAAAAAATTACTATTTTACGGTATTATTCTTATATTTTTGGCAAAAATAATTTTGCAGACTAACTTCTACACTTTAATATTTTAAACTTTTTAGTAAACAAACCACTCACATATCACTCAATGGAATAATTTAAAATCTTATTCACTTACACTACCACAGCTCTGTTTTGCTTTCTCACAAACAGAAGACAATTTAGAATGAGAAATTGTTCATGAGAGTATATATGAGTAGAGAGAACACAAACAACAATATATCAAAGCATCGACCAATATATAGAAAGTAAATTTAATGCATGTCTTACAAAGCAGGCTTTAGTGTTTTGTCTAACCTGAAGCTGTACGAGCCAAACTTGTTGTAATAAGCATAACAAAAGAATCCAAGAACATTAAGACAGAAGAGGCAAACAGAAAGACCATTTTTGCAGTGAGATTTCGTGTGAGAGTTAGGACATTGAAAAATCTGAGGTATCAATCTCATTGTCCTGAACTACCCTTAATTCTCTCACTAGGCTTCAATGAAACAAACTCCCAAAATAAAGAGCTTATTACCAATTCAATTACCTCAACATACACAAATACAAGACGCTCTTTTATTTTCAAGACCCTACAGGAGCCATGTCTTTACCTTTGGTTGCAGCAGTTGCAGCGGCTGCGGCAGCAGCAGCTGCAGCTGTAGCGGCTGCTGCCGTTGCTGATGATGCTGGGTTAGGGCTCGATGGAGAAACCGGCTGGCTTTGCTGTGCAACAACTTCTTGACGCGTTTTCAGCTGTGGAGAGTTGAGATCAGTAAGTAGTTCTTTAATTTGCTTACCAGATAGAGTTTCATGCTGAAGCAAAGCATTTGCAAGCGCATAAAGCTCTTTGTTGTAAACCGTGAGGATGGTTTTCGCATTGTTATAAGCCCTTTCCAATAAAAGTTTCACTTCTCTCTCGATGAGAAGTCTCGTCTCAGTGCTCATGCTTTTCCCATTGTCATCGTAGTTATGTGCCACAAGACCCACCTCCTTGCTCATCCCGAATTTTGTAACCATCGCTCTCGCGAGTTTAGTTGCCTGCTCAAGATCAGAAGATGCACCCGAAGTTACCTCGCTTTCCCCAAAAATCAACTCTTCAGCAACCCGGCCTCCCATACAAACATCAAGCCGGGCAAGCATCTGCTTCCTAGAAATGCTTGTCTCATCTTTGTCCGGTAGTTGAGAAACCATGCCAAGAGCCATACCACGAGGCACAATGGTTGCTTTGTGGACTGGAAGAGCACCTTCTGTGTGGATGGCGACAAGGGCATGGCCACCTTCATGGAAAGCAGTCAGTTTTCTTGACTCGTCGGAGATAACTGCAGATTTTCTCTCGCTTCCCATCATGATTCTGTCTTTCGCAAACTCAAGATCAGACATTGTCACATCTTTTGAGCCGTCCATTGCAGCTTTTAGAGCTGCAACGTTGACCAGATTTGCCAAATCAGCCCCAGAAAATCCAGGTGTTCCTCTAGCGATGATCATTAAATCGACATCTTCAGCCTTAAGTACCTGAAAACGCACAATGAAGACACCAAAGTTCAAAATACATGCCAATTCTGTAATCTAAACAGAGAATTTTACATAACTGAAACCTTCTGCCCTCAATATAACTACTAAAAGGGATTTTGTTATGTCTTTTCTGGTGAATCCAAAATACCAAACTGACAATTAGAAATGAAACACCTCGTAGTACGTAAGTTTAGATACTAAACAAATCCAGAACAAAGGTTAAAGCCATTATATCAAAACCTGAGCTGTATATTGCATACTCTAAGTTACCTTTGACATATGAGACTCCAAAATCTGGCGTCGACCTTCCACGTCTGGGTTAGGTACAACAATATGGCGATCAAACCTCCCAGGTCTAACCAGGGCCTTATCCAATGACTCCGGGAAATTTGTAGCCGCAACAACAATAATTCCTTCATTCTGCTTAAATCCATCCAGCTCAACCAGCAACTGGTTCAATGTCATTTTCATGTATTGCTGGTCCTTGGGATTACGACTTCCTCCAATAGCATCTATTTCATCAATAAATATTATACAAGGGGAGCATTTTTTGGCAGCACTAAAAAGATCTCTTACTCTTCTGGCTCCAACCCCAACAAACATCTCTTCAAATTCACTACCGCTGCAGGAGAAGAAAGGCACTCCAGCTTCTCCAGCAATAGCCCTTGCAAGCATAGTCTTCCCTGTGCCAGGAGGACCAACAAGCAACACACCCTTAGGAAGCTTTCCGCCCAAACGAGTGAACCTCTGTAAAAAAACCAGCATGACAGAGTGAGGCCAAAGAACAAACATTACTAACTCTTAAAAAAAATCTGGCACAGATAATTAAGAGGATAAAGGTCTAACGATGGGTTTGAAGGTGGTTACTTCACACAGTTTAGGGTATAAGTTTTAGTTATTTACATCACAAAGAAATTCTTAAATCTAGCTAGAAGAGCACTCTATCATTGGGAATTCACCTTAGGGTCGCGAAGATAATGCACAATTTCCTCCAGCTCAGCTTTTGCTTCATCAACACCTTTTACGTCAGTAAATTTGGTGTTAGATTCCATACTAGGTTGCACTTCTTCATGCAGACCAAGTCCTAACACATGTTAAGCATATGTAAGTTCAAAGAAATCATCCACAACCCAACTGCGATAGTTGTACTATTACATCTTTGAAATGACATCACTTATAATAATTTAACCCAAATACCTTTGCCTATTCCTCTATCCTCGATAAGTGCTCCAACACCAGAAATAAGTAAAAACCCAACTGCAATAGTCCGGAAAGTACTCCATAGCTGTTCTTTAAAACCAGTCCTTTCATTTGATATCGTATGGATCGGTGCACTAGCACTTCCAAGGACATTCTCTTTTGCGGGTTTTCCTAAGTTTCTAAATGCTGCGATACCTCCAAAATTCTCTTCCTCCCTTGAAGCACCAGCAAGACCTAACAGAAAAGAATAAAATTGTATTACAAAGCTGCTTTCAAAACTACACCAATATGATAGAGGGAAACGGTTGACAAGCCGCAAATACAAATACAAAAGTTAAGATGATTTCCATCTAAAATTAGAGAAGAAACCATTCCACCCTTTTCAAAACCCCAACCTAACCAAACGTTCATACTTGCGAAGTGAGAAATTCTCTCTCTCTCTCTCTCCCTCTCCTTACCCACCTCTTTGCATAGTTTGTATCAGCTCGCTATTATCCAGCCTATCAACTTTGACCAAAGCCTTAATGTATTCCGACAGTGCAGAGGCATTCGAATGCATAGATGGATTGCTTTCAAATATTCTAATAACTGATTCAGGATCGTTTCTGCGATAAAGCTCTCTCAGATGTCCAACGTCATTAACTTCTTCTCTGTCACGCACTCTACGAGCAAAACTACCAACATAACTCGACTGAAACCTCGACTGAGGCAAAGAAGCTCCGCCACTACCTGAAGACATAGAAAAAGATAACACATTTACATTGAAATGATTCGGGAAAAATCAGAAAAAAAATAAGACGAAAAGTATACCTCCAACAACTCCAACTCTAGGAATAGAAGAGTAAGGTCTGACAAGTAAGCTTCTTAGACAGCTTAATTCCCGTTCATGACTCGAAACCTGCGAATTGTAATGAAGAAAAATTCTTAGCCGAAACTAAAAGAGAGAAAAAAAAACAATCATGAAAACCAAAACATTCATGAAAGCTGAAATATTTTTGCCTGCTCTGAATCAATATCATACAATGTTACACTATTTTTAATACTAATTTCAAAAACAGGTGATTAGGTACCCGAATCAACCAAATAGCAGAAGATAAGGTAAATTTCAAATATTGCAAAAGAGGGGAAATTAAAAATCTGCTATCCACAGGATAAAATACAATCTAGAATCGCAAAAGAGATAACATTTTTCCGGCTGAAAAGGTTATGTAACATCTAGGGTTTGCCAAAAGATCAAATTTGTTCCGTTTCGCAACGATCTTAATAAAATCCATCAGAACAATGATATCGAAATCGATCAAATCCACTGTATTATCAACCAAATTCGAAACCTTTGCCCATAATTGCATAAGAAAGAGCAAATAAAAACAAAAACCTTGGTGATGATGCGCCTCCAAGCCATCAATCTCCTTACTAGGCGTCCAATCTTATCTTAAAATTCTAGGCTTTAATGGTCGCAAATCGAACTCCGAACTCTTCTCTCGATCTGTATCGGAAACAAAAACTCTGGTTTAATCTTAAAAATCGTGCACACTAAAATACACGTGAGATTGTGAGAAGAGAAAAATTGTGCAGCAGATGCAGACACGCACGAGATATATGTAGGTCGTTTCTGAAGCTTTAATTAAATGACATAAATACCCTTTTATATTATCATTTTCATGGGCTTTGGTTTTCGGCCCAACTAGAAAACTGGAATGGGCCTATTGTTGAATAGTCCATAGCATCGAGGAGACGGAGAAGCACATCAATCAGTAACTATTGATCTCATACATATTGGAAGTTTCTGGTTTAATTTGGTTATGAATAAACATTTCACAATATTTTGAGATATACATATTGTTCTTCGTTTGGTCGCCACAGACGGCTGCGGCTGCGGTCAATTTTGCAGCTGTGACTGCGGTAGATGTTGATTGTTTGTCTGCCGCTGGCGGTTGCGGTTGCGGTTAATCACAGATTTTTAGTCGCACCGCTGTTTTAATCAGCGGTCGAAAAAATTGTGACGCATGACGCAATGGTTATAAACGCTGCGTCTGCCGTAGGTAACTACGGCAAGTAAACGAACAATAATCTACCGCAGCCGTAGCCGCATGTTCTACCAAACGAACATGACCATTATGGATGGTTTTTAATCTTTGTCAATCTTTAAAGTCTCCTTAGGTCTTCTTTCTTAGTTATAAATTGTATTGTTCTATATGCTTTAATGAGAGCAAAATCTAATGAGAGCAAAACCTAATGATAGTAAAATCTAATCTTTTTATACACTCTATTTGATGGTATCAAAATCTTTAATATATTAACTAAAAAATATTTTAATAAAAAAATTATTATTATTGTGTAATTTACAAATATGTTACGTTAATATATTACAATATCATAATATTTTAACACAAATATTATATAAAATATAATTTAGTAAAATATTTACAAAATGGCAATTAAAAACAATATTTCACAATATATTATATATAAATCTGTAATATTTCGAGATCAAACACATTTTGACATAAAAAACAAACATAATATAAAAACAAAATATTATGAATTTTAAAAATTAATTAAATTATAAAAACAATTGTTTTAATTAAATATTTATCCACATCCACAATTCCTTATTTATTTCATAATATTGTCTATCTAATATATAGATAATTTAAATTTATTTGTATAATCTGATTTCATTATCTATTTCATTTATATAATCAATATTAAAAATTTTATAATTTATTTAAAAAAATAATTATATATATTTTTAATTTATATTTACTAAATTAAAAATTAGTTATAATATGTAATTATTTTTTTGAATATTATATGGATCTAAATTTAGTTGGAACATTATTTTAAAAATAATAATTCCAAATCTTTGAGGTGATTGATGGTTCATGCTGCTAAAACTTTTAAGTATATGTATGGTTTCTTATATTTTTTTTGTCACTGGATCACAACGGGCCAACCCAATAACCTAATATCTTTATACGAATATTTAGCACTCTCCTACAAATGGCGGTGAAGTCGAACTCCACACTTCTAAAATAGATGTAAAGGTGGTACAACCAGTATACCACTTGCTACTCCCATGTACATCTTTTTAACTCTTGCTTACTCATTAATTTTTTTAAAGTCTACTTACCTAAACTTTACTTGATTTCAATTGGAAAATATTAAAATCCACATAAAAATTTCTTCTTTCATCACTCTCAAGGAAATTAAAATTTTCTATGATATTATATCTAATATATTAATTGAAAAATATTTTAACAAATAAACTTCATGTGTACAAATATATTAATTGAAAAATTTCTTCTTTCATCACACAAACGATTTTAATCTACCCAAAAATACTATTGATTTTAAACTCACTTGTTTTAATCGATTTTGAACAAAACAACTCTCAATTGATTGATTCAAAACCAAACACTCACATAAACTCTTTTAACGTGAATCTGAAAAACCTTCAAAACTCCTTAGTTACGCTCACCTTTGTTTCTCTCAAAGTTTTTGGAAAAACCTAATCTCTAACCTCCTTTATATACTTGTAGGGAGTTTTCCTTTTTCCTCTTCATAATACTTTTGAAGAATATTTTCTTTAAAATGAGCAAAAGAGAACGAATGTGAGTGAACCCGGCTGTTATCGTTGAGCACTGAATCTAATAACAAAATTTAAAGTGAAATGTAGAACTTGCCTCGTTCAATCAACCAGATAAAAGTATCACGTGTTTAAATCTCATTGAATAATTTGTATCCAAATACTTTAACAACAATATTTAAATTCACCAACGATTAAATATATTTTATTCAACTATTGTAAATAATTATTACTTATTTTTTTTAACATTTCACGAGTTAAAACCATTTGAGAGTAAATTTGTAACAATCTTTTTAAATAAATTTAAAAAGCTTAAACAATTTAAATAAATTTAAAAACTTAAACAATTTCTAAGTCTCATCTTATCATTAATATATTATTTGAAAAATATTTTAATAAAATAACCTTATTTTGATGTGTTATTAACATAAATATCATATTGACATATGATCATCACAATAAATTTGAAATAAATATATAAATAGATTTAACTTAGTAAAATAATTATAATAAATATCATTATTATTAATTTGGTTACAAAATTAATATATTTTATTAAAATAACTAAACAATACAGTTAAATTTATAAAAAATAATTATTTTTATTTTTTTAATTATATATATAAAAATTAATATTAAAAATAATTTTGACTCGCACTATTAAACTTGAAAATGCACCACCAACATAAATCATTTGACTAGCTACTTTTACGGCCATAAAAAAATGCATGAACAATTAATGCTATTTAATGGTTATGTATGTAATTAACCATTGTTTGCAATTAATCAAGAAATATAAACTTTTAAAAAAGGGTAATAAGATTCGAAAACAAAATAAATTAGATTGTACTAAATTTATTTTGAAAACAAACACAAAATGAAGATAAGTTATGCATTCGAAATATAAATTCAATAAAAATTGATCTAATATGAATACAGATAAAAAGTAGAGTTAATAAGATAGATAGAACAAAATTTTTCAAAAATTAGCGAAATGATCAAAACTTTCAAAAAACTAAAATCACTTTAGCGCGCGCAATGGAAATTTCCGTAAAAGTCCTTCGTAGTCGGCACATCATCTCGACAACAGTTGACAGAAACAGTGGAAAAGCTGACGGAAGTAGGCTGTTCACCGTAGACGATATCTGAGAAGATTTCGCTGACAGTCGCATTTAATGAAAGATTTTTTATAGATTCAGAAATATATATCGGTGGTGCATGTATATATTATGTGAGAAGTTACCGAAGTATATAAAGGTCTATCTACAGAAAAAAAAGTCATTGTTATCTGAGCTAAAGACATTTAAAAATTTATGGGTTAGGAAGCAGAAAGAATATCGAGATCTACAATATTTTGCAAATCGGTAGGTGGTTGGAGATAATATTTATGATCGGATGATGGTTATTTTGAAGTTTCAGTTTCTCATAAATGTTGTCAATAAAGCATTTATTTCTCGATTGAATATTCTCTGCTCTGTATTCCTAATAAGCTTTTTTTGGCAGTTTGTTTTCGTTTTGTATATTGAAAGTGACTCTTTTTGCATATTTGCAGAGAAATGTTTATGGTTTCGGGGGTAAGTTTAACCGGTTAATATTGACATGTAGCGGCAAACTAAATTTTTTTTTGTTAATGAACTTGAATACAGTAATGGTTCGGCTTGTTAATCTCGTTCGCGGTGTTTGGAAGAGGGGTGAGGATGGTTGCTGGTGTTTTACTAGTGATACCGGATTCATAAACTACGGTTTAAAGCTACAAGAAAATGAGACGTTCTCATCCCTGGTGGTTACGGTCAGACGACGTTATGAGGTAGACAACCATACACCAATAGTAACTTTAGGAGACATTAGCTTCATTCTCTCAACTATATAACGACATCTCTATTGGTAACTATAATGCCTTTGGGAAGGTAAATCGACTTACAACACAGTGAAAACAGTAACAAATGACAGAGTTCACAGAATACTAAAACTTAACCGCAACATTTAAAAATGAGAAATTAAATTTGTTAATTGGCATTGAATATATTGGTATATATTTCAGAAAATATCAGATAAACTTATAGTTTCTTCTTGAGTAAACTATGAAGCTTGACAAATTTGGTTGTATAATCGAGATCAGGATCGTAGTCGTGAAGGATTGGCTGGGGATCTTGGGGAACATCAATCAACCTTTTGTCACATTCAAAATCCTTGAGTACATTGGGTGTTGTCCTCTGCCTTTTGCTTTTACGAACCTCATGCTCCTCATCATTTGTGGTATCATCCTCGTTACCATCTCCATTATCATCTTCCTTCTCATCTTCATTCCCACCAACATCATCTACATCAATAGCCTGCTGTTGATATGCTAGGGTATCAGTACCATCACCTTGGTTCACATCCTCCTGTGAAAGTCCAAGCGAGAATGATGGTATGGTAAAACAAAATGCTTCATCGTCGATGTGAGTGGGATCAGAATGATGTTTCACATTATCAGTTACAACCAGAGAACATTTAAGATTTCAATAATGAACTGAAAAAATATTGTAGCACCTACCAAAACATTTTCACCTCCAAGACCATGAATATCCTGTGCTGAAAGATTATCTGTTACAACATCCAAGTCTTTTGCAGGGTTCATCAGAAACATCAACTCGATCGTTCATTTCTTCATCATTACCATCACGATCCTACAAAAAAACATAAGACCAATGTTGGAAATCTATATTGGTAACAAATAAAAAATCCGGTAATATTAACAATAACATAAGAAAAAATTTGATAGGAGATCATAAAGAGCGATATGACCATATTAAAAGGGTTGAAAATAGAAATAACATACCTCATCCATTTCAACTTCATTAAGTGAACCGAGAATAGCATTAATTGCATCAGATGCATCAGATGCATCAGATTCATCCCCCGTTATGTCAATAATTGGGTCGTTAGTAGTCAATCCCTCTCCCGCACTGGGAACATTAGATGTTCCAGGGATATCATCAACATTAGCAGTGAATGGTTGTTGGGATGAATGAGAATTGGGTGACACAAATTTGCCAATAACCTGACGAATAAAATTGAGTATGACATCCTACATCTCGGTAACTTTTTTATCAATAAAAACCTCAACCGATTCTTGAAGCTTTGTAATAGACGCATCTAACTTCTTGAAATTAGACACAGATTTATTGAATAGATAAATGGTCTTTGAGTTTTGAAGTAACATATTCAGCAACCATACGCGGATCGTTGGAAGAACGTGAAGGCGCATTAGCGGAAGAATGTGGATGAGGAGGTTCAGAAACATAAACTTTCTCCTTCTGCTTATCTTTCTTCTCTTTTTTTTCCATCTCCTTTTTCTCCACGTCTTCACTCCGCAACTTATTAAACTCTTCCTCCGTGGTCTCTCCCAAAAACATGGTTTTCTGAAATTGAAAATTTTCTGAAATCAACTTCACCATGTTGTCCACCTTCTCATCGTCTTCATCATCCGACCAAACGAAATCATTGTCATTGAGTGTAATACCACCTTCCTCAGATATAATACTCATAACTTCAACCTACATAAAAAACATATATCATAAAAATGGAGTTAGTAAACGAAAACTTTTAAAAAATATCAACAAAGGTAATGAGTATCGGTACAAATAGAACGATCTGTTGTTAACATATATTGTAACTGTTAAAAAGAATGATATCAGTTACGGAATACATGTTAACGTCAATAACATATGAGTTCGCATACACAACTACTATCTTCACAACCTGTAATATATAGCTGTAAAAGATAATCAATTTAATAACAACCATTTCGACTATTGTCCTATACAAAAAAAGTAAATTACAAGAAATTATGTCAATATAAAAAGTTGTTGTTAAGTAATTATAGTGTGGAAAATTATTTGACATTCTTCATCCAACAATCTCGTATGACCAGGGCTAAGATCACTTTTTTTCTTTTCGATGATGATGACTCATCACGCGTTTTTTCACCTTGTTCGTCGTTATCATCTTTGGTATCAGACGATGATGATGCATCGTTGACCTGCTCGATGTCCAGTATGGATGGAATTGCTTGAACCATAAGTAATTGGATAGAATGAACAAATCCCTGCACAACAATAGATGTCTGGGATAAAGCCAAGACATCTCTTTTTGACACTAGAAACCACCAAATCAAGTGCATCCCTTCCCCACGGGTAAGAAAAAAAGGTATCCAGATCACGAATTAGTTCAACATGGTTTTTGTCAATTTTGGGGTTGTGAGATGTAGGAACCAACATAGATGTCACGAAAACAAGAGAGGCAAATTTGATCCTTTCCTCCTTGTCTGAAACGGTTTTCTTTTTCACCATCTTTATAGCAAGATCAACCGAACATGATTGGAGGTTACCAAAGAAGGTTGGCCAGTAGGGCTCCTCTTTGATGGGATTCTTCTTTTTACCTTTGTTACTATTTGGGAATTTCCTACATAGAAAACCGGTAATAATAGCAAACTCTCTTATCGAGAATCTGACAGGTTTACCTGCAAACAAAAACCATAACTCATGGGGTTTTGAAATTTTTAACTGCCGAGTGATCATAAAATGACCAAAACTCCCAGAATAGGATGGTTTGTCATTGGAGGCAATGACTTTCCCAAAAACAGAATTCCTAAAAAAACTCAACTTCACCCTCTTCGAGAGCATTCAAAATGGAGGAAATCCGTTTTGTTTTGTGGTAGGAGTTCACACGCTCGCCGGAAGGTTCCTCTCCGGTGGCAAACATCCTCTCTGGTAGCGGAGGGATTGAATCCTGAACATGCAAGAGAAATAAGTACAATGCATGAAAAAAATGGTAAAAATTGAAAAAAAAATAGCAATCCAAACAAAGATATTACCATTTCGACATCATCCATTTTTGAGGACATTTACCAAACAATAAAGAACATTGTTGAAGTGAATAGTGAAAGAGTGAAGAAAAGGGGTTTTTATCCTGTATAATAAACGGTTATAGATTTATGGGATGAGATATTCACGGAATCGTCGCATCAATTCAGAAATCGTTACGAAATAAAAGAATTTACCGAGTTAGATGAGTCTGGCACTGTTCACGTAAACAGTGAAATTTGTAGAGAAACGTGAAATTTATCGGAAAAAATTACCGATAACGAAACTCGGCGTGCGAGTAGCCGAAATTCGCAAGTTGAAAGAAAAAAGATTGAGATTTTTGGAGAAGAGGAGGAGAGTAAAAAAATATGGCGAAAAGAAATTCGAGAAATATTTTGACGATACGTTCGGTTTCATTATCTCTCATCATTAAAAGAAGCAAAATTGTTCTGACACAACTTTGCATCCGTTTGCAAAAATTATTCTGCGAATCAACTTTAGAATGATAGGTTAATAGGAGTATTATCGGTTTAACATTATCTGTACAGTGTAACAAATAGTGTTTGATTATATCGCTAATTAGTAGATTATTTTAGCTGATGGGATGCAAATACTCTAAAAAGTAATATCTAAAATAAAATATGGCCATGTAATGATTTAGGTTCACCTTTATAGTTAAAGTTCCAAAGTCCAAATTTGAAACAATTTGCTCCATATATAACTATTTCTTTTTCTTATTAAAATACTAAGAAATAATCATCAATAATTTGTTCAGCTAAAAAAGGAGTGACTGAAAAAGAAAGAAGAGAAAATAATGGAGAAAAAGGAGACCAAAGCTATAAATAATTGACGGTAAACCGTCTTTGACATCTACAAGCACTTCCCAATGCAACAATAAGTACATTGGTGGGTGGAGGATGGAAATGGTAAAATTGACCGAGTACTCAAAAAATGAGGATTATTAATTATTTATTGAATCATTATGAGTATTATTATGAAATTTTTAAATATGATATTATGATGATAAATGTTATTTATTTTAACATATTTATGAATTTAAAACATACATGTAATATTTTAAGAATAATATTTTAAAATAACATATTTTAAACTAAAATTCCAAAAATAGTACAAATAATTATGTAAAAATATTTATTTATTTTAAATAAATTACACATAAATTTAAAATATTATATTTCGATTTATTTTTATAATTAGAATTTTTTTTATATATTAAAATAAAGTTTTAATGTATTTTAATTTTAAATTATGGTATTATTAAATATTTAAATTAATGATATTTTTTGGAATAAACAGTTAAAATGTGTTATTTTAGATAATTTCTTATATCATAATGATTGTTTAAAAAATTATTTATACTCTTCGAAATAAATAATTATTACGAATGAAATTTTGTTAGCACTGAAACAAATATGAATAAAGTTTATGATATTAGAATGTGTAATCTAGTTCCCTGTTTATCACACCGGTTCAATAGACTTCTAGGCTCATATACCCGGATTCACATTGTCACAATTAGGGGTGGATAAAATTTCCGAACCGAAGAAAATTTTCGAATCCGAACTAAAATTTTTAAACTCGAATCTAGATCGAATTATGATATAATCGGAATGGAATAACAATTTGTAATCCGATTAACTGATTCAAAACCAAACCTGAACTTTAAAACAAAATTGAATTATCCAAAATTTATTAAAATAACTAATTAAACATAGAAAAATGTTAATATATATTAAAATCTATAGTATTAATAAATATAAAAATTATTATTTTACTCAAATCATATTAAACAAAAATATAACCCAGAATTCAAAATATCCAAACTAAACCAAATGAAACCAAAACTAAATGATATTCATATCTGAATGGTACTATTTTTTAAAACCTAAAATTTACAAATAGAACCAAACTGAATAACCAAATATCCATGCTAGTCACAACAAAAAACTAAGATTCACAATTCCACTCAACTTGTTTCTAGTTTTTTATATTCCTTAACAAAAAATTCTATAAATTTTAAATTCAAACTTAGTTATACAAATTTTGTTACATGTTTTGATCTCATTGATTAATTTGGTATTGAAATAACAACCATATTTAAATTTATTTACGATTAAATATACTTATTAAATTATTGTATATAAATTAAGGGAAAATATCTAAAATGGTACATTTCTAAATTTTTATTCCAAAAATAGCATCATTAGTTTAAATTTGCAATAATAGCACAAATTTAAGATTAAAATGCATTAAAACTATATTTTAATAGAAAAAACTTAAACCTTAAATTGGAAAAATGAACCCAAATGTAATAATTTAAGTTTATGTATAATTTATTTAAATAAATAAGTATTTTTACATAAGTATTTGTGATATTTTTGGGAGTTTAATTTTGGGATGCTAAATTTAGAAAAAAAAACTTTAAAAGATGCTATTTTAGGGTATTACTCATAAAAAATTATTGATAGAATAATATTTTAAAATAACAAATTTTTAAAATTTTGTTCCAAATTTAGGAATTTAAACTTAAAATTCCAAAAATAACAAAATTATTTTCTGAAAATACATATTTAATATTTAAAAATTATGCATAAACTTAAAACATTATATTTGAGTTCCTTTTTTCTAATTTAGGGTTTAGTTTTTTCCATTAACAATAAATTTTAATATATTTTAATATTAAATTTATGCTATTTTGGAAATTAAGCTAATAGTGTTATATTTATAACAAAAACTTAAAACAGTATTATTTTTGTAAATTATCCTTACTGGTATTTTTTGATAATTTCCAAGATAATACTATTTTAAATTTTTATTCCAAATTTAGCATTATTAATTTATTTTTTCAACAATGGCACAAATTTTAATATTAAAAATACCTTAAAACATGTTTTTAATAGGGAAAATAAAAATTAATGTTTTAGAATAGCATATTTTAAAATTTTTATTCTAAATCTATCACTTATAAAATTAAAATTCTCAAGATACCATAAATAATTATGTGAAAATATTTATTTACTCTAAATAAATTATACATAAATTTAAAACATTATATTTATTTTTCATAGTATTAGAAATTGAACCAATAATACTTATTTTTGGAGCAAAAATATGGTATTTTAGAGAATTGTCTAAAAATAAATCCTAAACTAAAAAAAACTCAAATATAATGTTTTAATTTTATTTATAACTAATTTAATATAAATAAAAATTTAAAATAATTTTTTATTATTTTTTAGAATTTTAGTTTTAATGTGTTAAATTTGAAACAAAACTTAAAATAGTGTTATTTTAAAATATTGTTCTATTTTTTAAAAAGACTTAACAACCTTAAACCATTTTACAATAATAAATTTGTAACTATCTGTTAAATAAAATCTAATTCTCAGAAACTTGAAGATGCACCACCATAAACATAAATAGAATGAATATACTTTAGAGGTTTAAACTAAATTTTCTTTAAAGATAATGGTAAGGGGTTGACCATACGAGATAAGAATATACGTAAAGGCTTCTCTCCATTACATTCCGAAATAGAAGCATTTAAATATGTCATATGATACATATGATCCAACAACAGTGGATGAAAATGGCTTTTTGCAATATGCTTTCTCTATGCATTTGGAAAATATCATGTAGATTAATTATATTTTTTTGGATAATTTAACTAGTTTAGAATATATTCCTATGATATTATTAGTTATGTAACTTTATGAACAATGTATTATCCCTAATATATTATTTGAGAAATATTTTGAAAAAATAATTTTATTATAATGTATTATTAACAAAAATGTCTGATCTGTCATCACTACAATAATTTTCAAATAAATATATAAGTTTAAGTTATTAAAATAATTACAATAAATATCATTCTTATTAATTTGGTTAGAAAATCAATATATTTTATTAAACTAACCAAAGAATACTATTAAATTCGTAAAAAATAATTTTTTTTCTTCTTTTCTTAATTTATATATACAAAAATTAATATTAAAAATAATTTTAAATAAATATTTAATTGATATTTACTAATAAAAAATATTATATAATTTACGAATATTTTTTCCCATTCATGGCATAGATATAAATCTAGTTAAACTTAAAACGACGAAGATAATACTCGCGTAAAATTTTCAATAATAAGAAAAATGAAAATGAAAATTGGCAAGAAATGACATTAAATTGGATAGCTTTGTTATAAAATTTTTGTAACATATTAATTTTCTGTTAATTAAATAAAATCATATAACCAAAATAATGAAGAAAAACTTGATTTTTTAAAAATGGATTCGAATTAGAAACATTTTTCCAAAAAAACTACTAAATCTAAATATATTTTTAAGTTTTTGTTCCACTCTAAACTTAAAACTCTAAAATAGTATAAATTATTTTTTGAAAATATATATTTATCTTAAATAAATTATAATATTATATTTATATTTTTCTAATTTAGGATTTAATTTATTTTTATTGAAAGAATTTTAAAGGTATTTAATATTAAATTTGTGTTGTTTTTGAATGTAAAAGAGTGTTACTGTTGTTAATTGCTCCAAAAAAACTATTTGGTCGTAAATACTATTTTAAATTTTAAAAAATTACTATTTATTTAAATCAATCTTCATTTTTTCATAGCAATAACATATGCATGATGATATATAAATGTTGAAGAAAAATTCAAAATTAAAAAATGAAGTCTTAGTAATAAAGATAACAATTTGACATATAATTTCAACGCATTTTTGTCGTCTTGCAAAATAGTTCCACACTACTCCAATGGTGGGCTCTAGTGGAAAGAGAGAGAAAGAGAGAGAGAGAAAGAGAGAGAGAGAAGGAGAGAGAGAAAGAGAGAGAGAAAGAGAGAGAGAATGAGAGAGAAAGAGAGAGAGAGAAAGAGAGTAGAACCCCCTTTTCAAAAGCACATCAAATACTATATAAATTAATCAACCACCCAACCAAAACCAACACACACATTAAAAAGAACACAAAAGGATACAACTTTTTAGAGGTTAGAGAAGAGATGAAGACGCAATACTTATGGTGGCAAGTTCTTGATCCATTCTTGATACAACACAAAGCTCTTTTTACATTCTTGACTTTTGCAGTGGTTGTGATTCTTTTCTACTTGTACCAACCTTTCTGGTCCGTACGCAATGTCCCTGGTCCGACCGCTATGCCTCTTGTTGGCCACTTGCTCTTGATGGCTAAGTACGGCCCTGACGTTTTCTCCGTTCTTGCTAACCACTATGGCCCTATCTTCAGGTCCATCTCTTTCTCTCTCTCTCACTCTCCATAGTAATTTTGAGTAAACCGATCTAATTCAGAGTTGTTTTCGGTTTAAAAATTAAACCGAATAGAAAATTATTTGTACTACGGTTTTGTTTGGTTTCATTCAGATTGATTTAATTATTATAATATGTATTTTTAATAGTAATATCTTAAAATAATATATTTAAAATTTTTGTTCTAAACTTAACACTGTAAATTTAAAATTCAAAAAATAACATAAATTATTTTGTGAAAAATATATATTTACCATAAATAAATTATAAATAAATTAAAATATTATATTTATTTTTTTTAGTTAGATGTTTAATTTTTTTTATTAGAAAGAAAAATTAAGATATTTAAATTAATGGTGCTATATTAGAACAAAAAGTTAAAAGAGTACTATTTTGTCAATTGCTATTTTTTAATAAAAATATAAATTGTATGAATTTTGAGAGTTTTTGAGTAATATCCTAAATTCTTATTTAAAAAAATATATTACAAATTTACATTCTAAAATTATAATTCTAAAAACAGCACTATTATTTTATAGAATACTTATTTCCCATAAATAAATTAAAAGATTATGTTGGGAACTTTTTTAATTTAGGATTTAAATTTTTCTTATTATAAATTTTTTAAAAGTATTTTAATATTAAATTTGTTATATTTTAGAAATCTAAACTATTAGTGTTATATTTAAAACAAAAAGTTTAAAAATGTTATTTTAAACAATTAACCTTTTGGTTTAAAATATTGATATTTTAAACAACTATTTTTTTGGTTTATATTTGGTTCAGTTTGGTTTATATGAGCTGACTGATTAACACAACAAATGTGGAAAGAGAAAACAAAATTGAACACAATTGAAATTAATAATTGCAAAAGGAAGAAACTAAATAAAGGGTAACAATTTAAATTTAAAAAAAAAAGATTTCAGATGGGGAGGCAACCATTGATAATAATTGCAGAAGCAGAACTCTGCAGAGAAGTTGGAATAAAGAAGTTCAAAGATATTCCAAACAGAAGCATTCCTTCTCCAATCTCAGCTTCTCCTCTTCATCAGAAAGGTCTCTTCTTCACAAGGTATAGATAATTCTTTTAATGATTATACATTAAGTCCAAAAGTTTCTCTAACCATTGATGAATATTATTTTACAGGGACAAGAGATGGTCTAAAATGAGAAACACAATCTTATCTCTCTATCAATCTTCACATTTGACAAGTCTTATACCAACAATGCACAATTTCATCACTTCTGCTACTCAAAATCTTGATTCTGAGCCTAGAGACATCGTTTTCTCTAATCTTTTCCTCAAACTAACCACAGATATCATCGGACAAGCTGCTTTTGGAGTGAGTTTCGGTCTTTCCGGGAATAAAGATTCAGCAGATAGCAATGATGAAGTGACTGATTTCATAAACCAGCATGTATACTCCACAACACACCTCAAGATGGATTTATCAGGATCACTCTCCATTGTATTAGGCTTACTGATTCCGATTCTTCAAGAGCCGTTTAGGCAGATTTTGAAGAGAATACCAGGAACTATGGACTGGAGAGTGGAGAAAACTAATGATAGACTTAGTGGACAACTCAATGAGATTGTGTTAAAGCGAGCTAAGGAGACTGAGAAAGACTCAAAAGACTTCTTGTCATTGATTTTAAAAGCTAGAGAGACTGATAGTTTCGCCAAGAACATCTTTACGCCGGATTATATAAGTGCTGTAACTTATGAGCACCTTCTTGCTGGCTCTGCAACCACTGCATTCACATTATCTTCTGTTCTCTACTTAGTCTCTGGTCATTTTGAAGTTGAGAAACGTCTGCTTCAAGAGATTGATGGGTTTGGAGACTCTGATCTGATCCCCACTTCCCATGACTTGCAATTCAAGTTTCCATACCTTGATCAGGTGCTTACAAACAAAACCAGGAAGTTGATTCTCTATGAGGGTGTTTGAATCTTTTAATGGATGTTTTTCACTTTCCTCCTTTGTAGGTCATCAAAGAGGCTATGAGATTCTACATGGTCTCTCCTTTGGTTGCAAGGGAAACTGCAAAAGAAGTTGAGATCGGAGGCTACTTACTCCCCAAGGTATAGATAAGAAGCCGATTAATCGGTTTCTTCCATTGCTACCATTCAAAACATTCATTTCAAGAACAGATTTGTCCTCTGTGTACTTACATTTTTTGTTTTGTTGTCTAGGGGACATGGGTTTGGTTGGCACTAGGAGTTCTAGCAAAGGACCCCAAAAACTTTCCAGAACCGGAGAAATTCAAGCCGGAAAGATTTGATCCGAACGGAGAAGAGGAGAAACTTAGACATCCATACGCTTTCATCCCGTTTGGAATCGGACCACGAGCCTGTGTTGGACAGAGATTTGCCCTGCAAGAGATCAAACTCACATTGCTACATCTTTACCGTAACTACATTTTCAGACATTCCCCGGAAATGGAGAAACCACTGCAGCTTGATTATGGTGTAATTCTCAGCTTCAAGAATGGTGTTAAGCTCAGAGCCATCAAAAGATTCTGATTCATGGTTACAACTTATGATTAAACTTGATGATGAAATGAAAGCACAAGATGCAGTTTTTTTTCATGTTTAATAAATTCATGGTAGTAATCAAAAACTCCAATGTAGTTTCAGAGGAAGAACAAATTAACATACACAGATATCTCACAACAAGCTGTTGAAGCTTCTCTTAAGCAATTGATATGAATCTTACAAGGTCATGTTAACCTCTCTGCTTCTCGAATCGAGTAGGAACACCAAGTGGTTTCGAGAAACTAACATAGGAAGGATCTGAAGCAGGACTTGTCTTCAATTCCGCAGTGAAGTTTTTCATAAACTGAAACTCATCCATTGATTGCCTGAGGACAAGGTTAGTTCTTCGCTTAGCCTTAGTTGATTCAGTCATGCTCATGTAACTTGGCTTGTTCTTGTTTGCTTGACTGCTAGAGTTGTCTGAAACAAGGCAAGTGGTTCCAGAAGTGCAGATAGACGATGAACCGGGGCTCTCATTAAATTCATAGCCAGGACTTGAAGATAACATATGAGGAGGAGGTTTTGCAGATACCCGAGTTGTCACATTGTTTCTTCTGACTTTAACAACATCCGCCGTTTCAGGTGATTTCAAATGCTTAGGAGGAGGTGTGGAGGTCTCTACAGTCTCCATAAGTCTAGTCTCCCATGGCCGAGCAGCCATCCAACGCTCTAACCAACTCCATCCCCAGCTATTCTTATCAAACTCTTGACTTTTTAGATATGAGATTGAATTGTTTGTCTTAAGGTTTGAGCTAGGAATTGACCTCCATTGCTGCAGAAAAACCAGAATTTCGATTCGGTAACCAATGAGTTTAAATTAAAAGGAGAAGAGGGTGTGTGTGTGTGTACAGTTTTACCTTTTGAGCTAGAGCATAAGCCAATGCACGTTCTCTCTTAAAAGCACCTTCTTGTCTCTGCTGCAACTTTGTCTTAATATCATCAACAGTGCCTTTCCTATCACACCAACCTTCCTGAGAGTATAACAAAACAATCAAGTTAACATTTTGATAAGAATCAAACCAATCTGCACAGACAAAACAAAAGAAAAGAACCTCGACTTCTTTCAAGAGATCAGATTTGCTTCTGTGTTCATCTAATAGCTTTTGCACAGCTTGTCCTTCAACAGTCATCCTCACACGACGAGCTCTAACACGAGCCTGCACACGAACCAAAGCTTGCATGCACCTTAGTGTTACAGCTGCTTGTTTCCTCACTTGCCTCCCTCTAACTAAAGCTTGTAGCCTCACTATCCCTTTCAACGCCCTCAAAGCTCTTCTCGCCTTGTAAACATTAACCCAAAATGCTAACTCAAATCAATTGTTCTCTGAATTCTACTAAGCTCACAGCTTAAAAAATCATAGGAAAAAAGACACCAAGAAACCACAAAAACCTATCTGAATTCTATTCAGTTCATAAGACAAAGTCTTTTCTATTACAACTCATAGCTTCAAAACTCACCAAGAAACCGCGAAAAGCAGTTTGGATTCTGATAGCAGCCCATTCTTCTCTAACAGCTTTGAAATCTTTAGGAGGAGCTCTGAGAACAGTTGCAACAGCTGCAGAGTAAGCATTGGAGGAAACCAAACCTTCTGATTCAGACCGATGTCTTCCCCTGAAACCCTTCCATGACGAGCTTAAATCCCCTGATGAACTCTTCCATAGCCTCCATTTCTTATTCTTCCCATTACCCTTTTCCTGAAAACAAAGAATCACTCTCAAGCTTTAACGATTAATGAACAGAAAAAAAGAGTAAAAGCTCTTACGATTTCATCTTTCTCTAACTTCTTGAGACCGATAATTGACTTCACCCATTTCCCTGAAGCACCCATCTTATCGTAGATTACAAAAGGTTCGATCTTTACGGCTCGAATTCGTAGACAAACAAAAGAAAAAACCTGAGATTTTTTTTCTCAGGTAGAGTAGAAAGTTTGAGAGAGAGAGAGAGAGTATAGGAGAACGTGAAATTGTGGTGGTAATGGAGGGAGTGGTGGATTAAAGAGACGTTTTTGAAATTTGAACAAATCACCAAATGAACCAAAAAGTGTTTAATATTAAAAGAAATAGATTTTGCTCGAGTCTTTAGGCTTTTGTCTTTGATTGTGTTCCACACTTATTTACTTACACAAACTGTGTCCTTTCTCAGAGTTTACAGGCACGAAAAAGAAACCATGAAAAGGCACAAAAAAAAAACAAAATTAATTTATTAGGACTCACTCATGTAATGCATTGTTTTGTTTTATTATTATTGTATCATTGGATTCGAAATTTAAACTTCCCAAAATGTTAGATTTCAGATTTACGAAACACATTCTCTTTCAAAAGCAATGACCTTTTGGATTTTGTGATTTGTACTAATTATAGACTGATGACTTATCTAATTACATCCCTAAACCGAATTTGAGTGAACGTAGAAATAAATAATACCTCAGCTTATTATATAATACTTTTTTTCTTCAAAAATAGTAATATTTTATTAGATTCTTTATTTTTGATTTTCTGGAATTCTTTTAAAAATAATATCTTAAAATAACATTTTTTTTTCAAATTTACCATTTTAAACTTAAAATTCCAAAAATACCATAAATTATTTTATTAAAATATATATTTACCATAAATAAATTACAAATATAAATAAAATATTATATTTGAATTTTTTCTTCTAATTTAGATATTAATTTGTTCTTATTGTAAAGAAGTTTTAACTTATTTAAATATTAAATTTGTTTTATTTTTAGAAATTTAAAAGTGTTACCTTTGGAATAAAAATTTAAAATAAAACTATTTTTGTCAATTGTTTTTCTTTTAATTATTAAATTAATGTTATTTGTTTAAGACAATATATCTTCTATTTCATATTAACCGGTGTTTAATTTTTTTACACACATATTAAGAAATCAATTATTTTATAATAATATTCTAAAATAACATTTTTAATATTTTTCTTCAAATCTACTATTTTAAAATTAAAATTGTAAAAATAACATAAATAATTATGTAAAATTTTTTATTTATTTTTAAAAATATATTTATAAATTTAAAACATTATTTGGATTCACTTTTATCTAATTTATTTTTTATTTTTCTATTAAAATTAAAATTTAATATATTTTTGATAATAAATTTATTCTACTATTACAAATTTAAATTAATGATGCTATTTTGAAATAAAACTTGAAAATATGATATTTACATAATTATCCATTATTTTATTTCAATTTTTAAAAATATCAAACATCAATTATTATCAATCTCGAAACAAATCAACCAATAATAAAAGAATTTAATTTTCAACAACTAAAAATAATAAAATATCAATTAATTTTGCAAAGAAGATGAAAATATCACTTGAAATGAACACATAAACAATTCCTAAAGGGAGTAATAGTGTGTATAACATATATTTTCTTTGTTTCGTTTATGTGATATTTTAGATCTTTTATATAAATGTTAAGAAATCATTTATTTTTTAAGAAAAAATATTAATTATCTATTTTAAAAATTATTCAATCAAGACAAAATAAACTACAGAATACAATAGTCCAAACAAATTAGTGTTGAACATTAAAAAACATCACTTATAATGACTAAAACATAAAAATGGAGATAGTATTGAGTATATAGTCGTAAAATATCCAAAAAGAGAAATGATTCATAAGGTGGAAGCTTTTTGTTTTAATTAAATATATTTTATTTTATAAATATGATTTTTAGACTATGCTCTTAAAACTATTTTTGGGTTAACAAGTTAACACATTATAATCTATTTTTCTCATTAATTTATCTTTCGAGTGTACATTAGCATGCAAAAAAAAAACAATGTTTATCAAAATTTTGATTTTTTTTGGCGATGTCTATTCGTTCATTTCCAATAATTTCAGCATATTATAAATTAGAGCAATTGACTAAAATAAAACTATTTCAAGTTTTATTTTCAAATATAACACTAATCATTTAAATTTGTAAAAATAACATAAATTTAATATTAAAATAATTAAAAATTTCTTATTAATTAAAAAACTTAAATTTTAAATTGGAAAAAGTGAACTCAAACATTATGTTTTAATTTTATATATAATTTATTTAATGTAAGTAATTATTTTCATATAATAATTTGTGTTATTTTTGAAATTTTATTTTTGTGCTAAATTTGGAAGATAAAATTTAAAATTATGCTATTTTATGGTATTACTCTATAAATTATCATATTTTAGTAATATTTTAATTTTTTATTTATTATTGTATTTAATAAAACTTATATTTCAACTTTCAACAAAAACATATTCTCTTTGTTCTTAATTGAAAGATGTTTTGGTTTTTATTTTTTTGTAAAAATAGATTTTTAAAATTTTTGTTGTATTTTTATTAGTTAATAATGATAAATTGTAAAATTTAAGCAAAATAATTAAATTTATGAATTACTATTGGTTTATAATCATAAAAATTATTATTCATAAAAATAATATATTTATAATGAAATTTTAATTTATTTTTTTAATATATGTGAAAATTTAAAATGAGGTTTTGAGATTGTTATGCTCGTAGTAGAGCTTTTGAAAATATTTATATTCTAATTAAATTTACATATTAGTAATTACAAAAATAATCAAAAAATTGTGGTTGATATAAACCATAGTTTATATACAAACATTATTGTGGTCGGACAGTCTGGACCAATCGGGTTATACTTATTGTTGGGATAGAAAAAGAAAGTTGTGAGAAATAGTCTTATGTGTCAGATCTTTTTTGTCGAAAATTAATTTTGAAAAACAGTTTGAAACTGAAAACTTAAGACGGTTCGCTTCATAGACCGGTTGGTTTTGAGTCAACGGCACGCATGCCTAATGAATGAAAGTGCAAATTACGAGGAAATAAGAATATTTTGTAACTACAAACCCTTTTTTATTATAACAATTAGAAATTATATTAACAAATCATGTCAATTTTGAATATATCCATAATTTTCTCGAAAGTAGTTTTTGGTTTTATTCTTTCTAGTTGTTTTGATGTTGAATCGTAGATATGTGTTAATCTATAAATAGTTCATTGAATAATTGATAATTTCAACTTAGGTAGGTAGCACATATGATATTTTGCTAGTGGAGTAGTTGAAGAGAATTTAACATCTAATGAAAAAATTAAAAATTAATCCAAAATAGCTTTTGTAGTTTTTATTTAAATATAATTGTTATAAATTATAATTTTGATATCATATTACGTTTTTTTGTTTGCCAATCTGATTTTTTAATTGAAAATATCATTGTTTACAATTTGAAATAAAAAGAAAGGATATGTTATGAAAATATTCCGGTCAACTAGAGATGTAATAGTTGAAGATGTCAGAGAATCCGCCGTTTGATTGCCAGATCTTGTTTGGTGAGCGAAACAAATTCCAGAGAATTTAGACATCCAAAGTCGTATTGTCGTAATATAGTGGTGAAGTTGTATATGTACTCCATTATAATTGAGAATATTGTTTAATGTCAGATTGTCACATTCAAATATAACACGTCGGTAACCCAAAGCCTTGATGATTGTAGCGCCCATATCAGTACGGAGAATTCTACTTCAATAACAGTGGTTTTACCTTGAAATTTTCATCTTCCGGCATGAAGAAAAAAATCATTTGTATTACGGATAATCCAACCTAATCCTGAATAAGCATTACCAATCCGGTGAGCGGCATCATAATTGCATTTAACCCATTCATTTGGTGGGTTTTTTCCAAAGATTCCCAGTAGACCTGCTATTTGACAAGACATTCTTTAGAACTTTTCTTTTGTCATTGTTTCCCAAATGATGTAACCATTCTTGCACATCTTTCTCACACTTGTCTAACAATATATCATACATAACAATATATTACATTTCTATATTTTCATATACGTCAAAGGATATAAAACGGAAGATAACGCTGTGCAGAATTAATCTCACAACTATTATAGCTTGCTATAAGATATCTGATATTGTCGTGGATAGTTAAATTCTAGTTACAAATAGTTAAAGTAGAGATACCCAATTTCCTCCATACCATTCGAGCATAAGGGCATAATAAAAAAGTATGGATTTCCGTTTTGACTGAAGCACAACATCTTTGACATGTACTATCTGTAATAATCTTCCGACGAAATAATTGTGATTTGAAAGGTAAGACATGAGACAATAATCGCCACAAAAATGATTAATTTTTGGTGGGATTTTTAGGGTCCTTATATTTTTAGCAAGATCTAGATGCACCAGATGCAATAGTACAAAGATCTACAACATGACAGTAACCTGATTTAACTATGTAGTTACCACTGTTTGTATACCTTCAAAACCAATCATCTTTTGTTTGAACTGGTGGAATATAAATTTTGTAAATGAGATAGTGATCTTCTTGAACAATCATATCATTGATCATGTTTACATCCCATTGACCAATATCCTTCTGAATAAGAATATCAATCTTTAATTTTGGATTAGTGTATGGTAATAGCATCGGTGCTCTAGGTGGATTGGTTGGCAACCAGTTGGTGTCCCCAATCTTTGTGTTGAAACCATCACCAATAACTTTTTGTAATCCAGATTTTAGCAATAGTCATCCATGAAGGATTGATTGCCAGCCAAAAGAAGGACGAGAGCCATGTGTAGCAGAAAGCAAATCCCCATTCTTATAATATTGACTTTTTAAAACTTTATAAAGGAGGTAATCTGGTCGACGAACAATTTTCCAACAAAGATTTGCTAGAAGTGCCTGATTAAAGTGTTGAAAATCACGGAACCCCAATCCTCTAAGAAGTTTTGGTGTGGTCATTTTCTTCCAAGAAATCCATGAAGTTTTGCGTTGTAATTCGGAGGATCCCCACCACAATCTGGCTAATAGTTTATCCAAAACCCGACAAATGTCTTTCGGTAGCCTAAAGACATTCATCGAATAAACTGGCATAGCAAAAACGATAGCTTTGATTAATGTTTCTTTTCCAGCATGAGACAAAAAAATTTAATTGCCAACCTGAGATCCGAGACTGAACTTTATCAATAATATATTGAAACATATGTCGTCGACTGTGTTGGAATTGTTTCGGTAATCACAAATACTTTTCACCTCCACCAACTTTAGTAATTCCCAACATTTGATGTATAAAAGTTCGCGTATGACTGAACACTTTATTTCCAAAAATAACAGATGACTTATCCAAATTAATATTCTGACCTAAAACTCTTCCATAGTCATCAAAAATTTGTTGTATGCTGTTTACGTTTTCCTATCCGCTTTAATGAAGAATAATGAATCATCAACAAATAATAAATGAGAAATAGATGGACCTTGTCGAGAGATTCGCAATGACTGTATAATGTGATTCCTTTCAGCATTATGCATCATTGAACTTAAAACATCCGCACAGAGGATGAATAAATAAGGTGATAGTGGATCACCTTGTATTAAGCCACGAGATGGTTGAAAATGTCCATACGGGTTCCCGTTTATAAGGACTGAGAAGGTTGGTGTAGAAACGCATTGCATAATCCAATTTGTCCATTGAACGGAGAAACCTTTCTTGAGAAGAACCTTTTCTAAAAAATTCCATTCAATACGGTCATAAGCTTTACACATATCTGTTTTAACAGCCATGAAAGATGTAGCACATTTCTGTTGAACTTTTAAGGAATGCATAGCTTCATGTGCAATAATGATATTATCAGTGATCAATCTTTCTGGAATGAAAGCAGCCTGGTTTTCAGAAACTAGCACATCGAGGAACTTCTTTAGACGGAGAACCATGATTTTCGAAATAATCTTGTAAATCACATTACAAAGTGATATAGATTTAAAATCTTTCATTGATGTAGGACAATCTATCTTGGGAATGAGGCAGATGTAATGCCGATACCATTGTGCTAGTGTTGAAAAATGTATTTACCTCCTCAAAAATTGCCTCCCCAACTATATTCCAGTTTTGTTGGTAAAAGGAAGCTGAGAAGCCATCTGGACCATGAGATTTATTCGCCCCAATAGAAGAAATTTCCTGGAAGACCTCATCACGTGATATACCTTTTACAAATTCCTCATTCATATCATTAGCGACAACTGACGTCACCGTCGAGAGAACGAAATTCATACTTTCTGGGGATGTAGTCTGAAAGAGAGTTGAGAAATATTTCAGAGCTTCATTAGTAATAGCTTCGTTTCCAAAAACATCAACACCTTCATCATTTTTAATAGAAATAATATTATTCCTCGGCCTACGATTTTTAGTCGCCGCATGGAAGTATTTTGTAATTCTATCTCCTTTCTGGAGCCATTGATTCTTGCTTTTCAATTTCCAATAAATTTCCTCATCCGCATGGGCTTTAGCTAAATCAATTTTCATAGAAAAAAATTGTGGTTGTGTCATAGTTGGCACTTGTCTGAGCTGAGTTTATAGCCTTACTAAGTTCCCGTATTTGAGTATTCGAATTAATAGGAGACCTCCTTTTCCATGATGACATTTCTTTACGACATGCAGTAAATCTGGATAGGAGCCGTGAAGTAGATGGGTGTGAGGAATTATTCTAGCTATTTTCAACCATTTGTGTAAAACCATCCACGTTAATCCATCGAGGATCATATCGGAATAATCATCTTCCAGATTCTAAACATCTTATGATTTGAATTATTCCTGGTCGATGATCAGAGTCAATCATGTCTAAGTATTCCAGTATAGATGCCGGATAAATAGCTTTTCATTCATTATTAGCCATGGCCCTGTCTAACCAACATTGAATGAGTTGATTATTCCTTTTATCGGCCCAAATCATATTTCCTTGGAATTGTAAATCAGTCATCATACATGTAGATATCATTTGTTGAAAATCTAAAAGACTTCGGGGTTGTCTTATAGTACCATCAATTTTGTCATGAGTATGTATAATATTAAAATCACCACACATCAACCATGGGTATTTCTGAACAGTAACAAGGCATTGAAATCTTTCTCAAATATTTGAACGATATTTACGGATAGGATGACCATAAATGCATGACAAATAAAAATCATATCCTTTATTATTAATATTACAATCGATTAGTCTTTCATCCGCACTTATTACAGAAATACAAACAGACTGTTTACATAACAGAGCTAAACCGCCACCAATTCCTTTTGGGGGGACACATAGAACATTATCATATGTTAAAATTCCAGCGACATCATGCTCTACATTATTGTGATTTTTAGTTTCCACCAAGAAGAGTATGTCCAGGGAATAATCCTTCATTATTCCCTTTATGCGTCGAAATACCAAAGACCTTCCTAAACCCCGACAGTTCCAAAATGTTATATTCATTCTGTTCCAGGTGAAGTATTACCCACCAAACCGTCACATAAAGAACTCAGAGTTGAACCAACAGAACCATAACTCATATATCGATGTTCAGTACTCACTTTTTGCATTATCAGTGGTTGATGCAAACCTTCCAGAACTCATATATCGATGTTCAGTACTCACTTTTTGCATTATCAGTGGTTGATGCAAACCTTCCAGAACCCCACAAATAAGAGATAATGATATAACCAGATTACCAGAAAAAATCAATTCGAACTCATCACTTCCAATTAAACTAGGACTAGCATTATCGGTTCCGTTATAAATCAAATTTTTCAAAAAAACGATTTTAACTAAAACCTAAACCGACATTAATCAAATTTTTAGGCAGCATATATTCCGGCTGTCCTGAATTTGGCCGATCGGTGAGGGGGTTATGGGCGGTGGCTTTCCGGCATTTATAAACATGTGCATTTCTCTTGTTTTCCGCAAATTCTGGCAAGAGGCACCGTTTTACAAACGGTTTTAAAAGATGACTCTCCAAATTTTTTTGCCGTTTCGCATCTGGGGAATCGGGTTCGACACCATTAGCTGAAATAGACGGAGGAGGCGGTAACAGAGGAGCTCCGAATCCAGGAGGAGCATTACCTAGGTCATCTTCTTCATTAGAAGAATCGTTGTCATCTCTTGGAGGTAAATTTGGCGGATTGTGAGAAATTTTTGGGGAAAGACATTCTGATACATTGTGACTGATGATGCCACATTTGGTGTAGAAATTTCATAGTTTTTCATAGCGAAATTCGAGAGCAACTTCAACATCTTGAAATTGAAAGATTCTCTAAAAATGGAAAGGATGGTCGATGTTCATCAAGACCCGAACTCGTACAAACTCGACATGGTGTGAGCTTTCGATATTAAAGTCGGACTCTAAAAGATCGCCCAATTCCTTCAATATACATAACCATAGGATATGTCAAAAATTGGATAGGGATGCTTCGGATTTGAACCCAAAAAGGAATTTGCTTCAGATCCAAATCGGAGATTGACGGCAACCACTTTTGCAACACACACATCCACTCGTTGAAAGACCAGGGTCCTCGCCGGAGAACAAAGATGAGAGCCTCCTATGTTTGAAAGAGGAATTGCACCTGATTGCCTTCAATTATTCGGGAGACCACAATTTTGCCCGAACTCCATAAACGCGGCATCGTTGTCATCATCGCACACAAGTTTTGTTTTTTAGGATTAAACGGTTTCCCGATTAATGAGTATCTTGTTTCAGAGGCAGCTTGAACACATAGATCCGGTGGTAAGGAAATTGGGGGGTTATTGATGTCGAGATCAATTTCTTGTGGTTTTTTGACAAAAAATCGGACATTTTGAGAGTGAGAGAGAAGGGAAAACAAGTCAAATTGTGAAGAAAATGGACGAAAAGTGATGGAAAAAAAATGAAAGGGTATGAATATATATATAGAGGAACCGTCGAAATGGTACCGCTCCGTGAAATAACCGTCGACAAAGTCGACGTAAGCGCTCTTCACGAGGAAGAGAAAAACGCACCGGCGACGGTGAGAAGAAGAACCCGTCGACGGAGAAGGAAAGGATAGAAGAATGATATCATCTTACGTTTAACAATGCGTAAAAATACATGTAAACGAATTTTAAAACTAATACATTATTATTTGAAAATTGACGATATGACACATAATATTGTCATAATTAGCAAAATAACAACTAAAAATTTTGTTCACTGTTCATTTTATGTAAATTCGATATCACTCTTACTTCTATCTTTACTCTAACTAACTTTTAACTGACACCTTTTCCTATGGGTGTCAGTTTTTCCTTTATCCCAAATCGCTATCTTCATTCTTTTTTTCTCACTTTTTTTTTCTCAACCGTCCCTCCATCTCTTTCATTTCATTCTCTCTTTTCAAAATCTCTTAAAACCTATTTTTTCTTTAGATAAATCTCACCGGAAATCATGGCGACCGTCGATAACGAAATGATTTAGGTAAGTTTATCATCTATTCTTGTTTATATACATGTACAACATTATATTAACCACATATTTGATGTTATACTCGACTTTTGAGTTTAGAGGAAATTTTTTTGTGCGGTTTTTGTGATTTGGGTTCACCGATTTTTAGTAGTTATATGCGATTTTCTGACTGTAGGGTATTTTTCCCGAAGATTTGTTACTGTTTCGGTTGGGTTATCGGTTATTTTTTCCTACATTTAGTTACCAATTTGGTTCTCTAACAATCTAACTTGATTTTTCAATCTTTCTGTTCTAATTTGTTGTTCAATTATAACTTTAACCGTTATTTCTTTGTTAGGGCACAACTGCACGATTTGTAACACCTTCTATTCAGAGTTTTGTCGTCCGAAGCATTCTTAGCTGAAAACGTTTTTTTAAAGACGACGCAAAACTCGACGAAAAAGAATTTGGTTGGTAAAAAGATGAAACGTGACCATCATGGTTAAACTAATTTTTAGAAATTTATCAAAACGATTATCATGTATCTTGTATAATTAAAATATTTCTTAATATTTATCAGTGTTATTATACATATATCACATAGTAAATCAAATAATACATATGTTATAACTACAAATTCGAAATATCTTTGATTATACGAGAATAAAGTTGATATCTAATACATAAGTTCCAATATCAAAATAAGAGTTAACATTTAACAATGCTATTATACGTATACAAATACAATCCATTAATGAGAAAGTTGATGAATTAAATATAAAAATTTTGTTGATCCGATGACAAACATATAGCATCGTCAATACCGTCTCATGTATTACCATGTATATTATTACTTTCACCGTTAACATAAATGTTATCACTAGTACTCTTTTTTATATATTTTAAAAGAAATTGTAACATACAAGCTAATTTTTAATGCTCGCCGTAATATTTGCTTCCAGTAGTCCAAATTATGTGTTGAAATATGTTCTGTACAGTATAATTGCAGATTGTGTCACTATTAGTCATAATCAGTCAGAATTAGTCAAAATCAGTCAAATCTCTGCATCAGTTCATTATATGTCAGTTGACGTGTTAGGACAAAACTGGAAAATTTGCGCACAAGTGAACAGTTAGAAAGTATTTTTTTGTTAGTTTGTCATTTCGCAAATTTACATCCATTTCGTTGTTATTTCGTCAATTTTATTATTTTCATAGAGTTAGATTTATTAAAGAGAATTTGCACCTATAACATAAAATTTTGTCATAACTTGTGATTTATCACTTCTTCGGACACTATACAAACTCATTTAAACCGATAATGTCCCTCACTCCTTAGATTTTGTTAGAATAAAGCGACATCATTTAATAGGAGAGAGACATCACTTTTGTTTCAAATTTCTTCTATTTTTTTTATGATTTAATTTTTTAACCTTTCATAACTCTATCGAAGATGAAGCAGACAGGGGCGACGATCCTTGTAAAATTGCACCTTTTTAGTTTGTGTAGCTGGCGATTTTGGAGGATAAATACCATTTTAATTGGAAATTCTACATTTATCCTTGTGAACAATGAAGAAAAACGAGAGAAGAAAAAAGGAGTTAGTCTCGTAAATGGTATATATAGGCATTGAATTTTTGGTCAATATCAAGACAAAATCCTTGTATGCAATATACCCACGCTCACTTTCTTGTGCAAACGACGTCAACAGAACTACTAGAAAGAATTTTTGCTATCGGCGAAGAACCAATCGGAGAAAATGTTAACTTGTACCACAAAACGAAAAGAATCAACTCTATAATGAATGTATTATAGTAAGAAGAGATTGAGTTTCTCTGCAATTCACCGTTTGGCAAAATCATCGCAGCAACTGAATAACCGACATACTCTAGAAGTTTTGGTCAGCTTATCATCAACCGACAATTCAAAGCTGCTAAAAACATGAGCTTTGTTTTTTTTTGCGGGCAAGCCAATAAGGTTTTCGTTAAAAGAATTTCCTAACATCACCGGTCTTCTTTGAAGGAAGTTTCCGAGTTGAATTAAGGGGAATAATAAGTATCTGATAAAAGAAAATCCATACTGGCAACCCTTTTCGGAAATCTATAATGTTGTGATTATTGGTTCAAGTATTCAATAATCGGGTAACCGGTTGACCGGTTTATGGTTTAATAAACCGGTGGCGTTTTTAGGTCAAAGACACGGCATATATAAGGGGAGCTGAAGCATCGAGAAGGGCGACGCGTTTTTATCTTGTTTACGTTTTTCAGAGAGAAAACGAGAGAGGATTAGAGGGGAAATCGTGTGTTTTAGGGTTCTTGATGTCGAGGCTGTTTTCTTCGTAGTTCTTACTTAATCTCTAATCTGTTCTTAGCTGGTTTTAGCTTAGAAACTCCCGGGTGTGAGAGTTGATAGATTGACGAGAGATTTTGTTCTGTTTGAAGAGCGTGTGAGCTCACGGAAAGCATAGTCGGTGTATCTTTGTAAAACGATCTTGATTCTAGTGGATTCCGAGGAAACCTCGGCCAGACGTAGGGTTGCATTTAGCACCCGAACTGGATAAATTTGCATGTGTCGATTTCTTGATTGTTGTTCATTACTACATGCGCGATTACTGTCATATATTAGTTCATCTTGCATGTGCTATTTTCTGTTGAATCTTGGATAGATATTGGGTTATTTTACTACAATTGGTATCAGAGCCAAGGTCAGGTAAGGATCTTGCGTTTAAAGTACAGATCCGTGGTTTACGAATCTGTTTCTTGTGTTTCTTTGTAGGTGAGTATAACTGGAAAGCACAAGCATGTCATCGGCGAGAGTAGAAATGGAAAAGTTCAACGGATCAATCGACTACAATCTCTGGAAGGAGAAAATCTTGGCACATCTTGAAATCTTGGGGCTAATGGATGCCCTGAGAATTCAAGAACAAGATCTTGAAGAGTTGGCATCAGGAGTAAAATCGGAGGAAAGCACCGGAGGCAAAGAACAGCTGGAATCCGTGGAGACTCCTACTAAGAGGGACCCTGAGCTACTGGAAAAACAAAGAAAGGTTAGAAGTACTATAATTTTAAGTGTAAGTGACCAGGTTCTTAGGAAGATCATCAAAGAAGATATGGCAGCAGGTATGTTCAAAATCTTAGACTCATTATATATGTCTAAGTCTTTACCTAACAGAATTTACTTAAAACAACGACTATATGGATTCAAGATGAATGAATCCATATCAGTTGAGAATAACATAGACGAGTTCCTTAGGGTGATTACGGATTTAGGAAATGTTAGAGTAACTATATCGGATGAGGATCAAGCCATCCTCCTCCTAATGTCACTACCTAAGCAGTTTGACCAACTGCGAGACACTCTGAGGTATGGAAAGGTTACTCTAACATTAGAAGAGGTGATTAGCGCCATATACTCAAAACAGTTGGAGTTTGGTGCCACTGTTAAATCTGGTAAAACTCCGGGAGATGTATTATACTCAGGAGGAAATACTAGGGGAAGAACTCTTAATAAAGATCAGAAAGGAAATAAGGGTAGAGGAAAGTCTAGATCAAAATCTAGGGAAAGAAAGGTCACCTGCTGGTTGTGTGGGGTTGAGGGACATTACAAAAGAAACTGTCCTAAGAAAGGAAACACAAAACCCAAGGACCAAAATTCAGAAACAGCTGAGTCTGCTGCTGTTTCTGGGACAGGATTCATAGAATCTCTGTCGGTCTTAGAATCAAACGTTGCTGAGGCATTGAATTTTGATGACCTCTGGATTCTAGATACGGGTTGCACCTTTCACATGACACCTAAGAAAGACTGGTTTGTAGACTTACAAGAATATAGGGCCGGATCTGTTAGAATGGCAAATGAAAGCACTTCTGAAGTTAAGGGGATAGGAACTATTAGGTTGAAAACATCCGAAGGGACAATAGTTCAGATATCGAATGTTCGATATGTACCTGATTTCTCCAGAAACCTTTTATCCTTGGGAGCCTTTGAGAGTCTAGGATGTAATTTCTCTTCTGAAAATGGAAGTCTTAGGGTAAAGAAAGGATGCAGAACCATCCTTAAAGCCAAGAGACATGGGAATCTCTATTTACTTCAAGGAACCAGTGTTACTGGGGAGGTAAATGTGGCTACCAAAAAGGATGATACATGTCTGTGGCACTCTAGATTGGGTCATGTAGGACAATCTGGTCTTATGAGTCTAGCAAAAAGGGGTTATATAGATAATACCAGTATATCTAACCTGAATTTCTGTGAAAATTGTGTGTTTGGTAAAACACACAAGGTCACATTTGCCGTAGGTAGTCACTCTAGTAAAGAATGTTTGGACTATGTCCATGCAGATCTGTGGGGGGGGGGGGGGGCAACCATTCCTGCATCACTTGGAAAATGCCATTATTTTCGAAGTTTAGTGGATGATTACTCCCGGAAAGTATGGGTATTCTTCCTGAAATCTAAGGATCAAGCCTTTAGTAAATTTAGGGAGTGGAAAACCCTCATAGAAAATCAGTCAGGGTTTAGACTTAAAACTCTTAGAACCGATAATGGCCTAGAATTCTGCAACAAAGAGTTTGACACCTACTGTGCTGAACATGGCATCCGTAGACACAAAACAATTCCCTACACTCCTCAGCAGAATGGAGTTGTAGAAAGGATGAATAGGACCATCCTTGAGAGAGTTAGAAGTATGCTTAGTGAATCGGGTATCCCCAAAGCTTTTTGGGCAGAAGCTGTTAATACAGCGGTATATCTGATAAATCTAACTCCCTCTACAGCTGTTAAGGGAGAGATTCCAGAGGAATTATGGCAGAAACAGAAACCTAGCTATAATCATTTAAGGAAATTTGGCTGTATTTGCTATTTTCATAGTGATGAAGGGAAACTCCAACCTAGAGCAAAAAAGGGAATTTTCTTAGGATACCCATCATGGGTAAAAGGGTATAAAATCTGGAGCTTGGATGATAATAGAAGTATGATCAGCACGAATGTAACATTCAAAGAAGATGAATGTTACAAAGATCTGATTAAAGATACTCCAAATGAATCAGAGGAGAAAAATACTGATTTTTTGGATATCATTCTAAGTGGTGGACTGAATAGTAGAGATAATCAGTTAGGTGGAGAAACTGAAAGATCCAGTGAGATTCAAACCTCAGGATCTGAAACAGATCACAGGGATAACCCAGAAACTGAAGAGGTTGAAACTTCAGGACCAGTGAGATCAGAATGGTGGGATTACCAAATAGCTCGAGATCGACCTAGGAGAGTAATAAGACCACCATCTAGATATGATGATGAAGAATATGGAAATCTAGCAATGATGGTATCTGAATTATATGAAGATTTAGAACCCAGAAGTTTCCAAGAAGCTCTAGATTCAGAAAACCGAGAAGAATGGCTTAAGGCATCTAATGAGGAGATGAACTCATTAGAAAAGAATTCTACCTGGATCCTGGTCAGAAAACCTGAGAACAGAAAGGTAATAGGATGTAGATGGATTTTCAAAAGGAAAGAAGGGATACATGGAGTAGAACAGCCGAGGTTTAAAGCTAGGTTAGTAGCAAAGGGATACGCACAAAAGGAGGGCATTGACTACACTGAGATTTTCTCTCCGGTAGTCAAACATGTATCAATAAGATACTTGATGTCAGTTGTGGTAAACGAAGATCTTGAACTTGAACAGTTAGATGTAAAAACATCATTTCTTCACGGTGATTTAGAGGAAGAAATCTTTATGAGTCAACCAGAAGGTTTTGTGAAGAAAGGAAAAGAAGACTGGGTGTGTCTACTTAAAAAGTCATTATACGGATTAAAGCAGAGCCTACGACAGTGGAATCAGAAGTTTAACTCATTCATGTTGGAAAATGGTTTCATCCGGAGCAAACATGACAGCTGTGTGTATATCAAAAACATATCAGGGGTATACATATATCTTCTGTTGTATGTAGATGATATGTTAGTAGCCAGTAAAAGTGTTGAACTGATTAATAGGCTGAAGAGTGATTTGAGCTCTAAATTCGAAATGAAAGATCTTGGAGGAGCTAAGAAAATTTTGGGTATAGACATCATTCGAGATAGGAAGAATGGAATTCTTAAACTATCTCAGAAGGATTATCTTCAGAAGGTTCTTAAGCAGTTCATGATGGATCAAGCAAAACCAGTATATACGCCTATAGGTGTTCATTTTAAGCTTAAGACAGCCAGCAAGCAGGAAGCAGAAAAAGATGAAATATTCATGAAGTCAGTACCTTACTGTAATGTTGTAGGAAGTCTCATGTATGGTATGATAGGAACCAGACCAGACTTAGCATATCCAATCGGTATAATAAGCAGGTTCATGAGTAATCCCATTAAGACTCATTGGGAGGCTGTAAAGTGGGTTCTACGATATGTGAAAGGATCTTTAGGAATGAGGTTAACTTTCAGGAAAAGCTCAAATTTTAAAATTTGTGGTTACTGTGATTCGGATTTTGCAGCAGATCTTGATAAAAGAAGATCACTGTCAGGTTTTGCATTTATAGCTGGTGGAAGTATTCTAAGCTGGAAATCAAGTCTTCAAAAAATTGTAGCTCTCTCAACTACAGAAGCAGAGTATGTTGCTTTAACAGAAGCTGTAAAGGAAGCAATTTGGCTAAGAGGGTTATGTAGAGAGTTTGGGTACAGTCAAGAAAGTGTAGAAGTATTCTGTGATTCTCAAAGTGCCTTAGCATTAGCAAAAAACAATGTGTTCCACGATATGACAAAACACATTGCGGTTAAGTTTCACTTCATTAGAGAGTTAATTGCAGAAGGAGTGGTAACAGTATCAAAGATACACACCAGTGAGAATCCAGCAGACATTTTTACAAAAGTCTTACCCATAAACAGATTTAAGAATCTCTTAGATCTGTTGAACGTCTCAGAGAACTAAAGGAGACGTTACCGAGGGGAATCCACCATGATGAATCAAGAAATTTGAAGACAGAACCAAGGTGGAGTTTGTTGTGATTATTGGTTCAAGTATTCAATAACCGGATAACCGGTTGACCGGTTTATGGTTTAATAAACCGGTGGCATTTTTAGGTCAAAGACACGGCATATATAAGGGGAGCTGAAGCATCGAGAAGGGCGACGCGTTTTTATCTTGTTTACGTTTTTCAGAGAGAAAACAAGAGAGGATTATAGGGGAAATCGTGTGTTTTAGGGTTCTTGATGTCGAGGCTGTTTTCTTCGTAGTTCTTACTTAATCTCTAATCTGTTCTTAGCTGGTTTTAGCTTAGAAACTCCCGGGTGTGAGAGTTGATAGATTGACGAGAGATTTTGTTCTGTTTGAAGAGCGTGTGAGCTCACGGAAAGCATAGTCGGTGTATCTTTGTAAAACGATCTTGATTCTAGTGGATTCCGAGGAAACCTCGGCCAGACGTAGGGTTGCATTTAGCACCCGAACTGGATAAATTTGCATGTGTCGATTTCTTGATTGTTGTTCATTACTACATGCGCGATTACTGTCATATATTAGTTCATCTTGCATGTGCTATTTTCTGTTGAATCTTGGATAGATATTGGGTTATTTTACTACATATAAGTATGCACCGTCGACCTTGCAATTAAAATATTGAAGAAAAAAACTATAACCGATAAAGAGGAGAGGATCAAGTATGCATGCCTTTCTCTCGCGGCTTCTGTCTTGGTGTTGACACATGTTCCAAAATTGACGAAATTCATGTCGAACTCATCAAAGAACTTGATACATTTTTCGCATATCCATGGGAGAGATTTGCTTTTGATATAGTGGTGTCAAGTATTAAAAAAAGAGATGCACTTGTGTTATCTCAAAGCTCAATTCATGTTAAAGAGTTTTCTCATTCAATCCAACTGCTTATGGTCCAAGCTATACTAGTGCTAACGAAAGTCATGCAAATAAATGAATCGTCTTCGTCATCCAAATCCGAAAGTGAGACAAAAGATCAGGTCGAAGAAACACCCGACAATGGAGCCAATTCGAAGAAAAAGAAAAAGGGTTTAAACCCTGGACATGCCAGAGTACTTGATGAAAAGGGCGAGGTATTGTTCCTATTGTTATTGCACCTTTTTTGCCTTTACAATAATTATTTAATGTAATGCAATTGTTTACCGGAATAGGTTGGGATATGCGGGTATCTATTGTGTTAGAATGAAAACTAAAATTTTATTAGTGTTACTTTCACGGGACATAGATATCCATATTTTCATTTTCACATAACATATAACTTAGCCGATAAACTGAGGTTTAGCTACCAAGTTAAGTAATGAAAACTAATTCCATCGTTCATTTAAATTTACTACATATTGCACTCCAGTGCACTATATCGGAAGATCTCATGACGAGGAGGATGAGAAGGTCAATAACATGGTTAAATTGATATACGATAATTTTCAATTCACAAAAGTATGTTCTCTGGAGGAATAATGAAAGCCGAATTGAGTAAGAAGAAGAGTGAAGAGATGAAGAAGAAAGAGAAGAGGGATAAGCAAACAGAGAAAGGCAATAACGAGGAACCATGTTAGGCATCCACCAGTAGCAGGATACATCCCACGAGTAACAACGACCCGTATTTTATTGTGGATTTGGTTGCCTCGAAAATTAAGAATCACAACAGTTCTATTGAATCAAAGATTACTCAATCGATGAAGTAATTCAAGAATTTAGAAGATGCATTTACCGGGTTCCATGTATCTTTGGAGAAATCCAACGAGGGAAAGTTGGCAAAGATACAAGATGTTGTGGTATATTTCATTCGTGAATTTTTAGAGAAATCGACATCCGTGAACGTGGGAACAGAGCATGCACATAGTGCAGAACTGAGATGCGACAATATCGGCATCAACAATGTTTGTAGAAAATCTGAAGGGACGAACACGAGGGACACACCAATTGATGTAACGGGCACACAATCGGATGCGTCCGATGGAATATATGTTATTCTTGGTTCACTCAATCAAAACGCCGAAGATGAGGTACATTCACACATACCATATTTCCCATCCAACCAATCACACTTACTTGCAAACGGGTTTTGCATCTGATCAATATTTTATTTATGCGTAAACAGGTTGCTGGAGTTGGAGACGGTAGCAAACTTTGAGGAAAAGATGGACCGCGAGATAGAGGAAATGGAAATGGTATGCTTCTCTTGCAATTTTCCAAAAAAAAAGTTCTTAATATAAAATTGTTAATGCTAGTTGTGTGTCGTTACTTTCAAGCAGAGAACCAAACCGATATTGTCAATCATGGAATGCCATCTCAACATAGATCTTCGCTTGCACGTTTCACGAACATTAACGACTATAGGAAAATATGTTATATACATGCCATCAACATCGTTTGTGAATTCTTTTCGCTCATCCCATTGTTGTCCTCAGCATCCAATCTAACGATATCATCATCATGGCGTTCAGCTAAAACCCTCAGATGAATCAGACGAGGAGCAAACATCAGCTTTTGGAACAACGACGTCATTCAAAGACACCATCCCAGTTAACACCATATAGACTTTGTTAATCACAACCATTTTTGTTCTGTATATCTTTCCTTTAAGACTCTATGGCTGCCATGTATAACCCCACTAGCTACCAAATATAAGTTGAAACCAACCTTTAGTTATAAAACAAGAAAAACAGAACTGATATATATATATAACAGTTAACATAATCATTACATCGATAACCTATTGATTGTTTATCAAAAGTATTTTACAGTTCGTGTAAAACATTTGAGTTCCCCCCACCATTTGCAAAATTACTCTATTTCTGAAATTTGTATATTTCAACTTAATACAATCCTACGGTCACACACAATGCTAGATCTTTTATCTCAATTCGAACAACCATGAAATTTTTCACATCCTCGTTGCATGTAATATCGAGTGGATGAATTCGATATTATCTCACCCACAACAACAGTTGTGTACACTCTTTGTTCACTCACCAGAGAACGTGTGCAACACCTTGCACACAGAGCCTCCCTTTCTTTTCCAGAGCGTCAACCCTAGCTGCCAGTCAACATCTCCTTTTTATATGTCACTTGCACTAGAGTTTCCTCTTTCCTAAAAGAATATTCAGCAATATTCATCACCACGAACTTGCCTTCTTTGAATATCTTTTCTTCTTTACACAGTTTGATATCTCCTTTCCAATGAGAATGTGCCACGTCAGCACCTTCAAATTTTCCGCGTCCAGACATGCGTGTTGCACACCGCTCCATCTGTTTAGCCACAATCCTTGTGCTAACACAAACCATCTCCGACGTACGTTAAATCAACAATTAAAAAAAATATTAAGCCGGTTAAGATCAATTACACTGCTAACTATCCATGAAAATTATTTTGTAAAAATATATATTACTACACGACACCATCAGGGACAACATTCATAGGCACAAGAAAAATGAAGACACATTTACTATCTTGAAAATGTATGAAATCGGTATAAATCCATTTATAGAAAGATTCTTTTCTCACAAATCATTTAAGGGTGATAAAAAATTACGACGACAATCATTGTTAAAAAGATATTTTTCTCGATCTTAATTCATGAAACCATTAATGGCGATCTTATAGAAATCACGGAACACATGTCTTTAATATTTGATACTTCGACGACTTGGAATTTATATCAAACACCTGGATGACTTGGAATGTAAGGTGTTGCTAGATATTATAGATTATGTCTATCCCAAAAGAAGTTACTGTATTTTTAGGTCATATATCAATGGAATTCACATTCACTATGATTAACCATTAAATACACAATTAATTCTACAAATAATATATACTTACATTATATATGCATATCCAAATCTAATTACAATCATCACATTTAATGCTTGCGGCGACGATTTCTGAATGGATATCAATTATGATGAATAGTGAGTGATCTACAAAATCATAAGTTTTGAGCGATGCAGATTTTTTATCGTGTATGCTGTGATATTAGACAAGAACTGTTTCAGAAATATACACATCATGCAGTCAATCGAGTTTTTTGAATCTCAATGTATATTTTTGATGTATATTTTCCTAATTTTTCAATCTTTCATTGACTAATTAACTTTTCATTAAATTTTAGGTTAAATCTATAAAAATAGACTACACGAAAATTAATTGGACGACTAAAACCAGAAAAAAACAATGCGATTGACCGATATGTTCTTCTGTCACAAAGAAATCACTGAAGTTGGCTTATTTTCGAAAGCTACTTAATCGAAAGCCAACTTCAATGATTTTAGCCTTATTTTCAAACATGGCATATGATTCGTTAAAGGTTCAATTTTTGCTTTGGAATTGGTTATTGTTATAAAATCGACTTATTACATTTTTTACAGTAGTTAATTAATTTGATTGGTTAAGTTTCTAAAGTATTAATTTTTTCATCAATTTATACTACATTTTTTTCTATTTATTTACCTTTTATAAAATATTTATTTTTTGTTAAATTTTTTTAGTAAAGTTAATTTGTTAAAACTATCCGACTTATATTTTATGTTAAAATATTATTTTATTTTGATCCAGTTATTTTAATACAATCTATATAATTTTCGATGGAATTTTTTTATATAAAATTGACTTATTGTAACTGTTGATTTAATATTTTCTATTTTCGATATTAAATTTTATTTTCGTTAACTGTTAATTTAATTTTTATGTGATCTTGATGAATATATATGTTTATCTTTAGTATATGCATCAAAATAAGGGGAATCACTAGGAAAGAATGGAGTTTGCAAATTACAAAAGTCACTCTACGATTTGAAATAAACTTCAGCATAGTGATGCATCAAGTTTAGTACTACAATGACTAGTCTTAGATTTCAAAAGTTTTATAAACACACTCTGTTTCTCTGGACTAAAGACAATATTTCATGGTTATGTTGTTCTATGTAGATAATTATATTATTATGAAGATAGTCTAGACTGACTAAGAAACTACATGTTCAAACACATCATCAGCTCGTGGATATCCTTTTTTTATAGTGGTGATTGTTTCTTAAACAAAAACAATCCATTTCAGCATATATTTTTCTTGAAAAATCTGTAAAACAAATATCTAGATTAGTCAAAACCGTTTTACATTTATTTAAGTCTACCACAATAAAAAATTAAATCAGTCATCGATGAAAATGAAAAGTCACGACGAGATGGATCTAATCAGAAAACTTCGTTGATGCTAATGAACTCTTATCATAGTCGCTGGAATATGAATATGTGAAGAGTCATGGCAAGGAAAGCTAAATAGTCATGGCGAAAAAACCAACAATCACGACGAGAAAACAAATAGTCACGAGGAAAACAAAGAGTCACCATCGGAAGTTTATCACAATAAGAGAATAAATCAATTGTCGAGAAAAACAAAAATTCACGACGAGAAATCTAACCAAAAAACATCATCAATGGTATGAACTATCATCGCCATCGCTAGTATATTGAAGAGTCATGAAAAGAAAAGAGAAAGAGTGATAATGAGGAAAACAAACAATCACGGCAAGCAAACCAGCAATCATGGTGAGAAAAAAGAACAATCACCACCGGAAATCTGCCACAACAAGATAAATTAACTGGCGAAGAAAATGAAGAGACACCACCGGAAATCTGCAACAAGAACATGATAAATCAACCATCAAAGAAAATGAAAATTCATGACGAGATGAATCTAACAAGAAAACATCGTTGATGCTAATGAACTCTCATCGTCGTCGATGGAATATGAATATGCGAAGAATCATGGCAAGGAAAGACCTCTAGCTAGTCATGGCGAGGAGAACTAATTGTCACAACGAGAAAACAAATAGTCACGGCGAAGAAAACAAACAATCACTATCGGAAGTCTACCACACTAAGAAGATAAACTAGCCGTCGAGAAAAACGAAAACATGCACAATGAGAAATCTAACCAAGAAAGTCGTCGATAGTAATGAACTATCATCGTTGCCGCTAGAATATATAAAGATTCATGGAAAAAAGACGAAAAATCACAATGAGACAAACAAACAAGCACGGCGAGAAAACGAGCAATAATGGCAAGAAAAACAAACAATCACCACTAGAAGTCTTGGCACAATAATATGATAAATCTGCCAGCGAGGAATTGAAGTGTGCCACAATAAGATGATAAATCAGCCGTTGAGGATAACAAAACTCACGACGAGATAAATCTAACCAATAAGCGTCATCGATGGTAATGAACTATCATTGCCAGAATTTTTGGGTTACGGAGATGAAAGCCAAAGAGGTAACTGTAAAACGATGAAGACGACGATAAACTAAAAATAAGAAACGACGACAAACCAAAAATAACGAAATTAAAGAAGTATTTTAATCTTAAATTTATGCTATTATGGAAATTTAAACTAATGATGCTATTTTCGCGAAAGGGAAGAAAAGGAAAAACACCGAGATTTTGCCAAAAATAGAAGGAAATTAAGAAAACTATTTAGAATATATTTAAAACATAATTCTTAATAATTAATTAATTATATATGATTAATAATAAAATTAATTTTTTTCATAGAATATAGGATAATCTAATAAAATTTTATTTCCGAGTGGTAAAAACTAGTAATTTCTCTTTACTTAATCTTATGTTTCTTTTAAGCCCCGTTATATAAAAATAATGCACATAAAGATAATGTAAACTTGAGTTGAGAGGTAATGAAAATTAGTTTATTTTCCCGTAACAAACATTCGACTAACAAACACCTAATGAATTTACAGACTTGTACATTCGCAAAAATAATGGAGCTGAAAAAAAAGAAATAAACTTTATATGACATAAATCAAAGATTATTAAAGCCTCTTCTCACACATGAGAAGCTTAAAGAGACTCACAACATTCACTTCGTTGTGAATGAAACTAAGAGCAAAGGCTTAACAGTTTACTTGAATCCTCGGGCTCGGGATTCCCATGTAAGCTAAGCGCGGAGAGACCCTTACTCTAGGACTTGGTCTTGGAGAAGGAACTGGACCGTATGGTGACGGAAAACGTGGAGACGCAGGCGAAATCCTAGGAGACAAACTGACTTGTTCCAATGCTTGTGACTGCAGTTCCATTGGATAATCTCTAACACACCCAATTCTTGGACCAACCCCACTTGTCCATTTGCAAGACAGTCTCTTTGCCAGTTCGAACACCGGTCTTTCTCTCTCTTTCTCTTCTTCTTTGCCCTCTGTAATGATGGTTTCTGCAGGTTTATTCTCTGCTTCCTCTTCTTTTGATCCTTCTTGTTCTTCGTATTTGAATGACGAATATTCCTCATTCACAGAGCATCTCTGCATTCAGATTTAGATTAGTAAACAGACAGTATTCTTCCAATTTAGGATCTATACAACCACAATTTGGTTTCTTTTACCTTAACATTGCTGAGATCAACGTTGTTCTCTTCCAGGAAACTTATGAACTCCTTGAAGTTGTCTTCTGTTGGGAGGTAGTGTCCACTGTAAGGCCATATAGCCTAAGAAAAAAGTGGGTTTAAGATCTTTATTGTAGCTCCTCAACATTAACGGTAAGAGATTCAGACTAGAAGCAAAAAGGAAATTACCTCGAGGATCCCATCGCGGGCCACCAATCTTCCTGCAGCGGTTGTGGCCCCACCGGACAAGAAACTCGAGTGTTGGAAAACACCTTTCTTCTTCTGCCCTACGTATAAGGTTCTAGTGGTGCTAAGTACAAAAATCGACTTGGTTTCCTCTGTTGAATTAATCATAGTCATGCTTTGTTTATACATTAATCTTCCATCTTCTACTATCACTTCATATGCTTCTCTCTCCATCTGCAGGTTGAAGAACACAAACGTTTATGAGTAAGAAGAAGACTATTTTTTCATAGGTGAAACCGAAAAATACTCACTGGTCCAAGATATTTAATGCACTGTTTTTGCAGAACACTTCTTGGGTGGTGTTCAATATTAACATCTTTGCCATCGCCAATGTCCAACCTTCAGTTTCAAATAGGTGGAATCTGATCTCAGAACAAATCTATAGAAAAGAAAGAGAAACGGATGGTTATGGCACTGACCAGTAGAAGAATGGTTGTGTGCTCATGCTTGCTGACCATACATCGTAATAGAAGTGCAAGTTGTGGCCATAACGATGGCGTGGATCAATCTGTAAATGCAGAATAGCGAACTTGAATTAAATCCACGAAAAGCGAAGATTTGTTCATGTGTCAAGCAATTATGGGGGCTTACAGCTTCAAGCCAATGTTGAAGAGCTAACTTCTGAGCTTTTTCATCTTTTGATAAGCCTTTTCCAACCTAAATGACATACAAAAGTATGATTCAACATGGGTTTTCGTTGTAAAGAGAGATTAAGATTTCCATATTAAAAACTCTAAATATAGAAAATAAAATGATGTTAGACCTTAGCAGCTCGTGTTCTAGCTCGTGACCATTTGGAAACAGCGGTTTCATATTTCTCTTCTTCATAAAAGGAAACCGAGCTCAATTTCAGAGCTGCAGAATCCAGAGTCTTCCACCTACAAAACATTTGAAGAAATAAAAGGGATTAATGTCAACACCTTTAACCATATTACTAACAAAGAAGAGACAAAAATGGAGGATCATCAAGTGACTCACCAAAGCTCCTCAACCACTACAGCGCAATCCGCTAGGTTCCTTCTTGTCCGGTAACTCTTGTAAACCTTCTGTAGTGTAGTTGCAGCTGCGTCAAGCTCGGTGATGGGTCTTGGGGAGAAGAACACAAAAGACTTAGGGGGAATAATTGTGGGTTTCGTTATTTGGATTCTCTCGCAGATTCGTCCATTCAAAGTGTTACAAGTGGGCTTCTTCGTGTCGGGAACTTGATAATCTACCCGGTTTATTGGTTCAGTCTTGGCTTCTGTTGGAATCTCCCAGCTGTTAAAGCTCAAAGACCTCTCCATACCAATCTTAGGAGAGTTCTCTAGAGTTTCACTCTTAAAACTGTTGGTCCTCGATGTCAAGGCTCTGTCTTTCAATTTGAAGCTGATTCCAAGAAAACTATCGACAGGGTTCTTGAAACTGAAGAATTGGTTCATCAAGACTTCTTTCCAAGCAGACAAGAAGAGTGAGAGAGAAAGCCACATCTCCTACAATATAAAAGAGACGATTCATCAAGTTGGAGCTCCAAAAAAACCCAATTTACAAAAGCCCCTGCACGCACGCACATGCATCAAACGAATCTTTCTCTAAAGTAATCAACTAACAACTGTCATTAATTTATTAGTTTTTACTGAGGTCACAGCTATCATCACCATCCAAATTTTGACACCGACGATTGAATTATAATATTTTTGAGAGATATGAATAAATCATCTCATTTAGACATTTCAACAAACACATTGAGAGCATCAAAAAAATATTAATGGCAAATCGAAAGTGTAAACTTTACGAGTTAATTGATCTTAGTGGTAAGAAAAGATCCCACGTACCTCAAGAAATGCAGAGAATTAACAGCAAGAACAAGAAAACTCGTAATCAAAAGACTTCAAAAAAGAAAGTATTTTCTCTCTATCTTCTTGTCTAGAGAAAACCAAATGAATATATTATATATACACAGATGCATACGCATAGTAATGTGTGTGGTTGACGAGTAATAATTATTTTATTTATAAGTCTTCTTTTTTACAAATCATTGAATAATATGAGAAAGCTTAGAGTGAAGATTCAACGATGGTGTCTTTCGAAAAAAAAAAACAAAATTTTAGTTTTCAGAAAAAAGGAGAACCCAAAGGAGACGCAGAGGAATTCAATGGTGGCTTCGCAGAAAATATTATTCAGAAAAAGACACAGTTTAATTAGTCTTTTATATTGAGCAAATCTTAGCTGACATGACAGCACAAAATCTATATTAATGCATAAACCTTGCAGATAATGATAATAAATATTACCTTTAGGATTGAGCAATTATAATATGATTTTAATACTATTTTTATTTTATTTTATTTTATTTAATCAATATTTAAGAGTATTTAATTATGTTTTCTTCATAAATTGTAATATGCTCTCAGGGTCGTTGGGACATACAGAAGAAACATTTGTTTGTGACCGCACTTTTTTAAAATATCACTTTTATAAGAGATGAATATTTTATACGTACAACAAAAAAAACAGCGACCTTATATAAATAAATAATTTAAACAAATATAAAATGAATTTTGAGGAGAAAAACTATACGGGTTTACTTTCCACAAATACACGAATTTATACGAATAAATCTATTTCTATTCGTATTTTTTGGGTCTTTTATAAGTTACATAAACTGTAGTTTTCTTCCGTAAATTACATAAACTTCATAAATTATTCTGATTACAGAAATTTCGTTAAAGTTTACACGTTAAATTGTTATTAAACCTTGTTTTACTTCAAAAATTTGGTTTTAATTTTAAAATAAACTCAAGTTAAAACCAGATTTTTGAATTAGAACCAGATTTATTACCTATTTAACGCATAAATATTAATATAATTTCCCCAATTAGAAGAATTTATGAAATTTGTGTAATTTATTAAAGAAAAATATAGTTTATGTATTTAAAGAAAGATCCAAAAACTACGAATGAAAATAGGTTTAGTCGCATAAGTTTGTGTAGTTGACGGAAGTAAATCCTAGTTTTATTGGTTATTTATTTTCTCAGATATTAAAAAATGATTCTTTAAAATAGCATATTTTTAAATTTTTATTTTAAAATAACATAATTAATTTAAATTTGTCCATTTTCCAAATTTCCAAATTTGACTCAGATCAAATTCTTTTAATCTTTAATAACTTTTGTCCGCATAATCCGTCTACACGAACATCTAACCGTCTAGATGGCCACCTAATTTATTTATTTATTGAAATTATTTAAAAAATAATTTTAATCAAATTTTAATTTAAATTGTGTTGATAATGTAAATAAAAAATATAGCATATTAGATCTAAAATTAGTTTTAATGTATTTTATACAATTTTAATCATAAAGTTATATTATATTTATATATAATTATGAATCATTATATATAAAATAATAAATAAGAACACATTAAAATAATAAACACATTAAAACTTATTTATTGTTTATCAAAATTTAATTTAATTTATGTTAATAATAAATAAAAATCATAAAAATTACATTGAAAATTAATTTTAATGTATTTTATGTAATTTTAAACGTAAAATTATATTATATTTATAAATAATTATAAATTATTATATATATAAAATAATAAATAAACTGGAAAATAGATTTCGTATAATCGTCGAGACTAGCATTAGCACATATTACAACATGACATTTATGCATTTGCATAACTCATCCAATTTCGGAACTCTAAGAGCAGAGACAAGATTCTTTGAGTTCTCTGATAATAAAATTAAATAGGTTTGACCAGTACGTGATAAAATTTTCACTATATTAAACTAAAATTTATTATTTGTGATTATCATTTACTTATTAAGCTTGTTGCAATAATGTATGATATAAACAATATGAAATATTGAAGGTGCTAATTCATTTTATATTTAAAGAAGTGTAATTACGTGGTATGACACATTACTGTTTTCGGCACTATACAAAAACCTATAATCCCATTTGATTCCTATTAACCTACTAATGCTAAGGATTTCACCTATTATTCTTGTAGAAATTGTGTTAGAAGCTTGCTCTCATTTAACTGGAAAGAAGAGATTTCAAGAAAGAGAAAATGGTTTTTCATTCTTCCTCTCCATCAGTTACTTTTGCCATTATCACCCAGAATTTTCCCCAATTTCCACTTGTATATTTCTGTCTCAACTTTCTTAAAAGCTCAAAATCTTGGAAATTTCGATAATCCAAATTTTTTCGACTAAAAATTCCAGTACAGCTTGAAGAAAAACTGTTCACGTGAACTGTTAAAGTTCTTATTAGGGAAGAAGGTAAACAATACTTTACTATTTGTATAGGTCGCGTTGTTTCTGATTTTTTCGCACTGATTCAACATTCTAACTGCCGATTTACACTATAATTTTCTAGTGAAAGTAACCGTTCACCATTTTAACAGTAACACCGAAATCTTTCGAGGGAAAGAAGAAGCTTGCCGTAAAATGGTATGTTTTTTTCAAAATTTTCCTTGTTTATGTCAAATTTGCAACCAGAATTTATGCATTCATTTACGATTTTTTTGGTTTTTTGAAGGATTCCGACATTGATCTACCAGAAAAAATATTCTACACCGGTGAAGGACCCGTCGGAGAGGGAGTCAATACATACTACAAAAAAACGTCTTCACGCTATAATGAATGCTTTGGATGAACAAGAGGTGGAGTTTATCCGCAATTCTACTTTTTGGAAAGTACTAAGCACGACAATTATGCTTGTGTACTTTGGTATATTTGGGCATTTTTTGCTAACCCGCCAACTGAAGACTTCCAAGAAGCACGAGTTATGGTTTTTGTTTGCGGATAAGCCGATAAGGTTCTCGTTAAAAGAGTTTGGTATCGTTGTCGGTCTTCCGTGCGGTAAACTACCTCCTCGTACCAAGAGTAAGAAGAAGAATCCCATAAAAGAGAAGCCGTATTGGCCCACACTCTTTGGAAACCTTGAATCGTGTCCCATTGATCTAGCAATTAAAATGCTGAAAAAACGTACAGTAGCAGACAAGGAGGAGAGGATCAAGTACGCGTGTCTTGCTATCACCGCATCGGTGTTGTTACCATCGTCTCATCTATCCAAAATCGACAAGACTCATGTCGAACTTATCCGAGATCTTGATTCCTTCTTCGCATATCCATGGGACGGGATTGCTTTTGACATGGTTGTGTCAAGTGTGAAAAGAAGAGATGTGCTTGCGCTATCCCAAAGCTCCATTACAATTCAAGAATTTTTTCATTCGATTCAATTAGTCATTGTTGAAGCCGTACCTTCTGATACAAGCCTCGATTCAAGGCTTATATGCGTGTGGGCTGTTTGGAGAAGGTTAGGTGAGAAACTCGACCTTAGACTTCTTGGATAGAGGTTTTTGGGTTGGTATTCGATGGAAAGGTGAAGTGAACCACACGACGGGTGATGAACCTCATGATAAATCACAAAATTAGAGCTAGGAAGGCTGGTCTCAACTAGATTCTAAGCGCACAAGATTCTTGAGAGAAAACTTGTTGGAAGAAAAGTTCTACTTTATTAATATCAAAAGGTTGTTGAACTACAATGCTGGAAGGAGCCTTATTAATATGCTCGACAGCTTGACCTACTAGGGTCGACTCAAATAAGAAAAGGAAAATTTACAAAAGTGCACAAAAAGAAAAGATACAAAAGTGTATAATCGAAAAAGGACCTATTCCTAAAATGTCTTTGACTCAATAAATATAAATATTCTAGATCCTACCCTGCAAAACAGAAAAAGGTAAATATCCTTATTGAAAACTTACCTTACTTACCTCACGGCCAAGAAATGGAAGGTGGCCGTCCTTGTGGGATGCACGCGCCTTGCTCCTAGTCTTCGACTTGGAGTAGGGTTAGGAATCTTTGGGCCCTGACCTCTCTTGCCACTAAAGCCCAAGTCTCTGATGTTCCTTGTGTTGTTGAGAAGCCTTTGGAATCTTTCTTGCACTTCTGGCCCATTATCCTTAGTCGATCTTCCTCTAGGAGCTTGTCGACCCATAAGCTGAATTTGTGGAAGAGTGCCCTTGATCTGCTTCTTGTCATTGCTCCTTGAGGTACCACTGGTGTAGAGACTTCCTCTAGGTGCATGTCCTGGAGCTGGTAGCTCATCTGGTCTGAGTCTTCTTGTGTAGAAGTGGAAATGCGCGTGTATTCGGCTGGATCGGCTGGATTGTGTGAGGTACTGGCCGGAATGCCTTCAGGACCGGCCAAATTGATCCCGGAGTCGGTGGCATCACCAAGGGGACCGGCGGTGTCATCCACGTCGCCACCAAGTGTGCCGGAAGCTTGGGCCTCTCCGCCGGCAATGCTGACCAGTCTGGTCCTATTGGTCGAGGGTCCGGCGGTACTGCTTGGTCTGGCAGACATGCCAAATGGCCCAGCTCTCTCGGGCAAGCTTCCTGGTTGGCCAGTCTGGTCTCCTGGCTGGATGTACGACCTGATGTCCTCATCATCCCCTCCTTCTTCAGTAGGTTTTGTCCTCAAAACTGGTTCATCTGCATGGGAAGGGACTAAGTCAGTTATGTTGAACGTGTTGGACATATTAAACTCACCTGGGAGCTCGATTTGGTAGGCGTTGTTGTTGATCCTCTCAAGCACTCTGAATGGTCCATCTCCTCTTGGTGCTAGCTTGGAACTCCTTAGGTTTGGGAACCTCTCCTGCCGTAGGTGTAGCCACACCCAATCGCCTGGTTGGAAGATCACCTCCTTTCTTCCCTTGTTGGCATGAGTCACGTACTGTCCGGTCCTCTTCTCCAAGTTTTCTGCTACCTTCTGGTGTAACTTCCTTATGAACTCTGCCTTGGATGCTCCGTTGAGGTTGGTCATCTCAGCTGGTGGTAGTGGCGTTTGCTCCAATGGGGTGAGAGGGTTGAAGCCATATACTACTTCAAATGGTGTCTTCTTGGTTGCTGAGTGCATGGCTTAGTTGTAAGCGAACTCTATGAATAGCAGGCACTCCACCCAAGTCTTTAGGTTCTTCCCTAGTGTAGTCCTGAGAAGAGTTGATAGTGTCCTGTTGACAACTTCAGTTTGGCCATCGGTCTGAGGATGGCAATGGTAGAGAAGAGTAGCTTCGTGCCTAGCTATCTCCAAAAGATCCTCCAGAAATGGCTGAGGAACTTGGTGTCCCTGTCTGATACGATGGTCCTTGGTATTCCATGAAGCCGTACTATCTCCTTGAAAAATAGCTCGGCTGTTTGCGTGGCATCATTGATGTTGGCACATGGGATGAAGTGTGCCATCTTGGAAAATCTGTCCACCACTACAAAGATTGCATCCTTGTGGTTGATCTTGGGCAGGCCTAGAACGTCATCCATTGAGATGTCCACCCATGGATGTGTAGGTATGGGCAGTGGGAGATACAACCCGTGAGGTTGCACTCGGGACTTTGTCTTCTTGCAAGTGATGCATCTTGCACAATGAGCTTCTACTGTCCTCTTGATGTGTGGCTAGTAGAAGTGCTCCTTGACCACTGCTAGAGTCTTGTCGACACCAAAGTGGCCCATGATTCCTCTTCCATGAGCTTATCGGATGATAAGTTCCCTCAATGATCCTTGTGGTATGCACAACCTTCTCTCTCGGAACAAGAATCCCTCATGGATGTACAACTTGCCACGACTCCCTATGCCACACTCCTTGTAGCTCTCAGAAAAGTTAGGATCATCCTTGTATAGGTCCTTGATGTGCTCGAATCCTAGGACCTTTGCCTCCATGGTTGATATCAAGGCAAACCTCATTGATAGTGCATCGGCTACCACATTGTCTTTGCCCTTCTTGTACTTGATGACGTACGGGAAGGTTTCTATGAATTCCATCCACCTGGCATGTCTCCTCTTGAGATTGGTTTGCCCTCTGAGGTGTTTGAGAGTCTCATGATCAGTGTGGATCACAAACTCCTTGGACAGCAAGTAATGCTGCCAAGTCTCCAATGCTTGGACAAGGGCATAAAGCTCCTTGTCATAAGTGGGGTAGTTCAGTGAGGCACCACCTAGCTTCTCACTGAAGTATGCCACTAGCCTCCCTCCTTGGGTTAGCACTGCTCCTATGCCTATTCCAGAGGCATCACACTCCACTTCAAACGTCTTGTTGAAGTCGGGCAGGACTAGCACTAGTGCATGTGTAAGGCTGTCCTTCAAGATCTGGAATGCCTTCTCCTGAGCTTCTTCCCAGCTGAATCCCACGTTCTTCTTCACTACTGCCGTCAATGGTGAGGCAATACTGCTGAAGTTGGGCACGAATCTTCTATAGAAGCTGGCCAGTCCGTGGAAACTCCTTACTTGGCTGATGTTGCCTGGTGTTGGCTACTCTTGTATGGCTTGAATCTTCTCTTCATCAACCTGTAGGTCCTTTGAACTTACAACAAAACCTAAAAAGACAAGTTTATCAGTACAAAAGGTGCACTTCTTGAGATTGGCATAAAGCTCTTCTTGTCAAAGGGTTTTAAGTACCATCTCAAGATGTGTGAGGTGTTCCCGTAGGCACTTACTATAAACCAATATATCATCAAAGTAAACCACTACAAACTTACTGATGTACGCCCTAAGAACTTGGTTCATAAGACGCATGAAGGTGCTTGGGGCATTAGTCAAGCTGAATGGCATGACTGTCCACTCGTATAGCCCTTGCTTTGTCTTGAAAGCAGTCTTCCATTCATCACCTTCCTTCATCCTGACCTGGTGATATCCACTCTTGAGGTCTATCTTGGAGAAGACCGTGGCTCCACTCAGCTCATCTAGCATGTCATCCAGCCATGGTATTGGATGCCGGTACTTGACAGTGATGTTGTTGATTGCTCGGCAGTCCACGCACATTCACCAAGTCCCATCCTTCTTGGGAACTAGTAGCACTGGTACGACACATGGACTGAGGCTCTCTCGAACATAGCCTTTCTCCAGGAGCTCCTTGACTTGCTTCTCAAGCTCTTTGGACTCCTCTGGGCTCATCCGGTAGGCTGGCCGGTTGGGCAGGGCTGCTCCGGGCACTAGATCGATCTGGTGTTCTATGCCACGTAAAGGAGGCAAGCCTGCCGGTATCTCCTCTGGAAACACATCTTGGAACTTGTTGAGGAGAGTTGCTACTTCAGGAGGTAGCTCTACCTGTTCTTTCTCTATATTCAACACTTCTTTGAAAACCATTAGTAACATTAAATCCTTTGAGGCTAAAGCTCTCCGGACATGGCTTGGTTGAATAAGAAAATTAGACTTGATGAGTTTCTTTTCTTTACTCCTTTGTTGTTGAAGCTCATGTACCTGGGCAGGTGTAAGAAGAGCCAAACTGACCTTTCTTTTGTCATGCACAAAAGTGTAGAGATTGGTTCGGCCATCATGCCTGGTCTCTTTGTCAAACTGCCATGGTCTTCCTAGTAGAAGATGGCCAGCTTGCATGGGCACCACGTCGCACACGACTTGGTCTTGGTACTTGCCCACACTGAATGGCACAATGACTTGTTCATGGATCTTTAGCTCCACTTTGTCATCGAGCCATCTCAGTCTATATGGTCGAGGATGCCTTGTCTTCTCTAGGCCTAGCTTATCAACCATATATGCACTAGCAACGTTAGTGCAAGAACCACCATCTATGATGAGGTTACATACCTTGCCTTTGATGGTGCAACGGCTGTAGAAGATGTTCTCCCTTTGGATGGTCTCTGAGGGATCCACCATTGCACTGAGGATGCGCCTAGTGACCAGCACTTCCCCCACATCAGGGTACTCAATGTCACCATATTCCTCTTCTGGTTCATAGTCCTCTTCATCTTGGGACTCATATTCTCCAGTCTCTGTAATCAACATGACCCGGTTGTTTGGACACTCCCTTGAGATGTGTCCACGACCTCTACACTTGAAACAAGTGATGTCACGTGATCTTTGAGGGTTAGAAGACTTACCAGGCTCTCTTTGATCACGGGTGGGTTCATGAGGCTTGCTCTTGAACCTTGAATCGATCTCTATGCTCTTGCCTTTGTCTACGGGCTTGGGAATGTTGCTTGGTGTCCAAGGCGTCTTAGGCTTGCTGCGGATGTCTTGGCTCTTACGTTTGATGTGCTGCTCAGCCTGGACAGATAGGTGGAACAAGTCCTTGAAGTCATTGTAGATTTGCCTTTCCACCTTGCGGCTGATCCTTTCTTGGAGTCCATCCAAGAATTGTGTCATCAATGCTTCTTCATCATCATTGAGCTCCAATCTGTTCCTTAGCTTCTCGAACTCTTCATTGTACTCCTCTACTGATCTGGTACCCTGCTTAAGTGTACGCAAACGACATTGCAAGTCCCTATGAAAGTAAGGTGGAACAAACCTTTGTCGCATGACATCCTTCATGTCGACCCATGAGTCTATGGGCCTCATTCTTTTCCTCCTTCTGTCAGATACCTCACGATCCCACCAGATGAGGGCATTGTCCGTGAGTTGTGCTACTGCCATTGAGACTCTCCTAGGTCCTGGTTGGTTGTAATGATCAAAGATATGATCCATTCTTCTCTTCCAATTTAGGTAAGCCTCGGGGTCTACTTTTCCTGCAAAACTTGGAGGAGTTAGCTTAACATCAGGATGAGTTACACGGTTGTATGTGTGTTCATCTCCATCCTCATGATGTCTAGGAGGCATCCTTGGTCTCTGGTGAAGACCATATGGCTCGAAGCCATCATCTTCTGCCTCTGGTTGCTGTGGAGGTCCTCTCAGCCTATGGTGATAGTTATGAGGTTGTGTGTCCTCATCTCCATCTGGCTGGGGCTCTTCCTGTTCGTGTTGTGTCCTAAGGTGCTCAGGACCCTCAGCACGGTCTGCTCAGCTCTCACGTGCCTTATGGCTTGGAATCTCACCGGTCTTTCCACGCGCTCTAACCTCTCGCCTATTGATGCGAGTTGTGTTTGGAGAGTGGTGAATAAGGCCATCATGGCTTCGGTTGCTTCTCTATTTTCTTCTGTCATTGCGTACTACAAAGATAGAAGACAAGTTATGCTACTCCTAAATTGTTAGGAGGGTTTTTTCTTTTTATAAGGGATTCGAAAAAATTGCAAAAAAGAAAATTCTAAGGAATGGAAAATTTGAATATATGGAGATTTGAATAAAAGGAAGTTTTCTTGACAACTATTGCTAGCTGTCCAATTCGAAATCTTTTGGTATTTTTTCTATTTTCTTTTCTTTTCTTTTTCTTTTCTTTTAATTTGAGTTAAAAATAATAGAAATATGATTCTAATAAAAAGGAAAGTCGAATATAGCAATGCAAGAATGATTCTAGAACCTAGTGATGCACGTAGGAATTAGATGCACTCGGTATGAACTTAGATGTTATTTTTTTTATTTTCTGGAATGAAACTTAAACTAATGCAATAACAAGAAACAAGACAAGTTAAAGGATAGAAACAACCTGGTTTAAGAGGTTTAAGCTCTGATACCAAAATGATACAAGCCTCGATTCAAGGCTTATATGCGCGTGGGCTGTTTGGAGAATGTTAGGTGAGAAACTCGACCTTAGACTTCTTGGATAGGGGTTTTTGGGTTGGTATTCGATGGAAAAGTGAAGTGAACCACACGAGGGGTAATGAACCTTGTGATAAATCACAAACTTAGAGCTAGGAGGGCTGGTCTCAACTAGATTCTAAGCGCACAAAATTCTTGAGAGAAAACTTGTTGGAAGAAAAGTTCTACTTTATTAATATCAAAAGGTTGTTGAACTACACTGCTGGAAGGAGCCTTATTAATATGCTCGACAGCTTGACCTACTAGGGTCGACTCAAATAAGAAAAGGAAAATTTACAAAAGTGCACAAAAGGAAAAGATACAAAAGTGTATAATCGAAAAAGGACCTATTCCTAAAATGTCTTTGACTTAATAAATATAAATAATCTAGATCCTACCCTGCAAAACAGAAAGAGGCAAATATCCTTATTGAAAACTTACCTTACTTACCTCACGGCCAAGAAATGGAAGGTGGCCATCTTTGTGGCATGCACGCGCCTTGCTCCTAGTCTTCGACTTGGAGTAGGGTTAGAAATCTTTGGGCCCTGACCTCTCTTGCCACTAAAGCCCAAGTCTCTGATGTTCCTTGTGTTGTTGAGAAGCCTTTGGACTCTTCCTTGCACTTCTGGCCCATTTTCCTTAGTCTATCTTCCTCTAGGAGCTTGTCGACCCATAAGCTGAATTTGTGGAAGATTGCCCTTGATATGCTTCTTGTCATTGCTCCTTGAGGTACCACTGGTGTAGAGACTTCCTCTAGGTGCATGTCCTAGAGCTGGTAGCTCATCTGGTCTGATTCTTCTTGTGTAGAAGTGGAAATGCGCGTGTACTCGGCTGGATCGGCTATACTGGCTGGATTGTGCGAGGTATTGGCCGGAATGCCTTCAGGACCAGCCAAATTGATCCCGGAGTCGGTGGCATCACCAAGGGGACCGGCGGTGTCATCCACGTCGCCACCAAGTGTTCCGGAAGCTTGGGCCTCTCCGCCGGCAATGTTGACCGGTCTGGTCCTATTAGTCGAGGGTCCGGCGGTACTGCTTGGTCCGGCAGACGTGCCAAATGGTCCGGCTGTCTCGGGTAAGCTTCCTGATCGGCCAGTCTGGTCTCCTGGCTGGATGTACGACCTGATGTCCTCATCACCTTCTCTACTGGAATTCGAGCAGTTGAATGACTCGTCATCTTCCACCAAATCCGATAGTGAAAACGATGCCTAGACTGAAAAAAACCGGGATAATACAAGTGGCACCAACAAAAAGAAAATTGGGCTTAATCCCGCCTATGCTCGAGTGCTGGATGAAGAAGGGAAGGTAACACACAAATAAACTAATTTTGTTTTAAACTTCTAAATAGCCTAAATAGCATATTTATCATTTCTTTTCGTGTTAAACCGATAACAAATATCGTGGGTTAAAATAGAGTAGCATGTATTGATCTTATATATCCGATAATTTAACTGGTAACCGTGCACATAGGTAGTATACTTGCTAGAAAAACCTGAAAAGAACCACTTTTAATTTGATATTGGTGTACACGTTTTTTCATGCATATAACCGATTCATTAACCGATATGTTATATGTTAACTAATTATAACCCAATATTACATATCAGGTGTCGTTGATATTTGGTTCACTTAGTGTGGTAATTATAATGTTAACAGAGGTTCATTGCCGTCGTTAACTAATAATTTCAGCTAAAATTCTCATATTAGCTGTTATAACTTGTGATACGCTGACAACTCGTTTATGTTCTTTTCTACTCTAATCAAAGTTATTATGTTAGGGGTTTTGTAATAGTGTTAGATAAATATTGTTTAATATTCTTTTTTTTTCCAGGTTGATGTGCAATGTATCATTTCAGAGGATGGGGCCCTTCATGTAGTGAAGATGCGTATGTGTGGTCCGATGATGAAGAAGATAAGAAGGTAAACAACATGGTGAAGATGATTTCAGAGAATTTTGAGTTTAAAAAAAAATTGTTCACTGGAAGTGTTTCTGAGTCTGAGTTGAGTAGAATGAAAACTGAAGAGCTGGACAAGAAAGAGAAGAGAGATAAGCGGAAATATAAAGGGGTTGCCTCTGAATCTCGACATGCACCATCTACTCCACGTGCTACGGGGAGTACGATGACTGATCAGCATCTTGTTACTGATCTGGTTGTAGTTAAACTCAGGGGAAACTTTTCATCTATTGAATCGAAAATCAACAAATTGGCGGATAAATTGAAGACGATTGAGGATTCCTTCACAGTTCTAGAGGCATCTTTGAAAAATATTATTAAGGAGAAGCTCTCAAAAATGCAGGATGTAGTTATGAAGTATATACGTGAATGTTTGGACAAAAATTCATTGATAAATTTACCTCATGACGATACTGACGCGATGGGTTGTCAAGATGTTGATGTTGGAACCAACAAAGACCCGCTCACAAATGAAGGATCAACTTCCAAGGGTCCCACAGGGGTTCCAGCCGTATCCCATTCTGATGCGTCCAATGCAGTAAATATTGTTCTTGGTTCTATAAACAAGGCTCTGAGGATGAGGTAACTTGTTCTTTCTTATTTATCTGTATAATTTTTGAAATAACATCTTATAGATTTGAGTATGTTATTATTGATATTCTGAGGATGTTGCTCATGAAAATGTTTCCCCCTCTATTGATAAACCGCTCAGTGATCGAATTGTTGATACGGAGATGGAGTGTGAAGTAGACACGTTGGAAATGGTATAACAATTCAAATTGTTATGTTAAAGATTGTTTTCTGTTAATTCTATTGTTAATCGTTAACTGGATTGTTTGATGATCAGGTCAATCAGTGGAACAACCCATATCTCATTAATGATTCGGCTTTTCTGTCATCCATTCCTTCCTTCTCGCTTGGACTTTCATAGGACAACATCAATACAAGTGATGTGGTACGTGACACGGAAGAGCAAAATGAGAAATCTTTTACTGAAGACGTAGGCGATGAAGAAGATGAATCGGAAGAACACGAAGAGGAAGAACCTCTTAAGAGCAAACGATAGAGGACATCACCAAACGTGCTTAGAGACTTTGAATGTGACAAAATATTGATGACAGTCTCACAAGAGCCCCACTCTATTCTATATGGGTTTGACCCAGAAGTTGACTACGCTACGAAGTTTGTTAAACTACATACGTTGCTCAAGAAGAAACTGTAAGTGTAACAAGTTATATATTCTGGTACTGTTTCTGACACTTGTGTAAGTCTGTTAGACGAATTGTTCGGAATGTATTTTCTTAATAGTTAATAATTTTTTTAACAGTTTAATTCCAACGTTCAAATTTACTATGACAGTACGATATACTTGCCAAAGGGAATTACCGTCACCAACAAAGATGTAGCCAACATAACCGAGAGGATGAAACAGATGTCTCCGAAAGTAACTAGTCCTTGTTATTAGTATTACTTTGTTATTAGAAACTACTAGTGTCATTGCATTTCTTTTTTGCAAGATGTTTGATGTGCTAAAACATTTGACTCAGTTGATGTACAATAGAGAGAATATCATAGCCAAAATGTTCTCTTCTTTGACACGACTTTGTGTCTATACTCATGAAACAACACACCAAATTCACGAGGGTTAAAAATAAAGATAGGTCTTGTTTCAAGTTTGAAGACGACATATTTGTTTATTTCAGGTTGGATAGCAATCCTATAATCGCTCCGCGTATTTACTTCCCTTTAAATCTGGATAAGCAACATTGGGTTGGTGTGTGCGTGGACAGTTCAGCTATGACAGTCTATGTCCTTGATAGCAACATTGGATTTTGCTCTGATAGTTCCGTTGAGAAAGACCTTAGTCCGATATCTCTTATGATTCCGTATATTCTCAGAAAAACTCCTTTCAAAAACATGGTGTCCAAAACGAAAGCCTATTCGGTTATGAGGTTTAGATGTATACCTCAGAATGGAATTTTTGTTGACTATGCAATTATCTCATTGCTCCTGATCGAGACACATTTTGTTAGTGGTCTTGAAGGATCAAAAACATCAAACCTGATATCATTTCTTGGGAATCTCAAAAACTTGCTTTTATATTTTTTGAGAAGTTTGTGGATACCATCGATGCTCATTGACTCCTACTCTTGGTTTAGTTTTATGTTGTGACTTATGTGAATTCGTATGTTGCTTGAACTACATTTTGTGCAATATTCTGTTGGATCTCAATTATGTTTTTGTAGGATTGTTAATATTTTTATTATACGTTATGACAATTACTAGGGAAACATAAACAAAGACCATTACCATAATAGTTGTTAATATTGATCAATATGTACATTTTCCGAAGTGGAAGAACTTCATCTTCTAATGCCGTTAAGGCAATACAAAAACTTGCGATCTAACATTTCATGATTTACATTAATATAACACATAAAAAAACCTACTTTCCGAATTACTTATTATATCACAAAACACTAGAAACCATCCATGTTTCATCATTGCTCTTCCAACTCCTTAGCTATTTCATATAAGCATTTTTCATGTTGTACGGTTTTGACCCAAACCTCCACACTTGCTGCAAACTGTTAGGCGCCTTCTCAGTCCACCCTGAAAACGTATTCTGTTGGATCTCAATTATGTTTTTGTAGGATTGTTAATATTTTTATTATACGTTATGACAATTACTAGGATAACATAAACAAAGACCATTACCATAATAGTTGTTAATATTGATCAATATGTACATTTTCCGAAGTGGAAGAACTTCATCTTCTAATGCCGTTAAGGCAATACAAAAACTTGCGATCTAACATTTCATGATTTACATTAATATAACACATAAAATACCTACTTTCCGAATTACTTATTATATCACAAAACACTAGAAACCATCCATGTTTCATCATTGCTCTTCCAACTCCTTAGCTATTTCATATAGGCATTTTTCATGTTGTACGGTTTTGACCCAAACCTCCACACTTGCTGCAAACTGTTAGGCGCCTTCTCAGTCCACCCTGAAAACGTAGTCCTTTTTTTAATGATATAAAACATGCTGTTACAACTAACATGGTTAGTAGCATTTATATTATATTATATCCATGAAAATAATAGTTCAAGGTAAAACTCACTCTAACCCCCCCCCCCCCCAACGTAGTCCTTTTTTTAATGATATAAAACATGCTGTTACAACTAATATGGTTAGTAGCATTTATATTATATTATATCCGTGAAAATAATAGTCAGCATTGATCTTATATTCAATAAGAGGAATAATTGGAAACCCTCGGGCCTCACTTAAAACTGCATTCAGTGATTCCATGACGTTGCTTGTCATTATATTATACCTAAATCCATCGAAATGTGAACGAGCCCAATATTCCAGCCCGACATCCATCAAATAGCATGCACATGCAATATCAATTTCTTTAATCTCATTGAAGTGTGAATAAAACTCAGGCAAACTAAACGCTCGACCCGCTCTAGACACGAGGTATCCCAAATGCTTCTTCTTGAATACTATTTATATGTTCCTTTGAAGGTTCAGAATGCAAACGCAATACTTGCTTTTTTGATACACCTGCACAACAATCCATTGTCGTACATTAGATTTAACACTATCGTTAACCTATATATATATATATCCAATTCTTAGCATCTACCAATTCTTGAAGGTATGATGGCAGTAAATGATAAGACTTACTTTTTGCCCCTTTTGCAATTTCTAATGCGTGTTCCCTTGATCGCCATGCTTTCCAGTAGGATATTGGCACGTCATGCTCATTTTTCAGGATATTTTGGTCATCAGTTGCACGTGGACCTTCCCCACGCCCCGTAAACTTTGATTTCATCATACCGCCAATCACAGCTGCTGTCGCTATTCGTTGGTACCCTCGTTGTCATTCACTGTACAATAATGGTCTAATGTGGCCTTCTTAACCTGGAACCAGCCACATCCCAAAATCTTTACGGCATATACATGCCATAGACACCCCTCACCGTTACATTTCAACGTTACCATTTCTAGATTAGACTTTGTGGTATGGTAATGAAACTTCATGTTCAATGCATACAAAGCCATGTAGAACTTAAAGGCATCAATTTCATGGAACACCATCCCGATATAAACCTCGTTGTCGGTATTATTAAAACAACCTCCTACACAAATTAACAATTAACACAGTAAATAACAGCTGAGATAATTATTACATCGCTAACTACGTTGTTAACGGAGTATGCATTCGGTTAACATTCTATCAGTATAAATTAGCACACCATTTTAAAATGTAATGGTTAACATTGGAATTTTGGTTAGAAAGCTCAATACTCACCTTCTGAGGATAAATCACCAAATGGGTCAGCATCTACGACATGTGTAGTGGTATTTAGACTTGTTTGTCCTATTTCCAAGTTAAAATAATACTCAAACAACTTTCCTTTCCCTTTATCAAGTATGGTAGATGGAATAATTGGTGGATCTTTTTCTGTTGAATCTTTTTCATTATCTCCTTCATCTATTATAAGCAACTTTAAATGTCAGTGGGAGTATATGAGGAAATTTTGGTCCACTGCAATATCAATGTGCATAATTATAAGAATACCAGTACTGGAAACAGCATTTGCGATTGTAAATTCTTCTGTTGTGTAGTCATTGCTATCATCACCATCCAACCGTATTATATCATTATTATTGTCTTTGGGCACGTAATCCTTTTCATAATTTTCGGTTGAAGAATCCGAAGATTTTATAATCTCTTCTTTGTCGCCCAAAAGATGGCTTGGAGTCAACATTTATGTTAGCATGAGATGGATTCTGTTTAACACAACCATTTCTTTTTCTGTGTGTAACTCCTCAAACACTCTCTAGCTTCCAATAATAACCCCACCTACTAGCAAATCTAAAAGTGTAATTCATGCACAAGGAGTGTTAGGTATTCACTATTTAAGATTTTTACAGTTAACAAAAATGTTAGGTGGTAACAATAAAAATAGAGGCTAACCTATGTTTTGGTTATCCAAAGCTCTGTGTAGGTCTTCCACGGTAGTTGAACTCTCACCAACTACGAAATTATCCCGTTTAAAAAAACTTGTACCTCTCTATGTGATATAAACCCACTATCACGCACAACGTTACATCTTCAGTCTAAACCTTAACAGCCATGAAACTTGTCACATCCTCTTCGGATGTGATGTCTATGGGTGGGTTCCGTGAAAGATTCCCGGTAGCCAACCATTCTGGATATTGGTATGTTAACGCTAGTGACTTGTGGTTATCTAAAAGTGTAATTCATGCACAAGGAGTGTTAGGTACTCACTATTTAAGATTTTTACAGTTAACAAAAATGTTAGGTGGTAACAATAAAAATAGAGGCTAACCTATGTTTTGGTTATCCAAAACTCTGTGTAGGTCTTCCACGGTAGTTGAACTCTCACCAACTACGAAATTATCCCGTTTAAAAAAACTTGTACATCTCTATGTGATATAAACCCACTATCACGCACAACGTTACATCTTCAGTCTAAACCTTAACAGCCATGAAACTTGTCACATCCTCTTCGGATGTGATGTCTATTGGTGGGTTCCGTGAAAGATTCCCGGTAGCCAACCATTCTGGATATTGGTATGTTAACGCTAGTGACTTGTGGTTATCCAAGTCATACCAACTCCTCACCATCCCAACGAGTGATGTGTATGTATTATTTTCTTGGAGCTTTACACCGTATGCCATTGCTCATGCTTCACTTTTGAATATCCAAACTTCTCCATCACCCCTCTTCCAAACACCTCTCACGAGATGTGATAATTGAATCATTTTCTATAACTTGTTGAACCTGGAAAATACTGACATGCATGTTAAAGTAGTTAGTACACGGATAAAATTTTGCAAAATCAATAACACAAGAAATGAACATGCAAAAAAGAAGTTCTAATGAACCAATTTATTACATTTAATCACAATCTATACATTGTTTGTAGTTTTAAGGTTGCCAGTAGCAGTATTTCAAACCCATATGAAAATATTTTAATGGTGGACCACACTAATAGTTGACTATAAACATGGAAAAACAGATATTTAATCTTTCTTACCTTTTCGTTTTTCAATTTACAGGTCATATCTTATTGCTATCAATTTAGGTGAATACTTAATATTTATTCTTGTTTTCAAACCCTATGAAAGTTACGGTGTTTCTAGCTGATTTATTTATTATGTTTTTTTATATTCGTGGTTAACTTTACGAATAACATATATATATGGCCAGATGAAATGTTGTAAAAAATCTGAGCCATTAAATGTTAATCGAGCGGATATATTTGAGAAGATACAAGTAATTTTGAACAGTGACAATAATTTGTCTCTCCCACGATATAGTAAAATAAATTGTCTCTCCCATACTTGATACAGTGACAATAATTTGTCTCTCCCACGATATAGTAAAATAAATTGTTTGAATTTCATATATAAATCATTAATTTTTCAAAAGTTATTATATATTCACCTAATTGACTCTTAAATACAATTCTAAATTTGTTAGGATTGTGTCGAATTATGTCTTTAAACTAAGGGAATGTCAGTAAAAACAAAACGTAAGTCGGTGAAATGGATAATCATTATCCTTATCACACTTTCTTTATTATACATTATTACTAGCTATTGTCCCATCAAAAAACTTTATCATGCAAAAAGTTAGTGAGATAAAACCTATGACGACAAAAAAATAGTACAATTACACTATATGGTCCGAAAAATATAAATATAAATATAAATATATATTTCTTTTTATAATCTCGTTAATGACACTTTGATATTTTGAAAATACTTTTAATTGTTGTTGTTGGAAGGAAAGATAAATAAATATGATGATGCATTGTCATTTAAATTAGGAAATATTATATTTATATCCATGCCATATATAAGGAAAAATATTAATAAATTATATAATATTGTTTATTAGTAAATATTTATATAATTTTAACTTTTATTCAAAATTATTTTTAACACTAATTTTGTATATATAAATTAAAAAAAGACAAATAACTCTTTTTATGAATTTAATAATATTTTGATTAGTTTAATAAAATATATTGATTCTCTAACTAAATTAATAATAATAGCATATATCGTAATTATTCTAATAATTTAATTATATTTCTATATTTATTTAAAATTTATCGTGGTGTTAAATTATTTTTTTAAAATGTTTTTAATAACATTGTTAATAACATATCAGGATTTTTTAAAATGTTTCTTAAATAAAATATTATGAATTTGCTAAAATTCCGTTTATAGTTTTCTTGGATATTTTTCTTTAGTTTATATTATAGCAATATAATTGTTGGGCCTAAGGTTAATGGCTATGTATCATTGTTGTCAAAATTTTCTAATATAATGCTATAGTTGAAATTTAATTAAGCTTAAGTTGGAGAACAAAATTTGTTTTTAATACTTTTGAGTATTTTTGTCGTGGGCTATCGAAATTGACAAAACATTATTTTTTATTTATTAAAGACAAAAAAAAGAAAAAAGGAAATTTTGGAGACATATACCTGTCTCAAGTGTGTCTTTTTCAGTGAAAAAATTCTTAAGTTTAGAACTAAAATCAAGAAGAAAATTTGAATTTGGTATCTTGAAGATATATAAAATATTAAATTAATTTGGATCATTTGTAAAATTGAGTTAAAATTTATTTTCAATTGCAATTTTAACTCCATTAAACTTAGTTTTGCAATTTTATCTTTTTTTATCTTTCAAAAATAACTTTATTTACAACTTTACCATTACCTTAAAAAAAATAATACAAATACCATTATTAACAAATTTTTCAAAAAGATTACGAAAATATCATCTTTTTCATTGTACACAACCATCATTGTCGTGATTGTTGGGAGCTCTTAATTCCATCGACACACCCACCATTTACCTCTATTCTTTCATCAAATCTCATTCATCTCAACTTCTTTCATTTTCTCTCACATTTTCTTCTAATTTCTCTCTTCACACTACATTCAAAAGCTTCCAACTTTGAAAAAAATAATCATTATCCGTTAAAACAAGCTTTTGTAAATCTATATCGGTCATCTATTAAGTCGTTTAGCTAAATAATCAAGATTGAATGTTAGTTTTCGTGTTTTGGTTTCGATTATATTTTTTCAGTTCATACAGTTACAAGAAGTCTGCTTTGTATTATATTTACAAAGTAGACTTCTCTAGCAGACTTTGAGAAGTCTGCTTTGATCGGAATAAATTTCTCTTTAACTGGAATAAACTGATTTTCTCAATGAAGGAGATTTTCCGAGAAGCCTGCTTCAATGAGAAAAACAGTTTATTCCGGCTGAAGCAGACTTCTCGAGAAATCTGCTTTTGTGAGAAAAACAGTTTATTTTGGCTGAAGCAAACTTCTCGAGAAATCTGCTTTGGAGAGAAAAACAGTTTATTCCGGCTGAAGCAGACTTTTCGAAAAGTCTGTTTTGGTGAGAAAAACAGTTTATTTCGGCTGAAACGGACTTCTCGGAGAAGTTTGCTTTGATCCGAGAAATCTGCTTTGGTGAGAAAAACAGTTTATTCCGACTAAAGTAGACTTCCTTAGTGAGAAAATTTAGTATGTGTACAAATATATGTTGTTTGTGGGGAGTGGACTATGACAAAGACTTAGAATTTTTTTTTTGGAGAATATAATATGAGGTAAAATATTTGTAATTGATGATGAAGATTTTGTTGTTGATGAAGACGAGAATAAAGTTTACTCGGACGGTGAGGATTACAATGTTTAAGGTAAAGTGAAAGATGAAAAAAATCCAGTTTTAGTGTTGAGGATCTCAGAAAATGAAGTTGCGAGTAATGACAAAGTACAAAGTCTGCCAAAAAGTCTGCAAAGAAGTCTACGAGATTTCTGCAACAAAGTTTGCCGATATAAGTATGTATTTTCTGAAAAATGCAACCAATCATTTCAATTAATTAGAAGGCACAATATCATCAGTGGTGTGTTACAAAAACATCCGACACTATTCTGCACTGTAATTACAACATATACATTGATTACAATAACATCCAACACAACCTGTTAACTTAATATTTTGATGGAATTGTTAAAACATATCTTTAGATTTTGCAGATCATAGATTTATTGTTTTTTATTCAGTTCTTGCTCTTTCTTGTTATTAAAAAGTATGCATTAAGTTCTTAAGTATGTACTAAGTCCTTAACTATGTATAAAAGTGTTTATGAAATTTTATAGTAATATTTGTATTTTTAATGGTTGTCATTTGTAATTTTATAAGTATGATTTGACTTGGGCTGATTGAAAAGTGATTGACATACAACTAATAGTTTATTATAATTTTGAAAAAATTGATTGAAAACTGACTGACAAGGTGGAGTGATGAGAGGTAGTGATACGTACAATAAAATTTACAAAAACTCATTTAAAATATAAACGAAATCTGCTATTAGTAATAAAGTTTGCAAGGGAATTCTGCGCTGGTAATGAAAACGTGTTATGAAGTCTACAACTGAAGTATGCAACCTGTAATGAAGTCTGCAACACGAAAATCTAATGATTCAAAAACCCACGTTAAATTCAAAACGTAAGAAAAAAACTAAAAAACAACAACAAAAAACTGTAAAACTATTATAAATCTCAAACATCGATTGAAAATGTTAAAAAACCATCTAAAATTTAAAAAACCATTAAAAATCACTTTAAAAAACCACTAAAACAACAAAATTACTTTTTTAAATCTTTTTCCATATCTACAACGAGAGAAGATGAAAAATAAGATGAGAAATAAGATAAGAATATAAGAAAAAAATAAAAAACAACAAAAAACAACAAAATTTCCAAAACCACGAAAAACGTAAAAATTAGTAAAAACAACAAACTTACGTTTTCAACATGTTATTAAGTCTACAACTGAAATCTGTAATTGAAGTGTGTAACCTGTAATGAAGTCTGCAACCCGAAAATTCATTAATTCAAAAACCAACGTCAAATTCAAAACGTAAGAAAAAAACTCAAAAACAACCACAAAAACTACAAAACCACCATAAATCTCAAACATTTATTGAAAATATTAAAGAAACCATCTAAAATTTTAAAACCATTAAAATTCACTTTAAAAACCACTAAAACAACAAAATTACTTTTTGTAAATCTTTTTCCAAATCTACAACAAGAGAAGATGAAAAATAAGATAAGAATATAATAAAAAAAGATTAAGAAAACAACAAAAAGCAACAAAATCTCCAAAAACACGAAAAACGTAAGAACTAGTAAAAACATCAAACTTACGTCTTTAGATCTCTTGACTTCATTTTCCAGATTTACAAGAACAGAAGATGAGAAATGAGATAAAAATATAGAAAAAATTAAGAAAACAACAAAAACAACAAAAATCACCAAAACTATGAAAAACTTAAAAACTACTAAAACCAACAAGATTACGTTTTTAGATCTCTTCACTTTCTTTTCCACATCTACAATAATATAAGACGAGAAAGAGTGTTATAAAAATAACAAAAGATCTAAACAATAAAAATATTCCAAAACCACAAATGCAAAACCATATAAACAAAAAAAAACTTACTTTTTTCATATCTCATGATTTTTTTCCAGATCTACAAAATAACAAGATGACAAACAACATGAGAAGAGAAGAAAAAAAGAAAAAAGGGGAGGTAAAGAGAGAAGAAGAGAAAATTTACCTTGTAGTTATTTTTGGAGGATGGAAGTTCTCACGTTTTTAAAAAAATGAAATTATGATAAAATTTTAGGGTTATTTCTTTATATATGGAGAGTTAAATTTGGTTAGGTTAAAAACTGTGAATTTGGTTATGTTAAATTTAAGTTAAATTTTTTTCAATTTCCAGTTTGCACAGACTTCTCGAAGACTTCAAAATTTATTCCGGCTGAATCAGACTTCTTGGAGAAGTCTGTTTTAATAGGAATAAACTTCGAACACTTTTCGAAAAGTCTGGTTTGGTGAAAAAATAGTTTATTTCAGCTGAACCATATTTCTTGAAAAGTCAGCTTTGATCCCAAAAAATCACGTAGGAACTGAAACGTAATTGATATTTTTATATTATTTTTTAGTTAAAACGAGTGTTTAGTAATTTCTATACCCTTATAGGTTAGTTTTGCAAAAGTGTTAAACTTGGATTGGGATATAAGTTTTAGATTATTTTTACCAATTCCCCCAATTAATTTTGTGAATGCATGCGTCATTATTCCCTATAGTCTTAAGTCCTCACTACAATAAATGATTAATGGTGGAATATTGAACAACAAAAATTTGAAAACAAATTCTAACATTATGCATATTCACTTAAATTTTTGATTAATACATTAAAATAACATTTTTTTAATTTTGGTTCAAATTTAGCACTAAAAATTTAAAATTCCAAAATAACATAAATTATTTTATAAAAATACATATTTACCATAAATAAATTATAAATATAATTAAAATATTATTTTTGGATTTTTTTTCTAATTTAGAGTTTAATTTTTCTTTATTAGAAATAAGTTTTAACATATTTTAATATTAAATTTATGCTATTTTCAAAAATGTAAACTAATAATGTTATATTTGAAACAAAAACTTTCAAAATACTACTTTTTTCAATTGTTTAACTTTTTTTGACAACTGTTAAAGTGTGAATTAAAAATTAATTTATTATTATGAGAAAATAAAAATTCAACTTATTCAATAAATCAAATAAAATTTCTAACTTAGCTAAAAACAAACAAAACTCTTAGAACTGACCAACAATGAAGTTGAGTAATATAAAATCACATTAGAACTTACCAACTCTCTTAATAAAGAACTCTATGTTTTTGTAGATAGTGTTTTTGTACAATAGTTACATGAATAGCTGGATATGCATTAAACTTTCTACGCAAATATGGCTAATGTGGCTTTAAAGATTAATGTAAATAATAGAGGAAGGAATATGGAAAAATTGTCAAAAAAAAGTTATGAACTTTCAAATTTCGAACATTCAATCCATATGGATAATTTTATGTGTTTAACTTTTAAGTTAAGTTTCTAATTTTAGTAACTAAACCAAATTAAACGCTTAGTTAAATTGAGTAACTGATCATTAACAAAGTAATTAAATGGTGTTAAATGCAGTAAAAACACAGTTAATAGAAATGCCGTCGTCCCAATTTTAAAATATTTTCAAATCAAAATCTCAAATTAAAAATTTTATATCCTTAAAATTGAAATCAAATAATCAGTTTCACTTTTCCTACTTCAGAAAACGCAAAATCGATTTTATTTTGACAAATATAAAAAAAAAAAGATTTTGATTTGGATTAGATTGTCGGATACAACAAACTCTACCAGATATGGAGGTGAAGAAACCAAAGCTCCATCGCCTCAGATCCTATTGCATGAAGCGGTAAAATAACCAAAGATGACGAACCCAAACGCAAGGGCATGAGTGGAGAAGAATGAAATCGATTTTGGGAGTTTACAATTCTTAATTTGCGATTTTTGATTTAGAGATATTTTAAGATTGAGAAGACCTCGTTTTTTTTAATTGTGTTTTTAACTACATTATAACGTTGCTTAATTATCTTGTTAATGATGTGTTAATCAATTTAACGACGTGACTAATTTAGCTCAATCAACAAAAATATAGGTTTAGTTTAAAAAGTCATCTTAGTGTTTTAAATTACACGTTAAAGTTCATATTTTGAATGACCAAAATTTGAACATTCATGATTTATTTTACAGTTTTCTGAAAAAATATAGTGCACAAGAAGAAAATATAAAAAAATGAAAAAAGATTATTGCTTTTATTATTTTTTTATGCATGATGTTGCTAGATTATTGCATTAATTGTTTATTTGATAGTTTTGTGGATTTTGGAATATGCATGTGTCGAGAATCATAAATGGTTCTTGTCCAAACAAGGAGATAAAGTATTTATATGCTTGTTGATTTATTCATACTTCACACAAGAATATGTATTAATTTTATGAATATGAATATTTTTAAGAGTAATATCCTAAAATAGTACTATTTTAAGTTTATTTTCCAAATTTAACACACTAAAATTAAAATTCTAAAAATAACACAAATTATTATGTGAAAATAATTATTTACCTTATGTAAACTATATATAAAATTAAAACATAATTTTTGGGTTCACTTTTTCCAATTTAGGGTTTAAATTTTTTTATTAGGAATAAGTTTTTAATTATTTTAGTATTAAATTTGTGCTATTTTGGAAATTTAAAGAGTAATGCCCTAAAATAGCACCTTTTAAAATTTTTCTTCCAAATCTAGCATCATAAAATTAAATTCCCAAAAATAGCACAAATACTTATGTGAAAATACTTATTTATTCTAAATAAATTATACATAAAATTAAAGTATTGTATTTGGGTTCATTATTTCTAATTTAGAGTTTAATTTTTTCTATTAAAATATATATTTTAATGTATTTTAATCTTAAATTTGTGCTATTATTGAAAATTTAAACTAATGATGCTATTTTTAGAACAAAAATTTAGAAAGGTGCTATTTTAGACATTTGTCCTAATTTAAATGACTAGTGCTATATTTGAAACAAAAATTTGAAATAGTATTATTTTAGTCAATTGCTCTATTTTTAAATAGTGTTGTAGCACAAAATTATTCTAAGAATTATTAGTTTTAGCATAGACTGTACAAAATATATAAAATAATGAATAGTTCAATAGTTTTTATCATCACCAGTGAATAGTTTTATCATAAACACAAACAAAAAAAAACTATTTAAAATTATCAATATTAATAAATATCATAAAATTAATGATTTTCTATTCTTAAAAAATAGTATCGAATAAAGATAAATATGTTGCAAAACAGTTGGCCCTATTTTTGTATTGCCTATGTTCTAATCTTTATGTACATTCATCATCAGAATTTGATGACTCATTTCCAGTTTCTTCATCTTAATATTTTGTAAATCGAATAAAACTTCATTTTCATCTAATATTTATATGCACAAAATCACCCATTATTTATGAATAAATAGTTCCAATAAATCATACAATAAAGTAACTACGAAATTTAGAATATGCCAAATTGAAATTTGAAGATTCAAAATCTTGCAATGAAAAAATGTGATTACTTGATCTTTTATTTTGTGTGTTAGTTTTTGTCCATGTGTAATAAAAGTTTATATAATTAAATAATTTTTAAAAGAAATCTTAAAAGTTAACAATTCATGATAATAAAATTAGACAAACAAGAAATTAATAAATGTAGACTGAATTCACCAAATCATGTATTTGATTATATTAGACTATGGTTAGGTATCTCACTATGAAATTTGGTAAGTATTTTCTACTTCCGTGTATAAATATATGATTAATACCATAAAATAGCATTTATTCAAATTTTTTTTCTAAATTTAGTATTCTAAATTTAAAATTCCAAAAAATAGCACAAATTATTTTCTGAAAATACATATTTATCATAAATAAATTACAAATATAACTAAAATATTATATTTGAGTTCCTTTTTCTAATTTATGGTTTAATTTTTTTATAAAAAATAAGTTTGGAGGTATTTTATTATTAAATTTTTGCTAGTTTTGGAAATTTATACTAATAGTGCTATATTTGGAAGAAAAAAATTAAAAAATGATATTTTTTTCAACTGTCCTAAATATATAATAAATTTTTTTAAAATTAGTAAGTGTTTTATCCAATTAAAACAATTGGTATTAAAATAAAAAAGTAACTATTTACCATATGATGTGGGTACATATGTTATAGGATTTGTCAGATTACCACCTTGACGGATTAGTCAGTTTGTATTATTTCTTAGTGTTGGTTTGAGCTCATTGAAATGATTTTATCTTATTTTTGTAGATCGTTATATGGAGGCAACATGTTGGAATCTAATACTTAGACACTAAAATAATAAATTGAAAAGAAAGTTTATAGCTATTGTTGTTGACATTCGTGGTTTCTAAATGAGATGGTAGAAATATAAAATAGCATATACATAACTTTGTTTCATACTCTTGAAAGAACTTATGTGTTGATTCTCGTTTTTACTATTATTTCTTTCAATTTTTTAGACAATATATGGTGGCCTTTTTATTTGTTACAGCGGTGACATACTGTCAGAAGCTAAGATAATATGCGATAAATTGTTGTTCGTTTTATAATCACAGTTTTTGACTGCATATTGCCATTGTATGTTTGTTCATTTGATAATTGTATGGCTAATCGCAGCGTTTGACCGCAGTTTTGTTCGTTTCGTTTTCGTTGCGATAATTTTTTTACTTAATTTATTAATAAAGAGTATTTTTATCTTTTACCACTTTAATTATAAATTTTTAATCAGACAATTGAAATTCTACGATGATTAAATCTTTTTGATCACAAATCGCTGTGATCGGTCGGTGTGTTTGACAGCAGAAAATTACGATAGACAAACAAATACTATTTAATTATAGATCACAACTGCAACTTCTTACGAACGACAAACGAACAGCACTAACATCTATTAATTCTTGTTTGTTCTTTGATTTTCATGTGGTGAATTAGTTATATCTCCTAAAAACATAGTGATTTTGTTAAGTGTTGGTGTATTCAAACTTATATGAATATAATCTTTTTGGTATATAGAATAGAAAACACATGAAATTTTGTTTTGACCAAACAAATAAATCATGTTGGTGTAAAAATCCCACAATAAGTTTTTAGCTATATTGTAAGATATTGATTTTAAGAAGATAGATATGCATTAATATGTTTACTTTTTATTTTATTTTATTTTACTTATTGTCTTCTTTAATAATAGAAAAACTATGTGTTAAGAATTTTTCTTTATGATAATAACTGTGGTGCTGTCAAAGTGGATATGTTTCATACGTCAACTACCATTAGGATGCATAAAATATCATATCCCTAGATATCATGAATGTGAATAAGATTTTATATTAATTTTAGGGAATCAAAATCTCATTCTAATTAAGCTGAAATGTATTTCATTTATTTTGTATAATTATATTTAAATTATACTCAAATTTAAGAATTCATCATAAATTAGATATTTTTGAAGTTATTTTTTAGCAAAGTAAAGTCACCATATTACATTTGGTTTACATCGACTGCATAACATGATTTTCTTTAATGATCACTTGCAATGATTCTCACCTAATATTTATTGTTTATGTAATGATCATGGAACATATCATTTTATCAACCAAGTTTTACTTGTTTATACCAACTTCGAAGAGAAAACTTTTTTCCAATAAAAATTGTAATTGTGAGTGTTAACAAATAAGTTTCCAAAATCTACAAATTTAATATATAATTTATGATTGGTTGAGCAAATTTAAAATATATTCAATTTTTCAAAATCATACTTCATCATTTACCGGTTTGGTAAACTTCGATAATGTTTGATGAATAAGCAAGTTTATCAAATAGGAGAAAATTAATGTCGTTTGTTATGTTAAGAACTATTGTGTATAACTTGAACCATAAGTATAATTAAATAATGTTGTCACCAAATTAACAAAAACCAAAATGTAATGTTAACTCAAATTGAGACAATTGCGAAATCATTAGATTTGCATTTGGCATGTTAATAGTGTGTGGCAAAATGTCTATCACCATCTTCCTCATAAAAATCTTCACACACACGTTACAAATCAACTAATATCAACATTAATTCCTTTAATGGTAACATTAAATACACTTCTTAACTCATGTTGTATTTTATTTTTTATTTTTTTGTCACAATTAACTCATGTTGTATAGCACAAAGATTAAATTAATAAATGTTGTAGTTAATTTATTCACTACAAAAAAATGAAAGTTATATACCTATGTAGATTGAAAACTTTTTTGATTATTTTATTAAGCATGTTAACAAAAAATCATAATTATCGTACACATCATTAGATGAAGTAAGTGGATTAGAATCCACAATAGGTCGTTTCCATATATTTCGTATTTTTAAATTTTTTTAATCCATGTTAAAATACAAAACTAAATAATTTTAAGTTAATATTATTAAAATGATAAGAGAGAATCATTAGAGAATTAAGCATTTGAAACCCTACGATTCTCTGCATATATAAACAATAGTTCGTTTGATTATCGCAAATAGTTGTGGTTGCATCTGCGGTCAACACTATGACTGCGGCTGTTGTGGAAGTTGTTCGTTTATCTGTTGTCGGTGGTTATGATTGCAGTTGATCGTAGATTTTTGTTCGCACTGCTGTTTTAATCAGCGGTCAAAAAAATTGCGATACACGACGCATCATCTGACCGATGTGTCTACCGAAAATAGATGTGACAGTTAAATGAACAACAATCTACCACAACCGCAGCCGCATGTTACTGCGTCTGACAAATGAATATGACCAATATATAAATATACATGTATACTAAGTAGAACTAATTTGATAAAAGTTTCTCAAAATTTCCAACTTTTTATTTTTCCACTTTTTAATTTTCCTTTTTTTTATTTTTCCACTTTTTATTTTCAAAAATCAGTGTTTCATTTATAATAATTAAAAACACACATATATATATAAGAATAAAATTTTATACCAATATAATTAACTTGAAGCAAGAATGATTAGTTTCTCTAAATCTATGACTTTTTAGATAAAAAATCGAGCCAAAATTGTAAAAATATTTATATTCTTATATGTGATCTATTTGTTTTTGGATTTAATTATAATGATCAATTTCATATTAATGTTCATAATTCTAAATAAAAGATGATATTGTGATGGATCGGTTGGCATTACCATTTAAATGTATTGATAATCCTCCTATTTTACCTAACTAAATTATATAAAGATCTTTACATTTGTTAATATATACATATATATATATGTATTCATTAGATATAAGATAGTTAATTAATAACCGATTACCCATTGAATAAAAAGATATAATGTGTGTGTACACATGTGGATGTGGCCGTTAATAAGGTTATAGTGGTTTTGATTATCATAACTTCTTTCTCAATCAAGACAGAATAACTTCTCTCTTAACAACATAAAAGAAAAAAACATCACAATAAGAAAACGCACTTATAGAAAACAAAACAAAATGGGTTAAAGTATTGATTTGTTATCCATCAAAAAGATTATTAAAGAGCAGAACTAAAAAGAGAAGAGCTAAAAAGAGAAAATAATTAATTTATCTAATTGATACATTACTAGTTTCTTCTTATAAAAAAAATAAGGTTGAATTAAATCAAATCTAAATATTTTTTTGATTAAAATTTTATAATTAAAATCATTAAAAATAATTTAACAATTAGTATTAGAGCGATCTTAGATTTATTTAAGTCACTAACTAAAAAAATTTGAATTGATTAATATTAATGATGATGAAAAAGATGATGTCGGTCTTAATGAAAAGACATCTTTAAAAAAATTAGTTATCATTGTGGCTTTGTTTTTCTCAAAATCATAAGTTACTCAACGAAATAAAAATGCATGAAATAATGGTAGAGTTATTGCATAATAAAAGTTTTCATTTATTTTTTAATCATTTTAAATGGTTGCTTGATTGCACTATGTTATGACTTTAAAATGATAATCAATAATAAAAGAAAATTAAATAGGTGCAATATGTTGAGAATAATAATTGAGATTTTTTTGTTATGAATCATAAAAATGGCACTCGGTAGTTAGGATAAAGTCATAATGCAGGTGGAGTAAAGGTAAATGATTAGATAAATTTATTTGTGTATAAGAAACTTATATATATAAGTGTATAATAAAGTTTTCGCTAGTTTAATTGATATAAGTAATTGTATTATGACAGTTAATACAATATAAAAATAGTTTATCTATTAAAATTTTAATATTTATATTTTATATAACATATTAGTCATCAAAGTGGTCTTGTTATAATAGATATAAATATTAAAATAGTAAAATTTATTAATTAATCATGATTAAAGTGATGTTACAAATGACATTAAAGTTTTAATTGATCAATTGTTTTAATGTATATATTCTATGAGATCATCCAAAGGTGAATTATATGATATAGTTATTAATATAAAAATTATTAATCATTTCTCATTATAGTTCGATATTATATACACCGAAAGTTAGCATAATTATTTGATTTTATGTGATGTGATTAATTGTTAAAAAAACTATTATCCAAAGGTTGCTTGAATACATGCTTTAAATTTTATAATTAGATCTTTCAGTTTGTATTAAAGTCTCAAAATAATAATGAGTAACTACGTATAAATGTTCTGCAGCTTCATCAAATTTGTACGCATCCGCTAACTCTATCGTGAAGTTCAATGAGTTTATTTATGGAGAGTGGTCAGAAAAGATCCGGTTCATACTGGGTATTATGGCACTCGACCTTGCAATCCTAACGGATGAAGAACCCTTAGCCATTACAGATGATAGCTTTGAAACTGAAAAGACTCGGTTTGAGACTTGGGAGCGATCTAACAGGCTTAGTTTGAACTTTATGAGGATGACGATGGCGGAAAATATTAAGCCATATATGCCTAAGACAGAGAAAGCAAGGGAATTCATGCAAAAAATTAAGGAGTTTTCACAATGAGATTTGGCTGATAAGTCGATTGTCAGAGGCCTAATGAGTGATATAACTACGAAAAAGTTTGACTGGTCTCAACCAATCCATGATCATGTCACGTACATATCTAACTTGGCAGCAAAGTTAACAACCATGAGAATGGAAGTTCATGAGCAGTTTTTAGTCCAATTCATTATGAATTCCATACCTTTTGAGTTTAGCCAGTTCTAGGTGAACTACAACACCATTAAAGATAAATAGAATTTTAAAGAATTAAAGGCTATGCTGGTTCAAGAGGAAGAGAGATTAAAGAAAATGAAGGATCAAATTGTGAATCTTGTAGGTCTTGGAGGTTCTAGCAGCTATAAGGGAAAATCTAGTTAAAATGACAAAAGGAAGGATAAAGTTATTGTGAAAGGAACTGAAAGCAAAATCTATAAAGAGATGAAATATTTCTTTTGCAAGAGAACATGACATTTCAAGAAAGATTTTTAGAAAAGAATGGTCTGGTTCGACAAGAAAGGTAAACATCATAGTTTTTTTTGCTCTGAATTGAACCTTATAGAAGTGCTTAATAATACTTGGTGGTTATATTCTGGTGTTACTACTCATGTGTCTCATATTAAACATGGATTCAGTTCGATCCAGCCTATAAGAAGAACTAAACAATACTTGTTCATGGGAAACAAGATGAAGACACGAATTGAAGATATTGAGACCTATAGATTAATTTTAGACAATGGGTGTCATTTAGATCTTGAAGGATGCCTCTAACCTGAATATAGTAGAAATCTTGTTTCTATAAGTAGACTGGATAATTTAGAATTTGTTTTTAATGTTGGACATGGTGTTTTCTCTTTGTACTGAAATGATTACTTTTATGGTAGTGGTGCCTTATTTGATTCACTTTATAAGTTCAATCTTGATGCAAAATTTTTCGAATCCCTATTTAATATTGAAAGTCGAGGTATTAAACATAGTGTATCAAATGAAAAATCTGCTTTATTGTGGCATCAAAGATTATGTCATATTTCCAAAGAAAGAATTATGAGGTTAGTAAAGAATCAAATTCTTCCTCCATTGGATTTTGGTGATCTAAATGTATGTGTAGACTACATTAAAGGAAAACAGCCTAAACATATGGCAAAAAACAGCCACAAGAAGCATTCAGCTTCTTGAGTTAATACGTACCGATATTTGTGGCTCTTTAGATGCTCCTTCTTGGAGCGGTAAAAAGTATTTTATCACTTTCATCGATGATTACTTACGTTATGAATATACATATTTGCTGCATGGAAAGTGAAAATTTGTGAGAGGTGTTCATTGAAGAAGTGGAAATACAATTAGATAAAAAGGTAAAAGTTGTAAGATCTGATAGAGATGGTGAGTTTTATGGAAAATTCAATGAAAATATATAATGTCCAAATCTATTTACAAAGTTACTTGAAAGTAAAGGTATTTATGCACAATATACAATGCATGGTACTCTTTAGAAGAATGGTGTAGATGATAGGCGGAATCGTACTTTAGTGGATATGGTTAAGAGCATGTTAAGTAATTGCTCTTTACCCTTTTCGTTGTGGGTATATGCATTAAAAATTGCAACATATGTGCTGAACCAAGTTCCTAGCAAGGCTGTTCCTAAGACCCCTTGTGAACAATGGAGAAAACCTAGTTTAAGACATCTACGTGTTTGAGATTGTCCAGCAGAAGTAAGGTTGTATAACCCACATGAAAAAAAACTTGACTTTAGGGCCATCAGTAAATTTTTCAATGGTTATCATAAAAAATCAAAGAGGCATATATTTTATTATCCTAACCATAGTACGAGAATAGTGGAGACCGGTAATGGTTCATTGAGAACGGTAAAACTAGTGGGAGTGGTGAACCACGAAAAGTGGACATTCAGAAAGTCCATGTTGATGTTCTTTCACCTATCATTGCAGCTGAGGTTGTTGTTCCTATTGTTGCATCACAGTTAAATGACGCAATAGAACAACATAATGATGTGTCAACCCCACTAGTGGAAAATACAATTAATGAACTGGTTACAATTCAAGAAGAGAATAGTGTACCATAAGAACCATTAAGGTGATATGGAAGAGAAAGAAGGTTTGTTATTTCAGATGACTATGTGGTTTATGCTATTGAAAGTGAATGTGATCTAAGCATTGATGAAGATCCGAACTCATTTCAAAAAGTCATGAAAAGTGACATTCTGAAAAATGGTTAATTGCCTCGAAAGAAGAAATAAAACCTATGGGTGATAACAAATAATAGAACTTAGTATAGTTGCCTAATAGTTTTAAAACCATTGGATCTAAATGGATCTTTAAGACTAAACACGACTCGAAAGGTAACATTGAAAGATACAAGGCTCGTCTTGTTGCTAAAGGTTTCACCCAAAAAGATGGTATTAAGTATAAAGAGACATTCTCTCCAGTTTCAAAGAAGGATTCACTAATGATTGCTTTGGATTTGGTGGCTCATTATGATATTGAGCTTCACCAAATGGATGTGAAAACCGCATTTCTAAATGGAGAGATTGAGGAAGAAGTATATATGGACCAACCTGAAGGTTTCGTGGTCACGGGAAAAGAACATATGGTGTGTAAGATGAGAAAATCAATATATGGACTAAAAAAGCTTCTAGACATTGGTATTTAAAGTTTAATGATATCATCATGTCATACGCTTTTGTATAAGTCATCGTTGATCGATGTATCTACATTAAAGGTAGTGAGAGCAAGTTTGTGATTTTAGTCTTATATGTTGATGATATTTTGCTTGCTGCAAACGACATGGGCATGTTACATGATATAAAGAAGTATCTCTCTAAAAACTTTGAAATGAAAGATATGGATGAGGCATCGTACGTGATCAAAATAGAAATATTTCGAGATAGAACACAAGGATTGTTAAAGTTGTCTCAGAAAAGATATATCAATAAGATTTTAGAGAGATATAAAATAGATAAATCCTCTGCAGGGATAGCTCCAATTCAGAAAGAGGACAAGTTTAGTAAAATACAATGTCCTAGAAATGAATTGGAGCGTAAAGAAATGGAAAGAATTCCATATCCATCAGTGGTTGGGAGTTTGGACTATGTTCAAACATGTGCTCGGGCAGATATCAACTTTGCGGTTGGTATGTTGGGTCGATATCAACGTAATCCCGGAATGGACCACTCGAGAGCTACAAAGAAGGTTCTCATGTACTTGCAAGGCACCAAAGAGCACATGCTTACATATAGGAAATTTGATCATCTTGAGGTCATTGGATATTCAGATTCAGATTATGCCGGATGCGTTGGCAGTAGAAAATAGACGTTTGGCTATTTTTTCCTATTAGTTGGGGGATCGATATCATGGAAAAGTGGAAAACAATCCGTTGTTACTACTTCCACTATGGAGGCTGAATGTGCATGCTTTGAGGCCACAATTCATGCATTGTGGCTGCGGAACTTTATCTTGGGACTTCGAATTGTCGACACTATAGCGAGGTCGCTGAGAATCTATTGTGATAATTCCACAATTGTCTTCTTTTCAAAGAATAACAAATACTCTAAGGGTGATAAGCATGTTGAGTTAAAGTACTTATCTGTCAAAGAAGAAATATAGAAACATAAAGTGTTTTTTGAACATATAAGAACTGATATGATGGTAGCGGATCCGTTAACTAATGGACTACCATCCAATATTTATTGGTCATGTATAGCGTATAGGTATTATAGACAAAGCTTTGTTATTATGATTGTGATATGTTCGGTATGTGTATGACACTATGAATTCACTTTAAGTTATGTTTCTGCTTTTAATAAATCTGTTATCATTAAAGTATGTATATGCACTTATGGTTCTTATATAACATATGATTGGATTGAGAATTAATGTTATTCTCAATATAAAAAAACTAGAGTTGGGATTTTTTTGTGATACATGGAAGGGCTCATGTCTTGTAATGATGTGTAACCGTCATGATACAACCAGTTCTAACTTTATTATGATAGTTAAAGTTGAGTGAACTTGGTGTAAAGTGCACATTAAAGTTATTGAATCATCAAGTAGACACAAAGTCAAGTGGGAGAATGTAAAAATATTTATATTCTTATATATGATATATGTGTCTTTGTATTTAATTATAATGATCAAGTTCATATTAATGTTCATAATTCTAAATAAAAAAACAACACTGTAATGGATCGGTTTCGGATAACGACATTAGAATTTAGCTGTATTGAAAAGGCATATTTAAAAGAATTAGTTGTCATTGTGACTTTGTTTTTCTCAAAATCATAAGTTACTGAACTAATAAAAGTGCATGAAATAATGGTAGAGTTATTGCATAATAAATTTTTTTATTTTTTTATTTAATCATTTTAAATGGTTGATTGATTACACTACGTTATGACTTTAAAAAGGGCAATCAATAATTAAAGAAAATTAAATAGGTGCAATATTTTGAGAACAATAATTGAAATTTTTTTGTTATGAATCATAAAAAATGGTACTCATTAATTAAGATAAAGTCATAATATAGGTGGAGTAAAGGTATTTGATTAGATAAATTTGTTTTAATATATGAAACTTTTATATATAAGTGTAAAATAAAATTTCCGTTAGATTAATTAATATAATTAATTATATTATGATATGTTAATATAATATAAAAATACTTTTTTGGTACTCTTATACTAATTAGATAAAGAAGAACAAAATCATCAGGTAATAGCATTATGTTATTAAGATATCTTAATGAATGATATGTATGAAAAGTAACAATGTTTTATTTTAATACTAGAGTGTGGTCATGTCATTGATTTAAGCTCCAAACCTAAAGAATTTTGCCATAGAGTTTTTTAGTCTCACTTGTAGTCCTACTGATTGTGAAAAAAATTAAAGTGTTTTCCAGTCTATAATAGTAACTTTAAGTATATTCATTATTTTGGTAACATCCTAAATTTATTTTACTAGATTATAGAATTTATAATTTTAGCTTCTAACAACTTCATACCAAGAAAAAAATTGATTCACTTAAAGTTGACTGAATGGCATGCTTTGTGAAATATAATTGTGTTTTGAAACATCAATACAAAATAGAGACATTGTTGATCCTATTTTATTGGATAAGATTGATGATAGCAATTAGTCACTAGTTGGAATAATGAATAGGAACATCTTCATTAATGATCTTGTGTTTGAAAATGAAGATTTAGTGTGGAATGTATTGGTCAATGTTGTTTTTAAGCCCGTTAATAGTAGTTCATGTAGAATTTAAAATTTTAATTATGGTTCGTGTAAGTTTAAATATTTACTATGAGTTGAGATATAAAACAACATGTTAAGAAAAATAAGGATATGAATTGACATCTTTTGCGGCGATGGTGATAACATATGACATATTATAAACTTGAATCATTATTATATTTGATTAAGATATTATCCATAATAAATAATTTGAAAAACTTTTTAACAAACTAACCTTACTCTGACGTGTTAATAACAAAAATATCATGCTGACGTGTCAACACCACAACAAGTTTCAACTTAAATATATAAAAAAAGTTTAACTTACTAGAATAATTACAATACATGCCACTGATATTAATTTGGTTAGAGAATAAATATAATTTATTCAACTAACCAAAAAATACTATTATGTTTGCAAAAACAATAATTTTTATCCTTTTAAATTTTTTATACGTTAATTTATAAATAATTTCAAATAAATATAAATATATTTAAATTACTACCGTAATCTCTAATATATTATTTGAGAAATATTTTAATAAAATAACCTTATTTTGACGTGTTATTAACAAAATAATTACAATAAATTTTAAATAAATATATAAATGAGTTTAACTTATTAGAATAATTACAAATATATCATTATTATTAATTTGGTTAGAGAATTAATATATTTTATTAAGCTAACAAAAAAATACTATTAAATTTGTAAAAAATAATTATTTTTCTTTTTTAATTTGTATATACAAAAATTAATATTAAAATTAATTTTAAATAAAAATTAAAATTATATAAATATTTAATTTATATTTACTAATAAAATATAATTTACGAATATTTTTCCCCACACATGACGTGGGTATGAATCTAGTATGTATTATATTCATGGTCAGATCTAGGCCCAAGCGAAGCAAACCCGTGCTTGCGGCCCTCACTATTAATATAAAACAATCAGCCCTTATTTCAAAAGTACTCTTAGCACAAATGGTAAATAAAAGTAAACTGCTTCTTTGAGTTTTTCGGTTCGAGTCCTTATGACAACAAAAAATTTTAAAAATTAGAACGGCCCAATTTTTTTGTAGTATAAAACGACCCATTTTTTTGGCTTGCGGCCCTGTTAAATTCTGGGCCGGCTCATATTACATATTTATTATATAAAATGAGTTTTATTTATGTTTTCTATATTTAAAATTACTAAAATTATATATTTTAATTTGTAATATGCTTATATTTTTATTTTAGAATCAAATTATAAAATAAACTATATTTGATACAACTGTATATTAAATGGATTTCTATATAATACACTTTGTATGTTTTTGGTTATTTTTTGTAAAAATAAAATTCTTCTTTAAATATTAATTTTTTATTAATAAGATTTTGATTTAAATATGAACAAATCAATCCACATGTAAAAGTAATAACCAAGATTGAAAAACATGCAAATTATTCATAATAATTTGTCAAACCAAATTAATTACTTGAAACAACTATAAATCCATAAACCTAAATAAAACTCTAAAATTGAAAACATACATGGTATTAAATATTTCTTATAAACTCACTTCTAGTTTAGTATATATGATTTAATTTATTTTTGAAAATAAATTTATATTTAAAATTATCATGTCATATTTGATTAAACGTCATATTGTAATTTTTTCAGCTATATCATATTTTTAATGACATGTAAATATTTTTTTCAGAACTCACTTCTCTTTTAATGTATTATATTACATATTTATTATACAAAATGAGTTTTATTTGTGTTTTATCGTATTTAAAACTATTAAAATTATATATTTTGTAAATTTTAATATGCTAATGTTTTTATTTTAGAATCAACTTGTATAAACTTTATTTTGGTATGATTATATATTAAAAATTATGATTCATGTAGTTCATAGTAGTTCATGTAGTACTATTTTGTGTTAATAGTAGTATTTAAAAATTTAATTATGGTTCGTGTAAGTTTAAATACTTACCATGAGTTGAGATATAAAACAACACATTAAGAAAAATAAGGATATGAATTGACACCTTTTGCGGCAATGGTGATAACAATAATAATATAAATTAGTATTATTTCATATTATATAGCCCATATTTAAAAACGTGTATGTTGGTTTTCCATTGTACTTTATTTACTTATATGTGAAATGATATTTTATTGGGACGACACTATTATACAGAAACACACAATGGAAAATGATATAGTATGCAGAAAATGCTTATTGTATTCGTGGTTACACTGTTATTTCTTTGTGTTTGAGAAAATGTTATTTTTTGCTAACTCATTGCAATGCTTTGTTTTAAGGGATGGTATGAAGTTTAATGTTTAAATTTTGTTTGTTGTGTTTGGATTTCTTGTATTCGGATTTTTGTACTTGGATTTCTTGTGTTTGGCTCTATTGTTGTTCACTTCAAAGTTTGAAGTATAATTATTATTACTTGGATTTGTTGTTAGAGCATTAACACAAAATAGTACATATGATTTCATAGATTGTACAACCATGCAATGTAACAAAAACGAACAATAAAAACTGACACCAAAAAAACAAAATAAACCGAGACAAAAGTTTAACAATACCAACCAAACTTCACCTTCCCTCTCTAAGGCATCAAAATCCAACGTGGTGACTTGATTGTGATGGTTGAGTTAGTATAATCATTTCCTAAATATAGCATGTAAAACAACAACACAAAGAAAAAAATGAATCAAAGCATGTGCAATTAGTTTAATTAGAAATATTATTGTAACCCTATGTTTGGTTCTATTTCTTTTTTGGGTATTTCTTACATCCCTTTACATTATGTCCCACTTCACCACCATTTGAACAATGCATAATTCTTCCAGCTCTAGAGAGAGTGTTTCTGCCATCTTCTTTTATTTTTTAGAAATTCGTTTTTCTCTTTCATTATTGGGAACTTCTTCTACATTTTCCCTTTATTTTTCCTTGGTAATATAGGAGTGAGACTATTACCAATGGCAGTCTAGATTTCATCCAAAATCATGGGCCTCTAAATGGTCGGATGGATATTTCGTAATTGCTTTGCCAAATCTCGGTTGAAAAAAACCAGAAACAAAGTCTTCAACATTTAAACTGGCATCTATCATTGCACCCTATGCATATTCGCATGGGATACAACTATGGTTCCACTTTCCATAAGAACATGTATTCTTGAAAATATTCACTCTACGAATTACCATCTATACCAGTCTCAAACAATTCATGAGTGGTGGTATATGTCGTATAACTGGTCTTTATACTACTTCTTAATCCAATCCAGTGTAAAAGTATTTTCTTTGACATTGACTCCTTGAACTCACGAATTTCCAATTGTTTTATATGTTTCTAAAAAAAATTTCAATTGTTCCATCCTCAGCTTTGCAATAACCGCGTTTTTCAACATATCACATTTTCCATTAGAAGTACACTCGTGATTGGAACATGTACTTTCAAACATAAAATCAAGTTTCATCCTCAGCTTTGTAATAATCGGGCTTTTCAGCATATCACATTTTCTATTAGGAGTACACTCGTGATTGGAACATGTATTTTTTACCAGCCAAAGTTGCCTAGGCTCATCGAACGAGAAATAAACTCACCATCAATAGTTACTCATGCCACATTTGAACCCAAGATTTGTCTTCTCCCATCTGTGTTGCCTAACATTTTTTCCACTCTTCACAGTTTCCTTGAACTCAAACCACTACAAAATGCTTGACCGAGAATTAACATATCTTACATACCTTTTTCGAGTTTTTCAATTTCTCAAAATGAAGCCATCATCCTCATCATCTGGGCTATCAGGAATTGTGTTGCGGCATAGCGAATTTTTTGTTGACAAAAAAACTGTCAGTTCCTCAACCTCAAACTCAAACCTATCTAATAAATCGTCTTCATCCTCACTCTCACGTTCTTATGCTCACTTTCCTCACGTTCATCCTCACTAAACCATCACAATAAAACAATTACAATTGTTAAACATCAAACATTCAACCTAAAAAATCAAAATCTTTAAACCCTAAATTGAAAATAAAATGTACTCCATATTGCTCAATCCCTTCTCTTAATCGATGAAATCACAAACCTCCCTTTCAACTTAGAATTCTCCATCCTTTTCACCTTCGAATCCTCCTTCCTTTTCACAAAAGAAATCGATAACCCCAAAATCGATTTTGAATATGGCTAAATCGCAAAGGAGTTAAAAATTTGATTAGAAGATTTTGTTTTTTGGGTTGGGTTTTTGGGTTTTTAACTAGGTTCAGATTGTTATTTAGGCCAATTTTCAGATTAATGTAATCGTAATGGGTTAAACACCATGATTGTGTATTGATCACGATTTTACAACATAATAACGATTTGTTAAATTTTAGAGACATGTCCCGAGTGTAAAATTAAGATATCCCGAGTGTAAAATTAAGATATCTCGAGTGTAAAATTAAGATATCCCGAGTGTAAAATTAAGATACGATTAGTTTGTTTGTGTAATATAGAAATCAAAAATTCATATTGAAAAACCGTGGACACCATGAATCCATAGTATAATAGTATCGTCTCTATTTTATTGCTTCTTTTTAGTATTTTAAAAAAACAATAAAATTTTACAAATATAAAAGTTTCTATGAATTCATATATGGTTTGGTGACTCCACTATCTAAAATCTTGCTCAATACATTCGATAATATGACATAAGTACATTCTTATAATTTATCTCAAAAATAAGCTCCTCTTGTTATATAAAACTGAGAATATATCCCAGCATAATTCAGTTATTACCCATCAATATTCATCACATTTAGTTTACTCTTTACTATTGTTGGAACCGAATTTATACTTTATCCACCTCTAACACAAATTCTCGAAATATTCTCTAAATAGTTATTTTTATTTCTCCATCTTTCTGAATACATAAGGGTTGTGCCCCTTATATACTATAATACGTAATTAATTTCAGATATAGAATTAATTACGGATTTGACAGTTATAACATAATTAATTCTTAACCGTTATAGTATTGAATATTATCCGTAATAAAGTAATTAATTCTTTTAACTATTACGTAATTAAAATAATCGGTTTGACTTTTTTTGTCTATCTTGATCTGGTTAGCGGATTCGGATTTTGGGGTTAAATCTGGTGCCCACAATACGCCTCCCAAGTTTTGTGAAGCATCGATTCGGGAAACTTTATTTTGTCTTTGTCATGCTTGTTTTATGCTGGCTATCTTACTTTTGTGTAATGTTTCTCATTTATTTAACGGTTGTGTATCGATGTGTTGATGAGAAGTTGCTTGCTTCGTTTATTCTTTTTTTCCTCTCGATGGACTCGATGTCGTCGTGTCGCGCTGTGCTGGCTTCATTATTTAGAGAAGTTCTCCTCGTTTTTGTAACGGCTACATGTCCATGTATTTACGAGGAGCTGCTTGCCTTTATCTCCGTTTAGGGTTCGTGCCTAGCTGTGCTAACCTTCTTATTTTAGCAAAATGCTATTCGTTTATGTAACGGCTACGTGTATGTATTCTTACGAGAAACTGCTTACGCTTTTATTCCATTTTATGGTTTGTGCCTATCTGTGCTGGCTTTATTATTTTATCGAAGTACTCCTCGTTTTTGTAACAGCTACGTGTATGAATTTTTACGAGGAGTTGTGATGGGGACATCAGGTCGTATGGCAGGCCAGGAGACCAGACAGACCGACCAGGAAGCTTGCCCGAGACAGTCGGGCCATTTGGCACGTCTGCCGGCCCAAGCGGTACCACCGGACCCTCAACCAACAGGACCGGACCGATCAGCATTGCCGACGGAAAGGCCCAAACCTCTGGCCCAACTGGTGGCGACGTGGATGACACCGCCGGCCCCATTGGTGATGCCACCGACTCTAGGATCAACTTGGCCGGTCCAGAAGGCATTCCGGCCAGTACCTCGCACAGTCCAGTTGGTATAGCCGATCCAGCCGTGTACACGAGCATTTCAACTTCTACATAAGGAGATTCGGACCAGATAAGCTACCAGATTCAGGACATGCATCTAGAGGAAGTCTCTACACCAGTAGTGCTACCAGGAGCAATGACAAAGAGCAGATCAAGAGCACTCTTCCACAAATTCAGCTTTTGGGTCGACAAGCTCCTAGAGGATGATCGAAAAAGGACAATGGACCAGAAGTGAAAAGAAGAGTCCAAAGGCTTCTCAACAATGCAAGGGACTTCAGAGACTTGGGCTTTAGTGGCAAGAGAGGTCAGGGCCCAAAGATTCCTAACCCTACTCCAAGTCGAAGACTAGGAGCAAGGCGCGTGCATGCCACAAGGACGGCCACCTTCCATTTCTTGGCCATGAGGTAAGAAAGGTAAATTTTCAATTCGAATATTTGCCTCTTTCTGTTTTGCATTGTTTACATTTTTGAGTCAAAGACATTTTAGGAATATGTCATTTTTCGGTTATGCACTTTTGTACGTTTTCCATTTGTGTACTTTTGTAAATTTTCCTTTTTTTTCTTTGAGTCGACCCGAAAAGGTCAAGCTGTCGAGCATATTAATAACGCTCCTTCCAGCATTGTAGTTCGACAACCTTTTTGATAATTAATAAAGTGCGAATTTTCTTCTACAAGCTTTTCTCTCTAAGAGACTTGTGCGCTTAGAACCTAGTCGAGACCAGCTCTCTTAGCTCTAAGTTTGTGATTTATCACGAGGTTCATCACCCCTCGTGTGGTTCACTTCACCCTTTCATCCTTTACCAACCAGAAAACCCCCATCTAGAAGCCTAAGGTTGAGTTTCTCACCTAATCTTCTCCACACAGCCCACGCGTATATAAGCCTTGAATCGAGGCTTGTATCAAGCTGCTTGCGCTTTTATTCCCTTTTAGGGTTCGTGCCTAGGTGTGTTGGCTTTCTTATTTTAGTAATGTGTTGCTCGTTTCTGTAACGGCTACATATCTGTATTCTTACGAGGAGCTGCTTACGCGTGGCTAGCTGTGCTGGCTTTCTTATTTTAGTGAAGTGCTCCTCGTTTCTGTAACGGTTACGTGTCTGTAACGGTTACGTGTTTGTATTCTTACGAGCAACTGCTTGCCTCTTGTTTTTTTTCTTTTTTTTGTTTTACCCGTTTCAGGGTTTGGTATTATTTGCAAGACTGTAACAACTTGTAAAAAAAATTTTCGGGTACGATTTCATTATATATCGTCCTGACTGCATGTCTCAAAATACAAAACAATGATAACGAAATTATATCTTTTATTTCGTTTCGATGCGAGTTGTAGAGTGTACCGAAGATGCCCTGTAAATCTGGAATATCGTCGTTAGAGTTTGACATTTTTTTTTTCTTAAAAGTTAGGATGGATTGTCCCCACAGACAGTACCAAATGAATTTGCACTTCATTCAGCTCTTACACAAATTCTCTAAATATTCTCTAAATAGTTATTTTTATTTCTCCATCTTTCTGAATACATAAGAGTTGTGACCATTTTATACTATAATACGTAATTAATTCCAGATATAAAATTAATTACGGATTTTACAATTACAATATTGATTATTGTCCGTTATAAAATAATTAATTTTTTTAACCGTTCGTAATTAAAAAAACCGGTTTAACTTATTTTTTGTCTATTTTGGTACAATTACCGGATTCGGATTTTAAGGTTAAATCCAATGCACACAACTATCACTATTTCAGTAGTCAGTGTTCATTCTACACAATCTCTTATATTAAAGTTCTCGAACTAGAAAAATAACACTTTTCTTAATACCACTAAAGGAAAAAAAATATTACTTTTTGTGAAGGATCTGAACATGTGAAACTTGGTAAAGAAACATGATCACAAAGCATTGTACAACAATTTTCAGAATTTGAAATGACACACCAAACTATATGGGAAAGAGAGACTTCAACTTGAACGAATGATGCCATGTAAGTAAGCCCCAGCCATCACAAGTGATACCATCGACACAATGCCCGCCGGGACCACTTTCCTCGTCCTTAGGTAACGTGATCCCATCATCCCTGTCAGTGTTGCCGAGCCCACTGCATAATTACAACCAAATCACCTCATCATTCACATTCAAGACATCAAATCCACAATCTTTTATTCAGTTACCAATGCCAATGGAGGAAGCCAAGACAGGATTTTCAGGGAGCTCCGTATATACATAATAGAACAATGCAGCTGATCCTCCTCCAGCAGCTAGAGATATTTTGCTTCCGCGTTTCAGGTAACCCATCAGTCCACCAACTGCCATAAGTCACAACATAACATGAGACACGAAAATGGCGGTTGGAAAACAAATCCATCAAAGCGCTAAGATGGAAGAAACATATAGATATATCCCCTAGCTGAAACAATATGATCTTAAACCTCAAACTAGAAGATAATATCACTATTAGGCCTGGTCAAATAATTCGAACCGAATAAACCAAATCGAAATCGAATCGAATAAACCAAATCGAAATCGAACCGAAAAACATATTTCGGTTGGTATTCGGTTATAAAGAAATAACCGAACATATATTATTTTCGAAAACTATAGTTATTAGTTACTAACCGAAACCGAACCGAAAACCGAAATAATATCCGAAAAACCGAATTATTTTCGGTTATTTCGGAAATTTCGGTTATTTTTTATTATTGTTGGTTATTTTCAGTTATTTTTAGTTATTTTTTTGATTATTTTCAATTATTTTCGATTATTTTCAGTTATTTTTGGTTATTTCGGTTAGTTCGGTTATTTTGGTTATTTTCGATTTTTAAATTTAACAATCGAACCGATACCGAACCGAAATATAAAAATAACCTAATGGATTTTTAATTTTACCAACCGAAAAAACCAAAACCGAAAAAACCGACCGAAACCGAACCGAATATCCGAATGCTCAGGCCTAATCACTATTTACAACTATGAAGTCTATGATGATCTACCATTCGCAATTTGAATACACCTCAACCTTTCTTAGCACTGGACCGATCAAAACCAGAATAGAACCATTTTCTATCATGAAGTTAAGCAACTAACACAAATGATTACACAACAACTCATGCTAAACTCGTGAAGATATGGGATTTATGTTTAATTGTCCTTGAATAAGTTATACAAGTGGGCAAATAATAAAGCCAGCTCTAGCTATTGTTTCTCATTCTTATAGGCTTTTGACTCCATCAGTGATCGAGGCCAATCTGGGCTTATGTTTTAAAGAGATTACACAAGCATTTTAAAGGTCAGGATCATATGGATCAGAAACTAGTGGCTGTGGAAGAGACTTTATAACAGATTACAGATCCGCTGATCCAAATACAGAGATGAAGAAAAAAATGAAAAGTTCTTCTTAAAAAAAATTCAATAGAAAATACATTGAAATATGTTTAGTATCCCTAATATATTATTTGATAAACATTTTAAAAAATAATTGACGTATTATTAACAGAAATGTCATGCTGACGTGTCATTATTAAAATATATAGATAAATAGGTTTAAATTACCGTGAATTTCAAATATATATAAATAGATTTAAATTACTAAAATAATTACAACATATACCATTGTTATTACTTTGGTTAGAGAATCAATATATTTTATTAAACTAACCAACAAATATTATTAAATTCGTAAAAAATAATTTTTTTTTTAATTTACATATACAAAAATTAATATTAAAAATAATTTTAAATAAAAATAAAAATTATATAAATATTTAATTTATATTTTCTAATAAACAATATTATATAATTTATAAATATTTTTTCCTGGCGTGGATATAAATCTAGTTTATACTTGTTTAGTTTAATTTAGGTATAATGTTGATTTTTTAAGTTAAAAAAAAAAAAGAAAATAGCATTATGAAAAGAAACATAACATTCTATTAAAAAGGGCAATTATCTAAATTACCATCATTAAAGAACTGATATATGATCAGTGGTATATTTCCAATAGTAACACTAATGATGCTATTTATGATAATAACTAGCACTAAATTTTTTTTTAAAGCTTTTGTTCCAAAAATAGTATCATTAGTTTAAATTTTCAATAATAACACAAATTTAAGATTAAAATATATTAAAATTTCATTTTAATAAAAAACTTAAAACTCTAAATTGAAAAAGAAATTCAAATATTTAAATGTATGTATAATTTATTTAGAGTAACTAAATATTTTTTACATAATTATTTGTGCTATTTTTGAAATTTTAGTTTTAAGGTGTTAGTTTTGAAACAAAAATTTTAAAATGCGCTATTTCAGGTTATTAATACTTGATTATTCCCTAAAGTTATGTCGTTGGTTGATTATGATGGACATGTTTGTTTCTCTGCTATCGTCGATTCCGGCTGCGAATAATACTACAATCGTGATTAATATTACGGCTGTGATTAATACTATGATTAAGATTAATATTACGGCTGTGATTAATACTATGATTAAGATTAATATTACGGCTGTGATTAATACTATGATTAAGATTAATATTACGGTTGTGATTAATACTATGATTAAGATTAATACTACGGTTAAGATTAATATTTGTGGTTAAGATTAATACTACGGTTAAGATTAATATTGCCGCTAATATTAATATTGTGACTGAGATTAATACTGTGGCTAAGATTAATATTGCAGCTAAGATTAATACTACAACTAAGATTAATACTACAACTAAGATTAATACTGCGGCTAAGATTAATGCTACGGCTAAGATTAATATTGCAGCTGCAATAAATATTATTCGTTTGTCACATACGCATTTGCGGTTTATCACAAATTTTTAATCGCATTCCTATTTTAACCAGCTATAAAAAACCAGCTATAAAAAAATTGCGACGGCGAATACAACACATGGTTGCTAATATGAGATGTCGATGTGTTGGGAGAAGATGAATATGATAATGGTAATGATGATAATATAAGTTACTAGTGTTTTAAACCAGCTGATAAACTTTAAATAGATCGTGTTTGGTGTTTTACTTAAGGTTTTAAAAACTCCAAAAGAAGAAGCAAAACACACAAACAATTTATGTATCTACCAAAAACTTTCATATGACAAAAAAAAAGAAGAAAAAAAACACAAACTGTTTGTAATATGAAATCAAAATATTAAAAGTAAAAAAGTGGGTACGGTATAGATGGTGAAAAATTATAAGAAAAATATTCAAAAATTAAAACTAAAATGTCAGTATCATAAGAAAGTTGAAATTCAATATCTAACTAACAAACAATAAATCAATCAATGAATAAATTTTCTTCAAAATCCATTATAAATTTCAAAAATTCCACAACTTTTCTATATAATCAAATGCATCTCCAGTAATATCATACATCTTTGATTTTTCGTCTGTTGTTAACTTTTTTATAACATATAATTCTATAACACATTAATCAACCATAAAATTAAAAACTGAAAAGTTTGGGACACATTTGTGATATCTCTATCTGTAAAAACGCTGCGAGAACGTTTTCGAGCCGTCCCCAAAATATTTCCGTTTGGGAAACGTTTCAGAAACGTGAGACGTCATGTAATTTACATCGCCCTAAATTATCTGATTTTAGATATGTTACGACAAATATAGTGCGTAAGAAGTGTGTATATATATACACACAAAGTAAGAGTTGTAAATTCATCATAAAATCTCATTAATATCATACTATTTTCCGCAGAAACAAGTATCAGAAAAAGCTAATTGTATGCTTGGGTTCCAAAGAAAAAGAGATCAAGTCAAAGAAATAATTCGAACAATAGAAGGAGGAACCGATCAGATTAATACCTCCGAGGAGAGAAGCATAAGCAAGAGTGAACTTCTGCGACATCGATGACTCCATCTTCGTCGTCTTCCTCTTCGTCAGGTACGATGGATCTCTGCTTCCTCCAAGTCAAACGAAGCGGTCTTTACAAACAAGTCAAGAACGGCGTCACGATATAAAACTTTTAGTTTTGAAAATGGGCCGGGGCTTATTCAGCGATCTTGAAGCAAAGCCCATTTGAAAAATCTGAAAATAGGCGACTAGGACTTTGCTGAATGAAATAACAAATCTGAATAATTGAACTCAAATTGAGAATTTTGAGTAATAGGATACTTTCCAATAAATTCCAAATAAAATTATTTCACTGCTTAGTCTCAAGCGAGTTAATAATAATAGAGTTTTCTACTATTTTTAATTATATTTATTACTAGGATTTGACCGTTGCTATGTATAATTTTTTTAAGGGGGAATTGCTAAAAATGACCTAAAACTTGACTTCAAATGTAAGTTTGACAATTTACATTTTTTTTTGCAAAACTAACTTATGAGGATGGAGAAATTACTGAACATTCCCTTGATCTAAAAAATAATGTTGAAATCAAAACTTTACGTTTGAAGCAGACTTCTCCGAGAAGTCTGCTTTAGTGTTTATTCCGGTTGAAGCAGACTTCTCGGAGAAGTCTGCTTTGGTGAGAAAAACAGTTTATTCCGGTTGAAGCAGACTTCTCCGAGAAGTCTGCTTTGGTGAGAAAAACAGTTTATTCCGGCTGAAGCAGACTTCATGAAGTCTGCTTTGTAAATAAATTACCTAAATCAAATAAAAATTTTGAAATATTTAAAAAAAATTAAAATTGTTATTAACATAGTTTATATACATATCAAAAGCACGTAAAAGTTATAATGAATTCAAAAATAAGTAGATTAGATTCGATCTAATGATATAAAATATTTGCTAGTTTTTGTTGTTATGTGTTGTGGGTTAATAGTTGATGTTTGTGTAGAGAATTCATGCTAGAATTTGAAATATCATGTGATAAATTTGAAAATTTAGATTTACAAATTTTTAAAAGAAATTGTTTGAGTTTTGCATTTACTTAACTATCTTCAACATATTCATCCAATTTTTAACAAAACTTTTGCACATTTAGTGAATCTTATTATTTAGGGTTTAGGGTTACGCAGACTCCTCGAGATGTTGTCGTAGATTTAACAAAGCAGATTTCTCGAGAAGTCTGCATAAACCGGAAATTAAATGTAACTAAACCGGTTTTTTTCAATTTAGAGTTTAGGGTAATGTAAAAATACGAAGCAGACTTCGAGAAGTCTGCTTCAGCCGGAATAAACTATTTTTTCACTAAAGCAGACTTCTCGAGAAGTCTTCGAGATTTATTCCTATTAAAGCAGACTTCTCCAAGAAGTCTGCTTCAGCGGGAATAAACTTCGAAGACTTCGAGAAGTCTGCGCAAACCGGAAATTGACAGTTTTTAACCTAACCAAATTTAACTCTCCATATATAAAGAAGGTAACCCTAAAATTTTATCATAATTTCATTTCCAAAAAAAAAAACGTGGGAGCCTCCATCCTCCAAAAATGACTATAAGGTAAATTTTCTCTTCTTCTCGTTTTACCTCCCCTCTTTTCTTTTCTTCTTCTCTTCTCATGTTCTTTGTCATCTTGTTATTTTGTAGATCTGGAAAAAAATCATGAGATATGAAAAAGGTAAGTTTTTTTTTGTTTATATGGTTTTGGGTTTGTGATTTTAGAATATTTTTATTGTTTAGATCTTTTGTTATTTTTATAACACTCTTTCTGGTCTTATAGTGTTGTAGATCTGGAAAAAGAAGTGAAGAGATCTAAAAACGTAAGCTTGTTGCTTTTATTAGTTTTAAATTTTTCGTAGTTTTTGTGATTTTTGTTGTGTTTGTTATTTTCTTAAGTTTTTTCCTATATTCTTATCTCATTTCTCATCTTGTATTTTTGTAGATCTAAAAAAGGAAGTCACGAGATCTAAAGATGTAAGTTTGTTATTTTTACTAGTTGTTACGTTTTTCATTGTTTTGGAGATTTTGTTTTTTTGTTGTTTTCTTAATTTTTTCTTATATTCTTATCTTATTTTTCATTTTCTATTGTTGTAGATCTAGAAAAAAGATTTACAAAAACTAATTTTGTTGTTTTACTAGATTTTTAAAGTGATTTTTAATAGTTTTTAAAATTTTATATGGTTTTTTTAAGATTTTCAATAGATGTTTGAGATTTATGGTGGTTTTAGAGTTTTTTGTTGTTGTTTTGAGTTTTCTTCTTACGTTTTGAATTTGACACTCATTTTTGAATTAATGGATTTTCGTGTTGCAGACTTCATTACAGGTTTGCAGATTTCAGTTGCAGACTTCAGTTGCGGAGTTCTTATATTCTTATCTTATTTCTCTTTTTTTTTTGTAGATCTGGAAAAAGATTCACAAAAAGTAATATTGTTGTTTTAGTTGCTTTTAAAGTGATTTTTAATGGTTTTTAAAATTTTAGATGGTTTTTTAAAGATTTTCAATAGATGTTTGAAATTCCCCTTGAAATTTATGGTGGTTTTACAGTTTTTGTGGATGTTTTTGAGTTTTTTTCTTACGTTTTGAATTTGACTTTGGTTTTTGAATCAATAGATTTTCGTGTTGCAGACTTCATTACAGGTTGCAGACTTCAGTTGCAGACTTCAGTTGCAGACTTCAGTTGCAGACTTCACAACACGTTCTCATTACAAATGCAGACTTCACTTGCAGACTTCATTAATAATTGCAGACTTCGTTTGTATTTTTGGTCATATTTTAAATGAATTTTTGTCAACTTTATTATACCTATCACTAGCTCCCATCACTCCACCTTATCAGTCAGTTTTCAATCAACTTTTTCAGAATTATAATAAACTATTAGTTGTATGTCAATCACCTTTCAATCAGCTCAAGTCAAATCATACTTATAAAATTACAAAATGACAACCATTAAAAACACAAATATTAGTATAAATTTTCATAAATACTTTTATACATAGTTAAGGACTTAGTGCATATTTAAGATACTTAATGCATACTTCCTAATAACAAGAAAGAACAAGAACTGAAAGATATGTATAAACAATTCCATCAAAATACTAAGTTAACAGGATAGTGTTTGATGTTTTTGTAAAACAACATCGATAACATTGTGCCTTCAAATTAATTGAATTGATTGGTTACATGTTTCAGAAACTACACATTTATATCGGCAAACTTTGTTGTATAAATCTCGCGGACTTCTTTGCAGACTTCTCGGCAGGCTTCTTTGCAGACTTCTCGGCAGACTTTGTACTTTGTCCTTACTCGTAACTTAATTTTCTGAGATACTCAACACTAAAACTGAATTTATTCATCTTTTACTTTACCGTAAAAAATGTAATCCTCAACATTCGAGTAAACTTTATTCTCATCTTCATCAACAACGTAATCATCATCCTCAATTACAAACATTTTTCCTCCTCTTATATTATCCACAGAAAAATTTCAATTCTCTGTAATAGTCCACTCCCCACAAACAACAACGATTTGGACAATTATTTGCGGTAAAAATTAATGAATTTGATTAGATCATTGTACACATACTAAATTTTTTCACTGAAGTAGACTTCTCGGAGAAGTCTGCTTTAATCGGAATAAACTGTTTTTGTTACCGAAGCAGACTTCTTAGAGAAGTCTGCTTTGATAGGAATAAATTGTTTTTCTCGCCAAAACAATTTTTATTCCTATCAAAGTAGACTTCTCAGAGAAGTCTGATTTGATCGGAATAAACGTCGCAGACTTCTCCGAGAAGTCTGCTTTGATAGAAATAAAATATTTTTTTCGCCAAAACAGAGAAGTCTGCTTTGATAGGAATAAATTATTTTTCTCGCCAAAGCAATTTTTATTCCTATCAAAACAGATTTCTCCTAGAAGTCTGCTTTGATCGGAATAAACATCGCAGACTTCTCCGAGAAGTCTGCTTTGATAGGAATAAAATGTTTTTCTCGCCAAAGCAGACTTATCAGAGAAGTCTGCTTTGATAGGAATAAACTGTTTTTCTCGCCAAAGCAATTTTTATTCCTATCAAAGCAGACTTCTCCGAGAAGTCTGCTTTGATCAGAATAAACATCGCAGACTTCTCCGAGAAGTCTGTTTTGATAGGAATAAAATGTTTTTCTCGCCAAAGCGGACTTCTTTGAGAAGTCTACTTTGATAGGAATAAATTATTTTTCTCGCCAAAGCAATTTTTATTCCTATCAAAGCAAATTTCTCCGAGAAGTCTACTTTGATTGGAATAAACGTCGCAGACTTCTCCGAGAAGTTTGCTTTGATAGGAATAAAATATTTTTCTCGCCAAAGCAGACTTCTCAGAGAAATCTGCTTTGATAGGAATAAACTGTTTTTCTCGCCAAAGCAATTTTTATTCCTATCAAAGCAGACTTCTCCGAGAAGTCTGCTTTGATCGGAATAAACGTCGCAGACTTCTCCGAAAAGTCTGCTTTGATAGGAATAAAATGTTTTTCCCCCAACAACCACGATAATGATTGTTGTATGCATTGAAAAAGATGGCATTTTCGTAATATTTTTAAAAAATTTGTTCATAATGGTCTTTGTGTTGTTTTTGTTTTTTTTAAGTTAATGGCAAAGTTGTAAATAAAGTTATTGTTGAAGGATAAAATAGAGATAGAAAGATAGTTTTGCAAAAAAAAATTTAAATTGTCAAACTTGCAATTGAAGACAAATTTTAGGTCAATTTTGCAAATGCCCCTTTTTTTAATAGTATTTTGTTATTTTTATTTTTTATAACTTTAATAAAGTAGCTTCTACTTTATCAAATTTAAATAAATAAATAACTATAAACATGTGTTGCATTGATTTGTATAATAAAAATATATCTGACAATAAATTTGATTCGAATTAGTCAAACCAAATTAAAGTTAATTTGTTAGTTTGGTTTGAATTTGCAAATTAATAATTTATTTGATAGTTTCAAATTAATTTTGATCATGTAAAATTTGGTTATTTTAAATTTATTTTTAAGTAAAATATTATAATACATCATGTATAATAGAATATTTTTAGAAGTAAGTAATAAATGTGGTATATATATATACTAGTAATTTTGATAGATATTTTGATATATATGAATATTAAGATTATTTTAGGCAAGATACATAATATTTTAAATTTAATATATTGTTAATTTTTTTGAAAAATATTAAAATTTTATGAAATTTATTTTTATAGAATATATGTAATTTATGTAGTGATTTTGATACTAAATTATTTAAGTTGTTATAATATTATTGTACTTAATTTGTTTTATTTTCGCGTTAAAAATCATTCAAATGATTTAATTAAGATCAAAATTTTAAATATTAGATTTGATAATATTTGGAATATTTTAAATTTTTATTATTCACTTTTGAATTATTTAATTAAAATGATATTTGATCTAATATTTGTTATTCTGGATTTACATATCTTTTGTACAAATACCAAAAGAGCTATCAGAAATTCAGTATCACCACTTACTCTCCAGCTGGTGTTGTAAGTTTCAGCCCGAGTTTTATCTGCTAATAAACTTAGTGTTAAAGTTTGAGTTTATAAATTTTAATTCATTTGACGTAAATTTGGTTATAAGCTTGAATTCATTTGACGTATCCTCACTCTATTCTTACCGATGATTAACTCTACTTATGATATTTGAGCTTCTTTAAGGTCATGTGATCTAGTTTCCTAAATTTAATATAGTCTTATGTTTTATTTGATATGGTATAAATTGTGTTTCTTTATCTTGCAATTGTTACTTATAAGTTACTTCTTTCATGCATTATTACACTATTAAACCATCACTTTAACTCGAACTAAAGGTGATATACTTTTGGTATATCTAACTTTTCAAGTGAAGCAAAACAACATCACAATTGGAATTAAGAATGGCATTTGGACATTATAAACTAGTAATAGAATACACGATCATATTCTATAGATTAGAAGTGTAAATAACATAAGTTTAAAAGAAATCAAACATATGTGTTCTTGATTTGTACTATATTCGCATCAGTACAAATAAAGTAGGACTATTGCTCTTTTAATATTAATTCTATTTTATTTGTATTAATTTTCATTTATCCATTTGTATTTTTCTCTTTGTAAAAATTTTATATATCAATTAGAGATTTGTCAAGTGAAGAATGCTTTCTTAGAATGTAAAATTACATATGGTTTATTAAATTTGAGGAGGATTTTATGCAAATTTAAGTAATATTTCTAATGTTTTAGGAATACCTTCAAATTTAGGTTTTGACGAAATAGTTTTGTTTCGCGTTTTTCCTCTTCTCGGTATGAAAAAGGAAATTTCGAAAACGAAGAAGCAAAGCGGAAGGATGAAGAAAAGAAATGAAAAGAGAAAACGAAGATTAACCGGAGAAACGATCGGAGAAGAGAAACGAAATCGCAGTGAAGTTTGTTGATTGCTCGGATATCATGTTAGAGACAACAAACTAAATAGACGATATTCTCTTATTCCATGTATAATACGAAAGATTGTATAGTATTTATACTGTTATGCATGTTGAGGTAACCGAAATAAATAAACCAAACTAAACCACTAAATCAATATCTAAAAACAGTCCCCTCCTTCACCTGCGATGTACCCATTTGGTTGTCCAAATATCCTTTTTCATTTAACTTGTAGCGTTTCTGGTTATGAGTACAGAGTCATACCAAACATGATAATGTCCTTCTAAGCCTTTCTTAAAATAATTTGTATTGTTGTTAAGCATATACTACTATTATATCTTACCACTTGATTACATTTTATGGTGCCTTTTGGAATGCTTAACAAAATCTTACAGCATATGTGGACGTAAGTTTGAGCACACTTTGAAACATGGAGCAAGAAAAGGTCTCTTTGTTGTTACGATTGGCTGGTTTGTAGATAGCGTCAGGAGAAACCATTATTTTCCCAAGGATTTGTATCTAAGCAAAGGAGTTAGTATCACAGATATGACCACTCGTTTTTACTGGTTACTACTTCAGTGTAATTGCAATACAGATTGGTGAAAGCTTTGGTAGCAAATCTATGGAGTATGAACCCTTGACTTTTTGTTAGAGGAATAATAGCCTTCTAGCTACATTAGCTTCCCCTTGTTCGTTAGAGATATTCTCTTATCTTTCATCAACATGATTGTGGGATAGTCTGATTAGCATCAGTTGGGTTCTTAGTTCATCAAATTCTAATAGAACATATTTACTTTGGGAAAGAGTTCATGGATATTTGTAAAAAGTTAAAAGGGTATGTGCGTCTGAAGTTGTAGCTGAAAATTGGTATTTTGTAATATTGTAGTCAGGATGAGCGAATCCCTTTACTATGTTAAACAACTTGGACAAAAATAGTGAAAAGGGGGATGAGCTGAGCTGGGTTTTTGATCTTGAACCTATTTGTCTTCCTCGATCAGTTCAGCAAGCTGTACATTTTGGCACATCAACGAAGTACTACCAAGTATCCTCTTCTGGAACAGAGTCTGGTACTAGTGAAGACATGACTCTTTCCGACCATTCCATGTATGTACATTTAGACATTTCAGATGAACTTCAGCTTAAGGTAATTTGCAGTTTCTATGATTCTAGGGTTCAATTCCGTCAACTATACGAATTTATGCGAATAAATTTATTTTTATGTGTATTTTTTTGAGTTTTTTAAGTTAAATAAACTGTGTTTTTTTTATAAACTATATAAACTTTATAAATTATTCCAATTACAAAAATTCCATTAATATTTACACGTGAAATTGTTAATAAACTTTGTTTTAATTCGAAAATCTTGTTTTAATTTCAAAATAAACCAAAGTTAAAACTATATTTTTAAATTAAAACCAGATTTAATAACTATTTAATGTGCAAACATTAATGCAAATTAAAATAATTTATAAAATTTATTTAATTTATGGAAAAAAAACAGTTTATATAGCTAAATGAAAGCTAAAAGTACGGGTAGAACTATATTTAATCGTATAAGTGTGTGTAATTAACGGAAATGAACCCATGATTCTATTCTAGTTTATTTTTTTTGTATTTCGTTGGGTGCTTTCAACTTGCTCAACAGGCTGTACCATCTTTTCTGTGAGTCTTTTAAATCAAATTTCGTTTGTTTAGGTGTTAAAGGTTGCTGGAGATCAAGGAGCGAAGGTTATAGATTCATGGTTTATTGGTTGCAATGCAAGTCTTGTCGTGTGTGAAGGTGCTTCTCTTCAAAAAGTACATTGGTCATGCAAACACCATTGTCTCAGTGAGTTCTTCTTTATGCCATTGTTGTAGAATTGTATTTGTATTCTCCAGAAAGTAAGGTCTACTTGGGTTTGTTATTATTCTCAATGGAGTAAATGATACTTGATTGCTCTGTTGCATTGTGATACAATTGTTCATAGTGAGCTTAAATTCTAAATGATCAACAGAATTGTTTTGTGATTCTTAAACATGCTTGCTTTTTATTTGTTTGTTTGCATCAACCACTATGGGTTCTGAAAACAGTGGAGAGACATCAACAAAGACTTGTTTACATATCTCACCTGATTTAGCCAGAAAGTTAGGATTAATGCTTGAAAATTTTGAAGATGGTGCTACAAAGGAGGTACTTTTCTACTGTCCTTCCAAGTTATTTCCCATTTTCTATCCTTTTCCCGTCTTGTAACTTGAGTTTACAGACGGTAATATTTGCGATCTCTCTCTGTATAAATGTCACAGAAAATTTGCAGGGAAGGTACTTGTCAAGATGCTCTTAAATTCAGAACTAAGTCGAAACAAGAAAGGAAAGAGACTGTAAATATAGCTAAGACTGGAGTTAGGAGACGGCGTGCTCGCCATATGCAGGTAACTATAATCTTCTTCTTTTTTGCTTCCCTGAAGTCTTAAATTCGCCTTAACAATTTATATCAGCTGATAATGTTTGAATTCAAATGCTTTTTATGTCATAGACTTGTCAAAACCCAATAAGACGCATAACACAGAACAGCCTGCTTGACAATATTTTGCTGGACAATATCTGAAGCAGCTTCAACTGCCACAATTTTTACTGATTCTTTCTGCAGCAGTGGTTACATCAATGAACCTCAGCCTTCTGTTATAGAAGAAGAGAAAGATAAAGGGTTAGATCCTGTGGCTTCTTTTTCAAACTCAACCAGAACACTCACCGATAGTTAGGTACCTTATTTCTCTCTTTACATCTTTCTCTTCTTGTTTGTTTTAGTTTTGCATGTTGCATGATCCACACAAGTTAGTTTAGTTTCAGTAATAGCCTACTACTGTCTGTTGTTGCCATTGTTGTAACCATTGAAATATCTCACCTTGATCAACTATTTTTGTTCTTTCCCGTGTTCTTCTTCAGCGAGAAGATGGACGTGATACTTAAAGACAATTTCCTTACAATTCTATATCCAGCTGATCGGTTCTCGGAGATGGGACCTTCTTCACGGACTTATTTCGGCGATAAGGGTTTCACTTGCTTGCAAATCTTAGACTATATCTACAGATTTTATCAGGTAGGACTTTCTTGTTGTTTCTTGGTGTTTCTGCAGTTTCACATAGGTGGAGTAAGTCATTTCACATAAATCTTATGTAGCTAAATGGCTGAGAAGAGAAGCATAGTCTCCTGAATCAATCTCTTGGTCTTAATTAGGAACTTAGTAGTGACTAATATCAAGATTATTAGATTTATTACCATCTCTGTTGATTTCAGATTGATCATATTTGTTTATGATTTGTAGATTTATCGTTCTATGAGACCTTGAATTTGACAATAATCAGATGCTTCTTCCTTGTCTGTAATGATTCCGCAGGAGAATTTGCCGGATCATGAAATAGAGGTTGCGATACACACGGACTCGAGGCACGCTGACCGTCTTAGAACAGTTTATTGCAGCAAAGAGACATCAGATGATGGATACATGACTTTCCCAAGAATAGAGTTACTTGGAAGCAGGAAAAGTTTTGAAATGCTTAAACGTGTGAATGGAGAGAACAACAGTAATGTTTATGAGCTCATGATTAGAGCTTGATACAATGCATAGTAGGAACAAGTCAAGATCTTACCTTTTGACTTTCAAGAATTAAATGATGACTAGTGATGCACATTTAATCTAACAGAGTTACAAAATATAAGCATTTCAAGAAGAAATTAGTATAGCATATATAGACTGAGACTGTAAAAGCACAGAGAATCAACAAAGCATCGTATAAAGCCCCACAAAAAGAAAACAGAAAGAGGTCTGTTTGATCTTCTGATGCTACAAAAAAGTAATTTTCTGAACAAACCTAAACATTTTATGCATACGCCTTCTTCATTTCTTCCTTACTTGCCTTCATCTCTTTCCTAAACACTTTTTTTTCCTTCTTCATTTTTTCAGCTACTCTTTCTCTCTCTCTCTATCTCTTCCCATGTACAGAACAGATACAACAAAATGAATAGCGTGGTCGATTTTTTCTTTTGTTTTTTTTGTTTGCCTTTGCGTCTTGTGTAATGCTCGCTTCCTATATAAGTACCTGGCTTTTGTCTGTCAGTATATGATGACTCTAAGGAGACCGGCTTGAGGCTCGGAAAAGTCCAGACCTTCTTCTTCGAGTAGATAGCGCTGTACAGCAACTGGGAGTCTAGCCGGAGTGCGGGAACCTCTTGTGTGGTGGCCAGTCCCTACACATATGTAAATCTGAAGCCTTTCTTGTGTTGCTCGAGCTGTGCTCCTCAACATGCTTAGTTCGTGCTTCAACATCTGAAGTGCTTCACTTACATGTAAACCGTGCAAGTCTATCATTCTCTCATTTCCTCTACTGTTCCCTTGACCCACCGGGTTCCTGTGTTATTTATTGCTCATAGGCAGGTTAGAACAGAAGTAAGGGTTTTGTTTGTTATTTGGTTAGTGTAAATAGCAGACAGACTCATCTGTTTGAGATAAAGATCATGTCGCAAGGAGATGCACTGCAGCAAGGTAAAGAAGTCAAACCTCTGACGGTAAATGGCTTCTTGAGCTTTCCCATGAGCAGCCTTCATCTGCATGTTATGCAACTGTCCCTTGACACTTAGCTCTTTAGCTAAGCCCTTATTGCCAACAAGGTATGCTTGCCGTGCCTGTGCTCAACCAGAAGCAACATAGATTGTTGATCATACATGATCAATACAGAAAGCTGACACCTTAATAAGATAGACATTGAAGTAATAAAACTTCTGAAAAACTCATCATTGGCAAAAAGGAGCTTTATAAATGTCATCTGAAATTATGGATAAGACGCGAAACATTTGTGATTCACTACATCATGCACCCTATTATTCAAATAAAACTAGACAAAAGAGAGATCACCCTCAAGGTTGGGCCCCATTACATGCCCTTAAAAGTAATTGACAGATATGGACCAATGGAACTTACAAGTTACACTAAACAACAGAATTAGATAGTCTGCAGACAATATTGAGGCCGCAAGAAAGATCAAACATGTCACACACCTGTTCAAAGTATACATTCCGCAGACGCGCATAGTCACGTGCTTCCTCACGTAAGTCAGAGTACATATTCCCTGTTCATCCCCCAAGAAATGACAGCCAGGAATGCAACATATGTCCAATCAGATAACAGATTTTCAAAGCAGATGTATAACAAGACTGATATATGTGTGATTAGGCGTTAAGCTTGTTGAAAAGGGGAAATTTACCAACTGCATCCCCGGTCTCCACCCAGACAGGAGCCGGTCGATTTGGGGCTCGACTTTGCAGCTTATCAGGATATACACTCCTCCCACGCCCACTTTTGTAAGCACCAGCTGAAGCATGAGAATTTCTGCTTGAGCCAATAGATGAATCTGCTGAATTGTTTCGTTCATATTTCCACATACCCGAATCCTGGGATGCTAACTTCCTGACAGCAGACACATAATCGATTGAACCATTCTGAGAAACTGATGAGCCAGACTTGAAGAAAAACATGTTATCCTTTTCAGCATGTTGGTAATGATTTCCAGTTTGTTGCAAATCATCCCCACCAAACTGGGCAGGATTACCCTGGCTATTTGAGATGCTAAGGGCAGGAAAATCCATGGGAGTTAGATTGGGAGTAGCAAAAGTCTTAGGGCTTATGTTCTGATTCACGCCACCATCCACTTGTAGCTACAGTTAAAACATGGAAGTTAACAACCATATCAGTAGAATGAAAAACAAAAAATACACTTGGAATAACAAAGAAAACATGATTAACATGACAGATATAAAGGACGCAACATCTAGTGAATTAGATTATATCTGTCCCCCACATAACCAGTCTTAAATATTTGAGGCACAAATCTCACTCCATGACAATATGGGCAACTACCTTCTCTTTGCCAAACGGAAAGCACAAAGGCGATAGCTTTCAACACTCAGAAACGTAAATTCACTTGCATTCTACATTGAACCATTTTCTCACAAGGAAAAATGAGTTTCATAGACAGGAAAGCAGAAAATTGCCAAACAACCAACGTTTTGAAAGAAAGGAAGAAGTATAAGGTGTAAAGCGACCAGGAAACTATTTGGAAAAAGAGAGGGTAGGCATATTGCCTATACCATCTGGCCAAGAGATACCGCACCAACATGCAGGAAATCATTATAACCAAATGACACATCAATGAAAGCTATGCCGTACAATTGACTAGAAGAATACCTCAAGCTGAGTAAGCATCTCAACCGTCAAGTGCAAATCACACCCATTAGCAAAGTAAACTTCTGCTAGACTTTCAGCAGAAAATCCAGGGAACTGAGAAGCAAGAAATTCCACGGGGTTCACCTCAACTTCCCCTATATTTGGACTCTCAGTGATCATGTTGTTAATGAACCCATGTCGAGAGTTCCCACTGAAAGGGTTTCTTTCCCTGTCATTCCCAAGAAGCTGCTCTGCATTCATAACCTGCTTATCCCAGGGCTTTGGACTCAGATGCATGAAATTCAGTCGTTGAGGATCTTCCCCAAATGAAGAACTGGGATATCTACTACTCTCAGAAAAGCTATTACCATTAGCTAATCCAGGTTGGTCTGAAAATGGATATCCTCCTCCACTAGCAGAAGGAAACTTTTCAGCTTCATTAGTGTCATACAACGACAAGCTAGCTAATGACAGGCTCCCAGATCCATAAGAATTGACATCCTGAGTCATCAATTTGAAATCTGGGGTTATATCATCAGGAAGTTGATGGCTCCAGAACTGGCGTGCTTCTTCATCTGAATGATGTGATGTGGATGATTCTGATCGGTCTAGGACAGCTTTCCCAACAGAGCTAGAGGAAGCTAAAAGTCTTGATGTCACATCAAAATTACTTGTAGTACCTCCAGATGATGGAGACCGTAGAGTAAACGGAACAAACTCAGCAGCATGAGGGTTCAAAGTTGTTGGTTTGATACTGGAACTTAGCTTTGGATCACTTGACTGGGTGGGTACTTTCTTGGTTAAGCTCATTTTCTTCAACAAAATGGAAATTAAAATGCTTTCTAGCCAATAGATAATTTGGAGACAAGGAAGATTTATAAAATAACTGCTTTTATCCAAAACCTGCAAACATGAAAACAGTTGGCTTGTATCACTCAAAACTTATCCAGAAAAGAAACCTGCAAAAACAGTTAACTTTATCACTCAAATTACCCAGAAAAGAAAAAAAGCACACTTTCAGTGGCTACAATCATAAAGTCAAGGCATTGTAGCTTTTATTTATGATTCATGCACAAAAAAACTAGCAGACAAACATAAAAATGGTAATTTAATTTCTCATCTGGCTCCAAATCTGAGACTTCGAACTACAAACATAATTCCTAAACTTTAGATAGAGAAATTGACTGAGGCAATAACCGAGATTCGCGATTAACAACAAAACCAAAAGAAGCCCAAAATCAAGCTAACGAAAACCGAAGGTAGACGAACCTTTGCGGAACAAATAGAATGGATCCATGGAAGAGAACGAGATTCAGTGAGTAAAAGGCTGCGGAAAACAAGAAACAGAGAGAAAGAGAAAGAGAGAGATAACTTTCCAGAGAGGGTTTTGCGGTTTTTACTTTACCTAGGGATTCGAGTTTTGGGTAATCGTCGTCGTCTTCTTCTTAATTTTATTCATACTCTCTCTGTACGATTTGTAGCTGAAACACCAAACACCACACACTACAAGATTATAAAAACCAAACCTTTTGTTGTGCCTCTCGATTTGACCCTTTTTTTTGTTTCCAATTGTTTTTCTAATAACTCGCAATAACACTTAATTCTTATCATTATCACCATATTTCATTTATATATGTTTTAAGTATCAAAAATATTATCCATACTATAAAATTATTTAGCTAGAAATAGATAGATTAAGAATTTATTCTTTGTTTACGTAATAAAAATTGAGTAATACTCTAAAATAATATATTTTTAAAAAAAATTATTCTAAATTTAATATACTAAAATTAAAATTTTCAAAGTAACATAAATTATTATATAAAAATACTTATTTATTTAAAAAATTTAAATTATTTTATTTTATTTTATTCTAATTTAAGATATATTACATATATTTTTTTCTATTTACAAAATGTTTTAATATATTTTAATTTTAAATTTTTGTTATTATTAAAAATTTTAAAAAATGGTGGTACTTTTACAAAAAAATAAATAAAAAAATATTATTTTCAAAAATTATCCATAAACTTTTTCATAAATATTAAATGCATCTTATAAAATGAACCAAACAAACAAAAATCTAAAAACTTTTATAAAATAGAACAAAAATAGTGTTTTTATTAGCGTTTAGTTCACATTTTATTTCGGTTTGGATTCATTTTTTGGTAATTTTAATGTATGGATAATTGAGAATTGTTTAGTTTCAGTTTGCATTTATGTTTTAATAAGAATTTAGGTCAAATGCAAGTATTAATTAGTAGAATAGCAATTGTTAAACATACTAGATATTATACCGTGCTACGCACGGATTATTTTTTTAATTTGTATTATTATTTTGATTATTTTACAAAAAAATTTGATATTTCAAATATTATTTAATTAGAACATTTTATTTTGAAAATTAGTCAAAAATATTTTTTTGGTAAATAGTAGCACAAACACTAGTGAATAAAAACACAAACACATAGTAGTTTTTTAATTATTATAGTAATTTTTTCATTTTTCTATTATGATAAAAAAAATTTTAGCAAGTTTAAATGAATCATAAATTTCTAATAATAATCATATTTTAGAAATCATATAATTTTAAAATATGTAAATTAAGATATTATATACATATTTTTGTCGAGCCGTAGCATTTCAAGACATATGAGTGTGTTACGTTTGTTAAAATTTCAGACTTTTCAAGTGAATAAGTTTACTCAATATATTTTTTTTTACACAAATCTTTGTCAACTTCTCGAAAACGGTGAAAATATTAGGATGATAAGAGAAATATGAAGTTTTTGATATCATGATTAGGTTTTAGCGATTGTTTGCCACGTTTATATTTGGTAATGGGAAAGTGTTGGTTTTATAGAGTTATATAATTGAAACTCATTATTATGAAGATAGTGGTCATTAAAATAAGAGATAGTGGTAGGGAAGAAACGGTAATTTTATTTGAATTGTTTAAATGGTTGGAAGAGTAATAATTTAAAACTATGATAATGTGTTTAATTGCATAAAGTGGTAATTACTCACGTATCATTATTTTAGAACTTGTTATTTTGGATGAAGTGGATAGCTTGAAAAACTACAATAAATTCCTTCTATTTTGTAATTAAATTTTGAGATAGTGGTATATAAGAAACGGTAATTTTATTTTAATTTTTTAAATGGTTGTAAGATTTTTTTAAAGTGAGAATTGCTAACATGTCAATATTTTAAAATTTGCTCATTTGGGTGACATGAGTAGCTTTAGAAGCCATAATGAAATTTTTTTATTTAGTTAGATTTTATACGTTTATTTTAATTGTGTAGTTTTATAGCATATTTGTCACAAATTCTTGTATTTCTACGTTTAAAACTTAGATTTCGTATGTTATTGTTACTAAAAATATGTGATCTTTTCATGTTGATAAACATATATTTATGTTGTTACATGCATGGCATATAATTTTCTACATTTTTTAAATAATATTATTATGTTTTTTGATAATTTGTGTAATTAAATATATACTAAATAAAAGAAAAGATTAAAAATAGGAGGAAACGATTAAATATTAAACATATATTTTTCTAATTTAGGTGACATGAGTAGCTTTAGAACCCATAATAAAATTCTTTTATTTAGTTAGATTTTATACATTTATTTTAATTGTGTAGTTTTATACCATATTTGTCATAAATTCTTGTATTTCTATGTTTAAAAGTTAGATTTCGTATGTTATTATAACAAAAAAATATGTCATCTTTTTATGTTGATAAACATATATTTATGTTTTTACATGCATGGCATATAATTTTCTACATTTTTCAAATAATATTATTATATTTTTTTGATAATTTGTGTAATCAAATCTATACTAATTTTTAACAATGCTACATGTCATTATACTAGAACAAATTTTTTTATTTATGTAGACACCATCAGAAGCCTCAAAGTTCTATTTTTATTAGTATAGATGAATCAAATTTCAAATAGGAGTTTGTAGTTGTGATATATGAGTGTGAAAGTGTAATAAATATAGTAGCTTTAAAATGATTTTTATGTATATTACGAACTAATTTGTGGTTATAACAATTTTAAATATATAAAGTAAGCTATAATTTTGTATATTTTATTATATAAATGATGAAATTCATATTATTAATATTGGATTATATGCATTTTTTTCAAGGCAGGGAGAAAGTTGTTGGCGCCGAAAGTTGGATATGAACTTGCAGTGGAGCTTTGGCAAAGGAGTGTTCTGGTGAATCAATAAGAGGCATGCGAATTCGGTTTAATTGAAGAATTTGGTTAAGGTATATTGATTTTTCGGATAGTTGGATTTACAAAATTGAACCGGAAATTTTTTGGTTCAGTTAGGGCTAATTATCAGTTAGTTCAGGTTTTGAGTTAGCCAAAAATAAATGATTTTATTTTTTATTGAATTCAGATAAATTTGGTTAATTTTGAATCGGTTATTTTGAATTTTCGCTTCAAATTTTTCTATATATTTTTAAAAAAAATTGATTTAATTGATATGTTCTGATATATGTCATTTAAGGATTTTTGAAAATAGAGAACATTTTCGTTCCTTATTGCTGAATCGAATCAAATTTTCAAAATCTTACCGATCGGTTCATTGTCTATAACTAAATTCGATCAAAACCAAAAAATTTAATTCGGTTAAAAAAACCTATTTGGTTTTAATTTGCAAGGCTAGTTAATACTAATAAAAAAATTTGTAGATGTTTAGTTGAAATATTTAGGGAGATTTTGAAAATACCCTATTTACAATATTATCTTTAGGACACGTCCGGTTGAGGTCGATACAATCGACACATACGTGCCATTTCCTATTCTTCTTTTTTACCACCACGGAGTTAGCCAACCACTCTGGATACCGTACTTTTCTAATCATTCCGCTTTTAAGAAATTTTTTGATTTGATCATTCACCGCTTTAGGTTTTTTTTTGCCCGATTCTTCTTTGCTACTGCTTGACGAGTTTGAATGTTGGATCAACATTGAGTTTATTGGAGACTATCCATAGCGATTCACATCATATATTCCGTTGACCAGGCAAATATTTTTCTATTATCCCTTAGAAAGTTATTAGCTTCATTATAATCTCTTCATCCAAATCCGCTCATATCCCCACACATCTTTTTGGATGTTCTGGGTTGACGCATACTTGGTGTGTCGAATTCACTAGGGATCTTTTTGGTTCTCGGCTTCTACGTTCCTATGAGGTTTGTCCCCGCTTTTTGATTACTATTTGAAGTTGCACGCGATGTCCGCTCATATAACACATTCTTGACTTTTTTTTGCGTAACACTCCAACAGCAGTTGGCATCGGGAACTTTGCGCATTGATGGTAGGTGGACGGGACATTGTATGTTGTTGGTCAATTAACCACGATGAACTCCACCATCTTGGTCACTCGCTCAGCGGACACGAGCAACTTTATTGTTTCCATCGACATTTCTGTTTTCCTAGTGAACCCTGTTAACGAGAGAGGGGGACCTTGAATCTTATCTTTGTTGATTCCCATTTTTATAAGCGTCTCAAGAAACATAACGTCAACGGAAGTTTCAATATCTATAAGAATTTTTGACACCTCACAATTTGGTCTGATGTCTAACTGAACTACCAAAGAGTCATCATGTGGAACATGGAGCCGAGTTGCATCTTCTATGGAAAACGATAGTGTCGGTCTGTTTTCCGTCGTAAGCCTAGTTTGTCTAAATTCGGCTTTCTGCTGCCAAAATTTTATTGACGTCACAAATTGCGACCTATACTTCGATACGTCCATTATGATGTCAATCCATTTTTGTGGTTGGTTAAGAGTTTCTTTTCCATCAAGGGATTGACTTCTTTTTGCGTTATTTTTATCCACTTCACTGTGTTTTGAAAAAAAAATTTCGTGCTCAAAATCGAACCAGCGGAGATATCCTGCTAGGTACTTCTCAGCTAACACATCTTCAGCTTGAAACAGTTTTTGGTAGCGTGTCCATTACATTTGTGGATCTCATAGTATTCCTTTTTGTCCCGGCCCGTTTTGTGACGGTCCTCCATATTTTCTCTCTAGGGTCCATTCAACATTATAGGTTTGCATTTCCACTCCATATGCCCGATGTTCTTTACCCTCTTTTTTCTCAAACTTCCTCTGGTTGGAGAAAAAATCTGATGCGACTTTGTTAGGCTTGAATTTTTTGCCAAGACTAACTTTTCTTCCTCCGCGATTATCTAATTCGTTGATCGGTGTCATGCATCTTCTATCGTCTCGGGTTTATGGATCCCAAGGTCGAAACGAAAAGAGGATTCATGCCAGAGCTCGTGTTTCAATGCAGCCATTGTCGTTGAATCACTGACTCGTGCTCTTTTTGCTTTCAATTTCTTAAAATTATCGATGTAGGATTGCAAAGATTTCGTCTTTGCTTGAGTTATATTCAATTGTTCCTTTCCTCACGAATGCTTAGTGAATACTGTTGATAGCTGATTGAAGTTATCAATAGAGTTTTTCTCTAGTTACGAAAATCGTTCGAGCGTTGGTCCTACTATATATTCCGCAACCATTCGACATTATCCGATGTACCTCTCTGCTCGCTAAAATGAGCTCGGTTTGCAACGATCCGAATTGTAGTCATATAGGCTTTGGATCCGAATTACAGTTTTGGTTTCTTCTAATAGCTAATCACAGTTTACCAGTGCCTTTATCTGGGTGTTAATAATTCAAGTTGAGAACGGAGATTTTTTGGTTTCTTCGATTATACGGTCGATCTCAGGAGTTGTGGTTGACACCTTGTGAACTTTCGACGTCATAGCTACCAGCTCAGCGTTTGCCTTCTTAATTAAACGTCTTAGATTCTCGTAACTGGACATATTCAAATTTTCTCAAATGTCATTAGTTATGTCACGGCCAGATTCAACTTGACTTAAGAATTTTACCTGGTCGACCTTAATTACTCGCCTGGGTCCTGATCCTAAAAGGTTAGGAATCGGTTGGGGCATTGGTGGAACACCATACGTTTATCCCAAAATTAATTCCAAGGTCACTCGAATCGTACTGATTTGGATGCGACCTTCTGGTCAAGATCCACCAATCATTAAGGTATAAGTCGGTTTCGTAGTGACGGCAACCGAATCAACCGTCGAGAAATCGAGACGCATTTGTGCAGGATGCGAAAGAGGAACTGCCTCAACTTGGAAATTCTCTGAATTATTGATCGCCATTACCCTCGACTCCAACTCAGCTTGTGATGTCACGAGGTTATTTAGATGTTTCAAGATTTGGATTTCGTGCTTGTTAAATCGAGCTACAAGATTCTCGTTCGATTCTTTCTGTTTGTTATCGATTGACTTAAGGTCCATAAGAAGAGCTTTGATTTCAGAAAAAAATCCAAGGTGATCGTCACTGGCTCTTGAAGTTTTTCGTGTGAATACTCAAATGGATTCTTCTCTCCACACACGATGCTAAATGTAAGAGTTGAGTTTTGAAATTATTCAGCTTTTAATCAAAATACGAAAATTGTTTTTCTCTCAAAAATGAATGTCCTCTCTTACATAATATTCTTTCTCTATTTATACTATTTCGCCATTTAATTCCAGATACAGAATTAAATGTGTATTAGAGTAGTTACACAAATCACAATTATTCTCCTCGGACTGTTACGCCACGTTGTGCATTTTCGTCTCGGCTGGACTTTTTTCTATCCGGGCTGAGACTACAATTTGGGCCCACAACTTTCTTCGGCCCATAGATGTTGATCCCAAAATGAATTCCAGGATCTCTAGAGTCGTATCGATTTAGATACTATTTTCTTGTCAAGATTCGCCAATCGTTAAGTGATTGGTCGGTTTTGTAGTGATGGCAACTGAATTAGTCGTCGAGAAATCGAGACACAATTGGGCATAACGCGGAAGAGGAATTGCCTCAGCTCCAAAATTCTCAGAATTATTGATCGTCATTACCCTCGATTCCAGCTCAGCTTGTGACTTCGCAAGGTTATTTAGCTGTTTCAAGACTTGGATTTCGTTCGTATTGAATCGAGCTACAAGAGTCTCGTCTGATTCCTTATGTGTGTCAGTGGTTGACTTAATATTCATAAAAGAACTTTGATTTCAGAAAAAGATTCAGGATAATCGTCACTGGATCCTGACATTTTTCATGTGAATACTTAGATGGATTTTTCTCTACACAGACGATCCAAAATATAAGAGCTGGGTTTTGAAATTATTCAGCTCTCAATCTACGAAAATTGTTTTTTGATCTCAAAAATGAATATCCTCTATTACAAAATATTTCTTAACTATTTATACTATTTCTTCATTTAATTCCAAATACATAATTAAATACGTATTAGAGCGGTTACACAAATCACATTTATTCTTCTCGAACATTAATGCCATGATGTGCGTTTTTGTCTGGGTTGGGCTTTTTCTGTCTCCTGGCTGAGACTACAGTCTAAGCCCACAACTTTCTTCGGTCAATCTTCATTTTGAATTTGCAGAATTTTGAATTTGCAGAATTTTGAATTCGCAGAACTTTGAATTCGCAAATTCGGATTTTGAAGTCGAATATGGTACCAATAAATACAAAGTATTTCTTAGTTACAACGAAAACTAATATTCGCAAATTCGGATTTTAAAGTCGAATATGATACCAATAAATACAAAGTATTTCTTAGTTACAACGAAAACTAATCTTGAAATTCCAGATATTCGAAGACTTAATATCACATTTCCATCATTTAAATTTATGGAAGAATGGTCGTAAAACACAATCTAACAAATGCATGCATAGAGTATCAATGCACATCAATTGTATGACAAAATGATGATTTCATATCCCATTGTTCTGTTTTGATCTAGATTCTTTGTAAAGGAGAGAATCTGAATAAGCTATATTCACACGTCTTTTGCCTTTACACTTTTTTATACCACGAAACTTCATTGATTCTTTTTTGTAACCATCATTCTCTCTAGTCTCAACTTCTTGGATAGACTCCAAGACCTTAACCACCTCACACATTGTTGGTCTATACTTTGGATGATGGTTTAGACACTTGTAGGCTAGTACTGCAGCTACTTGGGCAGACCCAATTTTGTATTGGCACTCAAGCCTCGGGTCGATTATTCGTTCCAGCTTTCTTGGATCTCTCAAAATTGGTCGTGCCCATTGTACAAGACTTTGTTCTTTTCGTGTCCGGGTATTGTCCATTGACGGTTTTCCCGTTATCAATTCTAACAAAACTACTCCAAAACTATACACATCATTCATCATAGTCAAATGACCTATAAATATGTAATAAAATCATTAACATAGGTAATGTACAAAAATAACATTGTTTTAAGTTTTTGTTCCAAATGTAATATTATTAGTTTAAATTTTCAAAATAGTAAAAATTTAATATTGAAATACTTTAAAACTTATTTGTAATAAGAAAAAATTAAAACGTAAATTAGAAAAAGAACACAAATATAATATTGGGCAATTGACGAAAATAATATTTTTTAAATTTTTATTCCAAATATAGTACTTTTAGTTTAAATTTCCAAAAATAACATAAATTTAATGTTAAAATACCTTAAAACTTTTTTAATAAGAAAAAATTAAACCTTAAATTAGAAAAAAACCCCAAATAAATATTTTAATTATACTTATAATTTATTTATGGTAAATATATATTTTCAGAAAATAAATTGTGCTATGTTAGAATTACAATACTAAATTTGGAACAAAAACTTAAAAATTGCTATTTTAAAGTATTACTATATAATATTTTAATTATATTTATGGTAAATATGTATTTTTACAAAATAATTTATGTTATTTTTAGAATTTTAAGTTTAGGATGCTAATTTTAAAATAAAAACTTAAAAATGCAATTTTAAAGTAGGGCAATTGACTAAAATAGCATCTTTTTAAATTTTTGTTCCAAAAATAATATTATTAGTTTAAAATTCCAATAATAGCATAAATTTAAGATTAAAATACATTAAAATTTTATTTTAATAGAAAAAACTAAACCCTAAATTAGAAAAAAATTCAAATATAATATTTTAAGTTTATGTATAATTTATTTAAAGTAAATAAGTATTTTTATATAATTATTTATGCTAATTTTGGAATTTTAATTTTAAAATATTATATTTAGAACAAAATTATAAAAATATTATTTTAAAGTATTACTATTTTAAGGTATTACTATTTTAGGATATTTTTCTATCAATTTTATGGTAAAAGATATGATTAATTCTATATTAAAATATTACCGGTCAAGATGTATTCGGGTGCAACATAACCTTGTGTTCCCATCACTCGAGTTGTTACATGCGTATGTTCCCCTTCAGGACCATCTTTGGCAAGACCGAAATCAGATAATTTAGCATTATAGGTCTGAAAAAATCACAAAATCAATTAAAATTAGTAAAAGTGTTAACAAAATTTTAAGAGAGAATTAAAAACTCACAGAGTCTAATAATATGTTGGAGGTTTTGAAGTCTCTATAGATGACAGGTTTCTCTGTTTCATGAAGAAAAGCTAAACCTTTTGCGGCTCCAAGAGCTATTTTCATCCTTATTCCCCATGACATAGCTACGCTATTATTTCCTGTCACATTTTAGACACATTAACACAAGTAATACTATAATTAAAAAGATAATTCCAAAATTTTAAGTAGTTTAAATTAGAGTAATACTCTAAAATAGTATTTTAAAAACAAAATTCTAAATTTAGCACTCTAAACTTAAAATTCCAAAAATAGTATAAATTATTTTTAAAAAATACATATCTACTATAAATAAATTATACATAAATTTAGAACATTATATTTGTGTTCATTTTCTCCAATTTAGGTTTTTTAATTTTTTTCATTAACAATCAATTTTAATATATTTTACTATTAAATTTGTGATATTTTTGAAAATATAAACTAATGGTGCTATATTTGAAACAAAATTTTAAAAAGTGTTATTTTTGTCAATTTTCAGAGAAATTCTTTAAAGGAAAATTCTCCAAAATAGTATATTTTAAGTTTTTATTTTAAATATAACATTATTAGTTTAAATTCTCAATAATAGCATAAATTTAGTATTAAAATACTTTAAAACATCTTGTTAATAAAGAAAATCTAAACCCTGGAAAAAACCTAAAGTTTTAGTTTTATTTGTAATTTATTTATCTTAAATAATTAATTTTACATAATAATTTATGCTATTTTTAGTATTTTAGTTTTAGTGTGTTAAATTTAGAACAAAAACATGAACATACCTTATTTTAAGGTATTACTATATTTTTAAAACACCAAAAAAATTTATAATATATAATCACTGGTTTTATTTCAAAAAGTATCATTAAATGTTTCGTTCTGCAAAATACCACATCCATTAAAATAATTTTAAAATTTTTATAATTTAAATATTTATTTTAATTTTGAAATTTAGTTTTTAGTGTTTAAAATGTAGTTTTCATATTTTTAATTTTAATTTAGTTTTTGTGATATTAAAACTTTTAATAGTATTTTTATAAAAAAAATTAAACTATCGTATTTTTTGGAACAAAAATATTTTTGTGGTAGTTTTTGGAAATCCCATTTTTATATTCCCAAAGTAACATGTATGAAATATAATAATAGCATTATGTTCTTATATTTTATAAAAAATAGCATAATAAACGTGATATTTTGAAAATTACATGCAAAATCAATATTTAAAAAATATATACAAAAATATAATATCATAGGTAGAATTTATTCATCGGTCGTGATTATGCAAATAACAGAAAAGTTTTTATCATTTTAATAAACATTAATTCCGTAAAATAACATATTTTGAAATTTTTGTTTCAAATAACATAAACTTTCTAAAAATAACATAAATAATTTAGCACTATCAAATTTAAAATTCCAAAAATAACATAAATAATTATATAAAAATAATTATTTACTCTAAATAAATTATACATAAAGTTAAAAACATTATATTTGGGTTTAGTTTTTCCAATTGAGAATTTAATTTTTTCTATTTAACAAAATTTTAATATATTTTAATCATAAAATTGTGTTTTTTATTAGAAATTTAAACTAATATGCTATTTTTTGAAATATTTTTTTAAAATAATAGCACTTTAGAGAATTTTCTTTTAAGAAAATTATTTAAAAGTGGTTTGATTGATCTATTGTTCCATTTCTTTCAATTATTTTTCAAAAAAATCGAATAATGTATAAAAAATAGAATAAAAAATGAGATTATTGTAAATATAGAGTAATTATTTTATTCCTTTATGCAAAGAATTGAAAGAGAAATATAAGTAAAAAAGAAAAGTAAAAGACATACGTCTAAAGAGGTGATTCTCCAAGCTACCTCGAGACATATACTCATAAACAAGCACTCTTTGCTCTTCTTCACAACAAAATCCTATTAGCTTTACAAGATGTTCATTACTTAGTTGTCCCAAAAATATTATCTCAGCCTGCAAATTTCAAAATAATTGAGAGAGAGAGAGAGAGAGAGAGAGAGAGAGAGAGAGAGAGAGAGAGAGAGATTACCAGCCATTCTCTATGGCCTTGATGGCCATGAAGATCAAGTACTTTAACAGCAACTGGTTGGGCATCTAAACCCGGTTTAATTTTATCATCAATAAATCCTTTGTAAACCGGTCCAAACCCTCCTTCTCCCAGCATGTTACTTCTCGAGAAATTATGAGTTATCATTCTCAGCTCAGACAATGTGAACAAACGAAGCTTCTGAGATGTGAAGGAATTTGAGATATCATCCATAACCGACATGGGCGAGCTTGGATCACTTATGTCTGACAAAGACAACCTCTTAAACACTGGACATGTTCTTATTTTCATTGCATGATGATCCTTCTCTTCTCCTTCGTATCTACTCGTGTTCTTCGTCTTGTAACACCCTAAGATTAGAGATTTTAATGATATCTTCTTCTTCTTGATTACTGCCATTTTCTTTTCCTAAATTTTCTTAAGAGATAAAGAGAGATAGATGTCCTTTTTATGTACCTTTTTTGGGTAGAATGTGTAGGTTTAGAAATTAAGGATGTTTTTAGTTAACCTACTTGTCTTCAAAGTCTTGTATTTATAGTACTTGTTGTGTCTTATTCGTACTGACCTTCCCATTGTATATAAACCTTTTTTATATAGAATAATATTGGAAAATTCTCTAAAATAGTAGTTAAACTTTTTTGTTCCAAAATAGCAATTATTAGTTTGAATTTCTAATAATAACACAAATTTAAAACTAAAATACATTTTAAAATTTCTTTTTAATAGAAAAATTAAATCTTTAATTAGAAAAATAAACTCAAATATAATATTTTAAATTTATATATAATTTATATAGAATAAAGAAGTATTTTTTTTATAATTATTTGTGTTATTTTTGGAATTTTAATTTCAGGGTGCTAGATTTGGAATAAAAACTTTTAAATATACTATTTTAGGGTTATTCAATAATATTTTAAAATAGCATCTTTTAAAATTTTTGTTCCAAATCTAGCATCATAAAACTAAAATACCAAAAATAACACAAATAACTATGTAAAAATATTTATGCAATTTAAATAAATTATACATAAACTTAAAACATTATATTTGTGATTCTTTTTTCTTATTTTAGAGTTTTAATTTTTCTATTTAACATTTTTAATGTATTTTAGTTTTAAATTTGTTTTATTATTAGAAATTTAAATTAATGATGTTATTTTTGAAACAAAATTGTGCATTTTAGAAAAAAATTTTAATAACACATACAAAAATTAACGCATCATATATTTATTAAAATGTATCTAAGTTTTCTAAATTCTAGGTTAAATGTTTTCAAATGAATGGACTTATATATTCTGCAATAATATTGAAAATTAGGTTCTTTCTAATGTACTTAGACTCATCAACGAAAGTCTACGTAGTAATAATATATGGTTACATTTTCTATGAATTAAAAGGTCTACATTCCACTAATTCGATATATTGTTTCAAAATAATTAGTTTTTTTTTAATATTTTTTTTGTTCTAATAATTTAGGAAATTTTAAAAGAATTTGGTACATATTTTCAGCTGGATGTATAGATTACACAAAAAGGAATATATGATTCGCCTTGTTGAAAGGAGAATGAAATGATTAAGACATGATTGGATGTCCGTTGACCTTTTTGATGTCATAATTAAAGAAGCAAATAAGCAAACAAATTCGTTTAATTGATTTGATTAGTCTAATTTAATGATCACTTATTCAATAACTTAGGAATGGTTGGTTTTCAGGTATATAAACATAATTTTGTGGAATAAGTTTTATATTGCAAATGTACAAATATAATCATATACATATATATACATTTACACACATACAATTTATATAATATTAACTATATTTCAAATTTATTTTTAATGATTATTTATATTTACACATAGTTGTATTTATCAGTTGTACTAATTGAACAATTTTTACATATATATTGTACAAACTATATTTTATCAGTTATATTCGATTATATTATTTGTACACTTGTTAGTTATATTAGGTATACTCGACTATATTAGTTATATCCGATTGTGCTGGGTTATACTACTTGTTCAGTTGTACTAGGTTATATTAGTTGTATTCAGTTGTACTTGATTATAATAGTTATACTCGATTGTACTATTTTCCAATCGTTGTTTGTTCACGATTAATAGTGTCATGATTTTTTTACAATATTTTGATACTAAATTTTTTTACGAAATAAAAATTTATATAAATGTGAACAGAAAAAATGACAAAACCAAATAAGAAAAAAAGTAAAAAGAGAAAAGAAGATCTATAACAGATAGAAAATAAGATCTAAAAGAAAATACAAGAATAAGAGAATGAGAAAATCTCAAATAAACTATAAAAATAGGTGGAAAAAGAGAGAAAAAAACCGAACGGTATGCGGATCTTCGGGTTTGAGAAAAGTAAAATACAAATAGAACGAAAAGATTTGAAAGAGAAATAAAAAAAGAGCAATTGACAAAATAACATTCTTTTCAGTTTTTGTTCCAAATGTATCATCATTAGTTTATTTCTAAAAATAACCCAAATTTAATATTAAATAGTTTAAAACTTGTTAATAAGAAAATATTAAATAATAAATTAGAAAAAATAACCCAAATATAATATTTTAATTATATTTATAATTTATTTGTGATAAATATATATTTTCAGAAAATATTTTGTACTATTTTTGGAATTTTAAGTTTTAAGTGCTACATTTAAAACAAAAACTTTAAAAATACTTTTTTGGAGTATTACTTTTATTTTAATTATATATATAATTTATTTAAGATAAATAATTATTTTTCATATAATAATCCTTAATATATTATTTGAGAATTATTTTAAATAAATAACATCACCTTAACGTGTTATTAATAGAAATACAATGCTGCCGTGTTATCATCAAATAAATATAGAAATAAGTTTAGGTTACTAGAATAATTACAATATATGTCATTATTATTAATCTTTTTAGAAAAATAATATATACTAACCAAAAATATTATTAAATTTATAAAAAATAATTATTTTTATTTCTTGAATTTACATATATAAAAATTAATATTAAAAATAATTTTAAATAAGAATTAAAATTATATAAATATCTAATTTATATTTACTAATAAATAATATTATATAATTTACGAATATTTTTCTCTACACATGGTGTGCGTGAGTATAAATCTAGTTGTATTATTTTATAAATTTTATTTTTAATATGATAGATTTATAACATAAACTTAAAAAAATTTATTTTAAAATATTATTCTTATAGATTTATAAAATAAACGTAAAAACATTTATTTTAAAATATTATTCTTAATTAATACCAGTGAAAAATAATTTCATCAATTAATTAATATTTGATAACGATCAACAGTACTCACACAGTTGTTAAAGAGATATTGTGGTTGTTTCATTGAATCATATAACAGTAAAAAAAACATTACAACCGTTAAAGAACTTTTTAGGTGTTCTAACAACCAATGACCCATCAAGAATGACATAAAGCCTAAGTTCTTTATGTTATTAGATCGGTTGTAATGGGCCAATCTTAATCCACAAACATATAAGGTTGATAACAATCTAAATCCCGAGAAATAAGCAAACGACTAATATATCGACCTAATTATTGGTTATATCGGTTTTATTGGTTATGTTGGTTAGTATTGGTTAGTATTGGTTATGTTGGTTAGTATTGGTTATGTTGGTTAGTATTAGTTATGTTGGTTAATATTAGTTATGTTTGGTTAGCTAGTTCAGCTTTGTATATATACTGTAATATACACACATTTGTAAGGTTAAGTTGATGAAATAAATAAATCTTTTCCACCAAGATTTAATATGGTATTATAGGTAAAAACTTCTGCGTAACAGGTAATCTCTTTTTTCTTCCGATTCTTCTTCAAATATGAGTCTATCAATTTGCGATTTGCTCAAAGAATTTGTAATCTCGGTGATCTCACAGCTTAATACATTTCTTCAGTTCGTTTTTCTGTTCGTTTTTCTTCCGATTACTTTTTTTTTGCTGGACCTTTGTTTGTCACTGATTTTCTTTTGATTCATATACCGGCACAAATTTTCTCTTAATTCAATTTTCCAATTTCGTCCATCTATGAGAAATCTCTCGTTTGAAAACATGCATAGAGTTCTTGATTAGTATAATCTGTACTATTTACATAGCTCGGATCATGCTGGTTTAGTTTTAGTCTCTAATAGATTAACTTCAGATGTAGATTTTCATGTCTGGAGAATGTCTATTAGAATGGTTCTTAATGTTCATAACAAATTGGGATTTATAAATGATACTATACCAAAACCTCAGGTAGTCATCGCGATGCCGGCTCTTCGTCTAGGTGTAATGATATGATAGCCACTTAGCTGATGAATTCTGTGTCTAATTAGAAGATTGGTCAGAGTCGCTTTTCATGTCTACAGCTGAGCGTATTTGGCAGAACTTGATGTCTAGATTTAGGCACAAAGATGCTCCTATGATCAATAAAATTGAACAAAAGCTGAGTACTATTCAACAGGGAGCTCTTGATGTTAGCACTTACTACATAAAGTTGGTCACATTATGGGAAGAACATTAGAATTATGTGGAACAACCTGTCTGTACATGTGGTAAGTGTGAGTGCAATGCTGTCGTATTGTGGGAAAAGCTTCAACAACGTAGTCGAGTGATAAAAGTTTTGATGAGATTGAATGAATCATATGAGACAACTCACATGCATATTTTGATGCCTAAGCCAATTCCATCTATAGAGGAAGTTTTCAATATGATTACTCAAGATGAGAGACAAAAACTCATGAAACCTCCTATGAAGAATGACAATGTTGTGTTTCAGAACTCAGGTCCTATGTCTCCTGTTACTGAATCTTTGCATGTGGATAGTGGACTTCACAGTGAAGTCTTTGTTGCAACTCACAACAATTTTCGTCCTCGACAACGTCCTTTGTGCACTCATTATGGTCAGCATGGTCACACTATCCAAAACTGTTTTAAACTCCATGGATATCTTCCTGGATATAAGACTTCTGGACAGAGATCTTATTACCAATCATCGTCTAATTTCACTCCTAGGGGTCCCTTTAACTCCAGACCATGAGCTCTTTAGAACAATGCTGTTGCGAACATTATGACTACCAATGATCAGTATGTGCCATCTTTTGCAGTGAATGCGATTAATCTTGATCTTAGTCAGATGAAGAATGATCAAATTCAGTCTCTTACTCAACAACTAAGTTCACACATTGTGCTTCCAAAGCAAGATTTTTCATATTCACATCCTTCAAAATCAACCATTACTGACAATGGCGTTATGGCAGCTGAATCTTCCTCCTCAAGTACCATTTCTTTTCCTTCTTCTAATCTACAGTTTCAGAACCAATGCGTTATATTCTATAGTCAGTGTCTTTCTACTTTACAAAATACTCTCCCTCATGGTGTTTGGATTATTGACAATGGTGCCATATGTCATGTTTGTTCTGATCTTGCATTGCTTAGTGAGATAACTTCAGTGACTGCTGTGATAGTCTCTTTGCCTAATGGTACTAGAGTTCCCATCACTCACATTGGCACAATTTACATCAATGACCATCTCACACTCCACAATGTTTTACATGTTCTTTCCTTTCAATTCAATCGGATCAGTGTTAGCCATTTGTTGCAGTATAATAACTTTTCTGCCAATTTTTATCATGATCATTGTTTTCTCCAGGACCATACTCGGTACTCGGTGATTGGTAGAGGAATCATTTTACACAATCTATATATTTTAGATATTGGTGTCACAAATCCCTCTGCTAATTTTTGTGGTTATTTGTTGACTGATGGACATCTATGGAATCAACGCCTTGGAAATCCATCTTCAGCTCATTTGAAACATCTTTCTAACTCCTTACATTTGTCTTCTTCTCATTTCAATGATCATTGCTCTGCTCTGTTTGTCCTCTGGCCAAGTAGAAAAGACTTCCATTTGTATCTCATAACAATTTGGCTACATCTCCCTTTGATCTTATTCATATTGATACATGGAGACCTTTTCATATTGAATCTGTTGAAGGCTATAGGTATTTTCTTACTATTGTGGATGATTGTACTAGGATCACTTGGGTTTCTATGTTGCATAATAAGAGTGATGTTGCAAATGTCTTTCATGGTTTCATTAATCTTGTTCGCAATCAATATAAAACCAGTATTAAATATACAAGAAGTGACAATGCTACTGAATTAGAATTTACAAAACTTTGTCTTGATAATGGCATTGTTCACCAGTTTTCTTGTGTCTACACACCACAACAAAACTCTATGGTTGATCACAAACATCAATATCTTTTAAATGTGGCTACATCACTCTTATTTCAATCAAATGTTCCATTGGTCTATTGGAGTCATTGTGTTTTGACAACAGTCTTTTTAATCAATCGTATTCCCTCTTTACTTTTGCAAAAGAAAACCCCATATGAATTGTTGATGCATAAAGCTCTTGACTACTCTTTTTTGCGTAGTTTTAGATGTTTATGCTATGTCTCTACCTTGGCTAAAGATCGTCATAAGTTTTCTCCTCATACTCATTCATGTGTCTTTTTAGGATATGCAATGGGTTACAAAGGTTATCAAGTTTTAAACTTAGAATCTAGAGAGATTGTCATTACACGAAATGTTGTTTTTCATGAGTCGGTTTTTCCTTTTACAAGTTCACCGATTTCTCATTCCTCTGACTCTCTATTCTCTGACATTATTCTTCCTCTTTATATTCCATTGCATCTTGATACATCTCATTCATTTCACGATCCACCATTATCCACACCATCTTTACCTAACTCTAGTACCACAAATGATCTTGAGACTGCTCCTTCAACTACTGGTGATGTTTCTCTGCTTAGTGCTTGACCAAAACAGCAAACTAAGGTACCCAGTTATTTGTCTGATTATCATTGCTCCCTTACTCAAATTTCTACTCTTATTTCTTCATCTTCTGTTTTGTATCCCATCTCTTATGTTCTTACGTATTCTCACCTTCAACCTCACTATAAAAATGCCATTCTTTCTTGTTCCTCTGAGATGGTATCGAGTACTTTTAAGCAAGCCATAACATCTTCAGTATGGAAGGATGCTATGGAAGTGGAGCAATGGAGAACAATGAGACTTGGCGAATTGAATTTTAACCTCCTAACAAGAATGTTGTAGGATGTAAATGGGTATACACCATTAAATACAAATCTGATGGGAGAATTAAAAGGCACAAAGCTCATTTAGTGGCTAAAGGATTTACACAATAAAGGAATTGATTTCATTGATACTTTTTCCCCGGTTGCCAAATTGGTTAGTGTTAAACATCTCTTGGCTTTAACATCAATTTATGGATGGAGTTTAACTCAAATGGATGTTACGAATGCCTTTCTTCATAGTTCATTGAATGAAGAGATTTATATGAGTTTACTTCTTGGTTACACTCCTTCTACAGAAACTCTTCCTCCTAATCCGTTTGTCGACTGTTGAAATCGATTTATGGTCTAAGGTAGGCCTCGCGACAATGGTATCACTGTTTTTCGTCGGTTTTACTCAAGGATGGTTTCTCACAATCGCAAGCTGATAATACACTTTTTGTTAAGAGAAATGCATGTTCTTTTGTTGCTTTGCTAGTGTATGTCGATGGCATACTTATCTTTAGCAATAATGATTGCTTCGTACAACAACTCAAGGACTTGTTACATTCTGCTTTTAACATCAAAGACTTGGGTTCAGCTCGGTTTTTCTTAGGTCTTGAGATTGCGAGAAATTCTACTGGTATCCATGTTAATCAACGTAATTATGCATTGGAAATTCTGTCTGATACTGGTCTCTTAGCCTGTAAACCGTGTTATGTAGGATCCTAATTCTTCTCTACACAAGGACACGGGTACTCCTCTTTATGATGCTTCGAGTTATCATACCTTAATTGGAAGACTTCTTTATCTCATGATTACGAGACCCGATATTACGTACGCTGTTCATAAGCTTAGTTAGTTTCTTGCATCTCCTACTGAGATACATATGTAGGCTGCTCATCGTATTATGAAATACGTTAGGAAGAACCCGGGACAGCGTCTCTTCTATGATTCTAAATGAGATTCCTGTCTCAATGTATTTGCTGATTCGGATTGGGCATCTTGTCCAGATTCTCGCCGGTCAGTCACTGGTTTTCGTGTCTATCTTGGTAAATCTTTGATCTCTTGCAAATCTAAGAAACAGATTACTGTCAACCGAAGTAGTACCGAAGTAGTACCGAAGCTGAATATCAGAGTATGGCTGTTGCTACATGCGGAATCCTTTGGCTTCATCAGTTACTCAAGGATTTGCAGGTTCCATTGGTGAATACTATGAAACTGTTTTGTGATAATTGCTCAGCTATATACATTGCCACAAATCCAGCTTTTCATGAAAGAACTAAACATATCGATATTGATTGCCACACCGTTCGCGATCAAGTTCGGAAAAGGACTATCAAGCTTCTCCATGTTAATACTGCTAACCAACATGCTGATATACTTACTAAACCTCTTCATCCTGGTCTTTTTCATTCGATACTCAATCGAATGTCTACTTCAAGCCACTTCACTCCATCATGTTCTGTTTCAGAGGCTTGAGGGGTTATGGGTATATTGGTTATATCGGTTTCATTGGTTACGTTGGTTAGTATTTGTTATGTTTGGTTAGTTGGTTCAGCTTTGTATATATATACCGTAATACACACATTTGTAAGGTTAAGTTGATGAAATAAAGAAATCTTTTCCACCGAGATTTAATACTAATCTTATGAAAAATACGTTGATGAATGTCATATAAATAAAAAATTTCAAAGCAAGGTAAGACAATAAGAACTATTTTCTCGTAATTTCTAAGAGAACTAGCCAAATATCTACAACCTCCCAAAAAAATACAGGACAATTGACAAAAATAGCATTTTCTTAAATTTTTGTTTTAAATAGTAGCATTAGTTTAAATTTCCAAAAATATCAAAAATTTAATATTAAGATATATCTAAATTTATTGTTAATGAAAAAATTAAACCCTAAACTAAAAAAAAGAACTAAATATAATATTTTAAGTTTATATATAATTTATTTATAGTAAATATGTATTTTTAGAAAATAGTTTGTGATATTTTTGGAATTTTAAGTTTAGATTGCTAAATTTGGAACAAAAACTTAAAAATTTGTTATTTTAGTGTATTACTCAAAAACATATTATAATGAAACATCTTCAATTTTCTAAAATAGCATATTTTTAAGTTTATATTCTAAAATTTACAGTTTAAATTTCCAATAATAACATAAATTTAAGATTAAAATGAATTAAAACTATATTTTAATAGAAAAAAAATTAAACCCTAAATTATAAAAAGGAATCCAAATATAATGTTTTAAATTTATGTATAATTTATTTATAATAAATAAGTATTTTTACATAATTATTTGTGTTATTTTTGAGATTTTAATTTTAAAGGGTTAGATTTATTTATTTTTTTAAAAGATATTATTTTACAGAATTACTTATGAAGAATCTATGTTTTCTTATTTTGTAAATCTTTCTGAGTTTGAACTGACTAAAATTCAGCTAAACAAAATGTCGGTAAAAAGGGGATTTTTTTTAACTATGTGAGATATGAATAACGAAGAAGATAACAATGATATTCCTATGACAAGTAACAACTGAAGATGTAGTAGGTTGCAAACATTCTTGAGCTAACTCGGAAGTAGTACAAGAGAGTGAGTCAAGAAATCATGCAATGACGAAGAGAAAAAGGAAGAAGCTGGATTTTGTGAAACGCATCTAGAATGACCTAACAAACCTAGATTAAGAGGAGAAGTGTGCAAAAATGGAGCAAATTCGAGTTTTAAAGGAGGTTCTTATTCTTGTGCAAAAAATAAGAAAACTTTACAATAAAAGGAGATATGAGAATTATGAGAAAAAAGGAAGTTGTATCTAGGGTTTTGCACAAAGCAGCAAGGATAAATGAGGAGGCAGAACATTGTGGCAACTGAACACTCACAAGAGAGAGCTTTTACTCAAGGGTTTTGGGTTTCTAAGAGAGAAAGCAAAACTAAAGGGGTAAAAGGGTTTTGGTGAGGTGTTCCAACATTGTGTGCAATCTTGTGAACGTGTGAGTCTAGTGTAACAAGCCAAGGGCATCTTGAGCTTGTTCAAAATTTTTTAGGTGAGACTTGAGAGTGCACCTAAAAGATTTTCTAGTATAGACATGTATTGTAGTAGACGTTGTTCATTGCTTGACGCAATATTCTATTTCTATTAGCTTTTGCATTTTCATTGGTATCAGAGCGGGCACTTGTCGGGTTATATACAAGTGTGATTCTGGAGAAAAGATGGAAAGCTATACAAATCTAGTTAACAGCTCAAGGATGCTACAAGCTCATGAATTAGAACTTGAAAGAGTTAAGAAACCAAAAAATTTAGCCTTTACTGCTTCTACAACTCAGGCAGACGAATATGATGAAGAAGACTCCATGAATCTGTTAGTACAGAGGTTTGACCGTATACTAAGGAAAATGGAACAAGGCGACAGTGCTAAGAAGTTTGGATCCTTCAAGAAGTATGTTGACGCAGATAAAATAGTGAAGAAGGTCGATGTGCAATGTCATGAATGCAAGGAATTTGGTCACTTCAAAGCTAAGTGCCCTACTGTTAAGAGGAGAGAGTTGAAATGCTTCGAATGCAGAGGTATCAGTCATACTCAAACAAAATGTGTGAACAAGCAAAAATCAAGGGGAGAAAAGTCTATGTTGGTAGAAGATGACTCAGATGATGGTGCTGAAGAGGAAATGAGCAACTTTGTACCTTTTGTGGGAATCGTTGAACAAAAATCAGATGATGAGGATGACAAAGTCGATTTGATAGAAAGTTACAGGAAGGTTTGTGAGACACTTATCAGGCTTGGTAGAGAAAATTCAGTCTTAACTAAGGAGAAAAACGACTTGAAGCACTGGTTGAGTCACTGTATAGTGACCTTGAAGCTGAAAGGAAGATAAATCAAGAAGGTTTGTCAACAACAAGGGAAAAGCTAAGACTGACATTCAACTACGAGCAGATAGAAAAAGAGCTTCAGTCTGAAAAAGAGCTATCAATTTGACTCCAATCGGAACTCAATCAGCAACACAAAAAGATTCACATGTTTGCTGGTACTAGGCAATTGGATCAGATTTTAAGCTATGGAAGGACCATGAACTCTCACATGGGATTGGATTACAGTGGAAGAGAGGGGAACTATCTTGGAGAAACTCGTTTTGTGGCAGATAATTAGTATCGTCAATCGGCTAATGCACTTGAGAGTACGTCAACACGTAGAATTCACTATTACTTCTGTGGAAAAGTAGGACATATCAAAGCTTATTGTTACAGATACATGAGAAGAGTCCAGAGAATCAGGAATCAAGGGAGATTCACGTGGAATGGTGTGCGAAATCAAATATGGGTGAAGAAATCTGATCTTTAGGAGAAAATGAGTAGAAATACAGCAGAAAATACATTAGGAAGTGCAGCAAAGAGCACATCAGGGAGTGCATCAGAAGAAAATTATCACAGTAATATGACTTTGGTTGTAGACAAATATGATGAATTTGGCCTTTGGTATTTTGATAGTTGATGTTCACGTCACATGACAGGTTCAACAAGCAATTTACAAGAAATTAAGCAAATTAAGAAAGGAAAAGTGACCTTTGGTGATGGAGGTCGTGGAGTTATACAAGGGAAAGGTAAAACATGTGATGGATTACCTCAATTGGACATTAATGTTTATCTTGTTAAAGGTCTCAAAGCCAATCTGATCAGTGTGAGTCAACTCTGCGATGAAGGACTCACAGTAACCTTCACTAGTACATACTGTAAGGCAGCAAATCAAAATGGAAAAGGTTTGCTGAAAGGCGTTCGATCAGGAAATAACTGCTATGTATGGGAGAATACGATCAAATGTTTCAGTGTAAGGGATGATCTGCACCTGTGACATCAATGACTGGGTCATATGAATGTTCGAAATTTAACTTCTCTAGTTAAAAACGAGATAGTACAAAGAGTCCCAAAATCAAGGAAGAAGATCGTATGATTTGTGAACCATGCAACAAGGAAAAACAAGTCAAAGTTCAACATAAGAAGGTATCTGACATTCAAACCAAAGCAGTGTTGGAGTTAGTTCATATGGATTTGATGTGGCTAATGCAAGTTGAAAGTTTAAATGGTAAAAAGTATGTCGTTGTGCTTGTGCATGATTACTCCAAGTTCACGTGGGTTTGCTTCATTTGTGAAAAATCAGAAACAGCAGACAGTTTCAGAATATGGGTACTCCAGTTGATAAATGAGAAGGAAAGCATCAAAAGAGTGCGGAGCGATCATGGAAGAGAGTTCCAAAATGATACTATGAAGGTGTTTTGTGAAAATCATGGAATACCTCATCAATTTTCTGCTCAAAGGACTACTCAGCAGAATGTGGTGGTTAAGAGAAAGAATAGAACACTTCAGGAGATGGCTCATGCCATGATTCGTGGAAATAACGTTCATGTAAGATTTTGGGCAGAAATGATCAATACGGCGTGCTACATAGTTAACAGAGTATACGTTAGGAAGGGAAAAACAAAAACTCCATATGAATTATGAAAAGGAACAATACCAAACCTGAGTTACTTTCATGTTTTTTGCTGCAAATGCTACATTCTCAATGATAAAGACCATTTGGGAAAGTTTTATTTGCGAAGTGACAAAGAGATGTTTCTGGGTTACTCAGGAAGTAGCTCTGCTTTCAGAATCTATAACATACGGTCGTGTGTGATTATGGAATCGGTTAATGTGGTGTTTGACGATCACTCTTTCATGAAGTGGAATGAAGAAAATTCTAATAGTGAGACATATCAATCTGAACTAAACAGTAAGGAACAAATAACTACCACTGAGGAATTAAGTAGTTCAGAGGGTCATAGTAACTCAGGCCAAGATCCGTCAGAACATGACTAAAATCAACAAGTCCACATAAATCACTCCTCATCTGATGTAATCGGAGATGTGATGGGTGGAAGGAAAAATCGTGGTGTACAGATAAACTTCAGAGAAATGGTTCGATTCGCTAGATTTGTCTCAATTCTTGAACCAAAATCTCATGTTCAGACACTTGAAGATGAATTCTGGATCGTGGAGATGGAAGAAAAACTAGAACAATTTGTGCGAAATGATGTATGGGAGTTGGTTCCACGAACTAATGGAGTAAATGTGGTTGGAACGAAGTGGATTTTCAAAAACAAGATTGATGAGAATGGAACTGTGGTATAGAACAAAGCTAGACTTGTAGCTCAAGGCTATTCTCAGATTGAGGGAGTTGATTTTAAGGAAACATTTGCTCTAGTGGCTCGTCTTGAATCTATCAGGCTATTCCTAGGTATGACATGTATCATGAACTTCCCAATGTATCAAATAGATGTTAAAAGTGTTTTCTTGAATGGGATATTGCAAGAAGAAGTGTATGTTGAGCAACCTAAGGGGTTCGAAGACCCAGTGAAGGTCAATCACGTGTACAAATTAAACAAGGCTCTATATGGTCCGAAGCAGCTTCCACGTGCTTGGTACGAGCGACTACCACACTTCTTAGTCTCAAAGGGCTACACGAGAGGGAATGTTGACAAAACCCTCTTCATTCTGAAATAGAACACCCACATCATGATGACACAAATCTATGTTGATGATATCATTTTTGGTGGTACATCTCAACAATTGGTGGATCAATTTGTGCAGGATATGACTCAAGAATTTGAAATGAGCATGGTTGGTGAACTAAAATATTTTTTGGAATTGCAGATCACTCAGAAAAAGAAGGCATATTCATCTCTCAAAGCACGTATGCCAAAAACGTTATACAAAAGTTCAAGCTTGATCATTCCAAAGAAGCAAATACTCCTATGAGCACAATGCTTAAATTATCAAGAGATATTGAAGGAAAGAAGATTGGTGCAAAAGTGTACAGAGGCATAATTGGTAGTCTTCTGTACCTTACTCCTAGCAGACTAGATTTATGTTTAAGTGTCGGCATCTATGCAAGATATCATGCCTCACCAAAGTAGTCTCATAGAAGCAGTAAAGAGGATCATTAAGTACGTCAAAGGGACGACCAACCTTGGTATTTGATATTCTAAAGGTTCGAACAAAAATTTGGTTGGATATTGTGATGCTGATAGGAAAAGCATGAGTGGAGGTTGTTTCTTTCTTGGAAACAATCTAATCGCATGGATGAGCAAAAGTAGATTTCTGTGTCACTCTTTATAGCAGAGGCAGAATATATCGCCTTGGGTAGTTGTTGCTCACAACTTCTATGGATGAATCAAATGTATGCAGAATATCAAATTGATTCAGGTCCCCTCCTAGTTTACTACGACAACAAAAGTGCTATCAGTATATCAAGGAATCCGATACAGCACTCGCGCATAAAACACATCGATATTCGACACCACTTTATTCGCGATCTAGTGGAGGAGAAACATGTAGTGATTGAACACATTATCACTGATTTGCAACTTGATGATTTATTTACAAAACCATTAGATTTTACTTATTTTATCACATTAAAAAATGCAATTGGTGTTTGCGAGATATGACTCTGCTCTAAAGCCTATAGGACTGGACTGTGTGCTGATCAAGAAGCATATAAAGTTTTGATTTAGTTTGGATCATTCGCTTCGTGAAAAAGAGCTACCTATCATGTCATCATCTCTGACTCTCAGTACAGGTTTCATGGAGTGACGTATCATAGAGCTGCTCCTAAGAAATCAAGTGATGGAGCCGTCTCACGTGCTGTTACAAAAAAACAAAAAAAGGAAGCAAAGAAAAAATCTGGAGAACAAAAAGAAAATAAAACAAGAAAAAGAAAGTCAAATAGGAGAATACAAAACTCAAACTGTGTATCTTAGTCTTTTGTCACTCTTTGAACAAAGGTTGAAAACTGACTCAGTGCATGATAGTGTGAAAACTATTCACGGCAGCAGTGACTACCAGACATTACGAATCAGGCCAAGCAGAGTATGTTATCTTGATCTGGTACAAAATCGGTTAGAGTCATATTGAGCAATCTCGTTGTATACTTATGTGGCATATTTTTACTTTATTTTTTCCTGTTTGATTGAGTCACCAGTTGCTTGGTGATGTATGTGACAACCACGCTAGTTGATTCCCCATAGCGTTAGATATTGTATGTGGTTATTGTTCTTTTGTGTTGTGCTTGAGGTGTACTACTAATATGTTGTTAAGTGGTTGATACAATGAGCTTGTGAGGATGATCTTTTTCATTGGTTGATATAGTGAGCTTGTTAAGGATTCTTGATGCAATGGCTGACCTTATGACTGAAGGAGGCAAGCAGTCTTGGGTTGAGTTTGAGTACAACTATTCCTCAGCTTTATAGTGGCGTGTCTCGACTCATTGAGTTGGGCTCTATTCGTGTTCCCACTGGACCTGTTTCTACTACTATAGTTCGTGACACACTTGCTGACATTGTTGTTGTACTATCAGCTCTTTGTGATGTTGTTCGTCAACTTTAACATGCCTTCAAAGGTATTGTATTCATGCTCAGTTTCTCTTGTGTTTTAACGAATATCTTGTTTTTAACTTACGTGCTCACAAGCAGGGTATTGATTCTAAGTCATTCTAATAGTGTACCAGTTTGTGTTAAAACAAGTTTTTTGAACTCTCATTGTTGTAGCGGTTAAGATGACTAGACTTTTTCTGTAAGTGTCTACTATGATAACTAAGATGGCTAGAATCATGGGGGAGATTTTTGATCATGGGGGAGATTTGTGCTTATAAGCAACTCATGCCGTTCTCTAAACCAAGTATTTTGGATATCTCTAAAAGAACTTGAATTTTCATGATTAACTCGATTGAAGCTTCGTGTTTGTTGTTTGGTATGTGCTTTATTTTTGTTTTTTCTTGGTATGAGTCTTCTGTTCAGGTGCTTGTGAGGCACATAAGTCAAAAAGAGGGAGATTGAAGATGCAGTAGGTTGCAAACATCTTTGAGTTAACTAGGAAGTAGTACAAGAGAGTGAGTCAAGACATCATACAAAGACATCATGTAATGACGAAGAGAAAAAGGAAGAACATGGATTTCGTGAACCTCATCTATAATGACCTAATAGGTTTGGATTTAAGAGGAGAATTGTGCAAAAAGTGAGCAAATTCGAGTATTAAAGGAGGTTCTTATTCTTTTGCAAAAAATAAGAAAACTTTATAATAAAAAGAGATATGAGAATTATGAGAAAAATAGAAGTTGTATCTAGGGTTTTGCACGAAACATCAAGGATAAATAAGGAGACAAAACATTGTGGCAACTGAACATTCACAAGAGAGAACTTTTATTTAAGAGTTTTGGGTTTCTAAAAGAGAAAGTAAAACTAAAGGGGTAAAAAGATTTTGGTGAGATGTTCAAACATTGTGTGCAATCTTGTGAACGTGTGATGTTAGTGTAACAAGTTAATAGCGTTTTGAGCTTCTTCAAAATTGTTTTATATGAGATTTGAGAGTGGATCTAAAAGATTTTCTACTAGATATACGTATTGTATGTAATAGTTATTGTATCAATTCTTCACCCAGTTTTCTATTTCTATTAGCTTTTGTATTTTCAACAACCTTGTTAATCATGTTGCTAAACTAGAAGCACTTGTAGAGAAGTAAGCGCAACGAGAAAAAACTAGCGCAACGAGAAAAAACTAGCGCAACGAGAAAAAACTAGCGCAACGAGAAAAAACTAGCGCAACTTGAACGAGAGAATGCTTCTTTGAAAGAGATTATGTTTATCTGACCACCGACCATCCCACATGTGGTGACGGAAACACCAATCTTGACACCCACACTAGATTTCGAACGCGCATCCGTTGGATGAAACATCGGTATATAAAATTCTCTGATCAAACTTACAAGATGAAAGGGCATACCCCAAAAAATTCCAAGTAGGATGCATGCTAATCAACCTCTTCACTAAATTGTAAATCATTCAAAAAATTTGGTGAAGTTCAAATATTATTTTATTTCAATTTGATATTCAATTGGTTGTCAAAACCTTCTCAATTGTTTATATATAACCATGTTTATAGACATTTATAAAACTTTCATACATCGAATAGACCATGCTTATAAAGTTTTGCAAGGTTTTATGATGTTTTATAAAGTTGTGCAATTGCAAAATATAAATCAATTTAGTTTTTTTTAATAAAAATATAGCTGAAATCCGATATTGATTGCACAATCACAACAATAAACAGCTTGAAATTTTGATTTGGGCCCTTATAAAAAACTCTTATTGAAAAAATATTGTTTCATATTTGTCGAAGTAGAAAAATTATTAAGTTTTGGCATTTTTGGTATGTGTGTTGCTTTTATATATTAAGTTTCAAATGTAATTAAAAATACAATGAACAAACACACATATTAACTGAAGGTATATATAAACGTATGTTAAGTGATGGTAGTTTTGAAAAAGGAATACTAAAAATGCTATTTCTCAAAATTTCTCATGTAATAAACGTGGCTGAGAAATATCATATCAATTTTTTCAAAATTACTACATAACTTGGAAAATATAAAAGCTATAAATATATGTTATATATTATATATTTTATAGAACTTTTAAAAAGTCAAATAAAAATTTAGGAGAAAAGAATTTATCAATCCTCTTAGTATTAAAAGAAAAATGAGTTTGAAAAAAATATGACATGTCATTAGAAAAGATAACATGGTTAAAAAAATTATGATATGACGTTTAATCAAATGTGATATAGCAATTTAAACATAAAATTATTTCCAAAAAATAATTTAATCAAATCAGAAATGATAATTTTAAACATAAATTTATTTTTTAAAAATAAATTAATAAAATATAATATAATAATTTTAAATATAAATTTATTTCCTAAAAATAAATTAATCATATTTTTTGAACTAAAAGTGAATTTAGAAAAAATATTTATATATCATTATAAAAAGTGATATGACTAAAAATTATTATCCCTTATATATTAAAAGAGAAGTGAGTTATGAAAAAATATTTACATGTCATTAAAATGTTTATATAACAAAAAACATTATGACTTATTATCTCCTATAGAAATGAGTTATGAAAACATGTTTACTTATCATTAAAAAGTTAATATAACAAAAACAATTATGACTTAATATCTGTTATACATTAAAACAAAAGTGAATTCTAAAAAAAAAATAATTACGTATCAAAATATAATAATGACATAAATTTATAATATGTTATACCCACGTAAGATGTGGGTATATTATCTAGTTGAAATGGAAAATCTAAACAATAATTTCATAGTTTATTTATGATAATGTGAAGGAGAATCTAAATTCTTTCAGTGTAGACAAAATTGTATGCTATTCTATGTGTAATATATAGAATAAAACATGCATTATTACATAATTATATGTTTATTTTAATGTTAACATATGTATGTTTTATAGTTTTCAAAATGATATATCAAACATAGTCTTTATCATAATCATGAAATAAATTAGCTTATATAATAAATAAAAAATATTTTGGATGAATAATTTTTTGTTTCTAATGACTACATATTCTTAACTTGTAATGATATGATCCTCATAAAAAATTGATAAAAAACAAGAAAATTTTATGAGACTTCTTAAAAAGTGTGTCAACTGAATTATATTCTTTGACTTCCATTGAATTTAATTCTAATCAAAAATTTAAAGCCTTATTTTAGTCTCGCAAACCAAATTTTTTCGCGAATTAATGAATTTGGAAACTATACTATTATCTCATTCGAAGATCATATTTCGATATCCTTTAATTCAAGTGTGTTGTACACTCGTTAACAAATTTTGAAAATCAGCCTCCAAAACGTTTGAGACATGGGGAAGAACAAGTGTTCTAATGGTTGTACCACTTTTACGTTTATTTCAAAGTGTGGAGTTCGACTTCACCGTCCCTCGTAGAAAGGTGTTAAATCTTCGTATAAAGATATTGAACTATTGAACTGGTACATTGTGACTAACTGACAAAAAAAAAACGTTTGAGACATTTTTCTAATATTTTTTCATGATTTCAAATAAAATGTTTTTGAATCACATAGAATTCTAATCATCTTACAAGTAGATCTATCACCATCTCCTATCAACAACACTAATCCTTTTCTTTAAGAAATCATTTCCTTCAAGCAATGATTTCCAAATGATAAGTAGATTGATATCCATTAACAATATTTGAATACAGATAATATAATCCTTTAATAAAATTTCTAACCAAACTGTTGGGACTCTGAAGAATTTTCCAAACTTTCTTATCAATTTTGTTGAAGTTTTCAAAAGCCAAGATCTATTTCTTTCTTTGAGATACCCATTCTATTCCAAAACATCCATGCATACCTTTTTTACATGTCGCTTTGCTCCACCAATAGCTTGCTATAACATGATTTATGCCATCCTTGTGGTAACTTAGAACAATTCATAGTATATTTGATAATGCCAAAACTACTTTTTTCAGTAAAACTTTCTTTGGAATTTCAGAAATGAAAACGTTGAAACTTTCTGTGTGTTCTTTTTTTTTGTAAGAAAATGAAAATAAATACACCAAGTATGAAAATGTAAGTTGATTAACATCTATTTGATGTATTACTCTTTCTCTTTTGATCATTCATCTTGAGACTCCATTGACAAATACAGAAACTCAAATGCTTTCACATAAGTCATAATCGATTGGATCCAAAGATGATCAAAACCCATACTCTCTAACGTATCTTAGATAAATTTACATTTCATTATGTCATAAGTTTAAAGAACTATATTGATAGTCATGTAAAACTTTGCTTATCTTTTTATACCTTTCTGGAATGAAATATCTCGTGAGCAATGATGAGATTATCCATTATATTTATACTTGATATTAGTATTGTTCGTTTGGTCGTCGCAGGCGCCTGCAGTTTCGGATGCGGTTAATATTACGGCTGCGGTTTCGGATACGGTCAATACTGCGGATACGATATATGTTATTCGTTTGTCTGCCACCGGCGGTTGTAGTTGCTGTTTTAATCAGCGGTCGAAAAAAATTGTGACACAATTTTGTACAATGACCGATGCATCTACTACAAATAATTGTAACAGCTAAATAAACAATAATCTTCCGCAACCACAACCGGAAGAAGGTGCGAGTGATAAACGAACAAGACCATTATAACAATTTGAGTTTCAGCGATGATTGTTAATAAATTTTTCTTAAGTCTTCCCATTAAAATCTTTAAGATAATTTTATAGCTAAATTGCATAATGAATAGGTTTTACACCACTCATGATCTCGTAGAATCAAACTTAGGGAATAGGCAAATGTTTGTGGGATTCATTGCTCCTCTTATGCATTCTTGATTAAAGAAGTTCATAACTTGATTTAACATTGAATTTTTGATTTTAAACCAAAATTATTGATAGAAAGCCAATGTGAAACCATAAAGAGCTAGAGTTTTGTATGGTCAAATATCAAATACTACACTTCATATTTCCTTCATTTGTTATAGATTTAAGGGTTTATTTCCGTCAATTAAATGAATTTATGAGAATAAATCTATTTCCACCCGTATTTTTGGGTTTTTTATAAGTTACATAAACTGTTTTTTTCTTCCGTAAACTACATAAAATTCATAAATTATTCCAATTACAAAAATTTTGTTAATATTTACGTTAAATTGTTATTAAACCGTATTTTATTTCAAAAATCTGGTTTTAATTTTAAAATAAATTCAAGTTAAAATCAGATTTTCGAATTAGAACAAGATTTAGTAGCTATTTAACGCATAAACATTAATACAATTTCTGCAAGTAGAAGAATTTATGAAATTTGTGTAATTTACGAAAGAAAAATATAGTTTATGTTGTTAAAGGAAAACCTAAAAGGTACAGATGAAAATAGGTTTAGTCATATAAGATTGTATAGTTAAGGAAAGTAAACCCTAGATTTAATTAATTCTTCAGTTAATTTACTTGTGACTCTTGCTTCATAACCATGAAACACTGTAGTTTTGTCCAGTGAATCCGATCTTATATTTTTAAAAAGGTGTTGAAAATACTCTGTCACTCTTCTCTTTGTCACCTCTCCGTATTTGACTTCTAATGTCTTCTATGACCACAATGTTATTTCTTGTAAATCTTTACTTAGTATATGCATATAAGAACTTTATATTCATATCTCCATATTTGAGCCAATCATTCCTACTTTTTGTTTCTAATACTATTCTTCATCAAAATAAACTACTATATATAGATCTTACGAAATTGAGAAATACCAAGACTACTATAATTTCCTTTTGATAAAACATGATCAACTTGATTTTTGAAAACATGAATCCTCTCTATAACATTTGCATTATATCTACATTTCAATTATGCCATGGCATTTTTGACATCCCCTGATATGTGTACTTAGTGGCATGCCATTTGATTCATTACTTCTCTAATTCCGAATAACAATATCATTAAACCCTTTCTTACCAAACATTCTCTTGTTATATTTAAATTGGTCCCTCCTTTCTTTTCAATGGTATCGCAAATATCGCAAATTCTTAAAATGTGAGATATTAATTATGAATCAATAAAAATAAGGTTAACCATTACTTTGTCCAAACATCATCGAACATCATGAGTATATTCTCTTCATTAGCTCTTGTCTAACGAAAATCTCATGTTAATACCAAGGCTTTCTCCTAGTCGTAGACATTCTTTTCAACCATTCCCATAAATAGTGTATATCATTTGTTTAAGGAGGACCATACATATAATGTACATGATTTTTACGATGTGATCAACTAAATAATTGTAAATAAAATTACATATAATAAAATGTAAAGTATCGATATAAATTTTTTGGAAAGACTGGATTTGCATAGGCGAGACATTCTTTTCTTAATTCTAAAAACGCCTCGTAGTGTGACGGTTGCATGACGTTCCGAATCCCACGATACAACTGCAACTATTCTGTCTTACAAAAACCCAAGAACAAAATCTAACGAACGTTTTTTATGTTGTATTCTCAGACTCAATATGTGAAGAATTTGTATGTGTATTTGTTACACTTTTAAAATGAGAAAACTAAAGGTTTCTTTTTTTCCTGCATCATTTTCTTAATGCTCACCATATGAGCTTGCAAAGAGGTTACTCTATTTTTTAATGATAATTGATTCTCCACTTAAAACTATTATGATTTTTATTTTACAAAACAATAAACCAAATTAATTTGGTTTTATATTGTAACTTAACTCAATTAAGGAGATATTGACTAATTGACTTAGTTAACAAATAACAAATGTGGTTTGAACTAAACCACAATAATGATTGTACCGACCATTGGTCTATTTGCTAAATTTCAAAAGCTTGAAACTCAAGTTCGGTTATCTTCTTTCATTAATACAACAAAGTGTATCCAAATTTTTTAGTTTTGTTATAGTTTTTCCAATTGATATACAAGAGAGATTTCACATCTAATTTCTAATGTGAAACAAATTACATTTGCTCATTTTATACTTATCAATCAACCCACTTTAGACACTCATTTTTCATTCAAACGAATTTCGGTTTTAACGTCTTCGATAGAAAACTCACCGAAAAGTGATCGACAACTACTTCCGTAAAACCGAGTTCCAACATATAAGACTAGTCAAAACTGAATCCATTAACTTTCACAAAACAATCTACAAGATTTGCTAGTTGAAAATCAACTTAATCAAACACAAATTTATTTCAAAAGATAACTATTCCACCAGTCAAATCTTGTGTATATTTGTTATATAATGATCGCAACCTAAATTACAACAAAGATCCCTAAGTTAATACCTTTTTTCTTTATTTCCAACATGCATTATTGCTAGACGATTCGTCTTCATTCTTCTCTTTGATGGTAAGTTTGTAATATTCTCCTTAATAGACTTATGCTTTTGCTTGACACGTTCATGATTATTTTCAATCTCAAAGTAGTCATTGTACAAATTAATCAATTGTTGTATATTCTCATCTTCATCAACTGGAATCTTTGAAAATCTTGAACCAACATCAGGAGGATGAGCACAAGAAGGATATGGCTTACATAAGTTTCTCTTAACTTCTTTGTAAAAATGTTTAATTCGTTCCTCTTATAAAGTTATTGAAAGAACTAGAATATGAAAAACAGTTGAACACGGGTTGAACACATAGCTTTACGTGTGCAAACTCACACAATTTTTATTAGAAATATTTTAAATAAGTTCCTTACAACCGATTTAATCAGCTTTACACGACGTCACCCTTGACTCGCCTCTGAATGATTCCTAATCTACCCGATCTCACCTGTGCGACACCTGTCGCACACACTCTTTTTATACTCGCCAAGTTTTTTCTTAACCCACGAGCTACACCCTTTTCTGACACTCAGAAAACCTAAACCTAGGGTTTTTCATCATATAACTATTTATATGAATCCCTAGTAAACCCTAGACCAATATTTAGTGAATCCCCAATATTCACTAAATATTGTCCTTCCTTATTGTGCAGATTCTTGTCTTGCACAATATTCTCCAGAGCTCATCCACTTGTGACGCGTCACATAACACTTCAAGAGCTCCAATCAGATTGCACCATCTGTGCACCTTCCACTTGGACGACCCTTGTCTGTTGCACAACATGTGCAGCGTTCACCCTATTGTGCAGAGTCTTGTATACAATAGTCTTCACTGCTCATCCATCTGTGGCGTGCCTCGCCACACTTCATGAGCTTCAATCATACTGCACCACCTGTGCACCGTCCACCTGGACAATTCTTCGTTGTTGCACCACCCGTGCAACAACCACCTCATTGTGCAAAGTCTTGTCTTGCACAACAGTCTTCAGTGCTCATCCATCTGTGGCATGTCTCGCCACACTTCATGAGTTTCGTCTTCACTGCTCATCCATCTATGGCATGCCTCGCCACACTTCATGAGCTTTAAGATTGCACCACCTCTGCAACGTCCACTTCTGGACAATTCTTCACAGTTGCACAACCTGTGCAACGATCATCGATGCACCTCTGTGTTAACAATCTCTCCCTTTTGGTGTAAGTGTGACACCTCAATGTACCTGCATCAAACATGACCAAGCAACCATATCCACACAACCAATCCTAGGCAATATTCAATGAATATCCCTAACGACCAAACCACGGTGAAATGAGTTCTTCGATATTAAAATATAAGGTTCAAACCGTAGTCAAACATAAGTCTTGGAACATAACGATACTATTAGTTCCACATGTAGTCTCAGAACACACAAAAGAAAAAAAACAGCAAATTCAAATTCAAACACAAAGTGATGATGGTAGAACATCACTCCCCCCTATCTGTCGCACTCCCCCTTCACAACTGTGTCACTCATCGTCTTCACTTGCATCATTTCCACTTTCACGTCCACGAGTATGATCGAATGTATACTCTCCCCCTACTTGAGTGCACAATTAGAGAAAAATTAAAAACACCACATAGATATGAAATAGTGCAAAATGTAACCAGAAGTACCTTGAGGGCGCAATTGCATATGTTGTACAAGTTGTGCAAGCTCCCTGAGATCAGCAGCAAGGTTAGGTCCGGAACTTGATTTATTTGTCTCTTGTTTCACACTCCGTCCTTACTTCGGATCAAGCACCATTGCATAGGGCCCTCCTGAGGTGGTGTCTCCACAGTGACCCGGTACAACCCGTTGAAACATGAGAAGATGATGGATCAAATTAGGGAAAATCAGATTTTTCCCTTTGTCCGGTGCCGCACCAATGGCCATGATCTGGTCAAAAGCAGTCTTGCCAAAATCAAATTGCTTTTCCTGAAGCATCATAGATAGGAATTGAGCTCTCCCCTTGATCATGGATGACTTGTTCAAAGTTGGAAGCCAATTTCTACAACATAACTTGTAGAGGATTTGCATAGTAGGCGTTAGGTGCGTGGAGCAGAACCCTTTCCATTGACACCACCTACCTCTTGTTAGTGTGTTAACAACATCATCAATATCTTCAAATATCCATGTGTGCGAGATAGTTTTATCGGTTTGCGCAGGTTGAGAAAACAGTCAGTTGATGATAAGCAACGTACATCTCTCCTTGCACGTATATCAAATTAGTGCCCAACTGATGCTCAAGATCACCCAGATTCGCATAGAACTCTCTAACAACTTCAGGAACATAAGGGGCAACATCTAGAACCATATAGATCAAACCTGCTTTCTCAATGATATTCTTTGCCTCATTCAGTTTGGGATCATCAAGTGGAAGATACTTCATGTCCAGGAAGCTTCGATTCGCAAACGATTTCATCCGTTCACTTGCTCCAGTGGATGCAAATCGTTGGTTGAACGCACGGTGCATCGGCTTACCATCTCTAGGCATTGACGAAGCCTCGCAGCGAACCTCTCCCTGTTTATAGTGTATCGATCTTCCACCACTGTGTAGGGATAGTTTCCTCCTTCCCGCGGGTCCACAAAATCCAGCATCTCTTCATCGGGTTCACCACTCGGCTCCTGCACAGGTGGGATTGCATCTCAAAAAGGCGATTTCCCATGGCGACGGTGGCGCGATGTCCGAGATGGAGGGTGGGGAGTCGATTTCGACTTCTTCTTCCGAGTTGATGTCGATTGGCACACTCGGAGAAACCGATTGCATGGGGACCTTCCCTCGGCGATGGCACCGTGACATGCGCGGTGGCGATGCCACACCAATTTGAACAAACGGCGGCGCTTCGATTAACATAGGCGGAGCGATTTGCGACAGAGGAATGGGCTCTCTTAGAGGATCGTCATGAGTTCGGGTGGTGCGACGAGTGTGGGTCTTCCTTGAAATCACCATTGAAGATGATGAACAAGGTTCTTAGGATTTCAAAAATTCTCTCCTTTCCCCCGTTTATTTTCGAACCGTCGATTGCCCTTCCTGGAGAGAGAGACAGTTGCATTTCTTATATGCACGGGAAGACATAAACCCTAAAAGTCGCAACTGTTCCGAAACAGACTAAAACAAAACTGTTAGTAAAAGACGAACCATTGCACACTTGTGCAACTCCTGTTCAAATGCCTTGTATTTCAACCTCTCACACACTTGTGCGAAATTTGTTCAAATCCCCTGAATTCTCAACTCTACACTACAAGAAAACAACACATTAAACAGCCATATTCGTCGGAAATTCATCGGTAAAACAGATTCTCGTCTATTAATTTCTGATGAAAATAGTCCGTCAGGACTATTTCGTCGGAAATTAAATTCCATCGGGAATTTCCGACGGCTTGACGATTAACTATTCCGTCGGAAACTTCCGACGGTTCTTTCATGGAATTGTCCGTCGGAAATTACCGATGGATATTCGATGGTCCGCAGCCATCGGGAATTACCGATGAATTATCGAGGGACCTTTTCCAATGACTTCTGCCATCGGGAATTTGGTCTGATGATATTTCCCGAAGGTTTATAACCGTCGGGAGATATGCAACACGTTTTCGACGGTTGCGTCCATCGGAAATTTCCGACGACATAATCCGTCGGAAAACTAATTAATTGAAAAAATAAATTTTTTTTTAATATTTATATTTTAAAAATATTGAATTAAAAAGAAATTAAAAAATAAACTAAAAAATAAATTAATAATTTTTTTATATTATTAAATTAAATTAATATTTGTAAATATTTTTAAAAATAATCATACAATTAATAAAAATAATATTATAATTATAAATATAATATTAAACAATTTTTTTAAATTACAAATTACAAAGGAGGGGCAAGAGGAGAAGGAGGAGAAAAAAGTCATCAGACAATTTTTTTTTTTTTATCATTTTTACAAAACTTTTGAGATTATTCATCTTTATTTTTATAGACGTTATTTCTTCTTTTAGCTGCTCATTTTCCTCGTTTCTAGCTGCAGATGTTACACCACCGGTATTTGCAACTCTTCCGAGTCCTGGATGACGACCCTTTGAAAATGGTACTTCCTGTAAAAATAAAAAAATATTATTAGAAAATTTAATGAAAATTATTATAATATTAATTATATATTTTAAAAAAAATTATATTAAGAACGAGACGGTTAATCTCAGAACGAGGCAATTCGGCGACCAAAGATGAAGAACCAACTTGAGATTGCTGGGTTATAATATCACTTTTTTTTCTTTTTTACTTTTTCGATGATCTCACTAACGAGACCATCTTGGATACGACCAGTCTTTTTGTTCGTGTGGTCGGCCTCGAGAAGTTGCAAGTGATCTGGAGGCGCTCCAATATCTTGTGCCTAAAAAATAAAAAAAATTCTAAATTAATAGTTTTAAATTTTTTAAATAATAATAAATAATTAATATAATAATTAATTTACCAATTGATCGGCTCTTCTCAGAAAACTAGTCGATCCGACATTGTGAATATAAATGCCTTTGCTTCCTCGGACAGATGTAACACCGAATTCGTTTTCACGTTGACCCATGACAGGGTCATATCAGTCACAATAGAACACAATACACCTCAAATCAATCATTCCTGAATAGTGAACTACTAATATTTCATGAAGAATAGTGTTGTATACAATTTCTCCAGATTGAGATGATACACCATAATTACAAGTTGTTTGTAAGTTTCCTTCGCGATGACTCTTAAAAGCATATCCACGAGTGCAGTACATTGGATAAGATTTTGCAGTAAATGTAGGACCACTCACCAACTCAACTAACCACGTGGGTAACGTTATCCCCCTAGAATGACCTGTAGTAACATACAAAATAATAGAATATAGTAAATTATAAATATATATATATAGATATATAGTAAACTATTATTGAAAATTACATAATTATGGTAACACTAACATAAAAATACAACCATTTTGTAAATTCGCTTTTTTTTTAAGTTTGACCAACTCATTCTCGGTGTAATCTGAATAATGAACACGTATTTGTTCCATGTATATCCTGTTAATTATAAAAAAAATTAACAATAAATTATAATAATAACTAAAAACAAAATTAAATTGAATGTACCTTTCATATTCCAAAACATCATCGCAATTTGTCAAAATATACAAATGCAAGTGATTGTGTTCTTCCTCTGATAGACGCCGTGTCTTCCCTTTTCTACTTAAACGTCTAATTTGTGCAAATATTTCTGGCACATACACTCGATAGCTTGGTTTTTCTCCTCCATCATCATGTCGTGAAGGTCGTCTATTTTTTGTTTGCACTTGCGATGGAAAATAGTAGCTGGCAAAGTTAGATGTTTCTTCATTAATACTTTGTGCGACGATTGAACCTTCAACCCTCGCAAGATTTTTAACTTTTTTCTTTAGGTGGAACATATATCTCTCAAAAGGATACATCTATTGGTACTGAACAGGTCCTCCAAGTGCTGCTTCTCTAGGGAGGTGAGTAGGAAGATGCTCCATAACATCAAAAAATGCGGTTGGAAATATTTTCTCCAGGTTACAAATGAGAACCTGTATTTTTTTTCTCCAAATTTTGGATATCGTCTACAGTAAGTGATCTTGTACATAAATCTCGGAAAAAGCACCAATCCCTACATAAAAAAATATATTTTAATATCATATAATATATAAAATTATTATTATTTATATATAAAATAATGTAAACGTCGTACCTGCAATTGCTCCGTGGACGTTTTTAGACAGTAGATCGCTAAAGGCAAATGAGAATAATCTTTGCATGACAACATGACAATCATGACTTTTCATCCCTGAAAATTTACCTTCAATAGTATCGACACAATTATGAAGATTAGATGCGTATCCATCTGGAAATTTGACACTATGCTTAATCCAGTCAAAGAATTCATCTTTTGCATGCGCATCCAACCGGAATGCGGGAGACAATGATTTTCCATTTGACATTACATGTAGTTCCTTCCGGGAACAAATATCCGGCAAATCCAATTTAGCTTTCAAATTATCTTTTGTTTTTCCTTGCACATTTAGAACGGTATTCATTATGTTATCGAAAAAATTCTTCTCAATGTGCATAACATCTAGATTATGGCGCAACAAATGGTCCTTCCAATATGGTAAATCCCAAAAAATGCTCTTCTTGTGCCAATTATGGTATTCGCCACAACCATCAACAGGGTAATGTCCATTACCTCCACATGAAGCCGTTCTCTCAGCACCAAAACCTCTAAGTTGAGTCATCATATAATTCTCATCAAGAATAGGAGGTGGAGCATCAAAATTTTTTTTGTTTTTCCTAAACAATGTCGTGCTCCGGCGATATGGATGATCTTGTGGTAGAAATCGACGATGACAATCGAACCAACTAGTCTTTCGTCTGTGTTTCAGTTGGAACACATCAGTATTATCTTGACAATATGGGCATGCTAATCTTCCATGCATCGACCATCCTGATAACATATCATATGCTGGAAAATCACTTATCGTCCACATAAGTACTACTCGCATCATGATGGAAAATCACTTATCGTCCACTTATCGTCCACAAAATTTTGTGACTGTTTTGCGACTACATATTTAGCAACCACAAACGTAGTCGTAAAATAGTAGCAAAATTTGTTACAGAAATTCAGTGGCAAATTAGTCGCAAAAATATTCACCACCTTGTGGTCGCAAATTAGTCGCAAAAGAACCACTATTTCCGTGGTCGCAAATCAGTCGCAAATGTGCGTATGATTTGCGACTACTTTTTTTTTGCGACTAGTATTTTGCGACCACAACTGTGGTCGCAAATTGCATGTTTTCTTGTAGTGTCAAGAAGTTCTGTTGGTTGGAAACATCGAATGCTTCGACACCATTTTCCCATAATATTTTTAACTCATGAATTAGTGGCTACAAGAAAATATCAAGAGATCGCTTAGGATGCTCTAGGCCGGGGACGAGAATTGTTAGAAATAAAAACTCTCGTTTCATGCACAAAGAAGGAGGCAAATTATAAGGTGTAACGATAACTGGCCACAACGAGTATTGCCTCCCATGCTTCCTAAAAGGGTTGAATCCATCTGTAGATAACCCGAGGTATACGTTTCTAGGCTCATATGGAAATCCGTCTTTATCGTCATCAACCTGCTTGCAGTAGATAAAGGCGATAATCCATCTCTACATCCTTTATACAAAGGCTGCTTGGATGCATCTAACATATCAAAAAAATTTCGGGCTTCCAAATTAGGTTCCTCTATTCTGCTAATATCTTCAATGTACGATTCTCTTTGTTCACGAAATGCATCATTCACCATCTGAACAGTACCTCCGTTTATATCAACTTCTGATGCCGGTTCCTCTACCATAACATTAGTACTATCTATCCTTTTTGAATTACTACCATAATATTGCGTCGTTGCATCAATTTCTCTATGTGAATACCAAATTTTGTAACCCGGCATAAATTCATTCTTATACAAATGATTACGTACTTCTCTAACAGAGATTAATCTATGATTTCGACATTTAATACACAGACAATACATTTTACCGTATTCTGATGTCATGCTATTCTTTGATGCAAATGCCATGAACTTTTCAACACCTTGCGCAAATTCATCAGTCAATTCCCCCGTGGTTGAATCATATCGAGGTTTATCCATCCACGATCGAAAATACTCATAAGAACCCGAAGAACACATTTTCTTAAAATTTTTGGTTATGTTGAAATTGTGAAAGATCATAGGTTATTTATAGTGAAAATTAGATATTATCACGAATTTTTAACAGCTTATTAAGAATTTCTAACAGATAATTACGAATTTTAAACAGATTATTCTTCAGAATATTCTCCATTTCCGACGGAATTCCGATGGTTTCTGACCACAACCGGATATTCACATATTTTGAATAGATTTTATCTTCATCACCCGATGGATTTCCGACGGTTTTCGACCACTGACGGATAAACAAAATTTTTTAATAGATTATTCTTATGTTTCCGACGGCATCCGACAATGGTCGGATACTTCCGATGATTTTCCGACGACTGTGGCCAACGGATTCCCGACGGATTGTAAAACACAAAATCCATCGGGAAGTCGTCGGAATATTACCGACGGCCTGAGATACGTCGGTAACGTTCCGATGGTTTCAAGAGGATATCCCGATGATTACGCTTTCGTCAGAAATTCAACGGTTTACCGTCAGGTTTTACCATCGATTTACCGACGGCCTTGCTAGCATCGGATCTCCGACTGTTGTATTTCCCTCGGTTGTCTGTCGATTATCCATCGCAAAATCGTCAGAAAAGTCCGACGGTTTTATTTCCGTCGGAAATGCCGTCGGAAATGTTAATATTTTCTTGTATTGCTAAGACACACGCATGAGCATATCACAGGCAATTTGACTAGGTCTATCATTGAAGTTTGATTGAATTCATCATCCTATCATATCCGAGAAACTTAAAACAGATTGAAATCAGATTATCCCATTTTATTAAAACATCATCTATTGCAGCACAATCTACCCAATCGAACAACTGCTAGTACGGCAAGACTAACATAAATGTACTCAATGGAACAACATGCGATTATCACTTCTCTCATCACAATGTGGTGTATTTAAAAAAACTTACGATCAACATGCCAACCACCACTAGTGCTATAGACTTTATGCAATGCAACCTATCACTCTATATTGATCATCACAGGTTCTAAAGGTCTGAATTATGATCTATCTCAATTGAGATTGTCGTAGCAACCTGAGCCGAGAACACATTTTGCATTCCCAAAGAATTTCCCCTGCCCAATCCGGACAGTGATCATGCTTAGAACAGAATATTGTATCATCGTGCCAAACTGAGTATCCATCATGTTAGGCCTTATCTTTTCCACACATTTTCTTTTCTTACCCCTTTTCTTTCTCGTTATTCCCTTTTTTATGTATATAACATATCTACAACCATCCTCACCACTACATAGGTTCATTGTACAAAATTCCTATCTCACTAACAGTGGCGGACATGAGGTTTTAAGGGGGTGATATGTACAATGGGAGTAAAACACATCGTGAATCAAGTTTATAACAACCCTCATGACATCCTCACTAATGCACACTCGATCAGATCTCACACACACCAAGAGCTTTTCGTAGAGAGGCAAGCTTGTTAAATCCAATGAATTTCTAAAAACATCAACAGGTTGTTTCTCGAATGCAACATGAACAATTTCAACAATGTTATTCTCCACTAATTCCCTAAAAAATTGATGCCTAATGTCATTATGCTTAGTCCATGAGCATCGAACATGATTCCAAATTATGTTTGTCGCACTCAGATTATCACAATGCACGAGAAGGATTAGAGATTTCATACCATAGTCAACACGTGTGTGTTGCATCCAAAGGATATGTGTGCAACCGTTGTTGCATCCCATCTGCTTAGCTACGACTGCTGAAGGTGTGACACACTCGCTGTCTCTTTTGTTATCAAACTTATGAGCCTTTTGAGTTACTCGTTGCTGAGCAATCTTTTGAGGGCTAAACATATTCAAGTGTCCAAGTTGTCTGTGGCACATGCCTTATTGAGACTCGGCTGACACAAGAGATGACTCTGAGGCAGTCCACATGTAGCAGTTGTTAGTTGACCTCACTCAAAATAGCTTTGAGTTCCCATGCTCATTTATAGCTCGACAGTCTCTCTTGGTGAATTCTACTGTCCAATCCTCGTTGCACAGTTGACTAACACTGGTTAGATTTGCTTTCAGACCATGTACGTAGTGCACATTTTTTCAAACGTGGGTATGTGTCTGAGTCAATTTCACCAACACACACCATTTTCCCTTTAGCTCCATCTCCAACTGTCACATTGCATGTTTCTCCTTTGACCCATGTTTTCAGTATGGTTGCATCTCCCGTCAAAGTACCACTTAGAACCTTCATGGTTTGATCCAGAAGTATGAGTTACCTTGCAATCAGCTTTCTCTTTCTCCTGTGCATTATGTTGTTTCACACATAGATTGCACACAATTTCCCTGTTCGACGCCTTGGGTACTTTCTCATACAGTGCTATTTTTTCAATTCACACCATAAGATATCTTTTAGGTTCTGGATAGCACTGACCTTCAGCCCAAACCTTTTTGATGCATGCCTGAAAAGCTCTATACTTCCGTCGGATATGTCCCTTCTTTCCACAATGGTAGCATCCCTTGTGTCTGAGTCCTGTGTAACCACCTACTGTAGTATTTCTTACGGCCTGAACTGAGATTTTGGCAGTAGGATGATTCTCCCATCCACTATCATGTCTTTGAACATTAACCCCTTTAACAAAGTTTATCAAACTAGTGCCATCACTCTTGGAAATTGGGTCATCATTCATTGCATATCCTGTATAACCCAGTCCCCAATAGTGTTTAGGAGATCTCCCCATGGCCAAAATCTGATCCAACGACTCAGATCCCTTGTTCAACATCTGAACCTTCTTGTAGTTCTTTGTTAGATCGTGTTCTAGTGCTTTGCTCTTGTCCCTTTACTGACGTAGCATCTCACTCATCTCGTTTACCCTTTTCTCCAACATCTGGATCCTCTCCATCTCAAGATGTTCCTGTTGCACACAAGTTGGACCTTGCATAGAACAAGTCTCTACCATGTTTGTGATGTTGCTACTCTCTAGCTCCAAAATGTTGACTTTAGCTTCCAGCATCGCTTTGTCCTTGACCAACTATAAATTGATATTGCTCAGTGATACCCAATTGTCAAACAACACTCAATATTTGGCCTTTGCATCAACTTCAACATCATCATCCGAATTTGAGTTGATTTCATCATTTTGATCCACTTCCGCTCCAACAAATGCAACAAGTTCATCAGATTACTCTCATCATCACTTTCATCCGATTCTGTGTCACTAAAGCTTATAAGGGACTTTTCACTCCCTTTTTTAAGGTTTGGACATTCTACCTTTGTGTGTCCAATCCCTTTGCACTCGAAGCATTTGATTTCTTTTCTCTTAGCAAGTGGACATTCTGATTTGAAATGGCTATAACCCTCACATTCATGGCATTGAGCATCACGTCTTCAGCTTGACAAGGAGCTTTCATTTCTTTCCGCTCTATTTGAGGTACAGTCAACGTCGTATCTTTGTCCATGTGCAACCGGCTTGGATTATCCTCTTTCCATTATCTTCAGAACCTTTTTGAAGCTTCTTGCCATCAAGCTCACGTTCTTCTCAATCTTTTTGCTCATGTTCTCCTCAAGCTTCTTGATTTGGTCCTCTCCTCCATTTGGAGTAAAGGCAATCCCCTTCTCTGGTTTCGGTTGCACAGCTGCAGTTTGCATCTCTTCAGCCTTTAGCATACCTAGTAATTGAGAAAATTTCATATCATATGTATTCATGACCATCTTGAGTACAATCGTAGGTATCTTAGCAGTTTCTTGACAAGTTTTTTGTCTTTGTAGACTTTCCCCAAAACCTCGGCCTCATTAGCAATATAACTCAACTTGGAACCAAAGTTAGAGATCGATTTATCACCATCCATGCGAAGGTTCTCAAACTGTGAGGCTATGTGATCTAACCTTGTTCTTTTCCCTGTAGATGTACCTTCAAAAGAGTTCACTAAGATGTCCCAGGCGTCTTTGGCTGCTCACATCCTTGCACCAATTTGAACTGTTCAAGATTAATTGCACAGAAGATTTCAGTAAGTGCCTTGGAGTTGAACTTCCATGCACTCTTGTCTGCCTCAATCCATCTTTCCTTCGGTTTTGGCACCTTTTCTCCTTCCTGAGTCAGTATGGTTGGTTTTTCCCAACCCATCTCTACAGCAGTCCATGCATCTTCATCGATTCCCTGAATACCTTGTCTCATCCGCACTTTCCAATGCTCAAAGTTATTCTCATCGAGAATAAGAGGTTTCTGAGCAGCAATAAGCTCCTTTGGCGCCTCCATATTCCTCCACACTATCTCAACTAGTTAATAGATGCAAATCTATTGGCGGTGACCCGCTCTGATACCAATTGAAAGAACTAGAATATGAAGAACAGTTGAACACGGGCTGAACACAGAGGTTTATGTGTGCAAGCTCACACAACTTTTATTAGAAATCTCTTAAATAAGTTCCTTACAACCTATTTAATCAGCTTTACACGACGTCACCCTTGACTCGCCCCTGAACGATTTCTAATCTACCCGAGCTCACATGTGTGACATCTATCGCACACACTCTTTGTACACTCGCCAAGTTTTTTGTTAACCCACGAGCTACACCCTTTTCTGACACTCAGAAAACCTAAACCTAGGGTTTTTCATCATATAACTATTTATATGAATCTCTAGGAAACCCGAGACCAATATTTAGTGAATCCCCAATATTCACTAAATATTATCCTTCTTTATTGTGCAAATTTCTTGTCTTGCACAATATTCTCCACAGCTCATCCACTTGTGACGCGCCACGTCACACTTCATGAGCTCCAATCAGATTGTACCACATGTGCACCGTCCATCTGGACGACCCTTATCTATTGCACAACCTGTGCAACGTTCACCCTATTGTGCAGAGTCTTGTCTTGCACAATAGTCTTCACTGCTCATCCATTTGTGGCGTGCCTCGCCACACTTCATGAGCTTCAATCATACTGTACCACATGTGCACCGTCCACTTGGACAATTCTTCGTTGTTGCACCACCCGTGCAACAACCACCTCATTGTGTAGAGTTTTATCTTGCACAACAGTGTTCACTGCTCATCTATCTGTGGCATGCGTCGCCACACTTCATGAGCTTTGTCTTCACTGCTCATCCATATGTGGTATGCCTCGCCACATCTCATGAGCTTTAAGATTGCACCACCTGTGTAACGTCCACTTCTGGACAATTCTTCACAGTTGCACAACCTATGCAACGATCATCGATGCACCTCTGTGCTAATAGTTATGAAATCATCGGAAGCAACTTCTTGTCACATTGCATCACCATGATTATATTCCTCCACTATTTTATTGATTTGCATCGGAAGATTGTTGTTTCTACCTTGAACATGATCAAACCATTACTTAAATCATGGGTTAGCATGCTATAATCTTCATAAAATTCTCAGAAAATTTCACAACAAAACTTCCAAGAGTATTCACTTCTTGAAAAAACTGGAAGTTCCTTTGAAATCTTAAAGGATTTATCAATGTTCCAATTTATCAATGGATCCATATTGTAATCAATCTCCATCAGTTGGTCTATACCCCGTGCAGTGTAGGTCCGAGCAATGAAGGTAATAATTTCATGATTCAAATACTAAGAATGAGATCCCACGTATTTGAACCTAGAATATGAATGAAATTTTCGTTAATGGATTGAACACTAGTATCAAACATAATAGTTTATATAATAGTAGAAGGAAAAAGTTGTGAATGAGATTTTTAAATCGTTTTCTTACTCAGTTGATCTAGAGAGATTGCTTTATATAGCCAAATATCATATCACTTTGCATAATAGAGATAACTAATTGGAAATGGTGTTGAATCATCCATCTTTCCATTTTCTAGGCGAAATTAAAAAAAAAAGTCATCAATAAGAAAACCATTATTAAAATGAAAAAAATAACTATTTCAGAATCGCATTGGTCATTATTATATTGATTATATATGATGCAAGTTTTTTTATCTTGCCACTCTAATTTGCGACCACATATTTGGTCACAAATTTAACGACTTTTTTGCGATTGTTTTATGACCAATTTGCGACTACATACTTTTAGTCACAAATTGATCGCATTTTTGGGACTAAAACTCGTAGTCGAAAATTAGTTGCAATTTACGACCAAACTACGACCAAATACGACTAATTTGCGACTGAGCCTTATAGTCGCTACTCAATCGCATTTTTGAGACCACATAACGACTACGTATGCTGCACTCTTATAGTGGTTGTATTTTTGTCACAAAATATCCGACCAATATGCGACCACAAATGTATTTTTGCATGTTTTTCATGTATTTTACATATTTCAAACTTCTAATTTCAATACTATTTATGTACAAATCATTATAAGTTCAAATATACAATTAAAATCACAAATATATTGTACAAAAATTATGAAACATATAAGGTTTATAATGTGTATTATAAGATTAAGGAAATGTGTAAAGTGTTTTAGTAAAATGATTTAAAAATTTGATAAATCTGTTAATTGTTTTGTACTTACTAATTTAATTTATGATTTGCGACCATTTTATGATCATTTGTGTGATCGCAAATCGCCTGTTTTTTTATAATGTATTGAAAACAAACAGTTCTTTTTTTAAAGTAAGAATAAAAAATAAAAGAAAAGTGAACATTATTTTTTTGGACAAAATAAAACTAAAAATATTTCTTTCTCTAACCAATTTCCTTTATAATTACTTTGAAATTTTTGTTTGGTTGTTGGTGGTAACTTCCGAATTTTCATTTACATGTGTTGATTACTTCGACCACTTTGATTGCTAATTATATGATTCTTAAGACTCAAGCTTATATGTTGATTTATCCGATATCCTTGGAAACGCCAAGCCTAATTATAACCTTGAAAAGAGTTTACACCAAGCCTAATGACTTACCCTTCATGCTTATAAGTTTTGCAAGAACAAAGTCAAAACCATCAACAACACAATTATCAAGAGAATGAAGAATTGACCATTACAACTCCATTCTTATACCTAATATATATATCTAATGATTCTAGGTATTTACAACTAACATAGACTCCTACTAGGAGTCTAGGATTATGACTTAGACGCTTTTTCTAATTTGTGTGTTTACTTGTTTTAAGGTTTGAATAAGCTTTGGCCCACTCGTTTTTAGCATAAGCCTGTGTGCTTATGTCGGTGGCTCAATACTAATCCCAATCAGCTGAGTTAATGACCCATAATTCTCCACCTCGTTACTTCAGCTGACTCTCGATGTTTTTTCACAAACCTTAGTTATGAAGACATCAGATCCAATAGTCGATCAAAAGTATCTGACCAAGAAGATAGTTGATTAGAAGACATGTCAGACACGGCCGTTTCAATTGGCTACATGGCCAGTTCGAATGATGACATAGACGATATGACCGGATCAAATGGCGAGATCGCTAGCACGAACAACACCATTGAAGACTCGGACCAACTAACTAGCCAACTACACGGCATAGATGTAGAAGAGAATTCAGCCCCAATGGCGCCACAAGATACAATGACTAGAAGTAGGACTCGTGCACTCTACCACAAATTTAGCTTGTTCGTGAAAGAACTTATAGAGGGCCAAGACAACTCCACCATGGGCTAAGAATGCAGCAAACAAGCCAAAGGCCTACCACTTCACCAAACTACTCCAGAAGCATGGGCTCTCTTGGCAAATGAGGTCAAAACCCAAAAGTATGTAACCTTACTTCAAAGTGCACAATTGAAAGAGCTAGGCGCATGTCTTCCATAAAGTCGACCATTTTTCATTTCTTGGCCGGAAAGTAAGTAGGTAAACAGGTAAGTTTCACAATTATATATTGCATTTTCTGTTTTGCAGGATAGGACTTAGCATTTTTTCTTTTATTGAGTCACGGACAATAAGTAGTTTTACTTTTCTTTTGTTTCCATTTGTTGTATTTTTCCTTTTTACACTTTTGTTTTTTTTTCATTTTTACACTTTTGTATTTTTTCCTTTTTTTGTGTGTGTCGGCCCTAGAAGGAAAAGGCTTCCGAGCATATTAATAAGACTATTTCAGCATTGTAGTTCCACAACTTTTTCCACATATCAATAAAGATACAATTTTTTTTCAAAGAGCTTTTGCGCACAAAGCTCTCTTGTTAGCTCTAAACCTAGTTAAGACATGTACTTCTAGAGTTAGAGTTGTGATTTATCACTAGACCTCTCATATCCGTGTGGTTCACTTCACCCCACCATCCCAAACACATGCCCAAAATATCTTAAGAAGTTTAAGACCGAGTTTCTCATCCAAGCTCCTTACCCAGTCCGAGAGCATCACAGCTACGATCCCAAACTTGTATCATTTTTGGTATCAGAACTCAAGCTCCTAAAAACTAGGTTGTCTCTATCCTTTCTTATCTTATGTTTGATTTCTTGCATTAGTCTAGTCATTCGCATTAAAAAAAAATTAAAAACAAAACCAATCGGCTCCTAGTCTCACCTATGGACATCGCTAGGTCTTAGGATCCAAAAAAAACAAAAATCCATTCAATTGCATTTTAGTTGTCTTTCCATTATTCTAGGTTTTTATTTCCATTACCATTAAATTAAAACAAAAAAAAATAAAAAAAACTACCAAAAACATAAAAAGAAATCGGCCTAGACATTAGGAGATTTTTCCTTTTTCCCCTAGTTTCCTTTTTCTCCTAATTTCCTTTTTTCCCTTTAGTTTTCCTTTTCCCTAGTTTTCTTTTTTTCCATATTGCATTTTTTCTTGCATTTACCTTTTTCTCATAATTCTTCTTTAATAAATCTTAGAACAACTCACCCATTAATTCTTGCAGTGGAGAATAGGAGCAAAGATGCAACCAAAGCTATGATGACTATGCTCACCACGCTACAAACTCAACTCGCCTCCATTGGAGAGAGACTTGAGCGCGTGGAGCAACCGGTGAGGTTCCAGACTATAAGGAACGTGAGGGCTAGAAATAACCAAGGCCACACCAAAGCATTCAACTGCCCTAAGCCACGACCAGAGCAGGAAGGTCCCCACCTGGATGAAGAAGAAGGCCACCGGCTGCACGACTACAATCCTACCCCGAGAGGACCTCCACGGCAACTAGAGTAGAAGGATGATGGCTACAAGCCATATGGCCACAACCCTAGACTAAGAATACCTCCAAAGCATCAAAAAGATAGAGAAGACTATGCACACAACCAGGCATCTCACCATGATATTAAACTAACTCCTGCAAGTTTTGTAGGAAAAGTAGACCCGAGGCCTATCTAGATTTGGAGCGAAGGATGGATCATATCTTTGATCATTAAAATTAGCCAGGGCCTAGGAGGATCACCATGGCCGTAGCTCAGCTCACGGAAAATGCTCTCATATGGTGGGATCATGAGATCTCTGACCGAAGAAAGAAGAGACTAAGGCCCGTAGATTCATGGGTGGACATGAAAGATCCCATGAGGTAAAAGTTTATCTCCTTATTTCTGCAGAGATTTGCAATGATGTTTTCGAATTCTTAAATAGGGCACAAGGTCAGTAGAGCAGTACTACGAAGTTCGAGAGGTTAAGGAACAAGTTGGAGCTTAATGACAATGAGAAGACATTGATGGCTCAATTCTTGGATTGCTTGTAAGAAGATCATCCAGAAGGTAGAAAGAAAAATGTACATCGACTTCAAACGCAAGGCCAGAACCCACGTAATAGACCCAAGACACCATGGACGACAAGCAACGAAAGCAACAAGCCAATGAAGAAAGGCAAAGGACTTGAGATTCGAGTCAAGATTCAAGAGCAAGGCCCCCGAACCAACTCGTGACCAATGAGCAGAGCCAAGTTAGTCTTTCAACCCTCAAAGATCATGTGACATAACTTGTTTCAAGTGTAGGAGGCGCGACCACATTTCAGGGGAGTGTCCAAATCGACGAGTCATGTTGATCACGGAGGATGGAGAGTACGCGTCTTAAGATGAAGAACATATGGAACCAGAAGGTAAGTATGTTGACATAAAGTATCCACAAGTAGAAGAGGTGTTGGTAACACCTAAGTGCAATGTCAACCCATCGGAGACCATTCAAAAAGATAACATATTCCATAGTCGATGCACCATCAAGGGAAAGTTATGTAACCTTATAATAGATGGTGGTTCTTGCACTAACCTGGCCAGTGCATACATGGTTGATAACCTAGGTCTTGAGAAGACGAAGCACCCCCGGCCATACCGGCTAACACTACAAGAAAACTGCCAATTTGCGACTGCAATTTGCGACTACATACATGGTTAATAATTAAATTTAATATTTTATTTTCATTTTCATTATTTTATAGTCTTCTATTGCGGATGACCGAGGCCGTCTTTATGGACTCGGTAGCCTGAACCGCATACAGTTGTTGGGTAGACGTAGTGGGGTGCAATCCACTTCCCCCGAGTACGTAATGATTCAAGAACCAAACGCGCTCATTGTACAACAAAACGCGCAGATTTTGGAAGCAAATCACAAGATGCAAGAGTTGAATAGAGAAAACCAAAAGAAGATCTCTAACTTGGAGATGCTCCTCGGGTATTTTCAACGGACGGATCCCGCATTCGCCTCCTATATGCGGGATAACGATTGCCCAGGGGAACCATCGACAGCTCCGACCCTAACTCCATTCTCGCCTTCGGATTTCCAATTTCTGCTGCTGAAATTTTTTTTTTTTTTTGTAAATTAAATTTTAATTAATAAATATTATGTTTTTAATTCTGAATTTCTTTGTATTTAATATTTTATATTAATTAGTTAATATATTTTTTATTTAATATTATAATATTTATTATTAATTACTAAATAATATTAATAATAATTAATGGTTTTTAAAAAATTTTTTATTAAAATATTCAGAAATAAAAATTTAAAAATATTATTAAAACATAATAATTTTCAAAATTAATTTTCAAAAATATTTTTAAAAAATGTTATTATAAATTAATAAAAAATTAAATAATATTAATATTAAAACATAAATTATAAATTATTCTATTAATATTTATAATTACAAAATATTAATAATATTATTGAAATTAATTTTGAAAATATTACTAAAATATATATTAATAAAAATTAATTTATAATTATTTTGAAATAATTTAAATATTTTGAAATTAAATTTAAAAAATATTACTATTTTTAATAATATTTTTATTTTTATTTTCAAAATATTAAAATTATTTCAAAATAATTTTTAATTATATATATATATATATATATATTTTTTAAATCTAATTATGTTGTAGTCGCAAATCAGTCCCAAATTAGTCCCAAATCAGTCTCAATATTTCGGGACCTATTTGCGAATACAAATTTTTTTTCGATTATTTTATAGGCAGTCGCAAATCAGTCGCACTTTTTGCCACTGATTTGCGACTTCGTGTTAACTGTGGTCGCAAATCAGTCACAAAATTTTGTGACTAGTTTGCTACTACAGGAGTAACACAGTCCCAAATCAGTCACAAAATTTTGTGACTGATTTGCGACTCCGTGTTAAATATGGTCACAAACCAGTGGCAAAAAGTGATCGCAAAATGGATGTTTTCTTGTAGTGTAAGGTGGCTAGACAACAAGGTTGAGCTCAAAATCTATGAACGTGTGATGGTACCATCCAATGTGGGCCATTACCAAGACCAATTCATATGTGATGTGGTACCGATGCAAGCCGGCCACCTTCTCTTAGAAAGGCCATGGAAATTTGATCGGGAAACAAAACATGATGGCAAGACCAACATGTACACGTTTGTACATGACAAAAAGAAGGTTAGTCTAGCCCCTCTTACTCTTGCCCAAGTACTTGAATTCTAGTTACAAATGAGTAAGGAGAAGAGTTTGATTAAATCCAACTTTTTAATCCAACCAAGTCATGTCCGAAGAGCTTTGGCCTCTAAAGACTTGATGATTCTAATGGTATCTAAAAAGTTTTGAGTGCAGGAAAAGAAGACATAAAGGTTGCCCTTTAAATGGTTGACGTACTTAATAGGTTCAAAAATTTATTCCCTGAAGAAATACCAGCCGACCTGCCTCCATTACGCGATACTGAGCATCGAATTGATCTCGTGCTTAGAGCAGTCTTGCCTAACAGGCAAGCATACATTATGAGTCTAGAGGAGTCCAAAGAGCTTGAAAGGCAAGTCAAAGAGCTCTTGGAGAAAGGATAGGTTCGGGAGAGCCCCAACCCATGTGTCGTACCAATGATGTTGGTTCCAAAGAAAGATGGAACATGGCGCATGTGCGTAGATGTGGGGCCATCAACAACATCACGGTCAAGTACCGGCATCCTATACCCCGGTTGGATGATATGCTGGATGAGCTAAGTGGAGCCACTATATTCTCGAAAATAGACCTCAAGCGTGGGCCACCAAGTAAGGATGAAAGAGGGCGATGAATGTAAGACAGCCTTCAAGACTAAGCAAGGGATGTATGAGTGGATACAGTCATGTCATTCGGCTTGACTAATGCTCTAAACACCTTCATACGCCTTATGAACCAAGTTCTTAGGATATACATTAGTAAGTTTTTGTGGTTTATTTTGACGATATATTAGTTTATAGTAAGTGTCTAAATGACCATATTTCACATCTTGAGATGGTGCTAAGAACCAAGAGAAGGCTTTGAAGGCCTCCCTCTTAATGGTAGTTGTGAAGAAGAACGTGGGATTTAGCTGGAGAGAAGCCCAAGAGAAGGCGTTCAAAACCTTGAAGGACAACCTCACTCATGCCCCGGTGTTAGTCTTACCTGACTTCAACAAAACTTTTGAAATGGAGTGTGATGCTTCAAGCATTGGCATCAGCGAGGTCTTGACACAAGGAGCCAGGCCAGTTGCCTACTTTAGTGAGAAGCTAGGTGGGGCCTCACTAGATTACCCCACATATGACTAGGAGCTCTATGCTTTAGTCCGTGCATTAGATACATGGCAGCATATCTACTGTCCAAAGAGTTAGTGATCCACACTGATCACGAGACCCTCAATCACCGTACGGGGCATACCAACCTAAAAAGAAGGCATGCTAGATGGATGGAGTACATTAAGACCTTTCCATACGTCATCAAATACAAAAATAGCAAGGACAATGTAGTGGTCGATGTACTATCAAGGAGAAATGCCTTGATATCGACCATGGAAGCTAAGATCTTAGGGTTTGAACACATCAAAGATCTTACAACGATGATCCATACTTTTCCGAAACCTACAAGAAGAGTGACAAAGGGAGTTACGACAGGTTGTATCTTCATGATAGATTCTTATTCCGAGGAAGGAGGTTGTGCATATCTCAAGGATCTTTACGGAAGCTCATTACACGAGAAGCTCATGGTGGAGGTCTTATGGGCCATTTTAGCATCGATAAGATCCTTGTTGTGGTCAAGGAACACATCAAGAAGGTTGTAGAAGCCACTGTGCAAGATGTGTAACTTGCAAGAAAGCCAAGTGTAGAGTGCACCGTCACAGGTTGTATCTCTCCCTACCCATACCAACACATCTATTGGTAGACATTTCGATGGACTTCGTTCTAGGCATCCCCAAGATCAACCACAAGGATGCCATCTTTGTAGTGGTAGATCGTTTTTCAAAAATGGCCCAGTTCATACCTTGTGCAAACGGTAGAATTGTTCTTTAAGGAGATATTGCGCTTTCATGGAGTACCAAGGACCATTATGTCAGATCGAGAAACAAAGTTCTTGAGTCATTTCTGGATGACCCTTTGGAAGAAACTAGAAACTAAACTTTTGTTCTCCACCACGTGCCACCCTCAAACGGATGGCCAAACTGAGGTAGTCAACCAGTCTTTGTCTACTTTTCTCAAAACTACACTTAGGAATAATCTCAAGACACGAGTGGAGTGCATGTGATTCATAGAGTTTGCCTACAACAGAGTTGAGTACTCGGCCACCAAAAATATACCTTTTGAAGTTGTCTATGGTTTCAATGGCATAATCCTTTGTAAATTTTATTATCATATTAGTGTTTTTAATAAAAATATTTAATTTTCTTCCTCAAATTTTTTATTTAAAATTGAAATTAATTTTATTTATATTATATACGTTTAATTGATTTATTTTAAACTTGATAGAGGTAGAACATGTAATTTGCATTGTTTTATGAATATTATAAATTAATTTTGATTATTTTTATATAAATTTTGATATATAAATTATTTTTAATTACATTTATCATTTAATTTTAGTTATTTAAGTATAATAATATATTATATATAAATATTTATTAATATTTTAGCATCGATAAGATCCTTGTTGTGGTCAAGGAACACATCAAGAAGGTTGTAGAAGCCACTGTGCAAGATGTGTAACTTGCAAGAAAGCCAAGTGTAGAGTGCACCGTCACAGATTGTATCTCCACCTACCCATACCAACACATCTTTTGGTAGATATTTCGATGGACTTCGTTCTAGGCATCCCCAAGATCAACTACAAGGATGCCATCTTTGTAGTGGTAGATCGTTTTTCAAAGATGGCCCAGTTCATACCTTGTGCAAACGGTAGAACTGTTCTTTAAGGAGATATTGCGCTTTCATGGAGTACCAAGGACCATTATGTCAGATCGAGAAACAAAGTTCTTGAGTCATTTCTGGATGACCCTTTGGAAAAAACTAGAAACTAAACTTTTGTTTTCCACCACGTGCCACCCTCAAACGGATGGCCAAACTGAGGTGGTCAACCAGTCTTTGTCTACTTTTCTCAAAACTACACTTAGGAATAACCTCAAGACACGAGTGGAGTGCATGTGATTCATAGAGTTCGCCTACAACAGAGTTGAGTACTCAGCCACCAAAAATATACCTTTTAAAGTTGTCTATGGTTTCACTGGCATAATCCTTTGTAAATTTTATTATCATATTAGTGTTTTTAATAAAAATATTTAATTTTCTTCCTCAAATTTTTTATTTAAAATTAAAATTAATTTTATTTATATTATATACGTTTAATTGATTTATTTTAAACTTGATAGAGGTAGAACATGTAATTTGCATTGTTTTATGAATATTATAAATTAATTTTGATTATTTTTATATAAATTTTGATATATAAATTATTTTTAATTACATTTATCATTTAATTTTAGTTATTTAAGTATCATAATATATTATATATAAATATTTATTAATATTTTTTGCTTTGAAAATTGAATCATATTAATTACATTACATTTTAGCAATAATTATTATTTATTATTAAAATCCAAAATATTTAAATCACATTTTAATTTTATAATAATAAAATAAGTATAATAACTAAAATATTAAATGATGTCATAACTTATTGTTTTTAGTTAGATATTTTTTTAAATAACTTAAATTTTATTATTAATGATGTTTTATTAATATGTTCAAGTATAGTCTATTTTATGAATTTTAGTGGTATTAATACTTCGTTAATTTTAGTATTTTCATAAAAATTATTTAATTTATTTCTTTAATTTTTATTTTATATATATATTATTTTAAGTTAATTAGTATTTATATTATGTATGTTTTATTTTTATTTTTAAATATTGAAAGAAGTGAGATAATGTAAATTATGTTGTTTTGCCTATATACTAACTTAAATTTAATTATTTATTTATATAATATTTGATATAGTAGTTTTAAATTATTATACATTATTTAATTTTATTAGTTTATATATGGTAACAATCTTATGTATAAATACTTAATTAGTATTTATATTATGTATGTTTTATTTTTATTTTTAAATATTGAAAGAAGTGAGATAATGTAAATTATGTTGTCTTGCCTGTATACTAACTTAAATTTAATTATTTATTTATATAATATTTGATATAGTAGTTTTAAATTATTATACATTATTTAATTTTATTAGTTTATATATGGTAACAATCTTATGTATAAATACTTGTTAACATTTTTATAGTTTCTCTTTTTTACAAATTTTTGAGTAAAATATATGATTTATTTATTATAAAAGAAAATATTTTAAGAGTAATACCCTAAAATAGCACCATTTTAAGTTTATCTTCCAAATTTAGCACACTAAAACTAAAATTCCCAAAATAGCATAAATTATTATGTAAAAATAATTATTTACCTTAAATAAAATATATATAAAATTAAAACATAATGTTTGGGTTCACTTTTTTCAATTTAGGGTTTAAATTTTTTTAATTAGGAATAAGTTTTCAATTATTTTAGTATTAAATTTGTGCTATTTTTGGAAATTTAAATCACTAGTGCTATATTTGGAACAAAAACTTAAAATAGTGTTATTTTAGTCAATTGCCCATATTTTAAATTAGATTGTAAAAGAGTTTATGAAAGATTTTAAAAGATTTTTTTATAAGAAAATAATGAAATATAAATGTGTTTGGCAGTAGAAATAAGTGTTTGGTTAGAGAAATAATATAAATGAAAATTAAGACTTTTTATCTTTAATAAATTAATAAAAACTTAAAAAATTATAATAATAAATATATTAATATAAATGGATTAGATTTTAAAAAATGGATTTTGTGTTAATCTTAAAGATGTAAGTTTGTTTTCCAAATTGTTATATTAATGTTATATTAAATAAACTTCGTAATAGGTTACGTGACTAGTCTTCTTATCTTCAGACCAGGAGACATATCTATTCAAACATTGACCCAATACCCATTCTCATTCGGACCTTTCGGCGCACTTTCTTCTTCTTTCCTTTGCTTTGAACTCTCTTTTTATTAATTTCTTATTGAATTTAATCAAATCTGAGAGAGAGAGAGAGAGAGAGAGAGAGAGATAGAGAGAGAGAGAGAGAGAGAGAGAGAGAGAGAGAGAGAGAGAGAGATAGAGTCTACACAATACATCCAAAAGACGAGAGAGGAACATTAAAACGTAAAGAAGGGTAAACACAATAATAGAAGCACAAAGTACTCTGCTCTCTTCTCAGAACTTGTTTTGTACTTTGCAAGCATCTCTCCTCAGAATTTGTTTTCCTTTTCTTCAGGTGCTCAAATTTTCTCTTCTGGATTTTCTCAAAGCTTTGTTTTTTTTTTTTAAAACCAGATCTTGTCCTCGTCTTTTCTGTAATGTTGTTTTCGAAATGGGTTTTTTGAAAATTAGGGCTTTTTTGTATATCAATCCGTTGCTAATTCGGAATCTTAGCTTTTCTTATTGAGATTTTGGGCATCTAAATGCTTTACAAGTTTTCCTGGGGAAATTGGCCAGCTCCTGTAGATTGGAAGTGACAAAGATGATAATTGTATTGTTATCCTTACTCTGGATCTAGATATGTTTAATTTTGAAAGTGGAATCCTATGTATGTTCACGATTTGCTATCACAAGTTTGATTGTGGTGGAATTTGTTAATCAAATTTTAGAGCTCGTTTTTTGAAAGGAAATAATTAATAGTATTCTACTGAACTTGTTTCAAAGTTTTTTGCATTCTTTGAGCATGCTTGCTTCTTTAGTGAGTGAAAACTTTATGTATAATATCGATACAATTATGAAGGGTGAGCAAAAGGATTCATAAACATTTTTCCTTGATGGTTTCATTTTGTATGTAAACAGTGTCCTGTTATGAGAGGCAACTGTAGCAGGAAGCTGAAGTGTATTGTTTTTAGCTGTGGGGCTTGATATTCTTCGACTTCTATGCAACCTGTGGGAATATAAAAGAAAAGAAAAAAAATCATGGGCTTACTCTGCAGCAGAAGTCGGCATCATACAGAAGATACTGACGAGAATGCACAGGTTGAATTGAACCACGAGCTCTTCGCTCATGTATCACTATTTGATTCGATATATGTGTAAGATTTGGGCATTAGCATTGAATCGCTGATATTGGGTTTTTATAAATTTACAGGCTGCTGAAATAGAAAGACGGATAGAGCAAGAAGCAAAGGCAGAAAAGCATATTCGCAAGCTTCTGCTACTTGGTATATTGATCAGTTACTATATAGATGCAGATAGCATGCCTTGATGAATCACTTGATAATATACGGCCTGAGAATACTTATTGGAGAGTGATCTGCTGTTGCATTAGACTTCCTTGCAGTGTAACTTTTACTTTGTAGATTTATTCAGTATTGAATCACGTCTAATTTTCTGGCTGATATTTGTAAAGGTGCTGGAGAATCTGGGAAATCTACAATTTTTAAGCAGGCAAGCCAAAAGGAATATTGATTGCAGTTTAATCTTTTTAATAAATTGTGTTTATTGAATGAGACAATCTTACCAATTTGCAGATAAAACTTCTCTTTCAAACGGGATTTGATGATGGGGAACTAAAGAGCTATGTTCCAGTCATCCATGCCAATGTTTATCAGACTATAAAAGTATGCAATAGTTAAGGCTGTGTCGGGTTTATCTGATCTGCAAGAGCTAATCAGTGGCAGTTTCAAACTCTTTACCTTTAAGCTTTAAAGAAACAATGTTGATTACATGTAGCTTAATAGCTACTTTATATCGTGGAACAGTTATTGCATGACGGAACAAAGGAATTTGCTCAAAATGAAACAGATTCTGCAAAATATATGTTATCCTCTGAAAATATGGTACAGTGGTTAAATTTTCTTGGTCACTGATCTGTATTTTGAGTTAGATTTTTAAATCAAATACATTATCTTACGCTATTTGCCTTATTATCCTAATATCAGGCAATTGGGGAGAAACTTTCAGAAATTGGTGGTAGATTAGACTATCCACGTCTTACGAAGGACCTTGCTGAGAAAATAGAAACACTATGGAAGGATCCTGCTATCCAGGTGTGTTTGTATGTACGAGCACAATTTTGCAATTGCACTCCGAGCTGAATACAACGATTTAAATGATTCCAGCTGGTTTGTATGTTCATTTGAATGTCTCGACGTTTCATTTTGCAGGAAACATGTGCTCGTGGTAATGAGATTCAAGTTCCTGATTGTACAAAATATCTGATGGAGAACTTGAAGAGGTTATCAGATCTGAATTATATTCCAACCAAGGTATAGGAAAACTGAACTACAATCAATTACTTGAAGAAAACATTTGAAGTACTGATCAAGGATTTGATCAGCTTCGGAGTTTGTTGCTTTTCATATTAGCCTAGTTAATCCTACTATGTATAGTTTGCAGTTTTAATCGGTTCCTAACAACATATACCTTCTTGGGTGCTAAGCAAACTAAAAATTAGGGTCTGCACCTTTGGGTTTTATTGCACAAAATACAGTCTGCAGTTTGTGATATGTCTTCCATAACGTGTCGTCATTGGTGCAATTTTTATATGTTGGTGTTTCAGGAGGATGTTCTCTATGCGAGAGTTCGCACAACTGGTGTGGTGGAAATACAATTCAGGTGCCACTTACTCTGTATTTTACTCTTCTGCCTGTTTAGTTAGCATTTTTTGGCAGTTCAGGTGTCTCAATTTTTTTTCATTAGATGAGAGATTGTCTGATAAATCCCAAGTGTTAGTCTGGTGCACGAGCATTCTAATTAGCCTAGGCGATTTGCAGTTGATTTTAGCTGTGTTGATAGCTAGCAACGATCATCGCTCCAATTATTGTGTCTTTTGTCTAGAGCTATCAGGTTTAAAGTGTGTTGGGGATTCTTGATTTGTCTACAGTTTTGGTATACTAATAATTAAATCATCTGGATGGATTCCATAACGTATTGTCGTTGTGAATGTGTATAAACAATCGTTTACTCAAGGTGGATTCAGAATGGTATATGAGATAAAGCTTGATTTTTATGCAGCCCTGTGGGAGAGAATAAGAAAAGCGGTGAAGTGTACCGATTATTTGATGTGGGTGGACAGAGAAATGAGAGGAGGAAATGGATTCATCTGTTTGAAGGTGTAACTGCTGTGATATTTTGTGCTGCCATCAGCGAGTAAGCACATTCATTATAAATTAAACTTGATCCTTGTGCTGTGTGTATACATATCACCAACTCACAAACCGAGTTTGATCATAGGTACGACCAAACGCTCTTTGAGGATGAGCACAAAAACCGGATGATGGAGACCAAGGAACTATTCGACTGGGTCCTGAAACAGCCTTGTTTCGAGGTTATACTTTTATCTATTCGATTTAAACTTTGAAGAGACTCTTGAGCTAGGTGGTTTACAAAAAACTCGGTGTTCTTTACGCAGAAAACATCCTTCATGCTGTTCTTGAACAAGTTTGACATATTCGAGAAGAAGGTTCTTGATGTAAGCACTAGATCATATTCATATGTTTAGTCAGGCAAGCAAGTCTTTTGGTTGAACAAGGCTTTTCTTATTTGGATATGCATAGGTTCCGCTGAGCGTTTGCGAGTGGTTTAGAGATTACCAACCAGTTTCAAGCGGAAAACAAGAGATCGAGCATGCATATGAGTAAGCTTGTCTCCAAATTCCTCATACATTCCAAATCAAAACAGTAATTTGACCTTATGATTTGTGGATTAAATGAAAGGTTTGTGAAGAAGAAATTTGAGGAATTATATTACCAGAACACAGCGCCGGATCGAGTGGACAGAGTATTCAAAATTTACAGGACAACGGCTTTGGACCAAAAGCTTGTAAAGAAAACATTCAAACTCGTAGATGAGACACTGAGAAGGAGAAATCTATTGGAGGCTGGTCTTTTATGACACTATTATTATTATTATTATTATAATTATTATATCTTCAAGTAAATTATATATTTTTGTCATATAAAAAAACACAAATGTTTCAATAACTGAATTAACGGCTGTTTCTATTTTCTCATATTCAACGGTTTGAGGATTCACACAAACTCACGGGTAACTTTTATGTATTTGAAAGTTTTCTATATACAGGAATTATATAATATTATATAAAAAATTGAAGTGTTTAATTTGATTATGATACATATGATTTTGAGGATTATTATATGTGAGCATTAATTCAGATTTTGATATATGTTAATATATTAATAAAAAAAAGTTATTATGTAACATTACGAGATTTTGGCATGTGTCATTATAAAAATGAAAGTGTTTAATTTGATTAGAGTAATACCTTAAAATAGTATCTTTTAAAATTTTTCTTCCAAATCTAGATATTTATGAAAATATTTATTTATTCTAAATAAATTATATAAATTAAAATATTGTAATTAAATTTAGTCTATTAAAATATAGTAACATTTAAACGAGATTTTGGCATGTGTCATTATAAAAATGAAAGTGTTTAATTTGATTATGTATGATTTTCATAACTCAACCGATTATTACATGTGACTATTAATTCAGTTTTTGATATATGTTAATATATTAATACAAAAAAGGACAATTGTCTAAAATAACACTATTTCAAGTTTTAATTCCAAATATAGCACTAATAATTTAAATTTCCAAAAATGACACAAATTTAATACTAAAATAATTAAAAACTTCTTCCTAATGAAAAAAATTTAAACCCTAAATTAGAAAAAGTGAACTCAAACATTATGTTTTAATTTTATATATAGTTTATTTAAGGTAAATAATTATTTTTACATAATAATTTGTGCTATTTTTGGAATTTTATTTTTAGGGTACTAAATTTGGAAGATAAACTTAAAATGATGTTATTTTAGGGTATTACTCTACAAAAAATTCATATGTGAAATTACGAGATTTTGGCATGCAATATTGTTATTTTAAATTTTGATATGTGTAATGATCTAAATAAATAGTTCGAAGTGAAATAAATAGGTTAAAAATAAATTAGTAAATAAAAAAGAGAAATACCCTAAAATAACGTCATTTTAAGTTTATCTTTCAAATTTAGCACACTAAAACTAAAATTCCAAAAATAGCGCAAATTATTATGTGAAAATAATTATTTTACCTTAAATAAACTATATATAAAATTAAAACATAATGTTTGGGTTCATTTTTTCTAATTTAGGGTTTAAATTTTTTTCATTAAGAAGAAGTTCTTAATTATTTTAGTATTAAATTTGTGCTAGTTTTGGAAATTTAAATGATTAATGCTATATTTGGAACAAAAACTTGAAATAGTGCTATTTTAGTCAATTGCCCAATAAAAAAAATGAAAAGATAACAAATCAAACATGAATGTTTTACTAAAATATATAGAATTTAAAGTAATATTTTAAAATAACGTTTTTAAAAAATTTTGTTTCAAATTTAACACAATAAACCTAAACTCTAAAAATAATATAATTTTTAGGGCAATTGACTAAAATAGCACCATTTCAAGTTTTTGTTCTAAATATAGCACTAGTCATTTAAATTTCTAAAAATAACACAAATTTAATACTAAAATAATTGAAAACTTATTTCTAATGAAAACAATTTAAACCCTAAATTGGAAAAAGTGAACCCAAACATTATGTTTTAATTTTATATATATTTTATTTAAGGTAAATAATTATTTTTACATAATAATTTATGTTATTTTGAGAATTTTAGTTTTAGTGTGCTAAATTTGGAAGATAAACTTAAAATAGTACTATTTTAGGGTATTACTCTAATTTTTATACAAATATATATATATATATATATATCTTAAATTAATTATAAATAACATTAAAATATGTTTGGGCATTTTTTTCTAAATTAGAGTATATTTTTCCTTATTAAAAATATGTTTTAATTTTAATAGCACCTTTTCATTTTTTGTTCTAAATTTTAACATTTTAAAATTAAAATTCTAAAAATAGCATAAATAATTATATAAAAAATTCTTATTCACTCTAAATAAATTATAAATAAATTTAAAATATTATATTTGAGTGTATTCCAATTTAGGATTTAATTTTTTGGGAAAATTGCTAAGAATGACTCAAAATATTTTTGAGGATAGAAAAATTACAAAACCCTTGTTTTGACGGAAAATCGGTTATTTCAAACACAAAATATACTCTAATGTTCTATGTAAACCTAAATTTTAGAGTTGTGCAAAAACATACATGAATTATTGTAAAATTTAAATTTCATACATGAAGTTCATATAGTATACTAATTTATATATCTGTCGTAACGGGGCTATAATACCGTTAATAGATGCTGATGTGGAACCCGTGTGGCGATGACGTGGCAGAAGCTTAATTCCACCACTGATTAAATGTTGTAGAAAAGACGACGTTTTTGTTTTTAAACAAAACGACGTCGTTTTGTTCCTCTGATTGTGTTCAACGAGCTTTTGCCATGTCATCGCCACACGGGTTCTACATCATCATCAGTTAACAAAATTTTAACTCCGTTACGGTGGATGTATAAATTGGCACACTATATGCACTTCGGATACATAATTTGAATTTAACTATAATTCGTGTACGTTTTTGCACAACCCCCAAAATTTAGGTCTAGATCGAACATTCGAAAATATATTTTAGGTATAAAATAGCCGATTTTATTTCTTTTGACATAAAAATAATATAGAAATATCAATTACGTTACAGTTACTGCGATGTCTGGAAACATCCCGAGAAGTTTGCGTGTTTTTTTGGGGATCAAAGCACACTTGTACGGAAGTCTGCTTTAGTAAACATAAACAAAGCAGACTTCGCGCGAAGTCTATTTTATACACAAAAAAATTCCGTAAACTTTTCAAAAATTCTACTTTGTTAATAATTACCTAAATCAAATAAAAATCATGAAATATATAATTTTGTAAAAGAATTATTATTAACAAAATTTATATACGTATCAAAACAAATAAAAGTTATAATGAATTCAAAAATAAGGAGATTAGATTCGATCTAATGACATCAAATGTTTGATAGTTTTTGTTGTTATGTGTTGTGGGTTTAAATAGTTGAGTTTTGTGTAGAAAATTCATGTTAGAATTTGAAATATCATGTGATAAGCTTGAAAGTTTAGATTTATAATTTTTTAAGAAAAAATTGTTTGAATTAAGTATTTACTTACATATCTTTACCATATTCATCTATTTTTTATAAAAATTTTGTATATTTAGTAAAAAATTATTATTTAGGGTTTAGAGTTTCGCATATTTCTCAAAACATTTGGCGAAAATTTAACAAATCAGACTTATTGAAGAAGTCGGTACAAACCAGGAATTTATTCAAATAAAACGATATCATTCGATTTAGAGTTTAGGGTTGTGCATATTTCTCGAGAGGTCTACAAAACCAAAATTTAACTAACTGGTCAAAGCAAACTTAATACAAAACATACTTTTCGAGAAGTATACTTTGTGAAAAAATACAAAGCAGACTCGATGAGAAGTTTGCACAAACCAAAATTTTATCAAAACGAAATTTAAATTTAACGGAACCGAAATTGCAAATCAGATTTCTCGGGAAGTCTTTTGTAAACAAAATACGAAGCATACTTCTTAAGAAATATGTTATGTAACAAAAATGCAAAGTAGACTTCTTGGAAAGTCAGTTTTGTAACGAAAATACAAAACAAATTTCTCGGGAAATGTGTTTTAGAATTTTGGTTCAGTTAAATTAAATTTTCATCAAACAGAAATTTTACTTTTAACCTAACCGAAATTACAAAGCAAACTTTTTGAGAAGTCTGCTTTGTTGAAAAACAATTCCCGCAAACTTCTCGAGTAATCTACTTTGGTAATAAAAAAGGTTAGTTTTGCAATTGTCCGAAAATTGGAAATACAAAGCAAACTTCTCGAGAAGTCTGCTTTGTATTTCCAACATTTGTCAATTGGAAAAGCAAACCAAACCGGTGATTTTTTCCGACAAAGCAGATTTCTCGAAAAGTTTGCTTTGTAAAAAAATACAAAGTAGACTTCTCGAAAAGTCTATTTTGTAACTAAGCAGAAATTTCGAGAAGTCTGCTTTGTAGATGAAATAAAAAGCAAACTTCTCGAAAAGTTTGCGATCTGCAACGAAGAAATCATAGCAAAAACACGAAAAGTATCTTGGATCTTAATTTTTAAGTTGAGTGATTTCAAAGATGACCGATATAGACTTCGACAAGTTTGTTTTTGCAAATATTGATGATGTTTTACAAAATTGTAAGCTTTTGAAGATAGTGTGAAGAGAGGAATGAGAATAAATTGTGAGAGAAAATGAAAGAGATTGAGATGAATGAAATTTAGAAAAATTTCTAATAACCAACGACAATGATGGTTGTGTAATGAAAAAAATGATAATTTTGTAATTATTTGAAAAGTGTGTATGTAATTGTTTTTTGTATTTTTTAAATAAAAAAAATATAAAGTAATGGAAAAATGTAAATATAATTATTGTTGAGTGATAAAAAAGAGATAAAATGTTAATTTTTCAAAAAATAGTTTAAAGGGATTAATTTTGCATTTAGAGGAAAATTTTAGGTCAATTTTGCAACTCACCCAAACCACAATCCTATTTTGTAAAGTATATAAATTTGTATTGAATTGTAAGTCATATTTCGTATTTTAGGGAACCTGTTATAAATTGTTTTTAATTAAATATTTTTGAATATAACTTACATTTTGTTATTAATAACGTTTTATTAATTTTTTAATAATAACATGAAAATTTCAGTGGACATTACTGTTTTGCAAATTGTAATTTTTTAAGTATTTTTTATTAAAAAATATTTAATTTTATTTATAAATTAAGTGTTAGATAAAATTCATCTTTATCTATTTATATAAGTTTAGTTTATTTTTTCAGATATTGAAATATTTTCGATAAAACTCGTAGGGAATGTGAACTTTGACACTCATTCACTGCTCCAAAAGACATGGAAAGGAAGGAGTTGGCATCTGATCTACATTACCAGCCACAATCAACATTTGTCTGCCGCATAGATGGCTCATGGAAGGAGAACGTCCAAACGACAAGAGTTGCTTGGATTCTCAAGCTGCAGGACGGAACAAATGATCTACTGTCACTTACAAAGATCTATCTCTACTTCATATGGAACACCTTAGTCTCACATGGAATATGTCTAGCATGCACAATATGCAACACTATTGTGCTAGGTTTGTTACTGATTCCACGGATTTGATCAGCTTAGTTAACAACTCAGATGGATGGTCAATTTTCACATCAGATATGGAGGAGTTTGAAACACTTCGGAAGCATTTTCCAAAGTTTTCACTTAGTCACCAACCGAGTGAGAAGAATTTACAAGTGGAGATGTTGGTGAAGCAAGCACGGAAGAAGAACTCTATCTTTTATTATCTTAAGCACTTTTTAATACCATATTGGTTTTAGGATACGCAAAGTATCTTTTAATCGGTAAACGATTGTAGTGTTTCTAAAGTGAGAAAAAACAACATCAACACATATAATAAAATATAAAAAATAAAATAATATTTGTATTGTTTTAAGTTCTGAAAAACTAATAAAAAATACAAAGCAATTTATTGAAATATGCACAAAGTTGATTAGAGTCTCCATAAAGTGATCGAAATCTGCAATAACTGATTGAACTCCTGCATGAAATCACCAAATCTGAATGAAATGTCATTGACATATAATTGAAAACTGATTAAAAGTCTTCAAATGCTAATTGAAACTTGATTGACAAGATATAGTGATGGAAGACACTGATAGCCAGAATGAAGTTTGCAAAAGTTGACTGAAATCTATACAAAAACGCAATTAAGTCTCCAAAAAACCAAGAAATCTTTCCATGAAGTATGTAATTTTTAATGAACTTTGCTATTAAGAGCTCGCAAACCACCGATTGCAAAACAATTGAAAAGCTCAAAAACTACCGGAAAACTCAAAACAACGAGCAAAAAACTCTAAATCACCATAAATCTCATAAAAACTATTGAAAACTTAAAGCCATTAAAAACAAAACATTTAAACCCAAAAATCTCAAAACCACAAAAAATAAAACCATATAAACAACGAACTTACATGAAAAATGAGAAAAAAAGAAAAGAAATGACGGGCAAAAAAGAGAAAAAATAGAAGACTTACCTTGGAATCTTCTCATTTTTTTGGAGACTCCCACTTTTTTGGAGGTAGGATTTTAAAGCTATTTGTCGTTATATAAAGAGTAAAATTTGTTACATTTAAAAAATTTATTATTTTTCAGGTTTGCATAGATTTTTGAAAAAACTTGTTTTAAATTTAAGTTTCTGTTTGGTCAAATTTCTAGATTGTGCACACTTCTTTGGAAGTCTGCTTTACATTTAAGTTTTAGACTTGTTCCAATTTTCATTTTTATGTAGACTTCTGAAGAAGTATGTCTTAGGTTTAAATTTTCATTGAGGACTTTTCAAAAAGTATACAACTCTAAACTCTAAATCAGTGGAAATTAGTTTAGTTGAATTTAATTTCTCAGTTTATGCAGAATTTTAGAAAAGTTTGTGAAACTATAAACCTTATACTAATAATTTTTATTAAATATGTGAAAACTCTATAAAATTTTATGAACATGGTAAACATAAGTAATCAAATACAAAACTCAAACAATTTGTGTTAAAAAAAAATTATAAATATAAACTTAAACATTATATCATAATATTTCAAATGCATAATTGAATTATATAACACATAACAACAAAAAAATATCAAACATGTGAAACCATTAAATAAACTTGTAAATTATATAACACATAACAACAAAAAATCTCAAATATATGAAACCATTAAATATAAACTATCAACCTTATAATTGAATTTAGTACAACTTTGATTTATTTTGCTATACAAATGAGTTTTGTTGAATAATAAATTTTTAAATTGCATATTTCATGATTTTTAATTTAATTTAGATGGATTATATGAGTTGAATGTTAATTTATTTACATAAATTTGTTTATGTTATTTATGATTTTTATTTAGAATTATTTACAAATTTTGGTTTAAATGAATTATATTAATTTAAATTAATTATTTTATTTCATATTAACATTTGTAGGTATAATTAAAAAGTAATTAGCGAGAAATTTGTTTTGTATTTTTTATAAAAAATCAGATTTTTCAAGAAGTTTGATTTTGCTTTGTATTTTATTTAATAAAACAGATTTAATCATTAAAATCGCATACTACATAGGAACTGAAATGTAATTAATATTTTTAATTTATGTTTATGTCATGAGGAGGGTTTTATAATTTCTTTATCCCATGAATTACTTTTGCCAAATAATTCTTATGAAGGTTATATTTGCATTTAAAGTCAATTTTTGGGTCATTTTATCAATGCCCCATAAATTTAATATATATATATATATAGTATTTTGAACAATATTTATTATTAGTTTATTAAAAACCAAAGTTTTTAAAATTTGTTTTTCTGGTATATTAATAATGAAAATAAATGTAATAAATAAATATATTATTATACACTAATTGCCAATATGTGTATGGTAATTTGAAGGAAATATTATTAATAAAATTATAGAATATCAAATATGTACAATGTTAATAATATAAAATATGAAATAAAATTATTTAAAAAATATATCTTGTTTGAATAGAATAGATTTTGACACTAAGTTCAAAATAACAAAAATTTCTTGAAAGGATTTTTTAATATAAAAATAAAAAGAGAATATGTTTTGTATTTTATTTAATAAAATAGATTGAATCATTAATCGCAAACTACATAGGAACTGAAATATAACTGATATTTCTAAATCATGTTTATGTCATAAAAATGGTTTTATAATTTCTCTACCATGAATTACTCTTTCCAAATGATTTTATGAAGACTATATTTTCATTTAAAATAAGTTTTGAATCATTTTACCAAATTTTTCTAAATTTAATTAGTATTATTTTATATTATACTTTGAACAATATTTATTATTAGGTTCTTAAAAATGAAAGTTTTAAAAAATATTTAATAATAAAAATAAATATAATAAATAACTATATTAAAAGTATTATAATCTAATTGTCAATATATTTACTGTGTATGGTAATTTGAAGGAAATATTATTAATGAAATTATAGAAAACCAAATATGTACAATGCTAAAATAAATAATATTAACACATGAATAAATTATTTTTAAAAAATATAGGACAAATGTTTAAAATAGCAAATTTATAAATTTTTATTCCAAAATACCATCGTTGGTTTAAATTTCCAATAATAACACAAATTTAAGATTAAAATGCATTAAAACCATATTTTAATAGAAAAAAATTAAATACTAAATTGGAAAAAATGAATCCAAATATAATAATTTAAGTTTATGTATAATTGATTTAAAATAAATAAATATTTTTACATAAATATTTGTGATATTTTTGGGAGTTTAATTTTGAGATATTAGATTTGGAATAAAAATTTTAAAATGAGTTATTTTATGATATTATTCAAAAATATATCTCGTTTTAATAAAATAGATTTTGACACTAAATTCAAAAGAACAAAAATACTAAAAATCTGAGTTTGATGTGTAAATTTGTATGCAATTTCTTTATATATATAATATAGTTGAAAAAGAACATTTCATTTTGTCTGGAGAAACCCTTAAAATTGAATTCCCGAGCGACCATTGTTTTTATTAATATTCTTCTTCGCCGCTAAAAAGCATATACCTTTTCCAAATCTTTCGTCTAACGATCGCAAATACACATAGAAAGGAAAACAAGAAAGCTTAATGTTCGTCGTCTTTTCAGATTCCGTTTTCCTGCAATTTTTCTCCTGGTAAAAATGTAATTTACGCCTAATTTGGCGTTTTGTTATATGATAATGAGATTAATCGCGTCTTATGTTTACTAATAGGGAATTTAATTAAAGATCACGAAATTTGGATTCTTTAGCTTCGTTACAGGAACCATTAGATCAAGTCTTTTTCATGATCATCGATTTTCTTTTTCGTGATCGTCTATTGTTAGAATATTTCTTGATTTGTGGTTTGTTTTTGTTTCATTTTCTTGCAGAACGTTTTGATAACAATCAAGTCTGGTCTTTTGTTGTCATTTCCAAAGCTTAAAATGCCCAATATGGATTCCAATGGTGGAGGAGTATCACACATTTTACCAAAGAGGAGTTTTTTACCACATGGGTTGTTTTCGCAGTTGCATATACCAGGAAGCCTAGCTTTAGAAGCTTTTAGTTGCATTTCCAAGTTTACAGGATCTTTGCTTTGTTTGTTTTCACATGGGAACAACCTGAATATATCTAACTATCAATGGAGCTCAAGCTGCAAGGATTCTTCTTCGAAGCATGTCAAGAGTTATCTGAACTTCTCTTTGTTCCATTTTCACAATGTATCAAAAGATATCATCCCTGGCTTCTATGGAACTTCTCTTTCTAAATCTACTATTCAGCATTTTGTTAATGAAGTTGAGAGGCTACATTCATGTTCCGTGCTTTCCTTGGCTGTCTCGTTGATACCTTCTTTGCATAGCATGTAAGTGTATCAACTTTGTTTTATTCTCAACTCTCATTGGGATATTTTCTGATTGTATTGTATGTTTATAAGGTCGGCGAATGGACTTTCTCTGCCAGTAGGGTGTACTGATGTTCAACTACCGGAGAACATTGAACATAAGATTTGTCAGGTTGGACGAGAGGAATATAGTGGTTTGAGTATTCCCAAATTGAACTGGACAAGACAAACAGTGGAGCCTCGAACAGGAATTGAATTCCCAGTGTCCTTAAAGAAAAATGCTTCAGGATTCACTTCTGAGGTTTTTATAGCTTTTCCTTCTCAGCTTTTATTCTTTTCCATTACAAAATAGGTTTACTTGAAGAGATTTAGTTTCTATATATTAATACATTTTGGATTTATCCCCCGATTTAAGGTGCTTGTTGCAACTGGATCTCGGACAATGAAAATTATCAGAATTAAATCTCTAAAAGTATATGCATTTGGTTTTTGTAAGTCTAGCTTTGTATCTTTTCTATAGTTCCATCTTTAGTGATTTTTTTTCATCTTTTGCTTCTAACTGGAACTTCTCTGCATTAGATGTTCATCCTTCTTCGGTCTGCCAGAAGCTTGGCCCAAAGTATGCCTCTATTCCAGCGAGCAAACTCGACAAATGCGATGACTTGTACAAAGACCTTCTTAGGTATTATAGCCTTTCTTGATAATGTTACAACTTTTGACAGATTTGTACACATTTATTGATTTGAAAGCCAATCTGATTTAATTGGTGTTGTACCTTTTAGTGTCTAATTAGACACTTTTTCTGAAACTCTTTTCTCTGAGTTTTCCAGGGAGGATATTGTTATGAGTGTAAGGCTTGTGGTTAACTACAATGGATTGAAGATCAATACTGTGAGAGAGTAAGTGGAAGTTTTATGCATATTTAACATCTTGTAGTTTTGAACTATGTTCGTGAAATTACTGCTGTTTTAATTTGTTTTTACTTGCCATTGGATGATTTGAGACAGCCACATTTAGTTGCATTACAGTGATAGATGGCAAGATAATCTCTTCCCTTGTTTGTCTATGTTTCAGTGCTTTTGAGAAATCTCTCCGTGCTCGTTTAGTGAAGGTAGAAAACACCAAAGAAAAGTATATTGTTTACTCTGATAAGCACTGTGAATTACGCTTTCTCATATATCATAAGCTTCTCCATTTCTATTCCAGGCAAATCCAAAAACTAATTTCCATTGCTTGAACGATTTTCGTTCATTCTTTACACAAGACATTCCAATACCCGCGGTACTCCGTTGCTAAATGCTTACAGTTACACTTTACATGAGGGGCGGTACGACTCATTTTTGTGGCTCATTGCAGGGAACAATAATCGACTTTCGAAGAACAGCTGATGGACAACTAATCACAGAGAGTGAGTAGTTATTACACTATGAAAACTCAGATTGCTGCATTTTCTTGGATAGCTAAACAAATGATGATTACTTCTCTCAGTAATCTATAGTATTGCTCACTGGAATATGGTAAAACATTTGCAGTTGGCGGTAACCTGATTGGATCTGTCCGTAGCAAGGATCTTTGCAGTTACTTCTTTCTTTATCCTTTTGGTTTGTTTTCTTTGCATTTGTGTTCGTACCAAACTCAAAGGCCTGAGATTTGCAAACGTTGCAGGAGCATTTTTTGATATGTACATTGGAGATGTTCCTGTGTCTGAGCAGACAAAGGAGGAGATTGGTAGGAACATAGCTGGAATCATAAAGAGTTGCTGAAAATCGATTTAAGCCTTCCAATGGCTTCTGAGTTTTAGAAGAAGGCTGTTGGGCTAGTGCTTTGAATCTTCATGATTAATCAGTGAACGAATACGAAATATAAATACTTAGAAGCTTTGGCACAAGTTTGTATTGGATTTGTATGAAAATATTTTTGTTTGTTCTTCATTCACAACATGTTGTAGCCTTGATGAAGGAGATGATATTAAGAAATTTCATGTACATTTAAAAGAAGGTTTCTTCCATCTAACGTGTACATTTAACGTATATTTATTATTATTTTAATTTAATATAAAGTGGGAATATTAAAACACAAAATTAAGAAAACAGTTATTAAAAATACAAAGTAGTATTATGTAAAAAAACAGTATTAACCAGATAGACAGTAATGAAATATTATATGGTAACAATAGGATAATTAGATTTATTACAAAATTTTTAAATAAACATATAAATAAGTTTAAATTATTACAATAGTTACAATATATGCTATTGTTATTAATTTAGTTAGATAATCAATATATTTTATTAAACTACCCAAAATACTATTAAATTCGTAAATAAATTATTTTTCTTTTCTTAATTTACATAAAAAAAATTAATATTAAAAATAAATTTAAATGAAAATGAAAATTATATAGATATTTAATTTGTATTTACTAATAAATAATATTATATAATTTATAAATATTTTTCTCCATGACGTGAATATAAATTTAGTTAGTATTTATTATGGAATATAAAGTTAGCTTTCAAGATGTACATCTTAGTAAGAAAAAAAATTATTTAGTTGCTTAAATATACAACAAACTGAAAGTTTTTTTTGTAACATTAAGAAGTAGTACAATCGTGTACCGATTAAAAGATACTATGAATATCTTCAAACCAGTATGGGATGGAAGTACTAATGTAAGAGAATAATGCATTTTTCTCCCGTGCATGTTTTGCGAGCATGTCCGCCTTTGCATTCTTCTCTCTCTGTTGATGAGTGAGAGAGAAACCTAGGAAGTGCTTCCTGAAGGTGCAAACTCTTCTATTTCTGCTGTAAAGGCTGGCCATCCATTTGGGCTGTTAACTAAGTTGATCAGATCCGTGGAATCAGTGACAAACCTAGTGTAGTAGCGCTGCATGTTGTGCAAACACGACATAACCCAATTGAGGTTAAGAAGCTGCATATGAAGTGGAGATAATCCTCTATAGGTACCTTTCATGCCTAAAAGATCACTTGAGCCATCTTGCAACCTGAGAATCCATCCAAGACCTGATGTCTGAGCTCCTTCCTTCCATGAGCCATCTATCTGGCAAACAAATGGTGATAGTGGGTGTTGGTGTAACTCGGGTATTTCCTATGGTGGCGCCTCCTGTTTTTCCATGTTTTTCATCTCAGTGCATGAGTACGAGAGATCATCTTCCCTACGACCCTTATCCAAAATCTCAATGGCGTTCCGATCCTTATTGTTATAGATTTTTTCATTACTTGCTTTTCATATGAAATATAATATCCATGGAAAACTCCTTATGTCAAGATCGGTGCGTAGCTCGTTCGGGATACGCCATAATAGGTAGTCTATATTGTCGTATAGACTATCTTTCGGGAATTTGGTTGGTTCTGAGGGAATATTGGATAAAGCCCGTGTTTGGCGAGCCAGTGGGCATAAAAAAAGTGCGTGGTTAATGATTTCTATTTCATAACCACAAATTTTACATGTAGCATATTCTCTGATATGTCGATAACATAGACGCCTATGAGTAGCTATGGTCCCGACGAAGGATTGCCATAGAAAGTGTTGAATCATCCTCGAGATATTAATTTTCCATATCGCCTGCTTAAGTGGGGCTATTGACGGTTGTTGGAGAAGGAATTGCGTTTTAGGTGAACACCGTTTTTGGAGAAATATTTTTAATATATTATTTGAGAACCATTGTAAAAAAATAACTTTACTCTAAGTTTAAGTTAATATAATAATTATAATATATGTTATTGCTATTAATTTGGTTAAATAATCAATATATTTCAATAAACTAATAAAAAACTATTAAATTCGTAAAAGCTAATTATTCGTAAAAATCAATATATTTTACTATGGGATTAATGACATGTAATTATTTAAATTATAGAAATACTTTTTGAATTCAATGACATAATATATACATATATTTAATAATATATTTTATATTTATTTATAAAATTAATTAAATACATGACAATAAAATAAATTAAATTATGTATTAATACATAATTAAAATATAAAATTAAAAATATTTATGTATTATTTTTTATATTCAAAATATTTAAATAAATTATTTAAATATCTAATTTATATTTATTAAATAATTAATTAATTATAATATATGAATTTTTTTCTATGCAACAAAATATTTACTATGGAATATAAAGTTAGTTTTCAAGATGTACAACAAATTGAAGGTTACGTATACAACAAATTGAAGGTTACGTATACAACAAATTGAAGGTTCTATAGTATTTTCATTGGAGGCATATAAAATTTGAAAATCTCAATATTTATTACTATTAAACTTTTTTTTGTCACGGTTTAATAATACTACAATATTTACTGATTAAAAGATACGTAGTGTATCATCAAATCAGTGCGGTATCGAAGTGGTAATGTACGAGAATATGGAGTTCTTGTTCCTTGCATGCTTTGCTAGTGCATATGCATGGGAATTGCCATCTGTTGCGTGGTGGCTAAGTGAAAACCCTGGGAAGTGTTGTCGCAACGGTCCAAACTCTTCTATCTCTGTTGTGAATCCTGGGCACCGTTCTGGTTCTGCTATTAGGTTGATTAAGTCCACTTAATCGGTGAGGAATATGTTATAGAAGCGTTGTAGCTTATAGAGGCTCATCATTGCCCATCGTAGCCCAAAAAATTCTATATGTAGTGGGGATATCCCACAATATATGCTTTGCATACCTATCATGTCACTTGTTCCATCCTAAAATTTGAGGATCCAGCCCATTCCTGATGTGGGTTCCCCATTTTTCCATGACCCATCGATGTAACAGACGAATGGTGAATGTCATGGATCAATTGTATCGACTGATTTTGTTATCGATACCTTTGATTTCTCTTGCTCCTGTGTTATGGTGGATTGGAACAATAGACTGCTCTCCCTGTGGGCCTTATCCAAGATTTCCATTGCCTTTCGATTTATGTTGTTGTATATCTTGTCGTTCTTGGCCTTCCATATGAACTAAAGGATCCATGCAAATATTTGCTGATCCGTTTCTGACGATGGCCCCTCCGGCAAGCGCCATAATAGGTAGTCCAGGTTCCCAAAAATGCTATTTTGGGGGAAGTTGGTTGGTGCTAATGGGATATGCAAAAGAGCCCACATTTGTCGTGCTGGTGTGCATTGAAACAGAGCATGGTTGATACATTCTGACCCATGACCACAAATCTCGCATGTCGCTTCATCAGAACCATATTTATTTATTTTTTATAGAATCATACGAAAATTTGAAAAAATCTTAGATGAAAAACCGTCTAAAATTATTACTAATTTTTAAATATCTCATATTGGTAGTCATTTTAGAATAATATGACATATTTATAACATTCAGTTTGTTTCTATTATTTTTATAAGAACTATGGATGATTTTTCTACTTATATGTGAATGGTTTGAAATTTTTTTGAAGGGTTTGAATTTATTTTTGGTGATAAAAAAATAAGTTATTTATACATTACTCTCTACATCATTTATGAAAATTTTCTGAAAGTATAATAATTATTTATAGCAGTTTATTTTTTAAAAAATAGAAAATTGAAGTATTTGTTTATGATATACTAATGATTTTAAAATAAACCAAAATGTTCAAAGTCAATGAATTTTTACAAAAAAATTTACAGTTATGGATAACACAAAAATTAAAAAAATATGATTAATCATTTTTGTATTTTATTGGGTCCTATTTTATTTAACAATTCATTTAAATATGAAAATTTTAAAATATTAAAATATTTATTTGCATAGCTATCCTAGTCAATATTGATAACACAAAAGAAACAATTATTTTCTCTTTATAAATGATAACATTCATAATATTTTTCTATATATTTTACATGGCTGTACACTTTTGTTAATTTTAAATGTTTTAAAACACTTTCGTCATTTATTTCATATTAGTATAAAGTTTCTTAATTTTTACAATGTCACGCTTAATCCATATATTTTTAGATTTTATTGTTATTTTACATAAACAATATATAAAGAGTACAAAAATATAGTATGAAATTCATTTAATTAAGATTTTATCGAGCACTAAAAAATTAAAAAATACACACATAATATTCCAAAAGCTGAAAACAAAATAAAATCAAAAATAGTATTAAATCTGCCCAACGCGAATTTCTATCATTAACAATTATGAAAAATTATTACAATTCACAAATACTGAAAATTTTAAAAATGCATATTTTCACTGCTGTATAATTATATATATTATATAATTATTATATTTTGCGATGTTTTATGAATATATGTTCAGTAAATCGGTTATTATAAAAAATAAAATTTAACAAGAAGAATATATCTTTCGTGAAGTATTGTCTTTTGGATTAACTTTTGAATTCACTATATATTTTTAAACAGTTTGTAGTTATTGAAGAACATTTAAAGAGTGTATTTGGTCTGATGGGTTTTTGGGAAACTTTAAAATTAATTTGGATTTGGTCCAAAATCCGATAAAGATTAATTTAGCAATTTGACTTATATTAAACAACTTAAATTTGTGCATATGACAAAGAACAATAGCTAAATTAGTGAAATAAACAACTCGTAATTTGTCTACTGTTCATTTTAGTTAAAACTGATTTTGCCTCTACTCTGAATGATTCGTTTACATTCGTAGTAGGCCAAATCGTAGACTACGAAATAATTGACACCCTTTTCATAAGAGTGTCACTTTTTTTAATTCACATCACACACACTCTCTCATATACAAGACTAAAGAAAGAGTGTGTTCATTCAATATTTTATTTTTCTCTCCATTTTCTCTCTCTAAAATATCATATCCCTCTAGTTTATTTCTAGTTGCTCCTGCCTGCTATCACCGGAAAAAATGGTGATCGACGACAAAGAAATAAACCCAGTAAGTTTATCATCATCTCTCGGTAATACATATGCACAGTAGTTTTTTGACTATAGATTTGTTGTTGGAATCTAGTTTTGAGTTTAGATGCAATTTTTATTATCGGGTTTTGGTCGATTTTTGGTCAATATTTAAGCGATTCACGAAATTTTAAGAGCCATAGTCATTGATACACATGCACAAGAATAGATTCACAAAAACTTTTTTGTTATGCTACAATTTTTTGGTTTTTTTAAAAAATTTGTGTCTGGTTTTTTGCAAATGAGTTTTCGGTTTTCCTGAAGATTTGTGTCATTTTTTCATGTATGGTGGTTTTGTTTAAAATTTTGGACTATTATGGTGGTGTTATCGAATATTTTGAAGCTTTATGGTTTAGATTAGGGAAATTTTTGATGGTATACACCAATTTCGTGTTTATGTGTAATTTTTGTTTTCGTATGTTGTTATGTGGGTTTCAGATTTTTGATGGCATGCTGATTTTCCGGTTCTGTTAAGAAATTGATGACTAATTATTTCATTTCATCATTATATTTTTGGAAAATTTGGGTATCGTTATTTTGTTAATTTCTAATTTTGTACTCAATTTTTCTTCTTAATCGTTAAATTTTACATTTTCTGCCATTTTGTTTGCTTCATTTTTATTTTTATCTATTTTATAATTTATGATGTTTTTTTCCGGTTACTCATTTATGTTTTAAAATTGTCCTGAAGTTGTAAATTTATTTTAATAATGGTCCCGGTTTTAATTATTTTTCCCACAAAACCAGTTTAATTGGTCACGAATTTATCCCACCATTTTGTTTTTCTAATCTATTTTAAAATTGTGTCTCTCCATTTGGAACTATCTCCCATTTAGAGGAATGTTGAAAACATTGTTTATAACCGTGTTCCTACATTTGCAACTTGCCCCGTTTTAATATCTTATGTTAACATGCACGCCGGATGTTCCGTGGATATTTGTTTACGCTATTCTGTAACTCTTATCATGGTGTGTTAATTATTTTCCAGGAAATGTATCATAACTTTCCGTCCAGACTCTTTGCGCTAGACAAACAACCAGAAGGACAAACGGTTAATGTTTATCATAACATTGAGAAACGCTATCTTGACATCTATCTGATGAAGCTCTAAATCATAGTGTGCAACAAAGGTCATGATTGTCGTAAAAGAGTCCTTTGATGAAACTGGAGAAAAGGTTTATTTGTAGTCAATCTTTTATTTCTGAGTATAACCTTTAGCTACTAGACAAGCCTTATGCCTTTCCACATTACCACTTGAATCTATTTTGGTATTAAATATCCATTTGCAACCAATAGTTTTCTTTCCTTGGCAATTGGACAATGTTCCCAACCTTATTGTCTAGCATTGATTGATACTCTTCTTTACTAGTTTTTACCCACTTATTTGGATTTGAAACTCATGCCTCACGAAAGTTGATAGGATCATCTTCCAATTGGGTTTGATTTTTCTCTTGTTCCATAAGAAATACTATGTAATCATTCAGAATAACACTTCTCTTTTCTCTAGTAGATCGCTGCAAAGGCACATGTTCTTGTTGCACCGGTTCTTGAGGATTTTGAATTTGACTTTCATGTTCGATAACATCGTCATCTTGATTTTGAGGAAGAACTTCAGTATCAACTTGAGGATCCAATTTTGCTTTATCAAAACCAACTATATGAATCGGTTTAGAAATTGAATCCAATTCTTTCTCAAAGATGATGTCTCTAACTTTATTTCTGCCCCCAAATTCAACTTCCTCAAAGAACGTAGTTGTTTCCATCTCAAAAACTTATAGCCCCGAAATCGTTCAGAATAACTAATAGAGTAACTGCTCACAGTTATAGAGTCTAACTTTTTCTCAAATGGCTTGTAAAGCCTATCTTCGGCTGGACATCCCCATATGTGAAAATGCTTTAAACTAGGTTTTCTTCATGTCCAAACCTCATAAGGTGTTTTGCAGTTCTCTTAGTTGGTACCCGATTAAGAATGTATGTTGCAGTCTTTAATACCTCTCACTAGAGTGATTCAGATAAGCTGGAGTGACAAATTATACTCCTCACCATATCTTTAAGAATGCGATTACGTCTTTCGGACACATCATTTATGCTGGGGGACAATTCCACACTCCTCTAGGTATTTGGTAAATGGTCCTGGATGTTGTTCATCTGAACTGTCATACCGACCGTAATATTCACCACCACGATCATATCTGACAGACTTTAATCTTCGGTCGAGTTGATTCTCAACTTCAACCTTAAATTTCTTGAACACATCTAAAGACTCCTACGTTTCATGAATAAGAAAAAAGTATGCATGAAACACTGATGTTAGTAGTTGCACGTGACTCTAACCACCAAGTGTTTCTGGGTACTTCAACGATGTTTACTTCAAAATAGACCATAGCAAGGAACATATCTTTATTTGCACGCCAAGTGTGATACTTTTGGTAGTCATTCTTCATATGTCCATCTTTCTTACAAAAGAAGCAATTATCTTCAATCTTAGTGTGATTCTTTTGTGTTGGACCTTTAGCAACATCATTTTTAACATTCTCCATTTTTCTTTTTTTGCACTGATCCTTAGATGTGTTAACCATATGATCACTTTCAAACTTTTATTGTTTCATCTTATCCTTTTTTGATAAATATATATAATGCATATAATAACTAATTTATTAATTAATTGTTTGGTTGTAATTTATATTTAACTGAAAAGAATCATATTTTATCGATTGATATTAAATTTTTTGTTAATATTACATATGAAATTAACATATCAACATAAAATAAAATAGAAAATGTAATATCAATTTTTTTACTAATTACATTTTCTTATCAATATTAGAGTAATGAAAATGAAAAAATTAATCATGTTTACTAATTTTGATGGATGCTATGTATACAAGTTTGAATGGAAAGTTTGAGGCTCTCAATATCCATATAAAGAATTCGGATACTCAGGTTGCTCAGACCGTAGAGTCAATGAAGAAACATGAGGGTATAGAAACCAATTATGCCTACTTGTTGTCAAGGGACTGAATGACAAGATTTTTACACTAAAGAAAAAGCGGAGAAAACAGCATGGAAAGACACCACACTATGGCTCATATAACATAATTGTATAGGAACCAATAATGCCTACTCAATTTTAAGAAATTGGTGGATGCGATTTTGGCACCAATACATCAGCCAATTTTGTAATTTTTCTTAGGTATTGAGATATAAAACAATAATATCAGTGGAATGACATACAAGGGAGTTGGGAGAGCTCAAATTGCATTTTAAAAGACCTTACTGGATCATTGAAAGGATGAATGTGTATTCTTTTTCTAAAACACAAGATCATTGTAAAATTCTTCATTCGATTGATAGTGAAAGTTTGTAGGAGAAAGATTATATCCGAGAGATACCTTAAGTGAAAACTCGTTAATAACTCGTTAATCAAATCATGTCTTCTTAATCTAAGCAATACAAAACAACACTAAGAGTCAATCATAAACGATCATAAAATCCTAACAAGTGGTATCAGAGTATACATGTTGATTGCAAAACGTGTGCTGGGAAACAGAAGGTTTGGACTTGCTGGAAAAAAATTCAGAAGCACAACAGTCTGAATTTTGAAAGTATAAACAAGTTCTGATTTGAAGACATAATGATGAGTTCACGGATTGAAGTTGACAGATTTGACGGCACAATAGTCTTTTCTCTATTGAAAGTGAGAATGATGACTCACTTTGGGGTCTTAGGGTTGAAAGACATCCTAACAGATGAAAAGTTACTTAAAGATTCAGATTTTACGAAAACTATCTGGTGAAGACACAAAAAGAAGCGTAGAAGGCACTAGCAGCTCACAGATCGATCTAGTAAAGTTTGAAAAATCAGAAAATGCTAAAGATTTGATTGTTTTGAACGTGGGTAATCAAATACTAAGGAAAATCTCAAATTGTGAGATAGCAACAACCATGTGGTCTACTCTAAACAGGTTATACATGGAGACATCTCTCTCAAATCATATCTACCTACAATTGAAGTTCTACAATTTCAAGATGGATGGCTCCAAAAATATTGATGTTAATATAGACGACTTTCTAAAACTAGTGACAGATCTCAACAACATAGGAATTGAAATTTCAGAAGAAGTACAAACAATTCTACTTCTAAGTTCCATGTCCAGCAGGTATGATCAACTCAAAGAAACTCTGAAATATGGAAAAGATAATCTAAAGCTGAATAAGGTCACAACAACAGTTAAGTCTAAGGAAAGAGAGTTAATTGAAAGTGGAAAGCTAACAAATTCACAAAATGAATGTCTATATGTGGTATCAAGGGATAGATCAAACAACCGGTTTGATAATGACAACACATGGAGAGGCCGATCTAGGAGTAGTGTCAAATTTAAGTCGAGGCAACAATTTGATAATAGCAACAAATGATGATTTGTATGTGGAGATGAAGGGCACTGGAAAACTACCGCGCGTTCGCGTGCGGTGTGGTAAGGCACCGCCTTGTTGTGCCAGTAGCCAACTCCAGCGTGTCAGCTTAGTTATCCTCATTAAGCCACTTACTTGATGTTTAGCTTCCCAACGGGTAGACGGTTCCTTTTCCCCCCATATCCATGAAGAAGGTAGAAGTAAGTTGAGAATGCCCTCAAAGAAAAAAAAAGTATATAATCTGCTAACATTGTAGAGCCCATTCAGCTAGTGGTCTTAACAGCTAGTACTCAAAACACAAGGGAATGGGTAATGGATTCTGGAAGTTCTTACCACATCACACAAAACAAAGACGTTTTGTTTGACTTTAAAGAAAACAAAGGAGATAAAGTTCTGATGGCTAATAAAACTCACAGCTACATCAAAGGAACATGAAATATACGAATTCAGAACTCAGATGGTTCTATGGTGATACTCAAGGATGTGAAATACATGCTGGAAGTAAGTGGAAATCTGATTTCATTTAAGTCGAGGCAACAATTTAATAATAGCAACCAATGATGTTTTGTATGTGGAGATGAAGGCACTGGAAAAGAGAATTCTCTCAAAGAAAAAAACGTATATAATCTGCTAACATTGTAGAACTCATTCAGCCAGTGGTATTAACAGCTAGTACTCAAGACACAAGAGAATGGGTAATGGATTCTAGAAGTTTTTACCACATCACACAAAACAAATACGTGTTGTTTGACTTCAAAGAAATCAAAGTAGATAGAGTTCTGATGACTAATAATATTCACAATTACATCAAAGGACACAAGAAATATACGAATTCAGAACTCAGATGGTTCTATGGTGATACTCAAGGATGTGAAATACATGTCGGAAGTAAGTAGAAATCAGATTTTATTTGGTATGTTAGAAAAATCAGGTTGTTATTATGAAGGAGGTGATCTTGAAGTTCAGTTTTATAAGGATAACAAGAAAGTAATATATGAAAAACTTAAAAATAGATTGTATTATCTTCAAAGTAGAGTTTCTAAGGCAAAATTCAATGGGCCAAGAACAAAGAGGGTGAGTAAGGAGATAGCTACTTATAAAGTCGAATTACTGGAAAAACAGTCAAAGAAGTTGACTTTTAGTGAGAATTTAATTCAATGACCTATACCTAATGGTTTTAAGACTGGATTCAAGTTCAATGGTTCAGGATGGAGACTCTTTTGTTGAAGGAATCAAGAGAAATTGAAGTTGAAAAGAATATGATAGATTATGATGCTAAAACTCACAAGGAAGAGGGCAAAAGCGTAAAAGACCATATGGATATCAAAGTTGGGGTTTCCCATTAAGACATGATGGAAAGAATCTCTCTATGCCAGCAAGAAGGTTCAAAATATTTGCAGAAAATCAAACGTGATAAAAGAAGTTTGAGGATGGAATCTAAGTTAAAGTTTTTGTATAAAACTTTGCAAATATTAGGAACTGATATGTTCTATAATATTGTTGCTAAATGAGGTGTGGTTCTACCTAAGATTCACCTAACCAAAGTTCTAGAAACCCTAGCTACCAAAGAGATACTTGTTTTGAATTCTCAGTTTTGTTGTGAACTTCTCAAAACCTTATAGAGAAAGAGAAAGCCTCTTGGTAACAGCACTGTAGTTGTCTCGACCTCGTAGAGACAAAGTAAGAAACAAGTTAGTTTTCGGTATATTTTTAAAAACAGTGATAAAAAGGGCAAAATCTCAGAGGTTACCTGTGACAATAGGTGCGAGGGGAGTGTAGCAGGAGGGTATCTCTCAAGGTGGAGCTAACTAGGCTGAAAAAGATAGCAACTTGAAAAATGGGAAACATAAACGGTTTAAACAGGTTCGAAATGTGACATGCACGGCGGTGTGTGACAGGCGCGTGTCATGGCGGTGCGTGACCGGCGCGTATCATGGCAGCGAGTACAGCGATGGCATGTCACCGGAGACACGAGAGGAAGGCTTCATGGGAAAAGCCGAAGAAAAAAAAGCTAGTGAAGCCGCAAGCAGCTTCTAGAGAGAGAGGCACGCAAAAACCAAGCAGCTTTGAGAGAAAAGCTAAGAACCGAAAATGGTGGAGCAAGGTGAAACCGCACGAAGCTTTGGGAGAGAATGATAAGAATCAAGTGCTGGAATACCCCTCAAACTTAAATCAAATGCTCAAATGTCCCCTCCTTTTTTCAACATTTATTTTTAATTGAAAAATATAAGCAAAAGACAAAAAAACCTGAGAGTTGATCATAATTACAGATCCAACCACAGAAAACCCACCCAAACCCATTGATATCGGGTCGACCCGGTTTCATAAAAAAAAAAGAAGAAAAATTAAACAATTAAAAATCAAAAATTAGGGTAAAATTTTTTTACCCTCTTCTTCTTCACTCGGGAATTTCGGCGCCCTCTCTCCCACGATCGGCCATCTTCAACTTCTTCAAGTTTTTGAACTTCTTCAACTTCTTCAACTTCTTCTCCTACATTTTCTTCTTCAACTCTTCTTTGCATTCAACTTCTTCGCATTCACATCCTCTCTCCCGATCAATTTCAACATCTTCATCTTCAAGGTGATTCTCAACTTAATTTTTCTAACTTCTTCTCCCCCATTTTCCCGGATTTGTGTTGAAACCGAAGTAAAACTCCGTAGAACTAAGTTATTAATTTTGAAATTTCATAACAGAACTTTGTTTGTGTCGATTTGGATTTGGTTTTATGAATTCCGGGCGTGCTAATGCGGTTGTTTTTTTGCAGGATGGCTCGAACGAAAAATGCTAATTACGGATGTGGAGAAAGTCCGAATGACGGAGGAGAAAATCTGGAAAGAAGGATTGTCGTAGCTGGATCTAGAATCATTTACGAAGATCCAACCGATTCTGAGCAGGAAGGAAACAGTTCGCGAAGTGTTTCCAACAGAGATTCAACGGTACATATCAATTTTTAGTGGTAGAACTAAGTAGAATTGAGTAAAATTGATATTCTTGGCAGTGATACTAGAAGAACTTGGTAAAACTGTGTTGGAGATTGATGTTTTCTGGGTTAATAACACTAAGTGGAACTAGTAACACTAAGGAAAACTAGTAACACTAAGTGGAACTAGTAACACTAAGTGGAACTAGTAACACTAAAGAAAACTAGTAACACTAAGGTAAAACTATGTATTAAAATTGATAACTTTTGGATTAATAACACTGAGTAAAACTAGTAACACTAAAGGAAAATACTAATACTGGTAGTGCTAAGTAGAATTATGTTTCAAGAGTAGAATTAGTAACACTACAATGACTCGGTAAAACTATGTATTAAAATTGATAATTTGTGTTTAGTAACACTGAGCAAAACTAGTAAGAATGAACAAAAATAATAGTACTTGTAATACTCGACAAAACTGTGTAGTAAATATATGTTTTTGAGGATAGTAACACTGGGTAAAACTATGTAGCAAAAATTATGAATCTAAATTGTAACACTTGGGAACACTGGGTAAAACTGTATTTGTTTTGTAGGATTCTGGTGAGGAAACAGAGGCTTTATAGCCGATGCAAATGTATTTCCAACCATCCGAGTACACAAAGAAAATTAAGATCCCCACGAGGTGTTACATCATTGAAGCGGTGGAGACGTTAGATAACTTGAAGTACCCCCTTCGAGTGGACGAAAAGAGGTGGTTTCACCGTCATCCACAATTCAAGCATTTTTTCCATATATCGAAAGATAAGAACCACAAAGTGATGGGATTTTGGATGCTCCTGGTTCGCACTGTGCGAACGGAAAGAAAAAGAGAAGCTTGGTTCCTCGTAAACGGTACTCCCATCTGGTATGGGATAAGAGAACACGCATTAATCTCCGGGCTGAACTGCCGGAATTATCCCGTGAACTACCAAAGTAGAGGTAGTATGGACTTTATTGAAAAGCATTTCGGAAGGGGTGCAAAGGTCAGATACGCAGATGTAAAGGAGAAGCTGAAGGGTATGAGACCTTCGCAAGATAGGTTGAAGATGGCTGTCTTATATTTTCTATCAAGCATTATTATAGGACAGACAAAGACGGGAGAAGATGCACCTGCCGTCGAGCCATTCTTCCAACGAGCTGTGAGCGATCTCGATCTCTGCAAGACATTTCCATGGGGGAGATTGTCTTTTGATCACATTATGCGAGAGATCTCGCATACAATAGATCATTTCCGAGGTATGGTGAAGGGTACCCAGCGGACTATGCCCATATTTTGTACACCGTTGGAGGTAAATATCATTTTAATTATTGCTAAATTGTACTTGTTTTATATTTGAAACTAATAATATTTGTTTGTGTAGCTTCTAGCGTTTGAGGCTATTCCCGAGCTAAGGAAGAAATTCCGGGAAGATGTTTCTGGTGCTGATAGCACATGTCCTCGGATGTGCAAGACGAAGTTCAAGCGCAGTGCTATGAAGGGCTTCACGCTGGATGAGATCAACGAAACACTTGATAGCACTAAGGTTAGTTTTCCGTAGTGTTACTATTTTATATTTTTAATATGTTAAACTAATGTTAAAATTTCTTTTTTTCAGAATATTGAGAGTATCTTGGTGGCATCTGCTGATGAAGAAGCACTACTTTCTGAAATCTATGAAGTAGAAGACGTTGAGGATAATGACGATGTCATTATCCGAAGTTGGACGACACGTCTACTTCATGACAAGAAACCGGTATTCTTCGAGGAAATATTCAACGAAGACGTGGCTTCGCGAGCAGAACCCGTGAATGCACCCGATGCACCCCTTGCACCCCATACACCCCTTGCTGAACAAATGGAGAATGCAGCTAGTGATAATGCGCCAATTACCGCATTGGTAGAGCTCATGAAGAAGATGGAGGAGGGATTCAAAAAAGTCCATGAGAAAATAGAAAAAATGGATGAGAAAATAGAAAAATTGGATGAGAAAATAGAAAAAATGGATGAGAAAATAGAAAAAATGGATGAGAAAATAGAAAAAATGGATGAGAAAAATGTTGGGGTATACACAAAGGTCGTATTCGTGGAAGAATACGTAAAAGACAAGTTAGAAACAACTAGGTTGTATGAAGAGATGTATCGCGGTGGTGTTGGAGAACACGAAACGGTAATATTAGGTGTTACTTAGTATTACAAACCTTTAATAATACTTAATTTAATTGCTTTTGAATTGTAGGATTTGCAGAGAAGTCCAAGGCAGGAGGATAGGCAGGAGGATAGGCAGGATGATGTGGACGAAGATAGGGCAGATGATAGGAACATTGATGCGGAGACGGTAAATGTGTTTGTATAAAAAAAGTAATACTGAGTAATACTGCATAACACTAATTATATTGATTATAGTGTGAGAAGGACGGGGATGTGGAGAAAAGCGTTGAGAAAGGCGTGGAGAGAAGTCCAACAACGGATGATGATACAACCGTTGATATTGGAATGGTAAATATGTTTGCATTACTTAGATTCGAGTAAAAATTAATAATTTATATAGATATTGAGTATAACTATTTGTTTTGATTATAGGGTTCAAAGGACGAAGATGAAGCCATATGCGGTGGAGAAGGTGATTTGGAGGTGGAAAGCGCTAAAATTCCAGAACCGATGGAGATACCAACCGAGGTTCCAACCGAGGTTGCAACCGAGGATGCAACCGAGCGTACTATACAATGTACGTTCACTAGAAAGAGGAAAAGAAACCCTTCCGGTGCTGTGAAGACTCCATACATAAGGTGGCCAACGCGGAGAAGGAATGCTGATTGAGAAGATCATGGTTGATTAATTTCATAACTCTCTTGTTGTTATTTCGTAAAACTCGTATCATTTGGTAGAACTACGTAAAACTAATGTTGTTCTTTTTCAGACTTATTTGAAATTTAAAATTTAAAAATTATGGTTGATTGATTTTCATTATATTAAAATGTTGTAGATTAATATAATTTTTACAAACTTTAAAACTTTCGAAAATTTTAAAAATTAATTTTTTCTTAAAAAAAATTATATAAATCTTATAAATTAATAAATTCATACAAATATTCCAAATTTTTGAAATTTTAAAAAATAATTTTTTTTTGGCACTTTCTATTTTTGGCAACCATCATTTTTTTTGTAGCCGTCATTTCCTTTTTTGGGAGCCGCCGATTTCAACTAGTTTTACAGAAGTTTTTAGTAATACGGATTTTGTACATAGTGTTATTTTAGGGTGTTTTCGATTTAAATTAGTTTTACCAACTAAAAATTGAAGTTTTTTAGTTTTACATTAGTTTATAATCAGTTAAATTATGATTGTTATCATTTTGTATATTAATATTTATTGAAAGTTCTGTTATGTGTGTTTTCGTTTTGAAATGAGTGATTATGAGAAAGTGATTATAAAAGTATAAGGTGTTTAGTGGAATCTATTCTTGAAATACATTATTATGACTTGATTTTTAATTGTTATATTGAATACATATTTTTGAGATTTTATAGTTCCTTATATAACAAAAATTGATTTATGTTAACTTTTATGTTTGTTTTGTGATAAATTTGTGAAATCAAATTGAATTCATTATTTACAAGTTTTGAATAACAGTAATACGAGTGTTACGTAGTTTTACTTCATAGGTTGAGTAATATCAATGTTACCTAGTGTTCCAATATGATAGTAGTACAACCTAGTGTTACGTAGTTCTCCAAAACAGAAAGTTGTCTTTTACAAATGTTCAGAAATAAGCATTACTACAAATAACGTAATGAAAAATACAATTACTCATACACTATTAGCGTTACCAAATAACCAATATGACAAATTCCGTCTTGGCACCCTTCTATTATTAGTCCGTTTGCGGCGTTCTCCGGTAGATGGAAATCTCTTTAATCTCCTTCTTCCTTTTTTATTGTTATAGTTCGGAGGCATAATTTGCAATTCTTTGATATAATCCGGGATATTCCACTTAAACTTATCCGGCACTACATAAATTGTCATGCTATATGCTAGTGCCCACAACTCCACGGAATAATACTTTGAGCACAAATCATGAAAAACGATATCTCGTGCTCTATCTTCACGCTTCATGTATTCCATGACAGCGGCTATTGCATGTACGCAAGGGTACTTGTCGATATCAAAACGTTTACAACTGCAAGTTTTCCTTATCAAATTCACCAAGTACGTCTTTCCATCACTTCCGTTCACAGCGTACTCTAACTCGAAACTGTTTAGCTCCGTCAAAGTTAAGACAGCTGCCTCTTTACATGTATTATGAACTAAATTCTCCACAAAAGGCACTAGTTTGTGGTAGTCCGATCCAGAAACCGCATCTTTCCTATGCTTGTTAAACCATTCAGAGATTTTTGAGATAATCACATCAATCATGGGTAGTAAGGGAAACTTCCTACAGTTCGAAAATGCACTGTTCAATGACTCCGCACAGTTACTTGTGTATATGTCGTACCTTTCGCCTGGGAAATAACACCTCGCCCAATGTTTAACATCAGCTGTTTCATCCAAATACTTGGCTGCAGAAGGATATCTAGACCTAAATTCACCATAAACCCGCATGAACTCAGCCTCTGTATATATCTTACAACACTCCATGAATTTCCAAGCAACTACGTCTTTGTTTACGTTAGAAACGTGCCCTTTCACATTTTGAGACAAATGCCATATGCAATATCCATGATGCGCGTTCGGGTAAACTTCAGTAATTGTCTTGATGAGACTTGCATTTCTGTCACTGATAAATACCAAATCTGAAGAGTCGGGAACAACGATTTTTAGGCTTTAAAAAAACCATGTCCAACTTGCGTAGTTCTCGCCATCAAGTACCCCAAAGGCTATAGGATAGTGGTGACAATTAGGATCTTGAGTTGTCGCAAAAATTAGGACACCACCATATCCATTCTTAAGAAAAGTTGCATCCACCGTTATCACTTTCCTCATGCATTGAAACCCTTCGATGCAAGCTCCCAATGCGATAAATAGATATTTGAATTTTGTTGCTTCGTCCAATTTCACTCTTGTTACTATACCATGATTAACCTTTTCCAACATATACAAATACTAGTACAAAACCTCATAACTTTCTGCTGGAGTACCACGAACATCAGTAAGAGCTTTCTTTATCCCTCTCCACGCTGTCGAATATGATACTTTCACACCAAATTTACCTTGAATGAGAGATACAAGACTTTTAGCAGTAGGGGTGTGCAATTGTCCTGGAAAATCTGCATGCAAAACATCTGCAACTAATCTTGGTGTGCCTTTTCTTTTACTGTTGCTTGTACTCGAACTAGCCCGAGAGCATGTATGCATGTTGTTGTAAGTTCTAATCGAGAAATAATCTGACCTTCTAATCTTTGCAGCTCGTAAACGCCATTTACAGCTTCCTTGATGACATTGTAAAACTAATCTTGTTTTGTCAGATTTTTTTATTGTAAAACTAAAACAATTCTGAAATGCGGCTCTGTCCACCAAATCTTGCAATGCATGCTTCGTTGTAAACTCTTGTCCGACCACAATGCCCATACCGTCTTCCCATGCATCTATAAACTGACTATCATATGGAATCTCAACATAGTTATCATGCATAGCTGAGCTATCAAACTCGTTACCCATATATGTACCATATCGTACATTCTCTCCATCTCTAGTACCATCCTCATCATTTTCGCCATCACGTTGTTCTGCTCCACCTACGTAAGGTACAATGGCACATGCATTAATTTCCTCATCTATTGAATGCAAGACGTCATAGTTCACACCACACGAACTATCTCGGCCCACTTTTGAAAATTGCTCCAAGTAATGATCTGTTGTGATGACTTCCACGTACAAAATACATCTATGCTTCTCATTATCCATGGTATCTAGATAAACAGACACATCCTCATCATCGATAATAACTGATGGTATTTGAGCTCCCACTAACAATGGAATATAACTCAATTTTAACTTCGTCCTACTTTCATCTGTCGCAATCTTCCTGCATATGCTAGCTTCTAACATCGCCAACGTTATATCCTCCGCATTTGTATTCTTAAACATTATAGCGTAGATACGACCTTTCGAATTCCATATACAATCCTTTGAAACAAATTCCCCGTAGTCAAAATATATGGTTACGTTTTTGCTCATTGTCTCCTACAGAAGAATATATAAAAGAGTTAGCAAGTTCATTTAGTAATACTAGTTCTACTAGTAATATATTTTTATCTACCAAATATTCATTACCAGATTCCCTTTAGTAATACGAGTTCTACTAGTTTTACTTTTTTTTGTAATACTTGTTTAATACTGTCGTCAGTAATACCAATTTTACTAGTTTTACTTTCCTCATCAGTAATACCAGTGTTACTAGTTTTATTTTTCTTTTTAGTAATACTAGCTCTACTAGTTTTACTTTCCTCATCAGTAATACTAGTGTTAGTAGTTTTACTTGTTCTAGTAGTTTTACTATCTTCATCCTGTAAGTTCTAGTAATACCCAGTTCTACTTAGTTCTCCTACGACTGTACAATGATTTTGGCCTCAAATCTTTCTTAATTCCAAACGATTCGCTAAAATTCAACATCCACAATACATCCCATAGTAATGCGTTCGAGATTAACCCATACAACCCATACAATTGTTTAATACTGTCGTCAGTAATACTAGTTTTACTAGTTTTACTTTCCTCATCAGTAATACCAGTGTTACTAGTTTTATTTTTCTTTTTAGTAATACTAGCTCTACTAGTTTTACTTTCCTCATCAGTAATACTAGTGTTAATAGTTTTACTTGTTCTAGTAGTTTTACTATCTTCATCCTATAAGTTCCAGTAATACCCAGTTCTACTTAGTTCTCCTACGACTGTACAATGATTTTGGCCTCAAATCTTTCTTAATTCCAAACGATTCGCTAAAATTCAACATCCACAATACATCCCATAGTAATGCGTTCGAGATCAACCCATACAACGTAATTATAACTTCAATGTGGATCAAAATAGTGGTTTTTATCCTAAATTTACAAATAAATCATTTTTGCATAAATCTTTCTAAATGTAAACCTTAATTTGGTTGAGGATTTGTTCAAGATTGTGGCGGCGTCTATGGCGAGCTGGAGGATCGAATTCAATGGCGACAGAGAAGAAGAGGGGAAGAAAATGGCGATTCGAGAAGTTGATGTCGTCGGCCGCGTGAGAGAGGAGAGAGAGGATCGCGTGAGAGAGGAGAGAGAGGAGCTCGATCGCGTGAGAGGAGAGAGAATGGGAGAGAATTTTTAATTTTTTGATTTTTTGTTTTTTTAATTATAACTTAAATAAATTAAAGAAAAAAGAGAATAAAAGAAGTGTTTTCATTAAGGGTAGTTTTGGAAGTTTACATTTATGGGGGTATGTAGATTAGTGAAGAGTATGAGTGTTTGTTTTTATAAATTAAGGGCATTTGAGATGTTGCCTCGAATGATAAGAAGAGTTGCGAAATGAAGAAATGGAGCAATTAGGGTTTCATAAGGCTTTTATACCTTGGCCAAATGAAATGTGGTTGGGCCATAAAAAAAATCATGGTCCCAATAAGAAATGGGAAGAAAAATAGAGAATTGTGGGTAAAAGGGCTAAAGATAATGTTTCCTCTATTTCTTATAGATCAAGAGAGAACCCAATAGTAAAGAGAAACTCTAGTGTGTCCATCAATATAAAACCATCCCAAGAGCAGCCTTCAAACGTAGCACAAAAAAGTCGATCTTGAAGCAAAAGAAAAAGAGGTCGTGAGTGAGAGAAAGATTAAATAGAGAGAGTTTGTGTTATTTTTCTAAAACACAAGATCATTATAAAAGCATTCATTCTATTGATAGTGAAAATTTGTAAAATACAAATGCTAATCGAAAAGTAACTTAACTGGAAATTCGATAAATCAAATCGTATCTTTTTAATCTAAACAATACAAAACAACAACAAGAGATAATCATAAATTAATCTTAACAATTAATATTAACCTAAAAGTTGAGATTGATTATTTCAACCATGTAACCGTAGTAGAAGTGTAGTGGGTCATAACCCACGTGTCTAAGGATGCAATAAAGGGCATGTGTATCGTATTTCATCATCATGTTATTAGACAATGACATTTACTTGTACAAGAGTTATTCTTCCACAAAGAACTTATGTATCGATAAAAGTGCTGGGAAGAAACCAACTAAAAATATTACAGAAATTGTGTTTTACTTGATACTAAGTTCTATAATGAACTCTTCAAATGAATGGTCATTGGAATTAAACAGTAAAGATCTTGTTGTGATTATTGGTTCAAGTATTCAATAACCGGGTAACCGGTTGACCGGTTTATGGTTTAGTAAACCGGTGGCGTTTTTAGGTCAAAGACACGGCATATATAAAGAGGAGCTGAAGCATCGAGAAGCTGCGCGTTTCTTGTTTTACGTTTTTCAGAGAGAAAACGAGAGAGGATTAAAGGGGGAAATCGTGTGTTTTAGGGTTCTTGATGTCGAGGCTATTTTCTTTGTAGTTCTTACTTAATCTCTAATCGGTTCTCAGTTGGTTTTAGCTGAGAAACTCCCGGGTGTGAGAGTTGGTAGATTGATGAGAGATTTTGTTCTGTTTGATGAGCGTGTGAGCTCACGGAAAGTAAAGTCGGTGTATCTTTGTAAAACGATCTTGATTCTAGTGGATTCCAAGGAAACCTCGGCCAGACGTAGGGTTGCTTTTAGCACCCGAACTCGTTAAAGTTGCATGTGTCGATTTCTTGATTGTTGTTCATTACTACATGCGCGATTACTGTCACATATTAGTTCATCTTGCATGTGCTAGATCTGTTGAGTCTTGAGTTAGATATAGGGTTATTTCACTACAATTGGTATCAGAGCCAAGGTCAGGTAAGGATCTTGCGTTTAAAGTACAGATCCGTGGTTTACGAATCTGTTTCTTGTGTTTCTTTGTAGGTGAGTATAACTGGAAAGCACAAGCATGTCATCGGCGAGAGTAGAAATGGAAAAGTTCAACGGATCAATCGACTACAATCTCTGGAAGGAGAAAATCTTGGCACATCTTGAAATCTTGGGGCTAATGGATGCCCTGAGAATTCAAGAACAAGATCTTGAAGAGTTAGCATCAGGAGTAAAATCGGAGGAAAGCACCGGAGGAAAAGAACAGCTGGAATTCGTGGAGACTCCTACTAAGAGGGACCTTGAGCTACTGGAGAAACAAAGAAAGGTTAGAAGTACTATAATTTTAAGTGTAAGTGACCAGGTGCTTAGGAAGATCATCAAAGAAGATACGGCAGCAGGTATGTTCAAAATCTTAGACTCATTATATATGTCTAAGTCTCTACCTAACAGAATTTACTTAAAACAACGACTATATGGATTCAAGATGAATGAATCCATATCAGTTGAAAATAACATAGACGAGTTCCTTAGGGTGATTACAAATTTAGGGAATGTTAGAGTAACTATATCGGATGAGGATCAAGCCATCCTCCTCCTAATGTCACTACCTAAGCAGTTTGACCAACTGCGAGACACTCTGAGGTATGGAAAGGTTACTCTAACATTAGAAGAGGTGATTAGCGCCATATACTCAAAACAGTTGGAGTTTGGTGCCACTGTTAAATCTGGTAAAACTCCGGGAGATGTATTATACTCAGGAGGAAATACTAGGGGAAGAACTCTCAGTAAAGATCAGAAAGGGAATAAGGGTAGAGGAAAGTCTAGATCAAAATCTAGGGAAAGAAAGGTCACCTACTGGTTGTGTGGGGTTGAGGGACATTACAAAAGGAACTGTCCAAAGAAAGGAAACATAAAACCCAAGGACCAAAATTCAGAAACAGCTGAGTCTGCTGCTGTTTCTGGGACAGGATTCATAGAATCTATGTCGGTCTTAGAATCAAACGTTGCTGAGGCATTGAATTTTGATGACCTCTGGATTCTAGATACGGGTTGCACCTTTCACATGACACCTAAGAAAGACTGGTTTGTAGACTTACAAGAATATAGGGCCGGATCTGTTAGAATGGCAAATGAAAGTACGTCTGAAGTTAAGGGGATAGGAACTATTAGGTTGAAAACATCCGAAGGGACAATAGTTCAGATATCGAATGTTCGATATGTACCTGATTTCTCCAGAAACCTTTTATCCTTGGGAACCTTTGAGAGTCTGGGATGTAATTTCTCTTCTGAAAATGGAAGTCTTAGGGTAAAGAAGGGGTGCAGAACCATCCTTAAAGCCAAGAGACATGGGAATCTCTATTTACTTCAAGGAACCAGTGTTACTGGGGAAGTAAATGTGGCTACCAAAAAGGATGATACATGTCTGTGGCACTCTAGATTGGGTCATGAAGGACAATCTAGTCTTATGAGTCTAGCAAAAAGGGGTTATATAGATAATACCAGTATATCTAACCTGAATTTCTGTGAAAATTGTGTGTTTGGTAAAACACACAAGGTCACATTTGCCGTAGGTAGTCACTCTAGTAAAGAATGTTTGGACTATGTCCATGCAGATCTGTGGGGGGGGGGGGGGGCAACCATTCCTGCATCACTTGGACAATGCCATTATTTTCTAAGTTTAGTGGATGATTACTCCCGGAAAGTATGTGTATTCTTCCTGAAATCTAAGGATCAAGCCTTTAGTAAATTTAGGGAGTGGAAAACCCTCATAGAAAATCAGTCAGGGTTTAGACTTAAAACTCTTAGAACCGATAATGGCCTAGAATTCTGCAACAAAGAGTTTGACACCTACTGTGCTGAACATGGCATCCGTAGACACAAAACAATTCCCTACACTCCTCAGCAGAATGGAGTTGTAGAAAGGATGAATAGGACCATCCTTGAGAGAGTTAGAAGTATGCTTAGTGAATCGGGTATTCCCAAAGTTTTTTGGGCAGAAGCTGTTAATACAGCAGTATATCTGATAAATCTAACTCCCTCTGCAGCTGTTAAGGAAGAGATTCCAGAGGAATTATGGCAGAAACAGAAACCTAGCTATAATCATTTAAGGAAATTTGGCTGTATTTGCTACTTTCATAGTGATGAAGGGAAACTCCAACCTAGAGCAAAAAAGGGAATTTTCTTAGGATACCCATCAGGGGTAAAAGGGTATAAAATCTGGAGCTTGGATGATAATAGAAGTCTGATCAGCAGGAATGTAACATTCAAAGAAGATGAATGTTACAAAGACCTGGTTAAAGATACTCCAAATGAATCAGAGGAGAAGAATACTGATTTTTTGGATATCATTCTAGGTGGTGGACTGAACAGTAGAGATAATCAGTCAGGTGGAGAGACTGAGAGATCCAGTGAGATTCAAACCTCAGGATCAGAAACAGATCACAGGGATAACCTAGAAAATGAAGAGGTTGAAACATCAGAACCAGTGAGATCAGAATGGTGGGATTACCAAATAGCTCGAGATCGACCTAGGAGAGTAATAAGACCACCAGCTAGATATGATGATGAAGAATATGGAAATCTAGCAATGATGGTATCTGAATCATATGACGATTTAGAACCCAGAAGTTTTCAAGAAGCTCTAAATTCAGAAAACCGAGAAGAGTGGCTTAAGGCATCTAATGAGGAGATGAACTCATTAGAAAAGAATTCTACTTGGATCCTGGTCAGAAAACCCGAGAACAGAAAGGTAATAGGATGTAGATGGATTTTCAAAAGGAAAGAAGGGATACCTGGAGTAGAACAGCCGAGGTTTAAAGCTAGGTTAGTAGCAAAGGGATACGCACAAAAGGAGGGCATTGACTACACTGAGATTTTTTCTCCGGTAGTCAAACATGTATCAATAAGATACTTGATGTCAGTTGTGGTAAACGAAGATCTTGAACTTGAACAGTTAGATGTAAAAACAGCATTTCTTCACGGTGATTTAGAGGAAGAAATCTTTATGAGTCAACTAGAAGGTTTTGTGAAGAAAGGAAAAGAAGACTGGGTGTGTCTTCTTAAAAAGTCGTTATACGGATTAAAGCAGAGCCCACGACAGTGGAATCAGAAGTTTAATTCATTCATGTTGGAAAATGGTTTCATCCGGAGCAAACATGACAGCTGTGTGTATATCAAAAACATATCAGGGGTATACATATATCTTCTGTTATATGTAGATGATATGTTAGTAGCCAGTAAAAGTGTTGAACTGATTAATAGGCTGAAGAGTGATTTGAGCTCTAAATTCGAAATAAAAGATCTTGGAGCAGCTAAGAAAATTTTGGGTATAGACATCATTCGAGATAGGAAGAATGGAATTCTTAAACTATCTCAGAAGGATTATCTTCAGAAGGTCCTTAAGCAGTTCATGATGGATCAAGCAAAACCAGTATATACGCCTATAAGTGTTCATTTTAAGCTTAAGACAGCCAGCAAACAAGAAGCAGAAAAAGATGAAATATTCATGAAGTCAGTACCTTACTGTAATGTTGTAGGAAGTCTCATGTATGGTATGATAGGAACCAGACCAGACTTAGCATACCCAGTCGGTATAATAAGCAGGTTCATGAGTAATCCCATTAAGACTCATTGGGAGGCTGTGAAGTGGGTTCTACGATATGTGAAAGGATCTTTAGGAATGAGGTTAACTTTCAGGAAAAGCTCAAATTTTAAAATTTGTGGTTACTGTGATTCGGATTTTGCAGCAGATCTTGATAAAAGAAGATCACTGTCCGGTTTTGCGTTTATAGCTGGTGGAAGTATTCTAAGCTCGAAATCGAGTCTTCAGAAAATTGTAGCTCTCTCAACTACAAAAGCAGAGTATGTTGCTTTAACAGAAGCTGTAAAGGAAGCAATTTGGCTCATAAGGTTATGTAGAGAGTTTGGGTATAGTCAAGAAAGTGTAGAAATATTCTGTGATTCTCAAAGTGCCTTAGCATTAGCGAAAAACAATGTGTTCCATGATAGGACAAAACACATTGCGGTTAAGTTTCACTTCATCAGAGAGTTAATTGCAGAAGGAATGGTAACAGTATCAAAGATACACACCAGTGAGAATCCAGCAGACATTTTTACAAAAGTCTTACCCATAAACAGATTTAAGAATCTTTTAGATCTGTTGAACGTCTCAGAGAACTAGAGGAGACGTTACCGAGGGGAATCCACCATGATGAATCAAGAAATTGAAGACAGAACCAAGCTGGAGTTTGTTGTGATTATTGGTTCAAGTATTCAATAACCGGGTAACCAGTTGACCGGTTTATGGTTTAGTAAACCGGTGGCGTTTTTAGGTCAAAGACACGGCATATATAAAGAGGAGCTGAAGCATCGAGAAGCTGCGCGTTTCTTGTTTTACGTTTTTCAGAGAGAAAACGAGAGAGGATTAAAGGGGGAAATCGTGTGTTTTAGGGTTCTTGATGTCGAGGCTATTTTCTTTGTAGTTCTTACTTAATCTCTAATCGGTTCTCAGCTGGTTTTAGCTGAGAAACTCCCGGGTGTGAGAGTTGGTAGATTGATGAGAGATTTTGTTCTGTTTGATGAGCGTGTGAGCTCACGGAAAGTAAAGTCGGTGTATCTTTGTAAAACGATCTTGATTCTAGTGGATTCCGAGGAAACCTCGGCCAGACGTAGGGTTGCTTTTAGCACTCGAACTGGATAAAATTGCATGTGTCGATTTCTTGATTGTTGTTCATTACTACATGCGCGATTACTATCACATATTAGTTCATCTTGCATGTGCTAGATCTGTTGAGTCTTGAGCTAGATATAGGGTTATTTCACTACAGATCTCAATCCATATACATGTGATGACGATCATAGCATGCTATTAAATGCCTTTGCTTGTTACTGGTTCTTGGTTGGTAAACCATTTTGATGTTTTGTGAAAGATGATAAAACCCTCTACCTTGCTTGGCTCTTATGCAAATGCTATAAGCCACGTTGTTGAAATCATTGGTATAAGGTCATGCGAGTGGGTGAAATAAGTATCATTGTATACATTACTTAATGAAAATATATTAATATAATTAATGTCTTGCGAAGCCCGTGATGGATGGACCTACCTCTCGCATATTATTTTGTCTCCTACAAGTCTCTTTTCGGCTCATTAGATACAAGTACACATCGTGTTCTAACCCAATTGTATTCTCTCTCTCTCTTTTTCTTTCTTGTTTTCAAATTACTTGGTGTAGAAAAAATATTTTATATTTCCTTAATTCTTCTACATTAATGCATATAAATGATTATAAATTAGACAATTGAATAAAATATCACTATTTCAATTTTGTTTCTAATATAACACTACTTATTTAAATTTCCAATAACAACACAAATTTAATATTAAAATAATTATAAATCTCTTCCTAATAAAAAATTTAAACCATAAATTAGAAAAATTAAACTCAAACATTATTTTTTAATTTTATATAGAATTTATTTAAGATAAATAATTCTTTTTATATAATAGTTTGTACTATTTTAGAAATTTTATTTTTAATGTGTTAAATTTAGAAAATAACTTATAAATATACTATTTTAAGGTATTACTCATATAAATTCCATATTTAAGTTATATATATAAATATTGTTTGTTTATCTACCGCGGAAAATTAAAATTGTATTCTATAACATGTTCGTTTATATGTGGCAATTTTCTGAAGTCAAATATGGTGATCAACTGTTTTAAGTTATGGTTTGAAAATTATGAACGCTAGTAAAATTCAGTAGTGCGATCGAAAACATAACGATTATAAAACTGATAACAATTTACGATAGATTCTCATAACGTTGTCCGCATATCACAGCCACAACTGCTAATGGTAAAAAAAATCGAACAATATTATAAACAATAACTAAATGCCTAGCAATACTGCTATAACTTTAACCAATAAATCAAAATAATTTTCAAGCATTACCAAAAAATAAAATAACATGTTATATTTAATGGTAATTTTTACATGCATCAAGTACATTAAATAGAAATCAATAAGAAATATTTTAAATAAAATAATGTTATATCTTAGGAAAATTCTCAAAAATAATATATTTTTAGTTTTTTCTTAAAATATCATCACTATTTTTTTCTTTCAAACATATCGCAAATTTTATATAAAACTAACTAAAATTTTTCTAAATTGGTAAAATCTAAATTATAAATTGAAAATAAAATGTCTCCAAATATAATTTTTTAAATTATTAATAATATTTATTTAGAGTAAAAAATTTACATAATAATTAATATTATTTTTAAACAAAAACTAGCGATGATATATTAAAATAAAAAAAATTAATGATAGTACTTTTAAAAGAAAAATATAAAAACTATAATAAATCAAAATGATTTTCTATATTTTAGTGTAATAATTAACAATTCTGTATTTTTATATGGTTTTATTTAAGTACTACGATTTGATTTAGTGGACAAGTGAATCCACATTTAACCATAAATAAAATCTAATAACAATTTTGAATTAAAATTAATATTTTTAAATAGCACTTTTTTTAAAAAATTCTAAATCTAACACGTTAATATTAAAATTTCAAAAATATCACAAATAATTCTATAAAAATATTTATTTATTGTAAATAATTATAATTAAATTTAAAATATTATATTTACATTTATTTTTTCTAATTTAGTATTTAATTTTTTTATTAAAATATAATTTTAATATATTTTAATTTTAAATTTATGTTATTATTCAAAATTTAAACTACTGAAATTATTTTAAAATAAAAAATTTTAAAATTATTATTTTAGACAATTTCCCTTGAATTAACTATAAATTCCACTCGTAACTCTTAAGTGAAATAAAAATTTAGATAAACATAAAGAATATAAATCTATTGTGCCAGTCAGAATATATTCACACATTTATCTAATAATAATAATAATAACGCAGTGGCACAATTTTTACAAGAGAGCATTAATTTTCTAACAAGCTTAAGCAACAAAGAAACGACACCGTCTTAAAAAAAATCTCCTCCTAAAGAAAAAGTTTGACAACACTAACATTATGTTTCAAACACTATTCTGAGAAATAACTTGTCCAAACCGAAGAAAGAGCTCTGCATCTGAAGCACTCATCGAAGAGCAATTGACATTGTGAGGAGTCTTGAGATTTGCATACTCATCAACATAACACGAAGAAGTCAGAGTCGTTGATGTGGCTGCTGTTGAGGTAGGTGGTTGTTCAGACAACATGAAACTGCCTAGAACACGAGTCACTTGGTGCATAGTTGGTCGATCGCTAGGCTGTCTTTTGGTGCATAGTAAAGCGAGTTGGAAAACTTTCTTAACCACACTGAGATCTTTGCAAGTTGATGTGATATCTGGATCTGCCATCTCCATTACTGCATTGTTCCCTGTCTTGGACATTATCTGAACAGGAAAACCGAATCAAACCGGAAATAATTTACAAAACCGAAAAGAAAATTGAGCAGACCAGAGAAAGCAAAACAGGTGAAAGAGAGAATGAAAGGAAAGTACAAACCAGATGGTGGAGATTGGAGTCATCATCAACAGCTTTCCTTCTGGTTAACAACTCGAGAAGAACAATTCCATAACTGTAGACATCAGATTTCTCGGTGAGATGTGAAGTGCGTGCATACTCAGGGTCTATGTAACCAATGGTGCCCATTATGTAAGTTGAAGTATGTGACTTGGACACACAAAGGCTTTTCGCAATTCCGAAATCTGTCAAACGAGCTTCTAAGTCTTTGTCCAAAAGAATATTTGAGGACTTCACGTCTCTGTGAATGATCCTTGGACTACAGTCATGGTGTAGATACGCCAGTCCTTGTGCTGCACCATACGCTATCTTAAGCCGTGTGTCCCAATCAAGCGTTTTCTTCTTTGTAGTGCCTTTCGCAAAAAACGAGATTAAGGTCACATAATACAGAGAGAATCAAATGAGTTCTCTATCTCGGGTATCAGCAAGATGAGACTTACCGTGAAGAAGATCCCAGAGGCTGCCATTGTCCATGTAGTCATAGAAAAGAAGACTCCCCAAGGGAGAAATGGAATAACCTTGTAGACTCACAAGGTTTCTATGTTTTATGCTACTAAGCATTTCGAGTTCCGTCTCAAACTGTTTCATTGACTGCAGGTTGTGAGAGTAAAGCCGCTTAATCGCAACTGGTTTGCAGCTCTTCAAAACACATTTGTATACAGTGCTGGATGCTCCGTGCCCAATGATGTACTTCTCACTCAGATTTTCCGTCATTCTCATGATATCCTCGTAAACATGGAGGGCCATGTTCATATGAAGTATAACTAGTTTTGGGGTCGAATAGGTAACTGATGTGACCAAGAAATTTCAAGATTAGCTATTGGATTGCAATGATGGCGAAGAACATTCAGAAAGTGATTTGACAAGTAAACCTGGTTTGTCAAGAGATCCATCCAGAAAAGGAGGCGGTTTATGCGGTCGGCAAGCGGCTAATAGGACCATCAAAAGGATCACAAGACCGCCAATAGCTATCCCAAGAATAGCAGCTCTAGAGATTGACACTACAAAACAAAAGGGTATATAAAAATAATATTCTTTTTAATCTTAGACTTTGCTAATGAAAGTTTGCAGGAAAGCACAATCACCTCGCACAGTTGGATGAGAAACATGGCAAGGCGAATTTAGCCAACTACCGCAAAGACCAGGATTGCCAATGAAGCTTTAAAAGAAACCAATAAGAGATGAGAATCAGTACAAAGATTAGCCATCAAAACAAAATACCTGCTAATTTACCATACCTGTCAGGCAAAAATCTAGAGAAGTTATTGCTCTTCGGAATATCCCCTACCAGGTTGTTGTATGATACATTCCTATAGGAGTTGGAGAAAAACTTCCAGGGTTAAATTCTTAGCACAGTTACATAACGGGACAAAAAGTGTTTCAGAACCAATAGTGTCTACTCACAGTACAGTAAGACTGAGGCAGTTGGCTAATGAACCAACATTACCAGTTAAGTTGTTATTTTCCAGTTTCCTGCAATTTGAAGAAACACAACATTAGATACATCACCAACCCAATATCGGATCATGGATCACACGTAGTGAATCAATTCTGTTCACATTTTATCTTCACTTTACTGGTAAGCACTAAAAATGCCAACCCTTATACTTTTTCTTTTGACTTGATATCATTTTACCAGAGTTCTATCTTCAAATTTTCTCCAACAGTGAAACAATCATTCAACAACTTGGGTGTTGTTAGAGGAATATTGCTTACAGCAAAAACATATTTTGTAGTTGGTTAAGCTCTTCCGGAATTGGGCCTGAGATATCATTATTTGAAAGATCTCTGGAACCAAAAAGACATAGAACATAGATTCAGAACAGTGAAGCGAAACATGGAAATTTTAACAAAGCAAATAGAAGATACTTCTCTTACATTTCCATGATGCTTCTTAGATTTCCAAAGTCAGCTGGCACTACACCCGTAATATGGTTTCTGCTCAAGTTCCTATAATCATGAACACTTGGAGTTCAACAGCTACTTTCATCATTTAAAATAAATAAAAAGAAGAAGTGGAGGTTTCATGGATGCTTACATTTTCAGAAGATGCTCTAAATCACCAAGGGAAGAAGGAATGATGCCATTTATCTTGTTGTTGGAAAGATCCCTTTAAATGTCACAGAGAAGTAAGCAACCATATAACAAGTCATATACTTCACAGAAAAAAAAGAAACGAAACACTTACAATGTATCTAAGTTACCGATACGAGATAGCTCAATTGGAATTGGGCCTCTGATATTGTTGTTGGAGAGATTACTGGTTGAATTGATATATCAAAGACAACAAAAACAAGGTAGTAAGTGGCTTTAAAATCCAAAAATAAATGCTGCAGAATTATATCATTTATATTAAGTAGCACTGCTTAGATTCTAAGCGTCAATACTTACAGGTAAGTCATACTCTCTAGCTTTTGAAATGCTCGGGGTATGGTACCGTTGAACTTGTTTCCATGAACATTTCTGCAGTTACACAATTGACATACAAAATCATATATAAGCAACAATCTTGTACATTCCAGTGTGAAGTTTTAAAAGAATGAGTTACATACAAGCTGTTTAGATTTGTACAGGAACTCAGATGTTCAGGTATAGGTCCTTCCAGATCATTGTTCGCCACATTCCTACATATAAAGAGTTCACATCAATATAACATCAAAACATGTCACAAACATAAGGAGTTACTTACAGATCAAACAAGTCAGTAAGCTTTCCAAGCTCCGGTGGTATATGACCTGTAAGACGATTATCATTGAGCTCCCTGCGAAATATTGTACAAATTGTTGATACTGAAACAAAGGTTAATAGTAACCGTATGGAAAAAGAGAGGTGAAGAAAAGGTTGATTTTACAGGTAATGGAGTTTTGACATGTTTCCAAGCTCAGGTGGAATTGAACCAGTCAGCCTGTTACTGTGCAAATACCTAGAGATAAAGCCAAAATGATATTATCATTTGCATGGTATGTATCACAGATGACTTCAGACTGAAAACTAAATTCCAATGAGTCATTATATAAGTAAAAATAAAAAATTATATGGAAGCCTTATGTAACTTCTGTTTGAATAATCAAGAGACTATGAACGTAAAAAATTACAATTTCTCTGTGAAAGTCAGATTTCCGAGAATTGGAGGGATAGGTCCACTCAACAAGTTGCCACTTAGATCTCTGTATAACAAGAAAGTGGAACCTTTAATTGAAATGTTGAAAATAGCTTTGTTGTTTAGATTAAAAAGTACTTACAACACTGCAAGAGCTTGCATGAGACCGATCACTGATGGAATCTTCCCAGAAAGCTGATTGCCTTGCAATGATCTAAGATGATAAAATAATATTCTTTTAAGAGAGAACAACAGCTATCAAGAGATTTGTGCATATTGGGACAATATGGTAACAGCAGAGAGAAGCAGAGACTAACAATGTGGCAACTTGCAGGAAGCCGATGTCGAAAGGGATCTCCCCGGTTAGCTGATTGTAGGACAAGTCCCTGAATTCAGCATAACCAAATCAATTAAGAAGGTTTTACAAAGTAACCAAACCGAAGAAAGAATGTATACTGTATAGAAACAGAGAGAGGCACATACAAAACCTGGAAGGCAGTGCAATTTCCAATAGTATCAGGGATACTACCCGTCAAGCTATTGTTTCTCACGTCACTGATTGAATACAGAAACACAAAGTCAGAGAAATTCGTATTGCAAAATGAACTCATCACAGTACTCAGATGGGTAAGTGGAGAATGACTGACTTACAAATACCATAGACCTGTTAGCTGACACAAATCAGGAGAAAGGTTACCAACCAAGTTGTTTCCTCGCAATCCACTGCTCATCATATAACCAACTATTATCACCAGGCACAAAGAGACGTTGAAATCAAACAAGACACTTACAGATACTGAAGAACTTCATTCCAGTATATAAGTCTTGGTATCTCACCACTGAGTTTATTCTGTGCCAGGTCCCTGGAATTCATCAAAGCCAACCGAAATGTCACACTCTGATCATTTAATTATAGCTTAGAACAGAAGAGATGTAAAGTATCAGAGGAACATACAGAATTTTCAGGTTTGGAATCTGGGAAAGCGTTGAAGGAATCGGTCCTATCAGTTGGTTGTTCTTAAGGATCCTGAAAAAAGAAAAGAAAGTAAAATTTATATATTCCACATCTTGAGAACACAAACTTACGTACATATCAAGAATGGTGGCAGGATAACTAGGAAACTTACAGCTGCTCAAGTTGCTTCAATTTCGAGATTGAAAACGGTATGTCTCCACTTAATTCATTGAAAGACAAGTCCCTGAGAGAACAAATTTCAAAAACTCCTAAGAAATCGTAACAGTTTGATCAATTAGTTTTCATTAACCAAGGATTCTTACAAATTTTGCAAAGAAGAACAGTCACCAATTTCGTCAGGGATTTGTCCAGACAAGCGATTACCTCGCAGATCACTGCATTAGAGAAACCAAAATATAGCCATAATCAGTACGAAGTCACACAGTAGAGAATGCTAAAAAGGTAGAAACTTTATCTCAAGCTACAGTGATTGTTGAAACAGTTACATGGACAAGAGGCTCTTAAGATCTCCAATAGCAGGTGAGATTTCTCCATCAAGATTCAAATCTGACAAATTGCTACACAACATAGAAAAACAGAATACATATTAGAACTTTTTCACAAAAAAATCAAACCTAAAACCAAAAAAAAGATGAAACTTACAGAGCAACAACATTAAAGGTGACATTTTCACAGGACACACCTCTCCAGACACAATAGTCCGAAGAAGGTGAACCTGTCCAGTCATAGAGAACATTGTTCACATCTTTGAATGACTTCTTAATCTCCAGCAACGTTGCTCCTTATTTTGGGATATTTTATTAAAACACGCACAAAAACAAAAACAAAACAAAGAAAAAGAACATTTGTCAGTTCTTGAGTAAAATTAGTACTTAAATATTCCAAATTCCAAGAAAATTAAAAACTCAAACCTTAATTTATTCAGCCCACAAGTCAAAATGGAAAAAAAATTGAAAATGGTAAACACTCAGATCTCATTCCTTAAAAACCTTCAAAATCAAACAAATTTTTCGTTTCTTCGTTTCTTTCACTTTAAAAGACGAAATCTTTAGGGCTTTCTGAGAATTTGAACCATGCACTTACCATTATCTGAATTAACAGTACCCCCAAAGCTTAAACAGATGAGAAAACCCAGAAGGACTACATTCTTGGCAAGCAGAGACATTTCAACATGCGTAGAAGCCAAACGACTGCGTTTTTGCTTTAACAATACACTCAAAATGATAAGCTTTTAACTCTCCATGAAGACGAAGAAGAGGAAACAGAGGATAGAGAAGAGAACCGAATGTACCGACATTAGATTTTTTATGATTCAGAAAGAGACTCTAACCAAATTGTTGTTTTTCTTTTACATATATAAATTTCAAGTTTAACTTTCACCAAGGAAAAAAAAAAGTCTTGAATTTTTATCGTTCCATCACATCCTTCTGGCGATGTTTACAGTGTTTCATTGAGTGCTCAGACGACAGAAACACAGACTGAGATAGAGATGGAGAGAGAAAGAGAAAGAGAGAGAGGCAACACACATAAATGTGTTTTAAAGAGAGAAATTGTACAACTGTAGGGACTGTGGGAGAGAAGAAGAGAGAATTATTTGGAGGATAAAGTTAAAAACCCCATCATCTTTCTTTCTGCCACAGTTCTGAAGCTTTGCAGAGGAGAGAGAGAAAGAGACGTCCTTGCAGTAGTGTTTACTCATTTTCTCTCTCCTCTCTTCGAGGGGTAAAACGGTCATCAATGAAGAACATGGTCATGGCAGTGAATAAAGGAAGTCGCTTTCGATGCCAATCGTTTTGAGTCTTTGCCTCTCTCTCATACCCATATCAATAAATCATAGGTAGTTTCGGAAAAACATTTTTAATTGAGTTTCATTTTGATTACATTTACAATATTTTTCTCAAATTAAATGTTATTTTTGGGTCCTTGTATGCAATTTGATTTAAGATAATTTTGAATTCCTTTCAAAGGGTCATATTTGAAAAAATCATGTTGAATCCAAAATACGTGGTTATTGACATAATTTATATATACATGATCTATTTCAAAATATTAAAATTTTTATTTAATTATTTAAATAACTAGCTTTAAATAACGTGCTCAAATTAGAAAAATATTAAAATTTTTATTGAATCATTTAACTAACCAATTTTAATTAACTTGTTCGAATTAGATATATGGTTAGTTAACAATAATGTTATATTTAACAACGTTACATATGATTCAATTTTTTTAACAAAATGGTGATATTTTAAGGTTGTAAAAAAAAAATAAACACGCAAAATTTTAAAATTGATTTTTTTCCAAAGTTCTCAAATCAGTTTTAACTTAATATTAAATCAAAATTGTTTCATTCTTCTCGATGTAGTGTTGTATTTTTGGCATTCTCTGACCGAAGAAGCACAGAGACGATGTGTAGAAAAATATTAAAACATTGTAATTAAGCAAAAGGCAATGGCATTCTATCTCTCACAACATGACCCATATCAATAAATCATTATTGGATAGTCTCAGAAGAAAAAGCATTTTTAATTGTCATTTTGCTTACATTTACAATATATCTTTTCTCAACGTAAATGTTATTCTTAATATTTCTATGCAACTCGATTTAGGATAAATTTGGAGTTTCTTTTAAAGTATGGTCATGTTTGAAAAAGTCATGTTGGATCTATAATGTGTTTGTTATTGACATAGTTTGTATAACATGATTTGCTTAATAAATACATTTTTGCGTTTATACTAGAAAGATATTAAAAAATTTATTAAATCATTTAAATAACCAATTTTAGTTAACTGCTCGAATTAGATATATGGTTAGTCAACAGTAACGTTATATTTAACAACGTTAAGTATGATTTAATGTTTTTTAACAAAACGGTGCTACTTTGAGGTTGTAGAAAAAAGTGAACGCACGGAACTTTAAAATCGATTTTTTTCCCAAAATTCTCAAATCATTTTTGTCTTAATATGAAATCGAAATCATGGTGTTGTATTTTCTGGCATTTTCCAACCGAAGAAGCAGGGAGGCCATGTATAAAAGAATATCAAAGCATTTTTAATTAATCAGGGAGGCGATGGCATTTTCTCTCGGCAACATGACCCATATCAATAAATCATAAATGGGTAGTTTCAAAAAAAAGCATTATTAATTAAGTATCACTTTGCTTACATGTACAATGTTTTTTCTCAACATAAATGTTAACATAAATGTTATTCTTGGATACTTATATGCAACTCGATTTAGGATAAATTTGGAGTTCATTTCAAAATATGGTCATGCTTGGAAAAATCATGTTGGATCTATAATGTGTTTGTTATTGATATAGTTTGTATAACATGATATGTTGAAGAAATACATTTTTTGCATTTATACAAGAAAAATATTAAAAATTTTATTGAATCATTTAAATAACTAATTTTAGTTAACTTGCTTGAATTAGATATATGGTTAGTCAATAGTAACGTATGATTAACAACGTTAAGTATGATTCCATTTTTTTTTAACAAAACGATACTATTTTGAAGTTTTAGAAAAAAGTGAACACGCAGAACTTTAAAATCGATTTTTTTTCCTAAAATTCTCAAATCAATTTTGCCTTAGTATGAAATCGAAATCGTTTCAACTTCTCGATGTGGTGTTGTATTTTCTTGCATTTTCTGCCCAAAAAAGCAAGGAGGAGTGCGATGTGTAGAAGAATATCAAAACATTTTTAATTAATCAGGAAGGCGATGATATTTTTTTCTCTCGCAACATGACCATATCAATAAATCATAAATAGGTAGTTTGAGAAAAAACATTTTTAAGGTAAATGTTATTTTTTCATATTTCTATGAAACTCTATTTGGGATAAATTGGGAGTTTCTTTCAAAGTAATGTCATGTTTGGAAAAGTCATGTTGGATCTATAATTAGCTTGGTATTGACATATTTTATATAACATGATCAGCCAAAAACATATAATTTGCGTTTATACTAGAAAAATAATGAAATTTTTATTGAATCATTTAAATAACCAGTTTTAGTTATCTTGCTCGAAGTAGATATATGGTTACTCAACAGTAACGTTCTGTTTAACAATGTTAAGTATGATTTGATATTTAACAAACGATGCTATTTTGAAGTTGTACAAAAAAGTGAACACGCAAAACTTTAAAATCGATTTTTTCCTAAAGTTCCCAAATCAATTTTGTCTTAATATGAAATCAATTTCATTCTTTTTAATGTGGCGTTGTATTTTATGGAATTTTTTGACCGAAGAAGCAGGGAGGCGATGTGTAGAGGAATATCAAAGCTTCCAACTCGTCGTCGTGTTTCTCTTCAACCGGAGGAGACTAGGCCGCGTGTTTCTCCTCATCAAACAGAGGAGACTTGGTATTGGCATCGTGTTTCTCCTCAACCGGAGAATTTTTGACATCATGTTTCTCCTTAACCGGCACGTTTTCCTCAATCTGATGAGATTCCGACCCCAAGACCATGCCTAGAAGACGAGTCAAGATCCAACGATGATACGGCATTTTTGTAGCTGGCTTTAATTGGCGATGACTCGACACCGGATCTGATGATGCAATTGATGAACAAAATGACCAGCATGAAGAAAATCCCCTTGAAGAACCTGACGAAGAAAAATCTTGTCATGTTTTAGTAGAACAGTTTGGAGATACTACAAGAGATGATGCAAAGGAGTGATGCAGACAACAATGATGATATATGGAACGATGACGTGATACTAGACCCTATATCATCTAATGAAGTGCAATACCTCCTTGCATTGGATAAGACTTTCGGTTGTGCATCCGATTTCAAGTATACTCTGTTGAAGTATTCTCTGAAAATTGAATATAATTTCAAGCTATACATGTCGACACAAAACAAAATTGGTGCGATTTGTTCTAACACAATAGATTCTTGTCTGCACAGAATATATTGTTTATATGAGAAGCATAAACATAAAATGCAAGTAAAAAATTTTCGTCAATGAGCATATATCTGTTAGATTAGGCTATTCAAAATTGTTAAAAAAGATCAACAATTGCACAACTGTTCACGGGACATATTAAAAAAGAATCCCAGAATGACAACTATTGAGATGGTTGTTAAGGTTAAGAAAACATAGAATCTCATTATTAAAGAGGATCAATGCCGGAAAGCAAAATCAAAACTATTCAGAGAAAGACAAGCCATCTATGAAACTCATTTCTATCGAATTTGGGATTATCAAGCTAAAATAAAGAGGTCTAACAAAGAGTTGAAAGTGAAACAATCTCACGTGTGCAAATCTGTAGTTGAAAATCAACCAAAGCGACCAAAGGGACGACCATGTAACAAGATGATATGTCTTTTACTTTTATGTTACTATGTTTCTCGGAAAACTCATATTATTACTCTTTTGTTATTTATTTTTTCGATATTCATCTTAGTGTTATTAATGGATATTAGTTAAACAACATTATACAAGCTGAATTAGTTCTTACAAGTGATAAATACATCACATAGTTATAAATTCATATTACAAACTTAAAAATTATATAACCAATGACTAAAATTATAATCATAACACATATACAAAGTGTTTTGAATAATCACTCTACTATAAGTCATTATTCTCTCTAAAATCACCAACCCATCTCCTACAACTACCAATTTGGACATTAAAAACAACAAAAATGCAAAATTCGCATATCACAAAATCGCACATGCTTACAAAAATTGCTCATGAAACTATGTCGCCTCTCCCTAAACTTTCCTCCTGGCATGTCGACTCTGGCCAAAAAGCGTGATGTCGGCCCCACCTTTGATTTACAGCTACAGTGGTGAGAGAATTTGAGATGGAAAATTAGGGTTGCAAAATTGATTTGGGATTTTTGATGGAAAAATCGATTTAACATTGTTGCACACTCAAAAATAACATCGTTTAAAAAATAATAATTGGTGTTAACAATATTAAATATGGTGCTAATGTTGACTAAATGTGTGTATAATTCGGCTAAGTCAACTAAACTTGGTTTTGCTCAATAAAAAATTTAGTATTTTCATGGTTTACAAACAAGAATTTAGTGTTTTGTGACCATTTTTACGTTTTTAAATGCATATGGATAAGTCATCCATTAAAACAACCAAATGTTCATTTGTTTAAATTTATGATGTACTATCAATTCTTTTGAAATCCTACTTACTAGTGTTCTTGTTAGAAATTTACAGAATACATTCAAAAAAAACTTGATTAAATATCTTGTTAATTTTCGTTGATTGATATAAGATTTGATCAATGTTCTGATTTGTATTAAAGAAAGTGAAACAAATGACTGAAAACTTCTTTTCTTTGGTATAGTTTGCTAAGAAGGATTGAAGAAGAAAATTTGAAAGCACCATACGAATTAAGATTGATATGTGATACATCAAGGTACTTTTGGATTTGGCATGTATCACAAGACTAGAAGCAAAGGAAACCAACTCATTTGAAAAGAAAAAATGAAAGAACTTTATTTATGTTAAATTTTTGAAGCAAAATAATATAATAAATTAATGTATTTTTATAGGTTTATAACTTAATGATCATAAAGACCAAAAATAGAAGAAAATTAAGTTATAGAATAAGAAACAAAAAAAGAAATAGTTCTTGGGATAAATCTCTTTGATTTGGTCTAATGTTTACATAATTTTTATGGAAATAGTTTTAAACTTGATTTTCTTGCACTTCAGCGAACCAAAAATATTTGGGATGCTTCCGATTCATATGGATTCTTCAAATACTAATGTCTTCATGTTGGTCTTCCAGGTTAACTAATCATAACTTGTCTTATTTAGCTCAATTTGGTGTCAAACTTCCATAAATCGATCTTGGCTTGTGGTGGCGCGTTTTGGTGCAAACTCATACGTTCTCGATTTGTAGGGTCTTCAATAGTCTAGAAACACTTGAGTTGTCGTCTTCTTCTTAGGATGTTTTAGTCATCAAAGTGTCTTTATCGAGCTTGATAAGGCTTTCAAAATTTAGCATTTCAGGGCTTGATCTTATGGGCTCAGAATTGTATTTGAAGATCAAGGAAACTTGGTCATGTTAGTGTTCTCGTTGTTCTTGAAGGCGCACTTTATGATTAGCTTTCTTTGTGGTTCTCTCAAGTGGTTTTGAGTTTTATGGGTTCAAGACTTGTTTTGCTACGCCTTGTGCCAATTCAGTTGCTCCAGTTGCGTTATGGTGCTCACGATGTGGGGTTAAACTTTTGTTGGAGGTTCTTAGATCAAGCTCTTATCATTGGTTGGTTAGACACAAATGACTTTGTTGAGCTCTTTTTTGTTGGATCTAGTTCAATCTCAGGTTTTAGCTAGATATCCTCCTCATCCCTCCCTCATCAGAAAGTTTTGACCTCAAAACGTCTAGACCTGCATCAAAATTAGCTAAGAGAGAAATATTGAATGTGTTAGAATCGAATTAACTAGGTAATTATAGTTTGTAGGCGTTGATGTTAAGTTTCTCTAAATACTTTGAAGAGTCTATCTTCTCGTGGTGATAATTTGGAGCTCTTTTGGGTGAGAAAGTTTTGTAGCGTAGTGCAACCACACCTAATCTCGTGGTTCAAAAGTTTTTTTAATCCATCCATTGTTAGCTTGTTTAGTATATTCTTTTCCATGATTTCTTTGACTTTTGGTGAAGTATGGCTTCTTTTCTTGTGGAATGAGAGACATATCTATTGGTGCAGTCGGAATGAATCCATAAACCATCGGAAAAGAAAAAAAATTAGTGGATGAATAGGGAACCCAATTGTAAGCAAATTTAATAAAAGGTAATGATTCCACCTAAATTTTTATTTTCAGCCAATGGTTGCTCTTAGAAGGGTTGATAGTTTGTGATTCAAAAGTTCAATTTGTCCATCAGATCGAAGATGGCAAGTGGGGGAGAGTAAAATTTTGGTGCCAATATATAATGATTTCTAAAAGTAACTCAAAAAATTGGTGATAGAGTCAAATACTATGGTTATTAGCAAACCATACAATTTCACAATTTATTTAAAGAACAAATATGTAGTTTAAGTTGCATCACTTGGCATGTTGCATCGAATGAAGTGAGTTATCTTTGAAAATCGTTCTACCACTACAAATTTGAAATCTTTGTGATTGAATTTTGACAAAACTAAAATAAATTCATTAAAACATCAGTCTAAGACATAGAAAGAATGGCCAGAGGCAAATAAATACCATAATGATGAGTTTGAAATTTGACACTTTTGCAAGTGATGCATCTTGTACAAAAGGATTTTACTTTGTTTGTGAGGTTTGGCCAAAAGAGATGCTCCTTAAATACTGTCATGGTCTTGTATATGAACTTCTTAAATCAACAATTCACGCATTAAACCTTGGAGATATACAAGCGGTTGTCTCTAAATAAAAACCCATCTTATAAATAGAATGATCCGAATTCTCCTTTGTCACACCTCCTAAAATATTCTCCAAAATGTTGATCTTTTGCACATTGGTCCTTGATGATTTCAAAACCAAATACTTTAGCCTCCATAGTTGATATCAAAGTGTGTCTTTTAGAAAATCACCAACAACCATGTTTTCTTTGCGTTATAGTATTTGATAAATAGGAGAACGTCTTTGTGGATCCAGCCACCTAGAATGTTTTCTATTGTGATTAGTTGGACCTCTAATGTGCTTGAGAGTCTTGTGGTAATTGTGTATTACACACTCCTTAGCCAAAAGATAGTATTCCCAAGTTTTCAAATCGAACAAGTGTATAAGCTCTTTATCATATGTTGAGGGTGGCTCAACTTAACTTTTCACCTAAGAATGCAACTAATCTCAAAGAGTCAACGCATATCATATTCCAATCTCAAAGGCATCACACTCCATTTCTAATATCTTGTAGAAATTTGATAACACTAAAATTGATGCTTTAGCTAAACTATCTTTTGCTTGGTCTTGAGACTTGCCTCAATCAAATGACACATTCTTTTTTTTATCGTAATAGTTAGTGGGGCTACCAAGGTGCTAAACTCATAGAAAAATCTCCTATAAAATTTGGTAACCCATGAAAGCTCTGAATTTTCCATATGCATGTTGGTGTTAACTACTTGAATGGTCTTGATCTGTTCATTATCAATTTGTAATCCTTGAGAGCTCAAAAAATCCTAGGAAAACAAGTTTATCACACAAATGGAGCACTTCTTGAAGTTTGTATAAAATCATTCATCACGAAACAAGTTCAAGATGTGTGATAAATGACCATTTAAGAAACTACTATACACCATAATGTCGTCAAAATATACCACATAAAACTTACAAATGTATGTCATGAGAACATGATTCATTACGCACATAAAAGTGTTAGGTGCATTGATGAGACCAAATGGCATAAACAACCACTCCCTAAGACCTTGTTTGGTCTTGAAAGTTTTTTTTTCAGTAGTCTTTTTTTCTCATCTTTACTTGGTGATGTTCCTCTTTAAATTCATCTTAGAAGAGATGGTAGAATCAATCAACTCATCCAACATATCATCAAGCCTAAGAATAGGATGGTTGTACTTGACGGTTATATTGTTGATTTATTTGTAATCAACCCGCATTCTACATGTTCCATCCTTCTTAGGCATAAGCAAGACAAGAACTACACATGGCAAAAAACTTTTACGAACATAACCTTATCCGTAAGTTATTTTATGTTCCTTCCAAACTCTAGCTTTTTCTAGATTCATTTTGTACGTTGGCATGTTTGATAAGACTGCTATACGGACTAGTTCGACTTGATGTTCTTTTCCTCATAATGGAGGTAGTCCTAGTGGTATGTCCTTGGGAGAAACATCCTTTAACCTCTCCAAGATCTTACCACACTCGGCTAGTACTTCTAAGCTTCCAAAATTAGTATGCAAAGCATCTTAAAATATCATTAGTAGCAGTGTATGTTAGTAGCTAAAGCTTTATCAATACAATGTTTGTTTATCAGCAATTCGGATTTAGCTTTAGGTTCACTCTATTTTCCTAGTTTTGCATATAAAGCATATACTTCAGTCGATGCGAGAGGAGCCAAAGTGAATTTATGCTCATTAAATGTAAAAAATAGTGATTAATCCCCACTATGTGTAGTTTCCCTCTCATAGCCAAACCAAGAGTGGATGACCAGTTTGCATTGGGATTATTACAAGTCATCTCATCACAAGTCACTTGATCTTAGTAGTAACGTCTAATACCTGAATGGAATTATTACTTCATTAGAGACTTTTTCTTATCATCGAGCTATCTTAGCTTATAGGGCCTTGATTGCTTGATTCTCTTAAGCCTTGTAGGAACTTGCCACATTATCATCAATAAAAGATTACATATCTTCCCTTTAATTTTGCATCTAGTGTGGAACATGGTCTCCCTTTACATAGTCTCTTTTGTTTTCATCATGGCAATTAGCACACATCTAGTGACTAGTGGTTCTCTTACATCGGGGTATTCCATCCCATCTTAATCTTCTTGAGTTTCAGTCTATTCATCTTCATGTTGGATCATATTCTCTAATAATTGATCAATTTATTTTTGGATCAACCCTTTGAGCAAAAGGTTGAGGCTTATATCTTAATGTATGAGTTGCCTTGTCTAGGAGACATCTTTTTATCACCTTCCTCTTATATGGGATCCATTCGTCTCTATTGGGGTGGAACATCATGTGTTCTTTGGGAAGAGAGTTTTGAATTTTCTACGCTCAACCAACATGTTGATGGCTCTTGGGACATTAATGTTTGTTCTAGGTGGAATGTTGGCTCTTGGGACATTAATGTTTGTTCTAGGTGGAATGTTGGCTCGAGGAAGTTTCACTCGGTCTACTCGTTCTTCAATAATTGAAACTGATTAAGTATTTTAATCTCCATATAGGTGAGCATCAACATCATCATAGCCATGGGATCCACATGTTCATTATCTTCAACCATTGTATATCGTATCTCTAGGTAAAAGGAGTTAGAGTTCTTTTGTAGTGCAACACTTGTTCTGAATTTCAAACAGGAGGTTTTAGTGATGATGATGGTGGTATTTTAAAAAAGGAAAGTATTGAAAAACATATCTAAAAGACATCTTTCAAGGTAGATATTCTTAAATACGTTTCAGAAAACTAGCGGGAAAACGGCCAATTCCACCATATACTTATATGTTTGGGATTATGTATACATAAAGTATCATGCTATGCTGATATATACATGAAATATCTCTAATTTTGAATTTAATTCACAAACTTTAAAATTGTGGCTAATTCCACCAAGCAAATGGTTTCCATGTATTTTTCTGTCACACGTGCTGACGTGGATGCCACGTCGGATGTCCAAAATTCGTAATCCAAAACGACGTCGTTTTGGACTCTTTTTTAAAAAAATGTCATATCCCAAAACGACATCGTTTTGGACTTATTTTTTTTAAAACATAATCCAAAACGACGTCGTTTTGGGCTACAGTTACCTAAAGTGACGTTACCTGAAGCCAAGTCCTTCTCTAGAGTGTCTTGAGAAGTTTACAGCAAAGCTGCGAATTCAAACCAGGTATGTCTTTGGTAGATAGAGTTTCTGGAAATTTTCTTAGGTGAATCTTAGGTAGAATCACACCGGCTTTAGCAACAATATTGTAGAACATGTCGATTCCTAATATATGCAAAGCTTTATACACAAACCTTATTTTAGCTTCCATGCTCAAACTCCCTTTTTCCCTTTTGATTTTCTTCAAATCTTTTGAACCATTTTCCTTGTGAGTTTTAGTGCCAGAATCCGCCTTATTCTATTCAGCTATAATTTCTTTGTATTCTTCAACAAAAGATTCTCCACCTTTAACTGTTGATCCTGTCTTAAAACCCTTCGGTGTAGGTCCTTGAATTAGATTCTTACTAAAGTCACTTTCTTTGACTATTTATCCAGTAATTCGATCTTGTGTGTAGCTATCTCCTTACTCAGCTTCTTCGTTCTTCACCTGATCTCAGCCTTGCAAACTCTACTTTGAAGATAATACAAACTGTTGTTAAGTTTTCCAGATATTACTTTCTTGCCATCTTTATAAAACTGCACTTCCAAATCACCTCATTGATAAGAGCAACCTGATTTTTCCAACAAACCAAATGAAATCAAATTTCTACTCACCAACGGCATGTATTTCACATCCTTGAGTATCACCATAGAACCATCTGAGTTCTGAATTCGAATACTCCTTGTTCCTCTCATGTAATTGTGAGTGTTATTAGCCATCAAAACTTTACCTCCATTAATTTCTTTGAAGTCAAACAAAACGTCTTTGTTTTGTGTGATGTGGTAAGAACTTCTTGAAACCATTACCCATTCCTTTGTGTTTTGAGTACTAGCTGTTAAGACCACTGGCTGAATAAGCTCTACAATGTTAGCAGATTCTGCACGTTTCTTTTTTTGAAAACATTCTCTTTTCCAATGTCATTCATCTCCACATATGAAACATCCTTTGTGGTTATTATCAGATTGTTGCCTTGACTTAAATCTGCCTCTGCTCTTCGATCGATCTCTGCATGTGTTGTTATTATCAAACCGATTGGTCGATCTACCCCTTGATTCCACATACAAACTTTCATCCTGAGAATTTGTTATATTTCCACTTTCAATTAACTCCATTTCCTTAGACTTAGTGGTTGTTGTGACCTCATTCAGTTTTAAAGTATATCTCCCATATTTCAGGGTTTCCTTGAATTGATCGTACATGCTGGACATGGAATTTAGAAGTAAAATTGCTTGTACCTCTTCTGAAATGTCAACTCCTATGTTGTTGAGCTGTGTCACTAGCCTTAGAAAGTCGTCTACATTGATATCAATATTTTTAGAGTCATCCATCTTGAAACTATAGAACCTCAATTGTAAGTAGATCCGATTCGGGAGAAAAGTTTCCATTTACAACTTGTTTAGGGTAGACCACATGGTTGCCGCTCTCTCACACTTAGAGATTTTCCTAAGTACCTGATTCCCCATGTTCAAAACAATTAGAACTTTAGCCTTTTCTAATTTTTTAAACTTTACCGGATTAATTTGTGAGCTACTGCCTTCTATGCTTCCTTTTACCTCTTTACCAGATTTACATTTTGTAACCGTTGAATCTTTGAACAACTTTTCATCTGTTAGAATATTTTTCAACTCTAAAACCCTAAAGTGAGCCATCATTCTCACTTTCCATAAGAAAAGTCTTTTGTCCCGTCAAAACTGTCAACCTCAATTCGTGAACTCATCATTAGGTTTTCAAATCTGTTGTGCTTTTGAATTTTTCAGCAACCCCAAAACTAATGTTTCCCAACACATGCCTTGCAATAAACTTGAACGCTCTGATACCACTTGTTAAGATTTTAGGATTTTTTTATTAGCTTTGGTGTTGGTAAATATTGCTTAGAAATAAGAACACACAATTTAATTACCGAGTTTTCATTTAAAATACTTTTGGATGTGTCTCCTATAAAATTTCACTATAAATTTGATAAAACCTTTTACAATAAAACAACTTTAGAGAAAAAATAGATTTAAAAGAATTACAATACAATCATTGCAATTCTTTCTCTCTCTCTAAAATTCTCTTCTTCTTTTCTCACGAATTCTCTCCCTTTTTTTCTCTTGCAGGCCGTTCCTCTCTTGTCCTGGCCGATCACTTTTTATACTTTTTTGATGATAAGAATACTAGGGTTTTATTTTCCTACATATGGGTTTTCTGGCCCAAACCAAAATTAAAAAGAATTGGTTTTCCTATTAAAACACGTAATATTCATGTTTCCTATTGAAGAATTTTTTGAAAAATCTAAAAATATGAACTAACATAGAAAGTAGAAATGAAACGAAAAGACATCACCTGAGTCGATTTGGCATGAGATTAATCTTTAATAACAAAAGACTAGATTTATACTCACACACCATATGTGAAAACAAATATTCATAAATTATATAATATTATTTATTAATAAATATAAATTAAATATTTCTATAATTTTAATATTATTTAAAATTATTTTTAATATTAATTTTTTAACGAAATTAATAGTATTTTTAATTAATTTAATAAAATATATTGATTTTTTAACTAAATAAATAACAATTGTATTATTCTAATAACTTAAATCCATTTATATATTTATATGAAATTTGACACGTTATCATAATACGTGAAGTTATTTTATTAAAATGTTCATTAAATAATATATTAAAAATATAAGACTTAAGGGTCTTATTTTATGGTTTGTGTAAGGGAGGGTCAAAGAAATGGTGGATGACTTCTTTTTCTTTAAACTAGTTGGATAGAATGGAGCACAAGACTAGAAACAAAAGAAAAAAAAAACTCGTTTGAAAAGATGAAATGAAAGAACTCTGTATATAAAAGTTTTTCTAAGCAAAAAAAAACAATATCTGAAATTGAGCAAAGTTATGAGCTTTTATAGGCTTGGAACATATGGCCATAAGGACCAGAAATAGAAAAACAATCAAATAACTAATTTATACTCTTAAAACTATTAAGCTAATCACAAAAACAAATTTTAAAAATTGACACATCATTAACTTTATCTACATCATTATAAATCAAAATTATTTATTAATAATTTTTCTAAAGTTAAAATTTTAAATTATTAAAAGTTCAAACAATTTTTAAAGATTAAACTTATACTTTCACAAATAATTAATTTATAACCACTAACTCACCTATTATTGGCCACTACAATCTCACTTTTTATTGCTCACTACCATTTTAATAATTACTTTCAGTTACTAACATTATAAAACACCAACTATGATACTGTCAATCACAAACCTTGCACACAGTAATCATAACATCAAAAACTTTTTATCACCCTCATAATTTCGTCTTTTTCGACGGTTTTGATGGAGATTTTTGTAAAGAAAAAATATTGGTACGATTTATTTATTTTTGGGAAGCTCAGAATTTTAACAAATGCAACACACTTATTGGTTTGGAAATGGTTCTCATCGATAAAGAGGTATATTTACAAAACATTTAAATACTTTTTTCCTTATTTTGATTTCTTGTTTATAGTGTATGTGTGGTAAAAATAATGTATTTTTGCTTTGCATTGTTCATATAATTAGAAAACACCTTTTTACGAGAGGTTTCAAGAAATACAACAATCACAACATATCGAAATATTGAATACTCTGTTTGAAAATATGTAGATTAAAAAATTATTTTGAAATAGTTAGAAATAATAGAATTTTTGTATGCCAATTTTTTTAAATATTTTTAAAAAAAAATTAATCTATTTTTATATAATCAATGAACTAAAATTTGTGGATGAAAATAAATCATGTGGATAAAAGATAAGGTTTAAATGACTAAAAAAGAACATTTTAGAATTAAATAGTTAAAAAAAGTTAAATAAAATAATGAAAAAATAACACGCGCGTTCCGTCAGCTAGTAAAATGTAAAACTAGCAATAAAAAAAGGATATAGCCGTTCTAGTAGTTCCCTTTGATTTGGCATAATGTGAACACAACCTTTATAGAAGATGCTTTTAAATATGTCTCCTTGTAATCCAAACGAACCAAAGATATTTGTGGGTGCCTCTTATTCATTTGGAGTATTCAAATACTTATCTTTATATGTTGGCCTTCTAGGTTAAGACAAGTAAATATAACTTGTTTTTTTTGTTCGGTTTGGTGTCAAACTTCCAATAAGCACTTATGGGATGTGTTGGTGTCTTCTGATGCACACCTCATGAGTTATGGACTTTTAGGATCTTCAAGAGATTAAAAACACTTGAGTCGTGAGATGAGTTGTCGTCTCTGTCTTCCTCTTATGATGTTTTAGTAGCCGAAATGTCTTTATTGGAACCCGGTACGACCTTAAGAATTTCTAGTGTATATGGCAATTTTAGGATCTTGTTTTCAGGACTTATACTTGTTTGAAGATCAAGTACACTTGGTCATCTAAGCGTTCTCTTTGGTCTTGAAAGTGCTCTTTATGATTAGCCTTCTTTGTAGTTTTCTCGGATGGTCTTGCTTCATATGGGTTCAAAACTTGTCCTGGTGCATGTTGTGTCAATTCCAATTGCTCCAGTTTCTCTATAATGCTCATGATGTTGTGGTTGAAATTTTTTGATGGAGTCTCCTAGCTCGAGCTCTTGTCATTGGTCGGTTAAACACAAATGGCTTTGTTTAGCTTTTTGTGTTGGTCTTGTTCAAGCTCAATTTCTAGTTGAGTTTCCTAATCAATGGTGATGATTCTCCACAATTCTTTGAATATAAGAAAAAGAGAATTTTTTGCAAGAGATAAATAAGATACTTTTAGAATGAACCATATTTATATAAATATGTTTAGATATAATTTTTAGAAGATGGATTTCGGAAGGAGAAGTCGAAAGTATACGTTTACTTGTCATAGTTCGAATCATCCACAAGAAGTGACTTTCACTACTATAATACTAAGAAATTCGCTTGAGAAGCACTACATATTTCTAGAAACACATATAATGACATTAAAAAACCAGTCTTTCTGTATATTTTGTGCAATAAACTTTTTCTTTTATAAAGTATTAGGGAGCATCGCCGTGCGCTATGCGTGAATTGTCTATTTTCTTTATTGTATTAAGTGTTTGTTTTATATTATTTTCTTTAAAACTACGGTACAAAATGAAAATGATCAATATATGTGTCTAAATATTCAAAAAACTATAAAAATATTAACCTATAGGACCATAAATATAAACAATAAAACAATCAACATATACACATTTATGAAGCAGGTAACATCCAATTTCAAAGCAATACGTAATAACCCTAAAACAAAAAAAAAGACAAGCTTTTTAATCATTTCTTCCTATCTTGTAAGCTTCATAAATAGATTCTTCGACTTCGACTACTAAGATGGAACCAAACAGGTAAAGTAGCATTGAGAACTAACCCATCGCAGAAGAGAAACACAATTCTAATACTAAAAGTAATTCTCGGATACAAGAGTTTGCATTAGTTCGTCAATAACATGGCGTGTCCAAAACGAGAGATTAAGCTTTTCTACAAAAAGCTATATAAGAACCATCAAATACCTCTCTATAAACAACCAACATATATACATTTTTCAAGTTCTTCGTCAATTTTTACAATAGAAATAAGCATCAGTAGCTACCTTGTTACACTATGTAGAAGCATCATTAAGAAAATCTCAAGCAAATGCACTGTACAATATCAAATATCTATGACCCACAAATTCATGTAAGTTATTCAAGATCAAAACAACCGAGATCATCCAAGAATACAACAAAAAAAAGAAAAGGAAAAAGAAAGTGTGCGTATCGGCGGAGAAGGAATAGATGCACTTCTATCAAAATGATCTCAAATATTTAGAAAAGCGAAAGAGACTACCAAAGACTCGCAATTTAAAACAGAAGTTGTTCGGTGAATTAAACTAAAACCACATCGCATAAGAAGAAAAATCAATTTCACGAGATGGGTTTCTAAGAAATAATACGACGGAAAAAAAGAAATACTCAAAACTAAAACCAAAATAATCGAGAAGAAGAAGCCATACCTGCGATCGCCGTTTAGGTTGGTGGTGAAAAATTGTGGAGAAGAAAAATGGATCGTGTTTTAAAATTAGGTTTTTATGTATAATTAATTATTAGAAATAAGAGTATTTTTGTTATTTACGGGTTGTATCACAATTTTTTGACCGTAATGTTAAAATTCAACGGTGGTTAAAATTTTATGTCGTTGATTACAGTGATTGATCGCAACGTTTGACCGCAAAAAATTACGACGTACAGACGAACAATATTTTACAGCATGACACATTGTGGCAACGAAACGAACAATATTATTTTCGCACCTAACTCATTATCCTCATGTATCAATCATTAATTATCCATTTCCACTTCATTTTTCTTATATTCCAAAAGAAGAAAAGAAATTATCAAAGGCGATTCCTTAATGCGTGGAGCTCTAAGGGGCTCTTCATTGTTCAACAATAGAAGTCATATGCTAATAAAATCAAAAAATTATCCTAAAGAAAAGTTAATATGATTGCACAAATCTCAGACAAAAGATATTCCCGATGTTCAAAGATAAATTATCTATACTATCAAGAGAATTAATAAAGAATAATCTGTGTTTTACATATTTTCAATGTTCAAGCATTATGGGTAGGATTTATTTGAGCACCAATTCTTATTAAGTTCTTTGATTAGTAAACTAATTATATAGGTCTTGTCGTTTGCTCGCCTTTGGCAGCTATAGCTTCGATTACGGTTAATATTGTGGCTATAACTTCGACATTTGCTATTCATTTGTTTGTTTGCGATCGGCGATTGCGATTGTAGTTGATCACAAGTTTTTAATCGTACTGTTGTTTTAGTTAGTGGTAAAAAAAATTACGACGTATGATGCAGTGTCTAACCGCTGCGTCTGACCGTAGGTAACTACGGTAAGTAAACGAACAACAATCTACTAGAGCCGCAACCACATGTTTTAATATTTATTGGATCATAAAAATTATTTTCAATACTTTTTGGAAATGAGCATCAAGTAAAAGAGATTTCCAAATCAATTAAACTAGATTTAGATCCGCTCCTTGCACAGAGAAAAATATTCGTGTATTATAATTAATCAACTATTTAATAAATATATATTAGATATTACATAATTTATTTTTTGAAATATTTGAATATAAACAAATAATACGTAATATTTTGAATTTTATATGTTAATTATCTATTAATACATAATTTATTGTATTTTAGTATCATGTATTTATATTGTTTATATATATAATCTTATTAATTATATATATTATTATGTCAATGAATTAAAAAAATATTTCTATAGTTTAAATAAATTATATAGGTCATTGATTTTACAGCAAAATATATTAATTTTCTAATAAAATTAATAGTTGTGGAATATAGTGTAATTATTCTAATAAGTTAAATCCATTTATATATTTATTTAAAATTATTTATAAACTATCGTATATATAAATTAAAGAAATAAAAATAATTATTTGTTATGAATTTAATAATATTTTTGGTTAGGTTAATAAAATATATTGAATTCTCGAAGCAAATTAATAGTAATGACATATATTGTAATTATAATAATAACTTAAATCTATTTATATATTTATTTTAAACTTGTGTGATGATAACACGTCATCATGATATTTTTGTTAATAATACATTAGAGTAACATTATTTTCTTAAAATATTTTTCAAATAATATATTAAGAATTTGTTGAAAATGTTATTAGTTTTTGTATTTTAATTGATTTAACGAATTTAAAAATTTAACATGTACATTTCAACTAATACTTTACTTGTAAATTCATATATTTTCTTTAAGTTCTGTATAATTTAAAAATCTTTCCCAATCCATCAAAATTCACTGCAAAAATCAAATCCACATGTAATTTTTGTAGCATTATTCCCATCACTTCATTTTATTAAAATTTTTTTAAAAAGTTCATATTACCAATAATATAAAATTTTAAACAAGTGAGTTGTTTGGATATCCAAATCAGTTAAATTTCATAAACCAATAACCCTAATTATATTTGTTTTTATAATTCTTTGTTAAAACTTAATATAGTTTATTAAAGTTATATATATATAAGTACATAGCCATAATAATATTTGTGGAGGCAAAGTGATAAGATGCCTCTGTTGTTGTTATCTCAAATGGCATCACTTAACGCTACTCCTCAGCGCTTCCCACTTTGCCACTACTCTAACCACCGCGTAAAGCTAACGTGCGCCGTATTGTCACCTCCGGTATGGAGACCGAACCGGCGTGCTATCATCTCCGTCTCCTTCTTCCTCCTTTTCCCTAACGGTTCAACAAACACATACCTTTCCTCTTCCATTTCACCAATTCAATCGAAAACCCAAAAACAAATCATTGATTCGAGTTTTGTTCTTCTTTTATTTGGTTGTTGAATCAGATGCCAATGCCATAGCTGGTAGCTTCATTGATAAGTACGTCAAGAGGTAAAATCAAAATCGAATGTTTTTTGCTTCTCTAATCTCAACTTAGATTTTTGAAAGGTATTTACGAATTTCAGTCAATTGCTTTGTGAAATTAGGAAAAAACTTGATCCACTTGAAGCATATATACCGCAAGTAATTCTAGCTCAGCTACAGATTCAGGATCTTGGTAATTTTTTCTGTATCTTTTTGTTTTTAAATTTGCTGCCATTCTTGTTAAATCACTAAATGTATAATTTGTATAATGTTTTGGAGAGAAATTTTTGAATGTGGAGAAACCTGAATTCGAAGCATGTAGATCGTTACTACGGTCTGGTCCTGTTAGCTCCTTGCGTGTAAACATTCGAGCCGTAAGTTAAAAACAAAAACATCTTCAGGTTTTGCTTATGTTCGAGAATAATGTGAACCATCTTCAGGTTGCACAGTACGCTTCAGATGATGGTTATTCCAAAACTGCGTCGGATGATGTTGATCGTTGTCTAAGGTATTAACTTTCTCGAGAAAGTATTAGGAAATCGACGAAATCTACTTATATCAAACGGTCAGATTACAGAAATCACTAAAAAGATTGTAGAAACTCCTATCTTAATTTAAGAAACTAGATTTCTATAATCTTTTACATCTTTTTTTGGTGATTTCCATATTTGATCTGAGTTAATCTCCTCGTAATAAGCACAGCAGATAGTGGTTGTTTCTAAGTGTTTATGTTGGGTTTTATTTTTTGGCGAGGGGCTAAAAGAGCATTAGAAGAACTGGATTCACTGTTTCTACGTGCGTCGAGGAAAGATTCGAATGCAACTGTTGAGTTGATGAAGTCACAGCTTGGCACATCATTAACCGCATTGGAAAGGTAATCAGTAGAGTTACGAGGTCAGACATCCGAAGAACATTTTGCTAACCGAAAAGAACTTGCTGCAGTCTTTTACAAGCAATTCCTTCTCAAGTACTTGATAAAGGGAAAGCAATGGTGGAAATCTACAGATCATCATCCGAAGAAGACGATGTTTCAGATTACTCTGAGATACAACAGCTCCAGTCAATACTTTAAGAGTGAGGTCTATAAAACCTCCTTTTTACTATCCGAAAACAAATCTTGTTCTTACAACATTGGTATCCAATTTTCTGTTTATGATCTTGTATTGTTAACTTCACTTTGTTGCTAAAGTGATTGTCTCCAATACGAGCAGACAACTCTAATATTGACTTTGTATTGTGTCTAATATGAGACTTTCTTGTCTTGCAATAGATCTCTATTATTATAGGTAATAGAGAATGTTACAAACCTAACATCTCCAACTTTTCTTTTAATGAAATGTAATATTCCCTGTGATTTCTACACTAAATAGCAAATAAAAAAGGTAGGAACTTCATCTTACTCATTATTTGATGATCTTACTTCAAGATGTCTGAAATCGGAAACAGTTTCCATTCTTGTACCATGTATTGTACGAAGGTGTCACCCAAGAAACGAAACTCCTTCGCCTTCTTTCTTTCCTTTGCTTTTCAATTTTTCATCATCTTCGTGGATTTGCCTTTTTGCAGTGTGCAGTCCTTATTGAGATCAAAAATCAGAATGGTACAAACAAACCAAACTTGAATGGGTATTGGGTGTTCGACAAAGTGGACATTCTTGCTTCTCATTGCACCATTCCATAATGCAGCTCCTGCACATGACATATGACTCTTATAATAACATGAGCACAATGTTTCACTGTCCATTTTTGATCTTTGGTTCGGCAGTTTGAGTGAATGTTTGTTACTGATACAAGGTTCACAACTTATTAAAGCAGTTTGAACCGATAGACATCAAGAAAGGTTGAAATTTTGAAAACCTGGAACTATGTATTGAGGTTTGGAGGTAACGCACTGTTAAACGGACTGAGATCACTCCTATGATAGAGAAGCAATTACGGAAGAGAAAGGTTTATTACCAACAAAACACATGACCACAAGGAGTGGCTGTCGGGTGCTGACGGTTGCTTAAGCAGAGAGTGCATTTTCCGGCTGCCTGCAACCACAGTACATAACAAGTTGATTTCATCAACGTGAGAGAAACATAAAAATGAGGATTCTTAATGCAATGCAGACAACAGAATAGTCCCAAATAGGATTTTAAAATATAACCTTGTCTCCCTACAATAAACATAGGACCAGAGGAGTGGCCATCTATTCTATGTCATGAGATTAAACCACTATTTTTGCTTTTTCTAGTTACATTTAGAAGAAATCATCTTCGCACAAGGGCATGGACTTTGCTAAGAGTATTGTGCCTCTCTTCCATGTATTATTGTTCCAACAATGACTAATATTCAAGATATGAGCCAATTTAATTAACAGAGGTTTCTAAGTTGATAAATATTTTACCTCTATAGTTGAACTTGAATCGGAAGTGGACCACTTTCCCTTTTCAGCTTCTGAAGTTATCAAATTTCCCTCTTCGTTTAAAACAGGTAGTCCTCTTCCTGCAAGAACAGTACCAAAACTATATTACTATCTTCTCTCTTATTCCTTTCTTGAGAACTTTTACTGTGGTTCACCATAATTTGTTGAGGACAATCTAATGTCAAAATCCTATATAATGTTGGAATTTCTATATCACTAACATTCATAAACCCAGACCTGATGTTTGATAAGATCCTACAGATGCCTGCTGAACTGAGCTTGTGATAGATGACAAATTACTCCGACGCAAGCCCTCAGCAGCAAGGATGCACAATTGGATTAGAAGGAAAACCCCGATAATTTGGTATCTGCACAGTAAGACTTACGAGATTTCGTTGCTCTGTGAATCTGGGATAGTAAAAGCCAACATTCAGGTTGAAGAAGACAGAAAATCATTACCTAGGTCTTTGATTCATTTGCTTTCCTATGAAAACATAACGAATCCCCGATGCACGCTTTGATATATGATAATACAGACCTAAAAGAAATGAAGATTAGTAGTACATAACATAACAAAACCAGTCTGGGACACATGTTATATATTTCTAACAAAGTTCACCTTCAAAGTAGAAAAGCATTAAATTGGCACGAAGAACCAGTTGTAAGACTTCACGGGCAACAGGGAGAACCTGAAAAGACACCCTTTAATAAAACATTTGCTAGGCCAAAACCAACTGAACCATGAAACTTAAAAACCTGAGGGGTATACATTACCACAGGCCATCTACGGATAGCTCGGTGCCAAAATATCTTAAGTCTGTCTTTTAACCGAGATACTACAGAAGATGAAGTTTCCACTTGAGTTGACGATGGAAGATCAATCATTCTTGGTGACTGGTTATGACTATCACCAAAAACCTCATCAGACTCGTCAAAGGTCACTGCTTGCGTTGCAGCTCTTGAGCTGTAAACAAAGTATACATTACACCAGTCAGTTAGAGATCTTTCACCGCAAGATTCAAATCTTTCACTGTAAACAAACAATACAAAAGGAGATGATAACCTAATTCTCTCTGCGATATATGGAACTGCAGACTGGTACAATATGAACAAAGCACGTCTAGCTGGTGTAGGAGAGAGTCCATACGGTCCTGCAACCTAAATTAGATCGTTCTTCATCAGGAAAAAATGACCAATCTTTCAACAAAAGAACTTCCATACAAAACACATCACAATATCGAGAAAATCGTCTCAGAAACGCCAAAACGGGTTTGCGTAAGCAGATTTTGAGTAAAGTATTAAACCTGTATAATGTCACAATATTCCTCTCCTAAAGTCTGTTGCCCTGAGCCTGTCGTCAAAACAAAGTAAAGCATTTGTCCAAGAAGCTTTATCTGCTCAAAAAAGAAAGCGTCACAAGCAGTAATCACCATATTTCATGGACACTATACACACAAAGGTCGTACCTCTTTTTGGTAAGCTAGAGCGATTCTTGTACCTAACAGTAGAAGCCGAAATTGATCAAGATTAGTGTATAATTTGAGTAAAACAATGCAATTCGGCGATAATGATGAAACAAATTCATCCAAAATCTACGGAAATTTGTACCGAAAAGGTGTCGGAAGGCGTCGCGGCAGGCTTCGTGGATGAAAGAGGCGTACTGATCGTCTTTCTCGGCTGCTCTCATAATTTCCGGTTGAGCAGCGAGCGGGAATTGCCGGATTCCACCGTCAAACCCGCTTGAACCTGGTTCATCCGAATCCCCATCACTCCTAAGCCTCATCTCTTCCTCACCTCAACGTTTTTTGGTGGTGGTGATCGATGGAGCGCCGTTGCTGTTTATCGATGAGATGATGTCACGTAAGTTGTGAGAGGGTGTAAACCCGGTTAATTCGGGTTTAATATTTCCAACCGAAGGAAACTAAAAAAATCATAAAATAATATATATTTATCATATTAAACTAAAATTCTAACAATGAAAATCATAGAAATATAAATTATTGAAAATTAGAAATATTAAATTTAAAATAAAAAATTTTAAAATAATATTTTAAATTTTTTAATAAAAGTAAAAAGTAAATTATTTAAATGAGAAAAAATAAGTAATACTATAAAATTGATTTGATTCAACAAAAAAATTAGAGTAATTTTTTAAAATATTATTTTAATTTTTTTGTTTAAATTTTTAATAATTAACATAAATTTAATATTAAATATTTTAAAGTCTATAATATAGAAATTTAAATTTTAAATTAGAAAAATAAAATCCAAACATAATATTTTAATTTTATTTAATTTATTTAAAATAAATAAATATTTAAAATAATAATTTATGTTTTAATTTTAACATGAACATAAACTTGAAATATTTCAGAATATTACTAAAAAATTTACAAATTATCTTTTCTAGAAGAACACTAAATCAAATTGTAAATTTTCTTTTCCTCTTTTCATCTTTCTCTCTATTCCTTGCTTTGTGTGAGTGTAATTCCTTTTAAATCTTAGTCAACTTATCGAAAATTTATGATTAGATGAGATTACTTTCTTAGTTATCAAGTATTGAATACTAAAAGTAAAAATTTTATTATCTTAACTGATATTTATAGATATTTTTTTAAGTACTAAAATAAATTAAAACAACATGTGATATATGTATTTAAGCTATGTTCAAAAGTTGACAAAAAATATCTAATAATGTTATTTTCTTTTAAAAAATTTATATATATATATATATATATTATTTTTTTTGTAATTAACTTCCAAATTTTTTTAATTTACATTTTATTTTATTTTATGTTTATACATTCTGTTTAGGGTGAATTGCAAATTGATTTAAAATTTAAGTTCAAATGCAAAATTAATCTCTTTAAATTCTTTTTTTATAGAATTACCTTTTTGTTTCTTTTTTATCTTTCAAAAATAATTATATTTACAGTTTTTATCATTACCTTATATTTTTATTTTTATTTAAAAAATACAAAAAAACAATTACATACATATTTTTCTCGAGAAGTGTATCTGATTTTTTTTTCAACGAAGCAGACTTATAGAAAAGTTGCTTTGTTAATTAAAATTTGGTCCAAAACTAAAATTATTGTAATCAAAACAGACTTTTCCAAAAGTCTCAGATTTTTTAAATAAGTATGCTTTGTTAATTCACATTTAATTAATTGCAAAACTAATTTTTTTTTTATCAAAGCAGATTTTTAGATTTCTCGAGAAGTTTGGTGGATTTTTTTGTCAACAAAACAAATTTTTTGAGAAATTTATTTTGTTAATTTACATTTAGTCAATTACAAAACTAACTTTTTTGTGACCAAAGCGGGATTTTTTTGTCGACAAAATAGACTTCTCAAAAAGTCTGTACAATCATAAATTCTAAATCAAATGAAATTGATTTAGTTGAATAAATTTTTGATTTATGCAAACTTCTCGAAGAAGTATGCTTTGCTAAATTTACGGCAATTTTTTCGAGAATTTTACGAAATCTTGAATCCTAAATAATAATCTTTAGTAAATATATGAACATTTTGTAAAAATTAAGAAGAATATGGTAAACATATGTAAGTAAATACATAACTCAAACAATTTTCTCTTAAATTGTAAATCTAAACTTTCAAACTTATCACATGATATTTCAAATTTTAACATAAATTCTGTACACAAATCTCAACTACTTAAACCCACAACACATAAAACTATCAAATATTTGATACCATTAGATCAAATCTAATCTCTTTATTTTTTGAATTCATTATATTTTTTATTTGTTTTGATATGTCTATAAATTTTATTAATAACAATTTAAATTTTTTTTACATATTTTATAATTTTTATTTGATTTAGATAATTTATTAATAAAATAAATTTCTCCAGAAATCTACCGTAAAATTACAAATCAGACTTTTCGAAAAGTCTGTTTTGTATTTGGTTAACAAAATAGAGTTCTCGACAAGTTTACATTGTTTTTTGTGTACAAATCAGACTTTCCGCGAAGTATGTTTTATTTATGTTTTCAATCCCAAAAAAACCACAGACACTTCTCGAGACGTTCGCAAAATTCGCAACAACTGTAACGTAATGACATTTTTATATTATTTTTATGTCACAAGGAGAATTTTGTAATTTCTCTATCTTTATAGATTAGATTTGCAAAATTATTGTCATGGATGTTAGTTTTTCATTTGGAGGCAAATTTAGAATTACTTTTAGCAATTGACCCTTCTTTTTAACACAAATAGCATATTTCATAAATATTTTCTATTTGATATACTATTTTATTTTACCACATATATTTGAAATTTTGCAATTTATGAATTTTTATAATTAAGATAATTTTACTATTTTTTATTATACTGTACGAAAATTTTAAAATATTTTTTTTTCATATTATTATATTGAAAAGTAATTGTGACAGATGTACAAAACTCGTGAATTATAATAATCTTAGATAATAACTTTCATTTTATTCATATTAATAATATGTTGATAAATGTCAACATCTAAATCATTTTTTTCATGGTAATGTTGATTGTTGAACTTTATGAATATATGTGCTGTGGAATCTTAGTCATTTAAGTATTTAGATTGCTACTGCGTGTTTGAACCGAAACTGTTTGGCACATTTCATCTTATACCAAATGTTCGAAAGAGAACCTTATACAATGACCAACAGGACAACTCAAAGAACTAAATATGAAAAATAGTTGAACACGAGTTGAACACAAAAGTTTACGTGTGCAAATTTACACAACTTTTATTAGAAATCTCTTAAACAAGTTTCTTACATTTTGTTTAATCATTTTTACACAACGTCATACTTTACTCGCCCCTAAACAATTACTAATCTATCCGAGTTCACATGTGCGACACCTGACGTACATACTCTTTGTACACTCGCCAAGTTTTTTTCTAACCCACGAGCTATCTTTTTTTTTTGACTCTAAAAAAATCTAATCATAGGATTTTTCATCATATAACTATTTATATGACTTCCTACGAAATCCTACACAAATATTTAGTAAATATCCAATATTCACTAAATATTGTCCTTCCTTATTATGTAAATTATTGTCTTGCACAATATTCTCCAGAGCTCATCCACTTGTGACGCACCACGTCACACTTCAGGAACTCCAATCAGATTACACCACATGTGTACCATCCACCTGGACGACGCTTCACTATTGTGCAGAGTCTTGTCTTGCACAATAGTCTTCACTGCTCATCCATCTGTGGCATGACTCGCTACACTTCATGAGCTTCAATCATACTACACCACCTGTGCACCGTCCACCTGGACGATTCTTCGCTGTTGCACCACCTGTGCAACAACCACCTCATTGTGCAGAGTCTTATTTTACACAACAATCTTCACTGCTCATCCATATGTGCCATGCATCGCCACACTCCATGAGCTTTAATCATACTGCATCATCTGTGCAACGTACACCTGGACAACTCTTTACTGTTTCACAACCTGTATAATGATCATCGATGCACCTTTGTGCTAACAATCTCCCCCTTTTGGTCTAAGTGTGACACCTCAATGTACATGCATCAACCAAATGACCAAGCACACACATCCACACAGCCAAACTTGGATAACATTCACAATAACCCGTTATGAACACACAACTATCGATCGGATTTAGATTCTAGTATCCTTAGATACATCAGTTCTGAATAATAACACACACTTAAGTATCATAACATCACTTATACATTCGACTTGGTATGTAACAAAATTCAACGTGATGAATACTCCCCCTATCGTTTGGAATTTGTTCCCCATGAGGGCTTTTGGCTTTCATCCTCTCCAATGCACCTCCTTCTGACACACATATGCAAATACACCTATTTGAGTGCACACTTAAAGCAAAATTTGTAAAATAGAGATTCGTTGCACAATAATGCGACATTTGTCCAATCCCCTGAATTTCTCACTCTTGGACTTATGCTTGACACATCACAGGTAGTTTGAATAGTTCTATCAATGGAGTTAAAGTGCATTCATCATCCTGTCATACCCGAGAAACTCATGACAAATCAAAATCAAAATATATATTTTTATATTAAAACATGAAATCTACTCTATCGAAGAACTATTTGTACGGAAGGTCTAATACAAATGTAATCAGTGGAAGACCATGCGATTATCACTTCCCTCATCATAATGTGGTGCATTTTAAATAAAACTTAGGATCAACATGCCAACCACCACTAATGCCATATATAATATGCAAATCAACTTATCAACATACATTCTATCACCAGAGGCTCTAAGGTCTGAATTATGATATATCTTAACTGAGATTGTGGTAGCAACTTGAGCCGAGAACATATTTTTCATTCCCAAAAAATTTCCTCTGTCCAATCTGGACAGTGATCATGCTTAGAACAAAATGTTGTATCATCCTGTGCCAAATTGAGTATCCATCACATTAGGCCTTATTTTCTTACATTTTTCTCTCCCTTTTTTTGTTCTTTCCCTTTTTTGTGTATCTATAACCATTACCACCACTGCACAAGTTCATTGCATGCATTCTCTATTTCACTAATAGTGGCTGACATGAGGTTTTGAGAAGGTGATATGTATAATGGGAGTAAAACACATCGTAAATCAAGATAATGACAACCCTCACAACATCCTCACTGATGCACACTCGATCAGATCTCACAGATACCAAGAGCTTTTTACATAGATACAAATGTGTTGAAATCCAATGACTTTGTAAAAATATCAGCAACTTGTTTCTCGGATGTGACATGAACAATTTCAACAACTTTATTCTCCACTAACTCCCTAACAAAGTAATGCCTAATGTCAATATGCTTAGTGCGTGAGTGTTGGACATGATTTTTAGATATATTTATTGCACTCATGTTATCACAATGCACCAAAAGTGTTTCGGATTTTATACCATAGTCAGCAAGCATGTGTTGCATCTAGATGAGTTGTGTGCAACAACTACCCAATGCCATATATTCTGCTTCAGCTGTGGAAAGTATGACACAATTTTTTTTTTTGCTGTGCCATGATATCATGTTGTTGCCGAGAAAGAAACATCCTTTGGAAGTGATCTTTCTATCATCTAGATTTCTAACCCAATCTGCATCACAAAAACCAGCCAAATTAATGTTACTATCGTTGGTGTAAAATAAACCTAAGTTTAGAGTCCCTTTCATATATTTTATGATGCGTTTGACAGCAACCAAATGTGAGGTGTGTGGGCTCGCTTGGTATCTTGTACATACTCCAATACTGTAGCACAAATCTGGTCGATTTGCTGTCAAATACAACAAACTACCAATCATTGCTCGGTACAACTTGTCATCAGCCTTAGTCCCTTCCAAATCCTTAGACATCTTAATTGTGGTGCTCATGGGAGTATTGGCCTCCTTGCTTGTCTACATTTCGAACTGTGTCACAAGATTTTGGGCATATGTGCTTTGTGACACAAAGATTCCTTCAAAAGTTTGTTTAACTTGTACCCCCAAGTAAATAGTTCAATTTTCCAATGATACTCATCTCAAACTCGTGAGTCATGGTACTGAAAAACTGATCAACAAGACTTTTCTTCGTTTCTCCAAAAATAATGTCATCAACATAGATTTGCACTATCAAGATAAAGTTCGATTTTTCTTGGATGAACAATGTTTTGTCTACTCCACCTCTTTTGAATCCTGTTTCAACCAAGAATTGAGTATGACACTCATACCAGACTCTAGGTGCTTGTTTTAGCCCATAAAATGCTCTCTTAAACTTGTATACATAGTTTGGATGTTTCGGATCCTCAAAGCCTTTTGGCTGTGCAACATAAACTTCCTCCTGAAGTATCCCGTTCAGAAACGCACTCTTCACATCCATTTGAAATAACCTGAAATTCAGTTTGCAAGCAATACTAAGTAGCAATCTAATAGACTCAAGGCGTGCCACAAGTGCAAAAGTCTCATCAAAATCAACACCTTCGATTTGGCAGTAGCCCTGTGCGACCAATTGTTCCTTGTTCCGAACAATGTTCCCATCTTCATTGATCTTGTTCTTAAAAATCCACTTAGTACCCACCACATTCACGTATCCTGGTCTTGGAATTAAATCCCATACATCATGCATAGTGAACTGATCCAACTCATCTTGCATTGCCTTGATCCAAAATTCATCGCACATTGATTCATGAACATCCTTTGGCTCACATAAAGACACAAAACAAGCCAATTTTACCATGTTTTTGAAATCGATGTGTATCTTTCTGGTTCTTCTCCCATCTTGGACTTCACTAATAACATCATCAACCGAGTGATTACGATGCACTTGAACTGGTCTAGCTTCATCGATCGGCCTGTCGTGTGCAACTACCTGTCCATCCTCAACTGGAACTTCATGTTCCTGGATACGTAACACACACAGATCCTGTGTAACCTCTTCAAGTGTAGGGCAACATTTATCATCGAAGACCACGTTCACCGACTCCAAAATCGTTTTGAGTGCCTTGTTGTAGACTTTATACGCCATACTGTGTATTGAATATCCCATGAACAAACCTTCATCACAGCTAGAATCAAACTTTCTTAGGTTGTTCCTATAATCCAAGACATAACAAACACATCCAAAAACATGGAAATAACTCAAGTTAGGAGTTTTCCCTTTCCAAATCTCATAGGGTGTTGTCATGGTACCATGTTTGACGTACACCCTATTCACAATATAGCACGCAGTGCTTATAGCTTCAGCCCAAAATCTGGTTGGAACATTGTTTGCATGCATCATCGCCCTAGCCATTTCTTGAAGTGTTATGTTTTTGCTCTGCACAACCCCATTCTATTGTGGTGTTCTAGGAGCTGAGAATTGATGACGTATCCCTTGCTTTTGACAGAACCCTTTGAAAGCTTCGTTATGAAATTCTCCTCCATGGTCGCTTCTGATTTGAACAAAGCCATTTTTCTCGGCTCGAAGTTCTAGGGCCAATATCTTGAAGCTTTCCATTGCATCTGATTTATCTCTGAGAAATCTCACCCACGTGAACCGCGAAAAATCATCCACCATAACAAGAACGTACCTTTTTCCCTACAATACTTTGAATTTGAATTGGACCCATCAAATCCATATGAACTAGATCAACTACCTTCTTGGAACCGATTTCTTTAACTTGCATGTGTTCCAACTTGATTTGTTTACCTTGACAGCAAGCGTTTCAGGTGGTATCTGTATTGCCTTCCAGCTTAGGAATCCCTCGAACCACTTGTGCTTGTACGATTCTCTGAAGACCGTGTACATTCATGTGTTCAAGACGCCTGTGCCACAAGTTTAACTGAGAGTCAACTGCTGATAGGCATGATTCTGATGTAGTCCACATGTAGCAGTTGTTAGTTAATCTCACTACAAACAGTTTTGCGCATCCTTGCTCATTCATAGCTTGACAGTCGGTTTTGGTGAATTCTATTGTCCAACCATCGTCGCATAGTTGACTAATGCTGATTAGATTTGCCTTCAGCCCTTGGACGTAATACACATTTCTCAAGCAGGGCTGTGAATTTGAGTCAAGCTCACCAACACTCATTATTTTCCCTTTAGCTCCATCTCCAAAAGTCACAGTGCCTGCTTTAGCTTTCACGCATGTTTTTAAGAGCTTCGGATCTCCCGTCATGTGTTGTGAACACCCATTATCAAAGTACCACATAATGCATTCCTGACTCGACCCAGATATATATGCCACCTTGACGTCAAGTTCTTTTTTCCCCTGTTCATTCTGTTGTTGCACATACAGATTGCACACAGATTTCCTGTTCGACATAGTGGGCATCTTCTTGTACAATACTGTTTTGTCAATCCAAACCATACAATACCTCTTAGGTTATAGATAATATTGACCTTGTTCCCAAGCCTTTCTGATGCATGATTGAAATGCTCTACATCTTCGTCTAATATGACCTTTCACTCCACAATAGTAGCATCCTTTATGTCTGATTCCTATGTAACCATTTACCACTGGATTCTTTCCAACCTCAGCCGACCTTTTGGTAGTAGACTTATTCTGCCATTCACCAACATGACTTTGAAAACCAGCACCTTTAACAAAGTTCTTCAAACTAATGTCTTCTACATTAGAACTTGGACTCTCGTTTTGTGCAAGTCCTGTGTAACATAGTCACCAATGCAATTTTGAAGGTCTCCCCATGGCTAAGATCTGATCTAACGATTCAGACCCTTTATTGAGCATTCAAACCTTCTTGTAATTCGCTGTCAGATCGTGCTCTAATGTTCTGCTCTTATCCCTTTAATTTCCTGAATTAGCAGCTCATTCATCTTGTGCAACCATGTTTCTAGATTCTGAATCCTTTGTATCTTACATTGTTTCTCTTGCACTTTGTTTGCTGCTTCCACATGACTCATGTGAGTTGAGTTGTTGCTACTCCCTAACTCCAAAATATTGACCTTTGCTTCGAGCATTGCCTTGTCTTTGTGCAATTGCAAGTTCGTGTTACTCAGTGACACCCAATTATCAAATAGCACTCGGTCTTCAGCCTTTGCATCCACTTCATCATCATCTGAATCTGAATCGAGTCCATCATCATGGTCAATTTGCTTTCCAGTAAATGCAAAAACGTTCATACGATTATACTTATCATCACTATAATCAGAATCTGTATCAATAAGATTGAGAATAGATCTTTCACTCCCTTTCTTAAGATTTGGACATTCGGCTTTCGTGTGTCCAAATCCTTGGCACTCAAAGCATTTGAGCTCTTTTCTCTTAGAAAGTGGACACTCTAATTTGAAATGACCATAACCCTCGCATTCATGGCATTGAACATCACGTCTCCGGCTTGACTTGGAGTTCTCAACTTGCCCCATTCTGTTCGAGGTGCCATCTGCATCGTGTTTTTGTCCCTGTGCAACTAACTTGAATTGTCCTCTTTCCATTCTTTTCAGAACCTTCTGAAGCTCCTTGCCATTAAGCTCATGCTCTCCTCGATCTTTTGGTTCATGTTTTCCTCGAGTTTTTTGATTTGGTCCTCTTCTTTATTGACAGAAAAAGCAATTCCCTTTTCTGCCTTAGGTTGCTTAGCCGTAACTTCCATCTCTTCAGCCTTTAGCATACCTAACAGTTGCGAGAACTTTATATCATCGGTATTTATAGCTATCTTGAGAACATCTTTGTGTGGTTCAAACTTCGCAGGTAGGCATCTCAATATTTTTTTGACAAGTTTTTTTTGTCTTTGTATACTTTCCCCAAAAACTGTGGCCTCATTAGCAATAGAACTCAACTTAGAACCAAAGCTAGAGATCGATTCCTCACTATCCATACGGAGATTCTCAAACTATGAGGCTAAATGATCTAACCTTTTTCTCTTCACCGTAGATGTACCTTCAAAAGAGTTTACAAGGATATCCCAATCGTCTTTGGCTGCTGCACATCCTTGAACCAGTTTGAACTCGATCGCACAGAAAATTTTAGTAAGTGCCTTATAGTTGAATTTTGATGCACTCTTGTCGGCCTCAATCCATCTTTCCTTCGGTTTTGGAACCTTTTTTCCTTCTTGAGTCAGTATGGTTGGTTCTTCCCAACCCATCTCTACAGCAGTCCATGCATCTTCATCGATTCCCTGGATACGTTGTCTCATCCGCATTTTACAATACCCAAAGTTATTCTCATCGAGAATAAGAAGTTTCTGAACAGCAATAAGCTCCTTAGGTGTCTCCATATTCCTCCATAGGATCTCAACCTATTAATAGTTGCAAATCTATTAGTGGTGACCCACTCTGATACCAATTGAAAGAACTAGAAAATGAAGAACAATTGAACACGGGTTGAGCACAGAGGTTTACGTGTGCAAACTCACACAACTTTTATTAGAAACTCTTAAACAAGTTCCTTACAACCTGTTTAATCAGCTTTACATGATGTCACCCTTGACTCGCCCCTGAACGCTTCCTAATCTACCCGAGCACACCTTTGCGACACCTGTCGCACACACTCTTTATACACTTGTCAAGTTTTTTCCTAAACCACGAGGTAGCCCCTTTTCTAACTCTCAGAAAACTTAATCCTAGGGATTTTCATCATATAACTATTTATATGATTTCGTAGGAAACCCTAGATCAATATTTAGTAAATCCCCAATATTCACTAAATATTGTCCTTTCTTATTGTGCAGATTATTGTCTTGCACAATATTCTCCAGAGCTTATCCACTTGTGACGCGCCACGTCACACTTCATGAGTTCCAATCAGATTGCACCACCTATGCACCGTCCACCTAGACGACCCTTTGCTATTATGCAGAGTCTTGTCTTGCACAATAGTCTTCACTGCTCATCCATATGTGGCATGTCTTGCCACACTTCATGAGCTTCAATCATACTGCACCACCTGTGCACTGTCCACCTGGACGATTCTTCGCTGTTGTATCACCTGTGCAACAACCACCTCATTGTGCAGAGTATTGTCTTGCACAACAATCTTCATTGGTCATCCATCTATAGCATGGCTGCTACACTCCATGAACTTCAATCATAGTGCACCACCTGTGCAACATTCACCTGGACAACTCTTCAGTATTGCACAACCTGTGCAACGATCATCGATGCACCTCTATGCTAACAACAACTGCATATAAATATTATCCATACAAGATGAGAAGTCGACAATTATCAATAAGAGTTTTTTATGCCATAAAAATTACCGTTGTACTTAGGTTCCTTGATAGGAACTTTAGTAAAATCTATGCTAGAAATTTAAAGATGGTAGAATGTAAAATCGGTTTGGCGATACAATTCAATGATGAACCATTTAACGTAAACAGCTCTGAGCTAATTAATTTTGTGTGTCTTTTTTATTGTGCCAACAAGTTTCTTTTATACTTTTAGTTCACCAAATCTTCAAGATTTTCATTATTGCAACTCATTAATACTCTTTCTCGAAAACCTTGTCGTCGTTCTTAAAAGTTGGTGAAATCGAACGTTTCAAAAAGCTCATTTTTAGCTTCTCGAAAATGGTTCAGTAAACTCTCGTTAACATGCCTGAGGGTTGTTGGACTGATTTCTCATGGACTGAGCTCCGATTTTGAGGAGGACGAAATCCACCTCAACAATTACCAACAATAAAAAAATATTATATATAAGGAGATCTTCAACTATCTCAATACAAAGAAAATATTTTTATAAATCTAAAAAATAACTATCGACATTTAAAATTTAAAAATTAACAATACTAAAAAAAGATATAAGACAAGAAAACCAATTAACTGAAAAAGATAAGCAAAAAGAAAATTAGTCCTAAAAAGGTACACAAAATCAAAATGACTCCAACTTCACGAATAAGCCCATTAGACACTAAGTTAAAGTTTATTCAAAATAATAAATTAGTATATTCATGTTGATTAGTTTTTAGTATCCTTAACATCGATCCCTCCATTCTTAAAACAACAACTTATTAAATAAATATAAATTAAATTTATATCCATATTATTTATTAGTAAATATAAATTAACTATATAATTTTTAAAAAAATTTATTTAAAATTATTTTTAATATTAATATATATATAAATTAAATAAAAATAGTTATTTTTTATGAATTTAATAATATTTTTTGGTTAATTTAATAAAATATATTAATTTTCTAACCAAATTAATAACAATGACATATATTGTAATTATTTTATTAACTTAAACTTATTTATATATTTATTTGAAATTCACTGTGATGATAACATATCATCATAACATTTCTGTTAATATAAGATTATTTTCTTAAAATGTTTCTCAAATAATTACACAAATTTCATTAGTGTTTACATGTTAAATCGTTATTAAACTTAGTTTTAATTCAAAAATATGGTTTTAACTTGCGTTTATTTCAAAGTTAACACAAGATTTTTTTCAATTATACAAGATATAATAGCGATTTAACATGTAAACGTTATTAAAATTTATGTAATATCAATAATTCATGAAGTTTATATAGTTTACGGAAGAAAAACATAATTTATATAGCTAAAAAAGACCTAAAAACTATAGGTAGAAATGGGGTTACTCACATTAATTCATGTACTGGACGTAAGTATCTTCAACAAAATCATTTCCCTTCCAACTTCTGAAAATGAAAGGAGCTCGTGAAAAACAGAGATACTTACCGACATAGCTCATAAAAAATCATCATTTTCCATAGAATTTTAAATCGAATATTATTTAGATGAAATAAGCTCGTAAAGAATAGGAACAACGTTTTAAAATTAGGGATTTGATATATTAATTTCGTTATTTAGAGGGTTTTTTATTTTCTCCAAAATGACATAGCAAACCAAATCTGTTAGCAAAGAGGTGCATAGATGATCGTTGCACAGGTGGTGCAACAGTGAACAATTGTGCACGTGGACGTTGCATAGGTGGTACAATATGATTGAATCTCATAAAATATGGCAAAACATGTCATAGATGGATGAGCAATGAAGACTATTGTGCAAGAAAAGACTATGCACAATGAGGTGGATGTTGGTGCAACAACGAAGAGTTGTCCAGGTGGATATTGCACAAGTGGTGCATTATGATCGAAGCTCATGAAGTGTAGCGAGACATGCCACAAATGGATGAGCAGTGAAGACTATTGTGCAAGATAAGACTCTGCACAATAGGGTGAATGTTGCACATGTTGTGCAACAACGAAGGATTGTCCAGCCGAACGTTGCATAGGTGGTGCAATCTGATTGGAGCTCATGAAGTGTGACGTGGCGTGTCACAAGTGGATGAGTTTTAGAGAATATTGTGCAAGACAAGAATCTGTATAATAAGGAAGGACATATTTAGTGAATATTGAAGATTTACTAAATATTGGTCTAAGGTTTCCTAAGGAGTCATATAAATAGTTGTATGATGAAAAACCATAAGATTAGGTGTTATGCGAGTCAGAAAAAGGGGTAGCTCGTGGGTTAGGAAAAAACTTGGCGAGTGTACAAAGAGTGTGTGCGACAGGTATCGCACGGGTGAGTTGAGATAGATTAGAAATCGTTCAGGGGCGAGTCAAGGGTGACGTCGTGTAAAGTTGATTAAACATGTTGTAAGGAACTTGTTTAAGAGATTTCTAATAAAAGTTGTGTGAGTTTGCACACGTAAACCTCTGTGTTCAACCCGTGTTCAACTGTGCTTCATATTCCAGTTCTTTCAATTGGTATTAGAGCGGGTCACCGCCAATAGATTTGAATCTATTAACAGGTTGAGATCTTGTGGAGGAATATGGAGACACCTAAGGAGCTTATTACTGTTTAGAAACCTCTTATTCTCGATGAAAATAACTTTGGGCATTGGAAAGTGTGGATGAGACAATGTATTCAGAGAATCGATGAAGATGCATGGACTGCTATAGAGATGGGCTGGGAAGAACCAAGCATACTGACTCAAGAAGGAGAAAATGTGCCAAAACCGAAGGAAAGATGGATTAAGGCAAACAAGAGTGCATTGAAATTCAACTCCAAGGCACTTACCGAAATTTTATGTGCAATAGACCTTGAACAATTCAAAGTAGTTCAGGGATGTGCAGCAACCAAAGACGCCTGAGATACCCTTGTACGTAAACACTTTTGAAGGTACATCTACAGTGACGAGAACAAGGTTAGATCATTTAGCCTCATAGTTTGAGAATCTCCGCATGGGTAGTGAGGAACCGATCTCTAGTTTTGGTTCTAAGTTGAGTTCTATTGCTAATAAGACCGTGGTTTTTGGGAAAGTATACAAAGACAAAAAACTTGTCAAGAAGTTGTTAAGATGCCTACCTGTGAAGTTTGGACCAGACAAGGCCATTCTCATGATGACTATGAATACCGATGATATGAAATTCTCACAATTGCTAGGTATGTTAAAGGCTAAAGAGATGTAAGCTGTGGCTGAGCAACCTAAAGCAGAAAAGAGAATTGTCTTTACAGTCAATCGAGAAGAGGACCGAATCAAGAAGCTTGAGGAGAACATGAATCAAAAGATCGAGGAGAGCGTGAGCCTAATGGCAATGAGTTTTAAAAGAGTTTTGAATAGAATGGAAAGGGGACAATCGAAGCCAGCTTCACAGGGACAGAAATATGATGTTGATCGTTCCTCAACCCGATTGGGGAGAAATGAAAATACATAGTCAAGCCGAAGACGTGATGCACAATGCCATGAATGCGAGGGTTATGGTCACTTCAAATCAGATTGTCCACTTGCTAAGAGAAAAGTGCTCAAATGCTTCAAATGCAAAAGGATTGGACACACAAAATCCGAATGTCCAAGCCTTAAGAAAGGGAGTGAAAAGTCTCTTATAAGTTTTAGTGACACATAATCTGATGATAATCGAACAAGATCTGACAGAGAACTACAAGAAAGTTTGAATGTTGAACAAAGGATATGAGTCGTTGGATCAGATTTTGGCCATGGGGAGATCTCATAAACACACTTGGGGACTCGGTTACACAGGATATGTAGAGGATGATGTTTCAATTTCCAAGAGTGATGGCACTAATTTGATAAGCTTTGTTAAAGGTGTTGATCTTCAACGACATGGTAGTGAATGGGAGAATCGCCCTACTGCCAAAATCTTGGTTCAAGCTGAAGAAATACTGTAGTAAGTGGTTACACAGGACTTAGACACAAGGGATGTTACCATTGTGGAAAGAAGGGTCATATCCTACAGAAGTGTAGAGCCTTTCAGACATGCATAAAAAGGGCTTGGGCTGATGGTCAATGCTATCCAGAACCTAAAATATATCACATGGTGTGGATTGAGAAAACAGCATTGTATGAGAAAGTACCCAAGGCGTCGAACATGGAATTCGTGTGCAATCTGTGTGTGCAACAACATAATGCACAGGGGAAAGAGAAACTCGATGACAATAGCAAGGTAACTCATATCTCTGGATCAAACCGTAAAGGTTCTATGTGAGAAGGAAATTCATCGAGAATACGAACGCAATACAAAAAATATGAGATTTCCATTAACTATACCCAAAATAGAAAATTATGAGTTAGAAATGCAATAAAGGATATTGATGGAATATTTTCCTTTTCTGTATCCAAATAAATTAAAAATGAAAATGATGATGCAGATCCAATGTCTGTAACAGAATGTCAAAAAAGACTTGACTGGGAAAAATGACAAATAGCAATGAGAAATAAATTATTATCTCTACACAAAAGAAATATTTTCGGACCCATTGTCATACACCTAAAGATGTCGTGCTAGTTGAGAGCAAATAGATTTTTGTGAGAAAAAGAAAATGAGAAAAACGAGGTCACGAGAAGTAAAGTCTGTCTTGTGGTATAAGAGTTTTCTCAAAGGCCAAGAATAGATAATAAAAAAAATATATTCTTTGGTCATGAATGCAATTACATTCAGATATTTAGTGAGTTTATCATCATCCAAAAGGTTAGAAATGTATCTTATGAATTTAGTGAATGCATACCTATATGAAACCTTTGATAATGATATATACATGAGAATCACAGAAGGATTCAAGATTCCAAAAGGATCAAAGATCTCTAAAGGATCCAAAGAATTGTATTCGGTCAAGTTACAACGATCATTATATGGGTTAAAACAATCTGGACGCATGTAGTATAATCGATTAAGCGAATATTTGTTTCAATCGCATGTATAATTCAAAACGACATTGTTTTGAAAGTTCTCAAAACGATGTCGTTTTCCCAAATCGTTTAATACTTTTCGATTTGAGTATAAGGGGATTTAGGGTTTTTAGAAGGCCGATTTCACATAGGGGAGTTGGCCGATTGCATTGAAGTAATTTCGAGAAGTCTAAGGTTTTAAAAAATCTCTATTCTTTCCTCCTTACTTTACCACCGGCGAAAGGCTCCAGCGAAACCCACCTCCAACAGTAGCCCCCTCCCCCACTTTAGCTCGGCGAGTCGATGAACATCGCGGGCTCGCCGAGCATGTCGAACGAGCTCGGCCAGTCTAGAGACTATTAAAGATGAATAGTCGATCTTTTGCATTATTGCCATCCTCGGAGTCTTAATTTTGGGCCGTCTTATCATTTGGGCCTGCTTTTGCTTGGGCTCACCTCCTGATCAACCGTACCGATCAACCGCTCGGAGTGGCCCGAAATTACCAGAAGGCGTGCTGGAGTGGGCAGCTGAAGCGACGTAGTGGTAATGTAGGTGTCGCCTCGGGAACCGCCACTTTTATGCCTATAAAAACTCGATGAACTCCTTCATTGCCTTATTCTTCAGTTCGAAAGGTATTTTTTTGCCCTTTTTCCGCTCTCTCTTTTCTGTTGTCTTTGCTCTCCCTAGATCGAAAAGCTCGTCCATGTCTAACATTAGTTCTTGGTCGTCGTCCGGCTCTGAAAAGATCATTTTGGGTAGCGATAGCTCATCGATCCCCGAAAGCCATGACTCAGTTTATTCTTCTGACATGTCGAATTCAAGTCCTTTAGTGAAGGACACAAGGAAGGAGGAAGGTAGTGCGGCGATGGTCGATCCGATCTGGACGATTGGTGGGTATTCCCAACCATCCGTATCGGGGAGCTCAGGGAATCTTCCGGAATCGATCTCCACGGTTAGGACGACCCAATCCTTGGAAAATGTTTGCAAAATGCTGAGGAAGGTCGAAGCTTGGATTCTGGGGTCGGGAGAGCGGCCATGGTTGCCGCCAGAGGGTTTCATATGTTTATATGAATCCTTCATCAGTCACAGCCGCCTCTAGTTTTCCCTCCCTTGTCTGCTGATGGAGTAGTGTGCTCGGCGGAGGATAGCATTTACCTAGCTCTTAAGGTGGCAATACGCAACATGGTAGTGCTTCTGGTCCTTGGGGCAGAATGTGGTGTGAACGTCAATTGCGACATGTTCGAGGAGTTGACCTCAATCAAAGTGATGAAGACGATCCCTAAAATCATCTATATCTTCATAAAGTCGTGGTTCTAGATCATCTCTGGTGCACCGAGTAAAATCTATGTTTTGGAATCCAATTATTTCTTTTTCCGTGCTTTCCCTGACTCGACCAGGGGCTTCGATGGGGATATATTCTCCTCCTGGAATGGGTCCATTGGTAGATATCAGCCAGATCGGAGTCCAGGTTTTGGGGTGCCTTTATTGTTGCTTTTCTAACACTTTTCTCTTTTGCAAAGCGTCATCCAGTCAGTCGCCTTTTGCTTTTAAACTTCTTTTTGGAGGTGGAGAAAATCAGCTTGCTGAGCAAACGGAAGTGGTCTGACATCAGCCAGGAGCATATCCTTCAAAGCTTAGCTTGAATCAAAGAAGATACTAGGTTTCGAGCTCGTCGCTGAGCAACTTTCATTCACTGATCCATCTAACTTCTAATTTTGTATGAAGTCTGACAAGGAGATTTCAAATCTCTAGTGGTTTTGGCTGCCCTCGGGAGTTCGGCGTCTACGTCAATTGTTGAAGAAGGGTCATCGTTTGGAATTAGAGGACGAGGCAGGTCAACTTCAGGGCAAGGTCGAGTTCTTCGTCTCTTCCAGTCGCACCTGCTCCTCCGTCACACGACGTCGTAATGTGAGATCTTGAAATAAGGTAAATATTTGCTATTCTTATCACCTTTCAGGTACATAGTGTTTGCCATTTTCTAAGTACTGTGTTTGCAGCTCGCAGATTCCACCAACCGGATGGTCACCGAGTACGAGAGGCGGTGCAAGAAGGCCGTCAAGGTTGTCAAAGTTGCCAAACAGGCCGAAGCTGCTGTCCCTACCGCCGAACGTATGGCGGCCTGGCTCTCAATCAAGGTCAACAATATGGCCATTGAGCACACGCATGCTGTATCGGGGCTAAGGATTGAAATTTAGTTGTCTACCAAAGATATAGATCATCTTCGTGCCGACCTCGAGGGAGTTCAGCGGACTCTCTTGGCTTCCATTGAGAAGCAAAGGGAGGTGGAGGACCGGCTTGTTGTTGAGTCGGCTCGACTCCGGAAGATTCAAGAGGATGTGGTGGCGAGAGCCTTGTTGGAAGGTGCGACGTCGAAGAAGGGGATGATTGCCCGGTTCGCAGCTCATCTCGGCAAGATTAAGTGGTGTGTAGGCTATCCCAAGATGGTGGACGATATGGCCTCTAGTACAAGTAGTGCGAGGGCTCCCATTTGGCCCTCTATTCCTTGAGAGAGAGCTCGATGTTCCCGATGTCTCATCGCTGCAATTACGAAACAGCGTGACAAGTAGAAAGTTAAAATTGAAAAGATGGATATCTCCATTCCTGAGGATGGAGATTTGGAGGTGTCGTCTTCCCTGGTTGACGGGTCGCTGAAGGAGCATGGAACCAACACCGATGTGGTGACCGCAGACGTGGCCGAGCAGTTGAGGAAGGATTCTCTTGGGAGTAACGGAGGGTAGTAGATAGGATTTCATTTTTGGTTTCTTTTTTTGTTGATGTTTTCTTTCTTTTTTATGAACTATTCCGGTGAACTTGACCAAGATTCGCAGCAGTCTCACGGTGGAGGAAGTCCCAAGAGCGATGATTCCGACCAAGAACCTCAAATCATCAAGAGGTACTTCCATATCCATTATTATTGTCAACATTATATATTTTGCAGATTCAAATATGTTTAGTGATAGTTATATTGTCACCAAGATAAGATTTGCTTGGGGTTCGCCTCGATGCCATGATGGGTGACCATGTATCCCAAGAATTCGCCAGCGGTAACTGCGAACGAACACTTAGCCGGATTGAGCTTCATTCCATACTGGTTCAGGATGTGGAAACATGATCGTAGATGGTCGAAGTGGTCTCCACCCATAAGGGACGTGACCAACATATCATCGATGTACACCTCCACCGTTTTTCCGAGCTGGTCAGCGAATATCTTGTTGACTAGACGTTGATAGGTCGCTCTGACGTTTTCAATCCGAAGAGCATGACCTTATAACAATACGTCCTTCGGCCTATGATGAAAGCCGTCTTTTTCCCTATCATCGGGATGCATGAAGACCTGGTTGTATCGTAAGAAGGCATCCATGAATGAGAGAAGCTCGTTCCCGCCGTTGCCTCGACCAAGCGATCGATGTGTGGTAATGGAAAGCTATCTTTTGGGCAGGCTCTATTGTGGTCGGTGAAATCGACGCACACTCTCCATTTGTCGTTCTTCTTTTTTACGACTACTGGATTCACGAGCAACTCGGGGTATTTTACCTCAGTGATTGATCCTGCCGCGATCAATTTGTCCACCTTATCGTGAACTGTATGGGCTTATTCGGGACCAAGCTTTCGGCGTTTTTGTTTGATGGGGCGAAAGGTAGGGTCGACGTTAAGCTCATGCGTCGTGATGCTCTGGTCGATTCCCCTCATGTCGCTCATAGACCAAGCAAAGGTGGAGATGTTTTGCTTGAGGAAGTCGACGAGGACCGTCCTGGTTTGTTCTAATAGTTTGGTTCCAACGCCCACACATTTGGTCATGTCGGCGTCGTCGAGGCATACTTGCTCAACGATCTCGTTCGGGGTTCAGGCAATAGTCCGAGCCAAACCAAATTCCGCACCTATGAAGCAATACTGAGGTTGAAGGTGCAGCTTGCGCTCTGTGATAAAGCATGCTTGGGAGATGCTTTGGTCACCTCGAACCATTCAAACTTCACCCGCATTAGGAAACTTGAGACATTGGTGATATGTCAACGCGACGGCCTTCATTGCATGGAGCCACGGAGTTTCCAGAATGACGTTGTAGATGGCTGGTTTGTCGATAACGATGAATTTGACAATCCGGGTGGGTCTGCCCAGATAGATCGGCTCTTTGATCGTTCTAGTGGTCATCGTCGATTCCCCCGAAAATCTTGTTAGCGGCCTCATCGCCGGCTTGATATCTTCATCCTTGATGTCCATCTTTCATAAGGTTTCCTTGAAGATCAGGTCCACCGAGCTCCCAGTGTCGATGAGAATTCTAGATACCTTGTAGTTCCCGACTTGGAGCTCGATGACTAGGGGGTCGTTGTGTGGCTAGTCGATACCGAGGGCATCGTCTTCCGTGAATGAGATGATGGGTCCCTTCTCAAGTGGAACGGACCATTTGAGCAAAGTCATAGCACGACGCTTAAGCTCCTGGATTGAATGGACCGAATCATTGCAAGTTAGGAGGCCGCGCATGATCATGTTAATGCGTCGTCTTAGAGCGGGAGACAAGTCATCGGGTTGGTCCTTGACTGGTCGCTTCGGTGGTACAGGCCTCTACGAATCACTGGAGGTCGGCTCTCTATTTCGGAGGAACGCTAGTAGCCCACGATACTCTGCCATTGAGTGTCCAGAGTGCTTGTGGAACTCACAGTACATCTTTGGGTCGGGAGCGAGGTCTCAGTTGCCCGACCTGGCGTCGTCGGTCTTATGGGTTGGACGCACATACTTGTTCCATGGGAGTCTTTTTTCGTGTGAGGCGATGACGTACAAGCTCGCCCAGTGCTTGTCGTCTCGCTGATTCCCTCTGTCGTAATGTTGTCGTGGTTCGAGGACGTCTTCCTTCAAGTGATCTCTGCTCGAGGGAGCTTTTGGCACGGCGTGCTTCTTTGCCAACGCTGCTCGTTCCTTTTCGACCTCGATTAAACCACTGGCCCGATGCAGTGCGTCCTCCAGAGTCATTGGGCGCGTCAACATCAGACCACCAGTTTGAACTTAGTGATGTAGTCTCGCAGTTGTTCCTTCGGCCCCTGAGCCAGGTTTCAGAGGTCGGCGTTTGATGCTCCCTTCTTGAAGAACATGGAATAGTGTTTGAAGAATGTCGTCGATAACTGATGGAAGCTATCTATCTAGTTGGCTTCTAGCTTGGAAAACCAGCTCAATGCGGCGCCTTCCAAGTTTTCGATGAACAACTGGCAGTAACCGGCGTCCTTTTCATTCGAGGCGAAATGAGCTCGGCCCATCGCGATAGTGAACGTGGTCATGAATTCCCTTGGGTCTGAAGTTCCCCCATATGCCGGGTATTGGCTTGGAAATAATAGATAACAAGAGAAAATGAGAGATCGTGAATGTCGTATTATTGAAATCGGTCACAAATAGTTTATGTTTTATCACAAGTCCGAGCTATTAAATATGTCCCTCCTAATTATGGCGTGAACTTCTCTTTTTATACTCACAACTCACCTAATCTTCAACGCAGTAATTATTGCTTGCCATAAATGCTCATAAATGTCATTTAATATTGACACTCGGGAAGCTCGGCACCGTCTTCGATGGTTGTGAGATCGGACGGGTCTCTGAAATGTCTGATGGCTCCTCGATAAAAACGCATCCACTCCTTTAGTATTAAGCCTTCAACGTAATGGATCGGGCCTGCACTGGACCAAGCTCGGGATTTTTGGAGGGCGTAGCCCACCTCCAACAGGAAGTCAACCGCTACGCATGTGATCTATTTCTCATTGGTATAATTTCCATGGTCAAGCTCTTCGCCCTCCAGCTCGTTTGCTATCAATTCACTGATCTCAAAAAAGTTTCTTACTTGATTGCCTTTTATATTTGAGTAATGACCTAGAATGACCCACATTCATCCCGTAATCACCCAAATGACCCCGTGTTATGTACGATTACTCATATGACCCAAAACTTTTGTTAAAAGTCATAAAAACCATGATAACATAATTTATTTACAATTATGCCATTATGTATTGAGAAAAAAAAATAGTTATTATGTCTACCGTCGTGTCTTTTCTGTCATTGGGTCGTGTCTTTTCAGTTTTAATAAATGTTATCAAAACTTTAAACCTTTCACCATTTCGACTTAAGATTTCCGAAACAAGCAAACTCTTTCACCATTCTCGGCGACATTTTCGTGTTTCTACGTGTTCGTGTTCATTTTCTACGACATTTTCTACGTGTTCGTGTTTCTACGTGTTCGTGTTTCCTCGCGTTGGTGTTCGTTCTCTATGACTTCCGGTGTTTCCTCCGTTGTGCTTTGCCGACTTCGTGTTAGTTTGAAGTTTTATTTTCTAGTTTTCCGTCATGGTAAGTCGTCTTACTCTAGCTTAATAGTCGCCATCTTTGGTATATTTTTCATATTTTCTTGCATGCATTGTGTACAAATCAGACATAAATCGACGAAACATTCAAACTCGAAACCCTATTCTCTTTCGTTATTAACATATACATCGTTTGTTGTAGATTTTGTGAAAATCCGACACGGAATCCGGTAAATTTTCATTCATTTAGATTCAAGTACAGGTTTCAAATTTCCTGCGTATTAAGAAATATATTGAGATGGTGGCATACTTATTTGTATATATGGGAGGTTTTTTGTATATATGGCATATTTATTTTACTTTAATGACAGATTTATTTTCCTTTGATGGCAAACTTATTTTGTTTTGGTGTCAGATTTTTTTTATATTATAGGTTGAAGATAGAACCTGCAGATTTACAGTTTTTTATAGCAGATTTAAATTTTTTTATAGCATATTTAATCGATATTTCATGAATCCATTGAATCTTTGGTGGGCAATTTTATGTATATTTGACGGTAGACATGTTGTGAATATTGGTAGAAGATATAATGGATATTGTTGGCAGATTTACGGATTTCGTGAACAAATAAATCGCTGATTAAAATAACTTTTGTGGCACATTTTTAAAGATTTTGTTGGCAGATTTACTGAATATTTCACAACAGATAGTTATGGCAGACTTATTTATATTGGATGACAAACTTATTTCTATTTAATGGCAGACTTATTGTTCAAAAAATTTTCTGTTAGGTATGAAGAATTCAGTGAAGAAGAATTACCCCATGCATCTCTATCCAGAGGGTAAAGCGCCAATTCAAAACCGAATTATGAACCACAACTATTTTATATCCAACTTGGAATTGATAGAGGAAGCAGTTGGTGTTGATGTTTGAAATTTCTTGAGAAATTCAGCAGTTGGTGTTTTTATCAAGCTAAAAGAAACAGAGTTCATTTGGTCTGCAAAAGTTGTCCATTACTTCCTAACAACTCAGTTGGCGATTGAGGGAAGAAATGAGATGTGGTCCTTGATAAGTGGTCGTCCAATCAGGTTTTCTCTCTACGAATTTGCTGAAATCACAGGTCTAAACTGTGAAGAAATTGTTTCAGATGATTGGGATGTTGACCATAGAGAGTTTTGGGAAGAACTTAATGTTTCTGGTGTTGAAGGTCCTAGCCTTAGCCATCTGCTACAGGTGTTGGACGAATGTAAGAATTGGAGTTTTGAGAAGAGGAGAATGATAGGGTGCCTTGCCGTTTTGTCTGTTGGGGTGTATGACATTTCTCCTAACAGTAGAATTCCTTTGAATATTGCTAAAAGAGTGTTTGATGCTGAGAGGTTTGATAGTTATCCTTGGGGTCGTGTTGCTTTTACAAGTTTGATTGAGTCTGTCAAAATGACTGTCTTTGATGTAAAGAAGACGTACACAATACATGGATGTGTTCATGCTTTGCTTATTTGGGCATACGAATCAGTTCCTAGATTGGGTGAGTTGTATGGACACAAAAAAAACAAAAGAAGTTTCTCTTGTTTCTTGGGGTGGATCCCGTAAAAGATTTGAGTTTGATGATTTTATCGCTGAAGAAAAGAAAGCTTACAATGAGGTACGTGTGAGACATTTAATTAGAAAACAAGAAGAAGAGATATATCCCAAATGGGATAATGAAGAAGAAGATCTAAAGCTGGACAATTTGATCATGGATATACTTTATGATCCATTGGATGAAACCGCATGGGATGAAGTAGATGTATCACCCACAATGACGAAGACGAAGAAAAGGAAAGTTGTTGGTGATTCTAAAAAAAGTGAACCTCGTGAATCGTTGAAGAAAAAGAAAAATGATGGAAAAAAAGAAACTTGTGATGAAGGAACCGGTGGGAAAAGTTCTTGGAGTTATGGAATGATTCTCACTGGTGTTTCTGAAACTGTAAGGCTTCTGACTTCTAGAATTGAAGGTTTAGAAGCAAAAGTGAATCTAATTGATGAGAAAGTGACTTCGTTGGAAGGAGAGTTTCGTGAAAAGATTTCAAATCTAGAGAAATCTGTTGAGAATTTCAATGCAGCTATGGGACCAAGAGATGCTACAATGTCGAGTGCTCATGAACCCGAAGAGGATGGATCAAGCAACAAAGAAATGGTACGTAGTTTTTTTCGTTTTTAAATTAATGGCAGTTTTATTATAGTCATGGCAGGTTGTTTACATGGCTGACTTGTTTTTGTTATATATTGTGACAGATTTGTTATGTTACTGTGGCAGATTTTGTATATATGTGGTAGCAGACTTGTTTGTCACATGTTTTATTATTGTGACATATTTCTTATTTTACTATATGTGGTAGCAGACTTGTTTGTCTTGTTTTATTATGTGACAGATTTGTTATGTCATACGTGGTGACAGATTTATAGTTCATTTACCGCAGTTTTGCTTGTACACTTTTTAATGTTGGCAGACTTATTGTTTTATTATGTGCAGTCTTGGATGGCAACAATGCGAGCTACATCAGACGACGAGACTCCAATTCATTGTGTAGTAAAGAAAAAGTACGCTCGATCTAAGGAAAAAGGAGAGAAGGTTGATGATGCGAGGACAAGAACTCCTGAGGAAAATTTGAGGACTCCAGGCAACAAGAGTGGGTCAAAAGAGGATGCTAGATCTCCAAGTACGAGATCCCCATGTAACTAGATTGGGTCAAAAGAGGATGCGAGAACCCCAAGTAATGTGAGAACCCTACGTAACAAGAGTGGTTCACAACCAGATGTGAGAACCCCTGTTGAAAAGAAATCTAATTTGTCAAAAAAAGAAAGAACTTGTTGTTGAAGGTAACGAATTGTCTGAGGAAACTTTTTTGGATCCCAATGTTTGGGAGTCGAACAAATTATTTGGCAAAGCTCTAGATGCTATGGTAAGTCAAATAAAAGCTTTGGATGACAAAGCGGACTTAAGAAAACGTCAACCGTAATTGGCGAGAACCCAAAGAAGCCCTTTTGAAGGGAATTCTACAATGAAGAGAGTGGTTGTGAAAAGTGTAAACCCACCACCACCACCACCACAAAAAACTTCAAATGATTTGTTTGCCCCGGTGCATAAATTTTTGCAAGGGGTAACCCATTCACCAACAGCATACGATCTGTTTGCCCCAGTTGAAGAAGCTGCGGAAATTAATGGAATTCATACAACGTGATGAGTATGTTATTGAATCTTATATTACTCATTTTTTATTATTAATCTCTTCCCGTATATAATTTCTTAACTTATATAGGAACGAACCAATTGGATCATGGGATTCGAGAGTTGAATTCTACAGAATAATTATTACTCCAAGGAAGAAATGGCCTAAATCTGATTATGGCTGGTTGAGTGATTTGGTACGTTATTACTTAGTTTACTTGATGACAGTTTTGTTTAGGTGGAAGATTTATTAAATGGTAGATTTGTTGTATTTCGATGATTTACTATATGGCAAATTTGTTTTATTTTGAGGGTAGATTTGTTTTATTTTGATACAAATTTGGCAGTTTTGTTTTCGATATGTTTTATATTACTAGTAGATTTATATTTTACCATGGCAGTTTTGTTTAGGATATATTTTATTTTGATAGCAGATTTGTTTAACTGTAGTAATTTGTTTGTTTTTTTATTACAACATCTATGTTCTGCGATGACTATGTTTCGTAAACGGTCCATGCGCAGTCCATCCCCATATCGGTCTTCACGTATTGATTTCTTAGACCCTTGGTTGGTGAATTCTTGGGTACATGACTACGTGAAGTTCAATGAAGATCCCAAGAAATTTGTTTTCGAAGATAGCTACAAACAGATGGTTAATGGTGCCATGCCGCATGATTCAGGGATAAATAAGAAATGGTACATCGATGTGGATCATTTGTTCGCCTATGTTTTTGTTAACTCCAACCATTGGATAGATGTGGACATTAACCTGCAGAAGGAAACAATCCATGTATATGACAGCATACCTCACGTGGTGCCAGATGACAAAAACATTCTTCAGTATTGTAGGCCTTTCACGAGAATGATTCTCATTATGTTGAACAAATGGGTTTCTCATAACATTCGGAAGAAGACTGAGAAGTAATTTAGGGTTACAATATTGAAGAATGTTCCTCGAAACTTTGTTCCAGGAGATTGTGGTGTCTATGCTATCAAATACGTTGAGTGTCTTGCTCTTGGATGTACATTTGATGGTTTGAATGACGAGAACATCCAGGCATTGTGTGAGAAGTTGGCTGCTGAAATACTTGACGAGGTTGCGGAACCCTCGTTTCATTTACTGAACCCCTTACCGCGTGCTTCCGAGTTCAGAATTCCGTTTCTGACAGTTTCACAATGATAGATTGTTTACAAGTTTGGTGGGAGACTTAATTAATTTATTATCACAAACTTATTAGTTAATGATGACAGACTTATTTGTTTGCCTAGATTTGTAATCTGTCATCATTAGTATGACTTTCATGGTAGACTTATTAGATTTCATGGCAGACTTATTGATTATTTTAGGGTATCGCGATACCCTAAACGTTATTTCAATGACATATTTATTTATAATTTGATAGTTTGTCATGGCAGGTTTATTGGTTATTTGTTATACCCTAAACAATATTTCAATAGCAGACTTATTTGTAGCTTGATATACCCTAAATGTATTGTAAAGTAGCAATTACAATCAATTACAATATGTAATTCCTAGAAATCTCAATCCTAATGATAGACTTACATAATCGTATCTCTTATTCTACAATCATGTAATCCCTAAAAATCTCAATCCTAATGATAGATTTACATAATCGTATCTCTTATTCTACAATCATGTAATCTCTAAAAATGATAGACTTACATAATCGTATCTCTTATTCTATAGAGTCCTTATTTTATACCCTGAAATCCTAATTATATGAACAGGGTGTGTCCCTATTTATTTTCCCCCAAATTCTAGGGTTAGCTCATCTTCTCCTCTTGGGTCTCGAGTTCGTTTATTCTATTCAATTTGATTTTGGGATTTGATTAGTTATTCGAGTTTTGGATTCGATTTATTGATTCGATTTCAGTAAGTTCGATGTACTTTCGTTTCGGATTCGATTTACTCGGGATTTTGATTCAATGTACTCGCGTTGTGTATTTTTAGTGGTATGGGAAGATACATCTACAGCCAAAGCTCTTCCTCCAAAGGAACCATTAGCAGTGGATGTTGCAGAGCTGATGCTGAGTTTGGAATCCCAACTAGGTGTTCATGTGGTGGAGAAGTAGATGTTTTGACATCTTATACAGCAACCGATCCAGGGAGAAGATTCTTTACGTGTCGAATGCATGAGGATCCTGGATACCACATTCACAAATGGTGGGATGAAGCTATTGCAGAGGAATTAACTATTTTAAGTTTCGGAATGAAGAGCACACAAGAAGATGTCCTTGTGATACCAATTTGGAGATTATGCGTGTTAAGATTCAGAACAATGCCGATGAGATTGCGAAGCTGAAAGGGATAGTGGTAGGTTTAATCTTGATTGGTGCTACATTTTTTACTTGTTTAAGTAGATATGGCAGACTTATTAGCCCACGATGCCATACTTAGTAATTAACGTTGCAGACTTGTTTGGTAATAGTGGCAGACTTATTAGTGTACGATGGCAGACTTATTAGTGTACGATGGCAGACTTATTAGTGTACGATGGCAGACTTATTAGTGTATGATAAGTTACTAATGGCAGACTTATTAGTGTATGATAAGTTAACATTACAAGTTTAACATTACAAGTTTAACATTAGAAGTTTAACATTACAAGTTTAACATTAGAAGTGCAATCAAATGTTGGAAATCACAAAAATGGCTCAGGAGCCTTACACGTTTTATAATTATGTCCAGTTGCATTGCATTTGGAACATGCCTGTTCTTTCCGGGGCCGTTTTTTTCTCTATCGCTTTCTCTAAGGCGGATTTTATCCTTGAATTTTTGGGACGCCCTGCCTGTTGGCGAACCAAAGGTGGCAAACACACCTTCTCTGTGATATGGACAGGAGCAGGTGATGTGACGTCTCTGGGTAGAACTGATGTCGCATACGCATTATACAAATAGGTCATAAAGTAATAAGGATGACAAAGTGATATACGACATATTTTTCGTGCCTCCGCTGCTGCAATTACATGTAGACATGGTAGTTTCTCCAAGTCAAATATGCGACATGTGCATTTCTTCTCCGTAAGGTTTACTACATGCAAAGATGAGACACCTGTAACCTGAGTCTAATCAACGTCGATCACTTGTACATTAAGTTGCTTAGCATATGGAAGCCGTCCCTAAGGAAAATAAAACATTAGTAAAGAAATAGAAATTCCCTAAAAAAAATCTATGAACTTGTTCAATATTACCTCCAACATCTTTTCAACACCACGAGTGAGAGTTGTTTTCATTCTACATGCATCATTCCTGCATTCTGCAAACCATCTTGTCATCATTAACCGCACAGTTTCTAGTAGTTCTACAATAGGTAAAGTCCTAGCTTCCGAAAGAACTTTATTAAGGGATTCACATATGTTTGATGTGGTGATGTTGTATCGAACCCCAGAGAAATGAACACGAGACCACATCTTCACGTCAACATTTACCAAATAGTTATGCAATGCTGGATTTAAGGCGTGTATTTCGTCAAATATCGTCTCAAAATCAGAAATTCGAAATGCATTCGCCGCCCTTTTCACTAAACGAAATGCAGCAGCACCTCTATACCTTTGTATTATATTCTTGTAAAGATGGTATATGCAAATTCCCCGACAAGCCATCGGATATATCTTTCCAATTGCATTACCAATTGATCGATGCCGATTAGATATAATTGCGAGACCTTCATCATCGGGTATAACACAACTAAGCTACCTAAAGAACCATTCCCAAGAATCATCATTCTCTGTATCAACTACTGCAAAAGCTATGAGAAATATTTGAAAATTTCCATCCTGGGAAGCTGCGATGAGAAGTGTCCCTTTATATGTCCCTTGCAGGAACGTACCATCCACCACAACAACTTTACGCATGAAAGGAAATCCATCCAAGCTAGCACTAAACGCAATAAAAACGTACTTGAACCTTTCGAATTCATCAACTTCTAGACGAGTAAGTGTTCCAGGATTAGCTCTTCTGATCATATATAAGTAAGTAGATAATTCTTCATAACCTCTTTCCGGAGAACCCCTTACCAAAAATCGTGTATGTCTAAATGTCTGATACGCTTTCCAATATGGCAACTACACCCAAAAAAACTGCCACCGTATTAAAATAAATCTGTCATAACTACCAAAAACTGTGATTGTATAAAATAACTCTGCCACAACTACCAAACAACTGTCACCTCCTATAATAAAATAAATCTGCCATAACTTCCAAAACTGTCACTCTATATATAATAAATAAATATGTCATAACTATCATAAATTGTGACTGTATAAAAATAAATTTGTCACCGTTTACAATAACTTTGACCGTATATATTAAAATAAATTTGTCAAAACTATAGAAAACTGTCACCAACTATAAATTAACGGTTAACATATATACAAACCTTGATACCAAATCTCATATGCAATGCATCAACAACATGACATGACAAAACTTTAGAACCAACACCACCTACAAAATCTTTGTACAAAGCACCAAGAATTTCAGGAGTTGCTTGTCGCATACGTTCTGATCGCATTGTAACAAAACATGTATGGTTTGAAACGAGTTGCCTAATTGTAAATTGTAGCGTGTTCCCAACCGGTGTAGCTCGTACTCTCCAACGGTAGTCGCTCACCCAGCATTTTACAATTAAAATCACTGGGATTAAAATCAAAATCGAATTGATGTAGAACCGATAAAATCTTCAATCTAGTAACTAATACATCTTTTGTCTCATAAATTTGTCCTACAGCAAGATTCAATGAAGCCAACTCTATCAAATTAGCATTACCAATTTGTTCTTCGTTATTACCACCATTTGATACTCTTTTCTTGGGCTGTAATTTTGGAATCTCATCCTCTTCACTTTGAGAAAGCCTTCCATAAACACTAAAGTCTTCATCCTCAGAGCTTGCTCCATAAACACTAAAGTCTTCATCCTCAGAGCTTGCTCCATCACAGTAATCAAATCTATACTCCTCATCTTCATCGTCTTTGCATGGTGAAACCACTTCAGGAGTTGGTTCTTCGTCGTGTTTATCTTTGCCAACCTCCTCGTGTCAATATTCGTAGTTAAAATATTCATCATCGTCATGATGAATTGACAAACTATCAATTTTTGCTTTCTCTTTCTCTCTAACCTCCACACATAACCAAATTGCCTCGATTTTAATCATACCTAAAAACCCATGAAGCTGTCGACAGCTTCCCACTTTCACCGGAGGTGTGTTTACCGGTAGTTTCAACAACATCTTCTTTGGAAACATGTAGCTTAATTCCACATCATACTGATTTCTATCGACCTCGTATTCTTCGTAAACCATCATCAACAAATCTTCAAAACGTGTCTTAGCATTTGCGGATAAGATTTTATACCCTTTCTTGTTGTCGACATTGAATGACCATCAATTTTTCTCGAAAATCCACTCACCACAAACAAGAATTATGTCTTCCATCGAGAAAATTGGTATAGAAAAAAATTTTTACGAGAATGTGAAGAAAACGAGAAAATATTAAATGCTTTGAAGTACAGCTGAAAGTGCTCAAGGTTGAAGAAGTTGCGGCGGCTAACCCGAAAATCGTGTCATACATGATTCTCAAAGAGGGTTAAAATTGGCATTTTGAAAATTAATAAGTCTGCCATTACATGTCTGTAATGACCGAAAAGTCTGCTATGTATACAAAATCCAAAGAGTTATTTTAGTCATACTTAAATATGCTGCTTAGTAGAGGAAATCTGACTGCCGTAACGGATAGATTTAATGAAAATCTATTTTGTCGTTAAAAAAATATGCCGAGTCGAAATGTTAGTCTAGTAATTATTTTGTAAATCTTCTTCGATAGCAGATTTAATGTAAACCTGCCATTGGAAAAATAAATCTGCGAGCAAAAATCAGAAAATAAATCTGCGGCACACTTACCCTGAGTGACCACAAATTTAATAATTCTACTCTCATATGACATTAAATCTGTCGCATACTTATAAAAATCGCATACGATTACGTACACAAAATAAATCTGTCGTAGACTTTATATGTCTGTTGGCAGACTTTTATAAGTCTACGACAGACTTATTAAGTCTGTGATAGACTTATTAAGTCTGCGACAGACTTAATAAGTCTGTGATAGACTTATTAAGTCTGTGACAGACTTAATAAGTCTGCGACTATTACGTAAAAAAACTGCGGCAGATTTTCCGTGCCAGATTTATTTCGATATCCCTGAATATTTATGGCATTTTCATAATAACAGTGATTTTCCCGCTGACATGTCACCAAAACCACATGAATAGTAATGACATTTTACGTAATTACATTTTTTGTAACAACGACGAGGAAGGGTACGCTCGGTACCCAAATTATTTTAGTAATTAACGAAACATTAGGATCAAAAAAATAATTAACGACGAATTCAGTGTCATTCTAATACTTCTCCCTTTATATTTTGCCTTAGAAAAGTCTCTGTAATTTTTTTACGTGTGATCCCAAACATTTGGCCTAACTGTTTGTATTTATAGAACACAAGGCAATAATCGGGTCTTTTCCTCAACTTATAGTAAAATCTTGCTAACAATGGTTTATTGATAACTGACAAACCGTCCAACAGTCGACCACCTATTCTATTATCAGTTAGTTGGCCATTCCGTCCATCTAGGTGACCTAGCTAGCATATCAGTCGATCCAACTAAATGAACTAGCAACTCTTTTTCCTAGCTCAACTGAATTTCCTACAGATAGTTTAGCTCAATGGTTCAACTACCTTGAACTATCTTCAGCTGATTGAGCTTATCCAATGATTTTAACTAAGTTTCTCAAACCAGACATAAATATACGAACATCCCTTTGCTATAAAAGCATTGAACCATTATGGTTTAGTCTTTTTAATTACCATGATCCAAAATTTTACACAATATCCTAAAATTTTCTTGTCTACTATCGGGTATAGTTCATTTCATTGATCATATAACGTCTTGTGCATTTTCTTAACAAAAACGAAATTCCATATTTTCTACAAATTATGTGATTTTGCGTTTTTTGTCAAAACGCTATTATGTATTTTTTCGTTAAAAACATGATTTTATTTCTTTTGTCGAAAACGTGAATATGAATTTTTTTCACCAAAAACATAATTACGAACTTTTCTACCAAAAACATAATTTTATGTTTTTTCACCAAAAACATAATTTTGAATTTTATCACCAAAAATGTGAATTTAAATTATTACGTTAAAAATATAATTTCGAGTTGTCCCGCAGAAATGTGGTTCCAATTTTTGGTTTTTGACAGAAAAACACACTTTTCATAGAGAAACGAGATTTAAAAAAATTTCATTTTTTGGTTTGGCAAAATACGCAAAATTATAATTTTTTTGCAGAAAAAGTCGAAATTGCGTTTTTAGTGAATTTGTATATACCAAGTCCATTCAAAGTGTAAGTTTCATCACATCCAATGAAGTTGAAATTTTTGAATAAAGTTCATCTTAATCCAAATGCTTCAATTAGATTGAAATGCATAATTTACCAAAATGGAACATCATTCAACTTTTTCATACGGATGTAGCGTACATATGAACAAGATGCAAGTAGGTTTGTTCGAGTCTGGTTAATTATCTCTAGACAAAAGTAGACTAATTAATTTGATATCAATGTTGTAAGAAATGTATTCATACACACAAATAATTTTGATCTGAGAATAACTCAGAGAAATATTTTAAAATATATTTTTGTTCAAAAAAATATTATAACTTGCTTTTTTCTTTGAAAATTACCATTAAAATAAATTTTTTCCAAAAATAACACAAACAGTAAAAAAAATTTTACTTATATAATTTTAGTTTAATATTTTGAATTTAAAATTTATTTTTTTAAACTTAGTTTTTTTAGATTTGAGGTTTAATTTTAGTTTTGTGATATTTTTTAAAACAATTTAGTGATATTTTTTAAAACAATTTAGTGATATTTTTTAAAAGAAAATCTAATAATTTTTTTATTTGGAAAAACCATAATTTTGTTGTCTTGTGTTTTTCAAAATTTTCTTAACTAGTAACTCACAGATTCATTCACAGCAGCAAAATAACCAGAGATAACTAATGATTTGAATAATTTTTGGAGTAGCCATAGTGTTTGGAATTTACAGACAAACTGATTAATAGTTCAGACCTATCGAAGTCAGTCACTATGCACTGATTGATTAAGAGGTGTGATCATAGCCTTTTGAAGAAGTTCATAGCCAGCTAAGTTCAAGGCTCCAAGAGGAGCAGTCCAGAAGAATCTTGGAACAGCTCCTTTGTAGAAAGCAAGAAGACCCTCATGTGTGAGAAGTGAATAAGCAGCCATCCATATCGATAAATCCACGCCTTGTGGAGCCGTCATCATTCTAGTTTTAATCACATCAAACGGCGTGGTTAGGACAGCTGTGAAACCACCTGACAAGGCTCCAACCGCTATAGCCTCCCACGGCTCCAGCTCTCTTCCTAGTTGTCTCTCTACCACCTTTAAAAAACTCAAACCCAGCCATGTCAATGTACTTGACACAACTTCTTGGTTAACCAAAAAAAACAATTACCTTCTTTGATTGATTGTAAAGTCCCATGCCAGCAACATAAAAAGGAACCTCACGTAAAAGGGTAACACCGGTCCCACGAAAGAGTCCTTTGAGCCCATCTTGATGCCAAGTCGAAACTGTAGCTTCCAGTATGTTATCAAACTGGTTGGCTTGTAACCGTTGTTTCAACACCTCACAAGGTATTCTCAATGTAGTTCCCAAAACCGTTCCAAGAAAAGAAGAGATTGACTGAACCTGCATAATCAAGATTTCACCCAAGAAAAACAAATCAAATGATGAAAGATGGATGTAGAATTAAGCTGGAAATGAGCTTTTTTAATAACTTGAATGTCCAAGAGAGGAGGAGCAACGAGTGGTAATGCCAATCTACTTCCTTCATATATACTTGTTCGTAAACCATGGCTGAAATATTGAAGACAAGAGACGGATATTAAGAAAGATGCGAATAAGCAAAATCAGAAAAATGCGAGGCAAGAGCATAAGGAGATTCAACCTTGCAAATTGACCAACAACTGCAGGAATAGAACCTTTGTACAAACCTCGAGCACCAATCTCGGGAATCTTTGAGAGTATTTCCAGAAAGGACAATGTTGTTGATGCTTGAACTTGTGTCTTATGATTGAAGTAGCAAAAATATAAGTAAAATAAGAAACAATCTCATAAGCAATAAACAAGAACCTGAGTTGAGTCACAGATTGTAATACCTTGACAGTATCAACTGGATGCATTAGAAAAGCAGAGAAAGCACATGAAATTCCTCCTGCTAGTGCAGATTTAAGAAGATGTCCAACATCTAATCCCATTCTTGGTCCAAGAGTTACAGATTTGAATCTTCTACTCCTATTCAAAATGTTCCCCAACAACAAGGCTTAATCGTTCGGACATTTCTAAACTAAACCAAACAGTTCCGCATGTTAGTATCAATCTACAAGGTTGTTGTCCTCACCGAGTATCATCCTTGAGTTGTCTTGAATACTGCAAATGAACATTAGATGCAGCTTCATTGATCAAAGGAGCTGTATCGTTGGATCTTGAAGTAAAGTTTCCGACTTTTGCAAACTTTAAGCTAGACCCATCTGAATTCGTGTTTTCCGATTGACCACTATTGTTCTTCGTACTATTGATTGAAAACCCTCGACCAGCATAGATTCTTTTGCGCAAACATCGGTCGAAATTTTGAGAATTTAGAGTTAAATCATTGAGAATAGAGAGAAGTAGAGATTCAGGTGATACACGTATTCTTTTCTGAGCTTTATCCGCCATTCTTGAATTCAGTTGATATACGGATAAACGTTGAATACGAATCTGTTCTTCATCTCCTTGATAGATCGTTAACGATGTGAAAAGACAACTGTGACTTAGGAGGAATCATTACTGTGAGATTAGTCAACATGTTACAGATCTTAGGTTGAAGATAGATCCATCCACCTCGTGGTTTGATTCTCGATTTGAGACAGTTTTGTTTGCAGCTTCGCAACTGTTTCTTTCTTTAAAGTATTGCAACAATGCTTAAATTCCATATAGACTGGAAAAAAGTCCATTCAGTTCGGATATGTTGGAGTTGTTCCGGTTTTATAATATAATTGAAAACAAACATAAATTATAAATTTGCTCAGATTTAGTTTCGATCAGATACTATTATATAAACACCATATAATTATTATTAGTAATACCTTAAAATACAATCATTTTAATTTTATCTTCCAAATTTACCATATTAAAACTAAATTTTCAAAAATAACACAAATTATTATTTAAAAATAATTATTTACCTTAAATAAACTATGTATAAAATTAAAACATAATGTTTGTATTCACTTTTTTCCATTTAGGGTTTAAAATCTTTTCATTAAAAAGAATTTTTTTTTAATTATTTTAGTATTAAATTTGTGATACTTTTAGAAATTTAAATGATTAGTGTTATATTTGGAATAAAAACTTGAAATACTGGTATTTTAATCAATTGTCCTATAATTATTAAACAATATGAACTATTTTTAAATAGTAATTTCTTAAAATAGTATATTTTAAATTTTTTTTGTTCTAAAAATCTAACATTTTAAAACTAAAATTCTAAAAATAATAAAAATAATTTTGTTAAAATACTTATTTACTCTAAATAAATTATAAATAAACTTAAAACATTATATTTGAATTCTTTTTGTAGTTTAAAATTTTTTTAAATTAAAAGAAAATTTTAATATATTTTAATCTTAAATTTGTGTTATATTGAATAAAAGAGTATACCCTAAAATAACATCTTTTTAAGTTTATTGTCCAAATCTAGCATATTAAAAATAAAATTCTTAAAATATCACAAATTATTATGTAAAAATAATTATTTATCTCAAATAAACTATATATAAAATTAAAACATAATGTTTGGTTTCATTTTTTTAATTTAAGGTTAAAATTTTTTTTATTAGAACGAGATTTTTAATTATTTTAGTATTAAATTTGTATTATTTTTGGAAATTTAAATGATTAGTGCTATATTTGAAACAAAAATTTGAAATAATGTTATTTTATACAATTGCCCAAATTTAAACTAATTAGGCTATTTTTGAAACAAAATTTAAAAATGTTCTATTTTAAAGAATTTCCCTTATTCAAATTATTTGAAAATTTAGAAGAAATTATCCAAATCTAAAATGTAGTTTAATTTTACAAAATATTATTTAATTTTGATTAATATAATTAAAAATATTAGGATATTTTTAATCTATATATAACTAATCTCATGATTTATAAGTATAATTTTTGGATATTTTAATTTTCAAATATAAAATATTTTTAATATATAATTATATTTTAATCAATTTAAACATTTACTCAATTCTAATTTGGTTTGGATATCCAAATTATATATTTAAATTATTCGAACATTTATGATTATCTAATTTTGTTGAGTTCCTTCTAGTTTAGATCATTTCGATTCATTACAACTAGATAATATTCTCACGCATTGCGTATATATTATAAACTTATATTATTATTATATTTGAATAAAATGTTATATATATTACATTATATATTAATTATATAAAATAAATTTTATTTGTGTTTATGTATTTAAAAGTAATAAAATTATATATTTCAATTTTAAATATGTTTATATTTTTATTTTAGAATCACATAATAAAATAAATTATATTTGGTACGATTGTATATAAAAAATATGGATTTATATATAATACACTTTTTTAACCATTTTTATATGTTTTTACTATTTTGGTGAATAAAATTCATCTTAAAATATTAATTTTTTAATAATTGAATGTTGATTAAAATATGAATTACCTAATCGACATTTAAAAGTAATAACCAAGATTGAAAAATACAAATTATTCATATTAATTTGTCAAACCAAATTAATTATTTGAAACAACTATAAATCAATAAAATCTAAATAAAAATCTAAAATAAAAACATACATGGTATTAAATATTTTTTCTAAACTCACTTCTAATTTAATGTATATAATTTATTTTATTTTTGAAAATAAATTATGTTTAAAATTATCATGTCATATTTGATTAAATGTTATTTTGTTAACTATGTCATCTTTTTCTAATGATAAGTAAATATTTTTTTAGAATTCACTTCTATTTTAATCTATTATATTATATATTTATTATATAAAATGAGTTTTATTAACAATATGAACTATTTTTAAATAGTAATTTCTTAAAATAGTATATTTTAAATTTTTTTGTTCTAAAAAATAATATTTTAAAACTAAAATTCTAAAAATAACACAAATAACTAAGTTAAAATACTTATTTATTCTAAATAAAGTATATATAAACTTAAAACATTATATTTGGATTTTTTTGTAGTTTGATATTTTTTTAATTAAAATTAAGTTTTAATGTATTTTAATTTTAAATTTGTGTTATATTGAAGATTTAAAGAATATACCCTAAAATAGCATCTTTTTAAATTTATCTTCCAAATCTAGCACATTGAAAATAAAATTTTTAAAATATCAAAAATTATTATGTAAAAATAATTATTATCTCAAATAAACTATATATAAAATTAAAACAAAGTGTTTGTGTTATTTTAAAAATTATTATGTATTTTATATTAGGATGAGATTTTTAATTATTTTATTATTAAATTTTTATTATTTTTGGAAATTTAAATGATTAGTGCTGTATTTGAAACAAAAATTTGAAATAATGTTATTTTACACAATTGCTCAAATTTAAACTAATTATGCTATTTTTGAAACAAAATTTAAAAATGTGCTATTTTAAAGAATTGTAATTATTCAAATTATTTGAAAATTTAGAAGAAATTATCCAAATCTAAAATATAGTTAACTGAATAAAATGTAGTTTAATTTTACAAAATATTATTTAATTTTGATTAATATAATTAAAAACATTAGGATATTTTGAATCTATATATAACTAATCTCATGATTTATAAGTATAATTTTTGTATATTTTAGTTTTCAAATATAAATTATTTTTGATATATAATTATTAAAATATTTTAGTCAATTTTCCTGTAATTATTAAACAATATAAATTATTTTTAAATAGTAATTTCTTAAAATAGTATATTTTAAATTTTTTGTTCTAAAAATCTAATATTTTAAAACTAAAATTTTAAAAATAACACAAATAAATATGTTAAAATACTTATTTACTCTAAATAAATTATATATAAACTTAAAATATTATATTTGGATTCTTTTTGTAGTTTAAGATTTTTTTAATAAAAATAAAGTTTTAATGTATTTTAATTTTAATTTATGTTATATTGAAGATTTAAAGAACATACCGTAAAATAGTATTTTTTTAAGTTTATCTTACAAATGTAGCACATTAAAAATAAAATTCTTAAAATATCACAAATTATTATGTAAAAATAATTATTTATCTCAAATAAACTATATATAAAATTAAAACATAATGTTTGGGTTCACTTTTTTAATTTAAAGTTTAAAGTTTTTTTATTAGGATGAGATTTTTAATTATTTTAGTATTAAATAATTATTATGTAAAAATTCTTTTTGCCCCTCTTTTTCATTTTTCATTTTCTATGTAGGTTCCGTGAGCTCAAAGAGATATCGTTGCCAAGTTCCATACTTCATAAAAAAAAATTAAATTTCTCATAAACAAATTAAGAAATTGAAAATTTATCAACTTAACGAAAGTATCAATGTTAGGGATGGCTACTCGAGACACATTTTGAAAAGAAAAATTTAACAACTACGTATAATATCAAATTTTGGAAATGAATATTGATTTTCGGATTTCTTTAAAACTAGAAAAAACTAGTCTCTGAAAATTTAGTACTAATAAATTTTAATTTGAATATCAAATCAATTCCTATTATTCAATATCAATCAATGTTATTCACATTATTTCTAACAGTTTTGCATCACAAATTCAAGTTTATGCTCACCTAAATTGATGATTGTAAAAATTTACTTGTTTCCTTGGTAATGCAAAACTTTGATAGTTCCAATATCGTAAAGTCATATCTAAGGGTTCTATATTAATTCCTAACAAGATTCGTTAAACAATAGAAGATAACTAAACATATGCGAAAGTGGATAATTAAAAAAATAGTGATTTACGACGCACATGTTTTGTTATAATGATTAAGGGAAGGAAGAATTCAAAATCTTCATATGTTTATGTTCAATTTTGACTACTCACTTTTACGAACCTTTAAATTTAGGAAAAACTGATTTTTCGATAGAAAAGCCTCACAGAGATGAAAGAGGAATAATGTGTTTGATGCAAATAAAATTTTAAACTCTCTTTGGAGTGTTTTTGTTTTTGTTAAAATGTTGAATTATTTTTCTTTGAAAGAGTTATGTTACCAAAAAAACTAAAAACATAAAAATTGAAAGATTTGCAGAATTATGATTTCAAAACAGATCCAAACTTTTTGGAGCAAAAGAGCTCGACCAATCACAAACTGTTATGTCTTTAGATATTAGCCCTTCAATTTTTCTATTCGTAGATCTCTTCCAATTTTTTAACCAATCGAAATTTCAGTAACTGTTAAAAATATTCTTAGCTTTTAAATCGATCCATTTAATTCTATAACTTCATTTTAAATTAGTTTAGAGTTTAACAATGATTAAAAATACGTTACCTCAATGTCTTATTTTGGAAAACCAAAATTAATAAAGAAATCATTATGTTGGTTCGATAAGTGTAGAGCTATATACTCAATAACTTTTTACCTAATTTCGATCGACTGATACATAAATTATTTTGCATTATAATGAAACATAATCATGAATAGAGTAAAAAAAATATAAATAAAATATTGTTATTTTATCTAGTTTATTTGTGTATGGGAAATTTTTCAGCTTGACAAATACACATCCAAATCATACATTTAAGATAGTCTTTTCATTTTCCTGCATAGTGATTTCTACATTTATGACAACCCCAAACAAAATCCGCAAAATTGAGTTTAAGATGCTCGTGTGGTGGAAAATTATCGTGTTTATTTTGTTTTTATATTAAAATTATACGTATTATTTTAACACATAGTCGCAAATTGGTTACAAAATTTTGTGACCAATTTGCAACTACTATTTTTGTGACTAACACGTAGCAGAAAATTGGTCGTAAAATTTTTTAACTTTGTGGGAGTGAAAAATTAGTGGCAATTTTCTATGATGACATTGTGGTCGCTAATTGGTCACAAAATATAAAACTATTACAGTAATCACAAATTAGTCGCAAATTAGTCGCAAAAATAGTAACCAATTTGCGACCATGGTTGTTGATATTTAATATGTTATTACGGTGGTTCGAACACGGAGCTGGTTGGTCGTAAGGTATGCTTCTTGGAATGTTCAAGGAACTCGTCCAAATGATGATGATGCAAGCTGAATCGTATGACACCAGTGATCTATTTGAAATGGAGATACGTTTCTACTATATACTCAGAAAGGGTGAGAAATTTGATCGCAAAGGTATAACCTCAGAGGAGGCCAATACCCTACTCAAGGGCCTATGGGAATCGGATGATTTCATTTCTGTTAAGGATATGCCTCCGAAGGTGGTAACTTTTAGAAAAAAGCGGGCGATCAAGAGCCATTGGGCTACTAATATCATTCGATATATGTATACGAGAAAATTAATATATAGGTTACTTATTATTTTTTTGTGTATCCTAAACCCTAAATTTAATGAACTTTAGATATTAAAAATTATATGATACTAATTCTAATAGGTAGAATTACTAGAATGACGCGAAATTCAATACTAATTATTATTTTAACCTTAATATTTTGTTAATTACTAAAATAATTTGGATACCAAGCATACCCTTTATCGCCGTTGCTACAAAAACTGTAATTACGGAAAATACTATTACTATTCTCTAGGATTTGTAGATACGTCAGCAAAAAATTCTTTGTTATTACAAAAATGCCATGGAAATTCACAGATATCAGAATAAATCTGTCACGGAAAATTTGTCGTATTTTTTATGTAATAGTAGCAGATTTTATCTAAACTACGGCATCCTTATTAAGTATGCGGTAGTTTTATTGAATCTTTTGCAGTTTTTATAAGTCTGCGACAGACTTAATTTGCACTTCCGACAGATTTATTAAGTTTGTGTTCAACCTTGATAAGTCTGCCGTAGACTTGTGTTGGGAGTTTGACAGATTTTTGGAAATGTGACCTCGCAGATTTATTCTTGTTATGGCAGATTTACATCAAATATGCTATCGAAGAAGATTTGCAAGATAATTAATAGAATAACATTTGCAAATTGGCAGATTTTTTGTAACGACAAAACAAATTTTCATTTGTTACGGCAGTTTGTTTAATTATGACTAAACAAACTTTTTGGATTTTACATTTGATAGCAGACTTTTGGATTATAACACTCCATAACAGACATTTGATGGCCGAGTATTAAATTTGAAAATGCCAATTTTAATCCCCTATGAAAATCATGTATGTGGCGATTCTAGGGTTAGCCGCCGCGTCTTCTTCAATCTTAAGCACATCGAATTTTCAGTTGAACTCAAAAGCATCAATTTTTATTCATTTTCTTCATATTATTTCTCGTAAAAAAATTCTTCCTATATCAATTTTCTCGATGGAGAACATAATTCCTGTTTGTGGTGAATAGATTTTTGAGAAAAATTGATGGTCATTCAGTATCGATAACAAGAAAGAGTGTAAAATTCTATTCGCAAATGATAAGATACGTTTTGAAGATTTTTTGATGATGACTTATGAAGAAAATGTTGGGGTAACTACCGGTAAACACACCTCCGGTGAAAGTGGTAAGTTGCCGACAACTATATGGGTTTTTGGGTATGATTAAAACCAAGGCAATTTATTTATGTGTGTAGGTTAGAGAGAAATAGAAAGCAAAAGCTAAACCAGTTGGAAACACCCCACAATTTACAATTCGGCAGCTCGTTTCAAACCATACATGTTCTGTGACAAATTGTTCAGAACGAACGTGACAAGAAACTCCTGAAATACTTGGTGCTTTGTACAAAGATTTTATAGGTGGTGTTGGTTCTAAAGTTTTGCCATGTCATGTTGTTGATGCATTGCATATGAGATTTGGTATCAAAGTTCGTAAATATGTTGAAAGATAATTTATAGTTGGTGACAATTTTTTGTAGTTTTGACAGAATTATTTTAATATATATGGTGGCAGTTTTATTGTAGATGGTGGCAGATTTATTTTAATATTGTGGTAGTTTTGTTGTAAATGTGGCAAATTTAATTTAATATGGTGACATTTTTTTCGTAATTGTGACATTTTTTTTAATATGGTGACAATTTTGTGGTAGTTGTGGCAAAATTATTTTAATAGGGTCACAATTTTTTGTTAGGTGGGGCAGATTTATTTTAATATGGTGAAAGTTTTTTTTTGTATAGTTGCCATACTAGAATGTGTATCGGCCACTTAGACATGCACAATTTTGGGTAAGGGTTTCTCCAGAAAAAGGTTATGAAGAATTACATGCTTACTTGTATATGATAAGAAGAGCTAATCCTGGAATGCTTACTCGTCTAGAAGTTGATGAACTCAAAAGGTTCAAGTACGTTTTTATTACGTTTAGTGCTAGTTTGAATGGTTTTACTTTCATGCGAAAAGTTGTTGTTGTGGATGGTACATTTCTACAAGGGACATATAAAGGGACACTTCTTATCGCAACTTCACAAGATAGAAATTTTCAAATATTTCCCATAACTTTTGTTGTAGTTGATACAGAGAATGATGATTCCTGAGAATGGTTCTTTAGACAGCTTAGTTGTGTTACACCGGATGATAAAGGTCTTGCAATTTTATCTGATAGACATCGATCAATTGGTAATGCAATCGTAAAAATGTATATAATGTCTTGTCAGCGAATTTATACGTATCATCTTTACAAGAATATAATACAACGCTATAGAGGTGGTGTTGCATTTCATTTGGTAAAAAGGGAGGCAAATGCATTTCAAATTTCGGATTTTGAGACGATATTTGACGAAATGCACGCCTTAATATAGCATTGCATTACTATTTGGTAAAAGCTGACGTGAAGATGTGGTCTCGTGTTCATTTCTCTGGTGATTGATATACCATTACCACATCAAACTTATGTGAATCACTTAATAAAGTGCTTCCGGAAGCTAGAACTTTACCTATTGTAGAACTGCTAGACATTGTGCAGTTAATGATGACAAGGTGGTTTACAGAGCGCAGTAATGATGCATGTAGAATGAAAACAACTCTCACTCGGGGTGTTGAAAAGATGTTGAGATAATATTGAGCAATTTTTCATAGATTTTGTATGTATTTCTATTCTACTAAATAGTAATGTTTTATTTTTCTTAAAGACGAGTTCCATATGTTAAGCAACTTAATGTACAAGCGATCGACGTTCAACAGACTCAGGTGACAGGTGTGTCTGCATATAGTAAACCTTACGGAGAAAAAAATATTCATGTCATAGATTTGTCTTGGAGAAACTACCATGTGTACATGTAATTGCAGCAGTGGAGACACAAAAAATGTGTCGTATATCACTTTGTCATCTTTATTATTTTACGAACTATTTATACAATGCGTATGCGACATCAGTTGTACCAAGAAATGTCACTTTACCTGCTCCGGTCTATGTCAAACAAAAGGTGTGTTTGCCACCTTTGGTTCACCAACCGCCAGGACGTCCCAAAAATTCAAAGATGAAATCCCCTTTAGAGAAAGCGGTAGAGAAGAAATGGTCGTGGAAAAAACATGCATGTTCCAAATGCAATACAAGTGGATATAATTATAAAACTTGTAAGGCTCCAAAGCCATTTTGTGATTTCCAACATTTTTATTGCACTTGTTGTAATTTATGTTTAACTTTCTGATATAAATTTGTCATCTCTACCAATAAATAACTAATAGTATGTTATCATTAACTAGTAAGTCTGTCATCAAGAACTAATAAGTCTGTTCGACATTAATCATTAAATCTGCCATCATTAACAATAAGTCTGCCATCATTAATCATTAAATTTGTCATCCGTAATCAATAAGCGTGACATCATTAATAAATAAGTCTACCATCATTAACATTTTTTTCTCTACTTAAACAACTAGAAAAATATAGCACAAATCAAGAATAAACCTACAACTAACGTTTTTAGCTTTGCAATCTCATCAACATTATTCTGAATCTTAACACACATATTCTCCAAATTGGTATCACAAGGACATGTCCTTGTGTGCTCTTCATTCCGCAACCTTATAATAGTTAATTCATCTGCAACAGCTTCATCTCACCATTTGTGAATGTGAGGATCCTCACGTAGCTGGCATGTAAAAAATCGTCTCCCTATATTAGTTGATGTATAAGATGTCAAAACATCTATTTCTCTACCATATGAACACCTAACTAGGATTCTAAATTCAGCATCACCTTTGCAAAATCCACTGCTAATGCTTCTTTACGAGGTAGAGCTTTGACTTTACATGTAGCTTCCCATATCACTATATGCAAAACGCCAGTAATCGAATCCAAAATAGTAAGAACACCTTTTACAATCCCGAAATCAAATTCAACTAACCCTATAGATTGGAAACCAAAAATCGGTTCAATGGAGAAAACGAATGAGCAAAAGGAATTCACACTACAAGAAACACACACATTTTGCGACCACACATATAGTCACAAACTGGTCGCAAATCGCCAATTTACGACTACTTTGCGACCACAGCCCGTGGTCGCAAATCTTTCATCGCAAATTTACGACCAATTTACGATCACAGTTACAGTTTTACATTTTGCGAACAATTAGCGACCAATTTTTAGTCATGGAATGTACGACTAATTTGTAACCGATTTGTGACTATGGTTCAGTATAGTTGCAAAATCGGTCACAAGATTTTGTGACTGATTTACGACCAATTTGCAACCACAACCAAATTACTTTTTTTAGAAAAGAAAAATTTATTAAAATATTTTAAAATTAAAATTAAAAATTATTTTAAAACTAATAAATATTTTAATCAATTTTTAATAAAATAATGAATATTTGTATTAATTACTTTTTATTATTAAAAATTATTTTATAATTTAAATAATTAATATATGAGTTATTTATTATATTTAATAAATATTAATTATTAAATTACATAGATTTTTAATAATTAATAATTATAAGTATAAATTAAATTAGTAATTAAAATTTAAATTAATATATAAACAAATTATTAAAAGAAGCCGGGATTTGTCGTGTTCCCATGACCTCTTAATGACCTACCGCTACTTGCTATTGGATATTGGTTTTTTTGGTTGGGAATTTGGTTGAAGTGTTTGAGAGGATTTTTAGATAGTTAGAGGATTGTGTGAAGTCTGAAAATGAGGAAAAAGAGTCATATATATATATATAGAAGCTATTACAAAATTAAATATGTGGTCGCAAATCAGTCGTAAATTTACAATTAATTTGTGACCACCAATTAATTTGGTGGGAATTGAATTAACTTCAAACTCCCACCAAATTAATTGGTGGTCGCAAATCAGTCGTAAATTTCTGACTGGTTTGCGACCACCATTAACTAGGAGGGAGTTTAGAAATTTTCAACTCCCTCAAAATTCATTGAGTCACAAATCAATCGCAAATTTATGACCACCAATTAATTTGGTAGGAGTTTTAAATTTCTGAAAATATTGAAATCCCACCAAATTAATTTGTGGTCGAAAATCAGTCTCAAATTTGTGGCTTATTTGCAACCACCGTTGTAAATATTCAACCCACACCTTTTTTTTATAGGTGGTTGCAAATTGGTGACAATTTGTGCAACCAATTTGCAACCACCCTTTAAAATATCGGTGTGATCGCAAATTGGTCACAAAAGTATGACCACAATTTTTATGACTGATTTGCGATCACATCAGCAATTTTTTTATGTGGTGGCAATGTGGTGGCACCAATTTGGTGGCAATGTGGTGGCAACAACAATTTACATATTTACCAAATTTACTTATCATTTACGTAAAACACTTAACATATTTGCAAACACTACTTATATACACTTCATATGTTTCATAAATTTAGAAATTGTTTTGTTTATATTTTTCCACTTGAAGTGATTTGTGCATGCCTAATATTGAAAATATAAGTATTAAATGTGAAAAATACATAACAATTACCTAAAAAACACTTGTAATCGTAAAGTGGCCGCAAAAGTGCGACCAATTTGTGACCACTGTGTAAAAATTTCTATGTACTCGCAAATTGGTCGCTATTTTGCGATAAATTTGCGATGACATTCAAAAAACCAAAATGTAGTCACATATTTTGCGACTAATATGCGACTAAGAAGTGGGTCTACCACATGCAGTCATTAATCATTTGCAAATGGGCGATTGATTAGCGACTACCAACCCTAGTCGCAAATCAATCGCATATTAGTCGCAAAATAGTTGCATATTACGACCAATATGCGACTACTATTTTTAATCCCAAAATTACGACCAATATGCGACTACTGCTGCGTAGTCACAAATTGGTCGCAAAACCGTGATAAATGTAGTCACAAATTTTGCAACCATAGATGTGATCGCAAATTGCAGTGGCATTTTGGCAGTTTTCTTGTAGTATCGGGAACCAATAGGAGGAGATGAGCTAACCCTAGAATTTGGGAGAAAATTAATATCTTATTTATGTAACACCCGAGAAGTTTAGATTTTAGGGTTTAAAGTTTAGGAAATACTATTATATAAGTTTATCATTAGAGTTGAGATGTTAGGGATTAAAGATTGTAATTGATTGTAGATTTTAGAGTTTATATTAAATATTTTTAGGTTTAAATTTTGTAATTGCTACTTTAAAATATTTATATATTTTAGGGTTTGGGTTTAGCAAGATATAAATAAGACTGTCATCAAAATATTATTTAAGATATAACAAGGTACAAATAAGTTTGTTATTGAAATATTGTTTAAGGTATAGCAAATTATAAATAAGTCTGCCATCACCAACTATCAAACTATAAATAGTCTGCCATCAAAAAAGATAAATCTGTCATCAAAATAATGTTTAGGGTATCGCTATACCCTAAATAAATCTAAGATAAAATAGCTCTACCATTTATAATCAATATGTCTGTCATCAAGACCAATAAATCTACCATCAAAGTATTATTATATCCTAAATAATACTTCCATCAAAACTAATAAGTTTGTCATCATTAACTAATAAGTCTGTCATCATTAACTAACTAAGTCTCCCACCAAACTTGTAAAAACTTGCATAATTAATGTTCTATCATTGTGAATCTATCGGAAACGGAATTCTGAACTCACAAGCACGCGGTAAGGGGTTAGATAAATGAAATGAAGGTTCTGCAACCTCGTCAAATATTTTAGTAGTCAACTTCACACGCAATGCTTGGATGTTTGGTCGTTCAAACCATAAAATGAAGACCTAAGAACTATACACTCAATGTATATTAAAAACATACACACCACAATCTCCTGGATTAAAGTTTCGAGGAACATTTTTCAATCTTGTAACCCTAAATTGCTTCTCACTCTTCTTCCGAATGGTTGACGAAACTCATTTGTTCAACATAATGGGAATCATTCTAGTGAAGGACCTACAATACTGAAGAAAGTTTTTGCCATCTAGCACCACGTGAGGTATGTTGTCATATACGTGGATTATTTTTTTTGCTAGGTTAATGTCCACAACTATCCAATGGTTCGAGTTAACAAAAACATAGGGCGTGCAAATGGTCCACATCGATGTACCATTTCTTATTCGTCCCTGAATTATACAGTATTTCACCATTAACCAACGGCCTGTAGCTATCTTCAAAACAAATTTTCTTAGGATCTTCATTGCAGTTCCAATAGTCATGTGTCCAAGAATTCACGAACCAAGGGTCTAAGAAATCAAAACGTGAAGGCCGATATAGGGGTGGATTGCGTGTGGACCGCTTAGGAAACATCGTCATCGCATAACATAGTTGTTGTAATACAAAAAACAAATTACTACAGTTAAAACAAATCTGCTATAAAACATCCTAAACAAAAATGCCACTCATAAAACAAAATTGTCATTGATTAAAAGAAACTGCTATAAAAATATCAAGCAAATATGCCATCAAAACCTTTCACAATTCTCTTCATAGTAGAATTCCCTAAAAAAGGCTTCTTTGGATCATTGCCAATTGCAGTTGATGTTTTCCTATATCCGTTGTATCACTCAAAGCTTTTATTTGACTTACCATAGCATCTATAGCTGTTCCAAATAATTTGTTCGAATCCCGAACATTGGGGTCGGAAAAAGTTTCACCAGACATATCGTTCCCTTGAACAAGTTCTTTTTCTTTCGAGAAATCCGATATTTTTTCAATTGGGATTGACCCACTCTTTTAACTTGGGGTTCTCAGATCCTCCTCAGGAATTTTTGTCCTTGCATCATTCAACTTCTCTCGTTTTTTCATAGTTCTCGTATACTTTTTCTTTATAACACATCTAATAGGAGTGTCGTCGTGTGATGTAGCTCGTGTTGCTGCTATCCAATACTGCACATTGTAATAAAACTAGTAAGTCTGCAACCAAATACAAGAAAAAACTGCGGTAGAAGAAATATAAGTCTGTCACTTAATAAAAAAACTGTCACCACATATATACAAAAAATGCCACAACATAATAACAAATTTGTCACCAAAGAAAACAAAAACAAGTCTGCCATGTAAAAACTGCCACCACATATATACAAAAAATACAACAAAAAAATAACAAATCTGTCACCAAATAAAACAATAACAAGTTTGCCACGTAAAAACTACCATTTCATTGTTGCTTGCTCCATCCTCTTCATGTTCATGACCATTCTTCTTTGCAGCATCTCTTGGTTCCATAGCTGCATTAACATGCTCCATAAATTTCTCCAGATTTTAAATCTTCTCACGAAATTCTAATTGTAAAGAAGTCATTTTCTCATCCATAGTATTTACTTTTGCTTTTAAGCTTTTCATTCTGGAAGTCAGAAGCCTTACAGTTTCCGTAACTCCCGTGAGAAGCATTCCATCATTACAAGAACTTTTCTCACCGCTTCCTTCATCACAAGTTTGTTTTCTTTCACTTTTCTTTTTCTTCGCAGGTTCACAAGGTTCACTTTTTTTTCAGAATTTGTTTGTTCAAAAACAACTTTTCTTTTCTTCTTCTTTTTCGTTGGTGGTGATACATCTACTTGATCACATGCGGTTTCATCCAATCGATCATGCAGTATATCCATGATCAAATTGTTCAGCTTTGGTTCTTCTTCTTCATTGTCCCATTTGGGATAAATCTCTTCTTCTGGTTTTGTGATTAAATGTCTCACACGTACCTCATTGTGAGCTTTTTTTTTTCATTTATAAACTCATCAAATTCAAATCTTTTATGGGATCCACCCCAACAAAGAAGAGGAACTTCATTTGTGTTATTTCGATTTTCACAGAACTCTCCCAATTCTGGAACTTATTCGTATGCCCAAATAAGCAAAGCATGAACACACCCATGTATTGTGTACGTCTTCTTTACATCGAAGACAGTCATTTTAACAGACTCTAGCAAACTTGTAAAACCAACACGACCCCAAGGATAACTATCAAAACTCTCTGCATCAATCACTATTTTTGCAGTATTCAAAGGAATTTTGCTCTTAGGATAAATGCCACAGACTCCAAAAGACAAAATGGCAAGGCAGTCTCTCATTCTCCACTTCTCAAAACTCCAATTCTTGCATTCGCCCAACACTTGTAGCACATTGCTAAGGTTAGGTCCTTCAACACTCGAAACATTAAGATCTTCCCAAAACTTTCTATGGTCAACATCCCAATCATCTGAAACAATTTCATCACAGTTTATACTTGTGATTTGTGCAAATTTATAGAGAGAGAACCTAATAGGATGACCACTATCAAAGACCACATCTCATTTATTTCCTCAGTTGCCAACTGATGTGTTAGGAAGTAGTGGACAACTTTTGCAGACCAAATTATGAAATCTGCTTCTATAAGCTTGATAAAGACATCAACTGATGAATTTCACAATAAATTCCAAACATCAGTACCAACAACTTCTTCTATCATTTGTAAGTTGGACAAAAACTAGTTGTGATTCATACTCCGGTTTTGCATAGGCGTTTTACCCTCTGGATAAAGACGCATAAGGTAATTCTTCTTCACTGAAGTCTTTATACCTAACATAAATTTTTTTGAAAATAAGTGTGCCATCAATTAGAAATAAGTTTGCCATTATATACACATAATTCTGCCAACACTATCTTTAATAAGTTTGCCACAAAAGCTGCTTTAATCAACCATTATGTTTTAATAAACGTGTTCACGAAATTTCGTAAATCTGCCAACAATATCGATTAAATCTTCTGCCAATATTCAACAGTAATATGAGCAAATAAATATGTCAATATTTATAAATATGTCTGTCATCAAAGTCATATAAGTCTGCCATCAAATATACATAAACTTGCCACAAAAGATTTAAGGGATTCATAAAATATCAGTTAAATCTGCTATAAAAAATAGTAAATATGCCAACAAATTGGTTTTATCTGCTACCTATCTTCAATATTAATACTAAAAATAAATCTAACACCAAAAACAAATAATTTTCTCGTCAAAGAAAAATAAATCTGCCAACTATACAAAAAAAACTGCCATATAATTTCATACGACCAAATAAGTCTGCCACTATCTCAATATAAATTTGTCAACCCATATGCGCGGCAAATTCAAAAATTATACTTGAATCTAAATGAATGAAAACTTACCCCGAGTCCGTGTCAGAGTTCCACAAAATCTAAAACAAACGATGTATATTTCACTAACGAAAGAGAATAGGGTTTCGATTTCGAATGCTTCGTCGGCTTATGTCAATAAATGATTTTTACACAATGCGTGACCAAAAATATGAAAAATATACCAAAGATAGTAGACAACGAGTGATAACATGGAAGTGACGACGTAGCCGCAACGGAAAAACTCGAAATGAAACTTCAAACGAACACGAAGACGGTGAAACACAATGAAAGAAATAGTGGAATACGAAGAGACACCAGAAGTATCGAAAATGAACATGAACACGGAGAAAACACAAAAATATCGCCGAGAATGAACACGAACACAAAAAAACACGAAAATATCGCCGAGAATGGTGAAAGAGTTTTTGGTTTTGAAAATTGGAAGTTGTAAATGGTGAAAGATTTATGGTTTTGAAAATTTTTTATTAAAAGTGAAAATACGCGACCAATGACTGAAAAGATACGACCGTAAGCAAAATAACTGAATTATTTTTTTTTTCAAAATATAATGGCACAATTGTAAATAAGTTGTGTTACCTTGGTTTAGATGACTTTTTACCAAAGCTTTGAGTCATTCTAGTCATCGTGCATGAAAGAGAGTTATCTGAGTGATTTTTTTTTTTTTTTGTCACTGGGTCACAACGGGCCGACCCAATAGCCCAATATTTTCATACGAAGATTTAGCACCCTCCTGCGAGGGGCAGTGGAGTCGAACTCCACATCTCTGGGATGGACGTAGAGGTGGTACAACCACTAGACCACTTGCTCCTCCCAGTTATCTGAGTGATTATAGGATGAATGTGGGTCATTATGGGTAATTACCCATTATAGTATTATTAATTTTATAAAATTAAATTAGTAAGTACACAACAACAATTAACAAATTTATCAAATATGTAGATCATTTTTCTAAAACATTTAACATATTTTCTTAATATTTATAAACCTTATATGTTTCATAATTTTGCACCCATCCAGCTGAACCATGACCACATGCAACTCTCGGTAGCGACACTTGTGTAGTACTCCATTTTTCATAACATTTAAAGCATAACCCTTGTCGTTTTTTCTCTCAGTTCTACTTTTGAGAATCGGCAATAAGAAGTTCTCCGATCCTCCCCCAAAAGTGGAGAATCTTTGGTGGTGTCTCCGATTTCATCTCGTGCTATGGCGCTACTGGAGTGGGAGAACCTCGGGTTGAGTTTCACAACCAGGTGGGCCGTGAGCCACTCTAGTTCCTCCCGCAAACACTTCGGTTTCGTTGCCATTCTGAGCCCAATCCTACACTCTTTGAGTCTTTGACCCACCGCCATCATTCTTTCAAGCTCCCTTGATTCGAACAACCTCACCTTCCATCTGATCGCTGGCGACAACCCGATAAAAAATAATTTCTCCAACATTTTCTCTTGGATATCTAGTATTGCGATGCAAGTATCTTGAACTTGCGAAGTACTCGCGCAATGTCCCCTCGTGTCTCAACGTCAGAAGCCTTTCGGCGGGAGTTGCAGCTCCTCCCACTCTCCCAGAGTAAAGCTCTCCAACATCTTTTATTTCATCTACTCCAAAGGGTTGCGATCGCGTTCCCACCTAAACCACTATAGAGCTTCAATCGTCGAGGTTGATGGCAGCGGCGTGAAGCTTCTCTTTTCTGGTGAAATCCCCCATTTCGAAATACTGTTCTAGCCTAAACACCCATGTGGCGATTTTACTACTGTCAAACGTGAGCATCTCGACTCGGCGATTTATCGACACTGTGTGGTTATGGGCTGGCATCACGCTCTCTCTCAACCCCTCTCCTGGTTTCGATGCTACAACTCGGCGAGCAGCATGGATGGCAACACTGCTTCTCTGGCGTGCCCACCATCACCGCTTTCTCGATCGGAGCTGATAGGAGATATCCTTGGGCCGATAGTTCTTCCAGGCGATCGAACACACTCAGTTTTCCAACTATTCCTAGATACTCGCCACACTTTGCTCCAACTCTCCAACCTTACTCAACTCTTGATGCATCCGATCGACCATGTCCTTCAACGTCACCTCCGCTTCCTTTGCAGCTTCGGTTTCTTACCTATGGTTTCATAATCGTTTGTTCTCATACCAAATTGATAATTTTAGATTTTAATAAATGATTTCTTGTATTAAATTCCCTGAATCATACAAGTTTTAAGAGTAAAATCTCTCCTACCCTTTCCTAATATCAGTCCATAATATTCTCGATACCCTCTACTACTCTCTTTCCTCTTCTTACATAGTCTCCTCCTTAACAATGAATAAAATCTTCCAATTATTCCTTCTGCCAGTTTATCCTGTGCGATCTTCCAATTATTCCTTATGCCTGTTTATCCTGTGCGATCGTTATTCTCTGAGACTAATTTCGGATCCTCTCACTTGACTGTAGTTACTTTTTCAGATTTAGTGAGGTCTAACGTCTTCTCTTTACGTAGCCCAATCTTTTCCTTTCCTCTTTCCTGCATTTCTCCTATCAAGCCCATTTACTGCCTTGGATCTTCTGTGATATTGATATAGTATGGGAGGGTGGCAATCTTTATACTTATCACCTTAATGTACTTCATCGATACAATACAGATTTCTGTAGAATAGACTGTACTATGAACTTCGTGATTTCAATCACCGAGTTGCCCACTTGTCTGTTGGTACGTCGTGGTCAGCAATAAAAACCATATTTTTTTCTATAAACTTAACTATAATTTCTTGCATTTTGTTATTTTGAACAAAATTTAGGAATGTTTCCAAAAATCTATGTAAAAGAAAAGTTTTAATTAAAAAATAAACAAAACAATCAACCAAAATGAAATTGAAACAGTCAATAATTATTTTTACTCACCAAAGAAAACAATAAAAAATACAATCTTTTGTTTTTTTGTCTCTTTTGAAATTTGCGTTTCGTAGAAAACAAAGCTCAAGAGAATTAAGGCTTATAAATTTTGGTTAACTGCTACCACCATTTCTTCTCTTTTTCTCTCCTGTTGTTGCTTTGTCTGAATCCAACAACTTCTTCGATTTCTCAAGAGAAGTAGAAGATGAAAGCCTCTTCTTTGGCAATACCATCTGTGGAAGTTTCTTCTTATCAGACACAAGCTTCTTCTTTTGCAAACCTAAATTGTTTGTTGTTCCGACATTAACCTTTGATTTCACAGATTGCGTGTAAGCCAAGTTTCCTGTTGTTCCCATGTTAGTCTTGGATTTCAAAGCTTCAGTATTATCCAATTTTGCTGTTGTTCCCACGCTAGTCTTGGATTTCAAAGCTTCAGTATTATCCAATTTTGCTGTTGTTCCCAAACTAACCTTTGATTTCTTCACAGGTTGCAAGTTGTTTGTTGTTTCCATACTAACCTTGGATTTCACGGTTTGCGTATTACTCAAGGAACTTCTTCGCGAAGACGAGCTACTAATGCTTTCATCATCTTTGACGCTTGTTGATGATCCACCACCGATGCTGTGTCTGCGATTAGTCCCCTCACTCTTTACACTCTTGGAATCATTGTTTGTAGGCCATTGGATAGATTTTTGGCTCGTTGACTTTAGGGCTTGAGATCTAGCAGGAGAAGTCTTGATGGAGTTTTCACGTTTGAGAGAGTTTTTGAAAAAAGATTGATCGTCGTTGGATTGAGTATCCCATGGACGAGAAGCCATCCACCTCTCAAGCCAACTCCAACCCCAATGTGGTGTGTTTGCGTCCATCAGAGTTTGGTGTGGAAGTTTTGAAGAGTTTCTCCATGTTTGCTGTTTTATTTGATTCCAACTTAGAAATATGAATAATTTCACAACAAATTTGTATTCATTTATATATATACCTGATGACTGTAAGCATACGCCAAAGCCCTCTCTCTTCTTACAGAAGCTTCTTTGCGATTCATGAACTTTGATTCGATCTGTGCCTTTGATTTATTGCTTGAATCGAAATCTCCGGCGATACCCTTCAAAACAAGATTTGATCAATCTGAGTATTTTTTGTTGTTCACACAATGTGGTAAAAAGCTATGGAGATTAATTACCAAATTCTTATTCTGATGGTATTGTTTCTGGTGACCCTTCTGCTTAATCAGCCTGTGACGAGCTTTGTTCTCTTCAGATAACCTATTTCTCCTCTCTTGAATCTGTGTTTGTAAACGTGTAAGAGTTTGCATTGAGTTAAGCATCGAGTTCATTTGTCTTTTCACGTATTTTCCTTGTAACAACGTTTTGAGTCTCGCCATGCCTCTCATCACACGTAGATTGCGTCTCGCCTGTAAAATCCCAAAAGGTGATTTACGTTTTAAATATGGTATTAACAAAGATTAGCTCTCGGTAACAATATAGAAGAAATGCATATGTATACCTTGTAACATCTGTACATGTTTTGGATCTTGATTGCGGCAGCTTCTTCCTTTGATTCAACAATTTGATGTGTTGAGGTTGTGAGACGCACAACCTCAGCGGCGGCATGTGCAGCCACCACAGCTGCTTCGGCTGCAACAGCCGACGCAAGAGCTAGAGCTTGTCTAGTCTTTGCTTCTTTGGAATCACCATAGCGTTTATTGCTGATAGATTCCGGAAGAGGAGGAGGAGATGGTGGTGGCAATAATGGCTGAGGAGCAAAATCCGGCAACGGAGGAGGAGGAGGAGGAGGAGACGACTGAGTAATAGAGGAATATGAAGGTTCAATCTGTAGAGTCTCCTCCAAAGAAAATTCAATGGATTCTCTACTCTTTTGTTTCCCAAACCATTTCTTCTTATCTTTCTCCGATTTCTTAACAAAACCAAAACAAGAATCAGGAATCTTGATTACATATTCATTATAACTAATTCAAAAACTATACTTATGAACAAAAATTGAAAGACTAACTTGATGCTTTTTGTCTCTTCCTTGAGATAAACAAGACACGGAGACACAAGTTAACCAGTTTTTTCCCATCTTCCTTTGCTTGTTTCCTGTAATTTCAGACAAAATCTTTCATCCAAACATTCTCATAAAATGAAATCAAGAAAGAGATGAAGATCATGTGAATAGACCTGGTCACAATGGGCCCCACCGATTCGTGGGAACCCAATTGACTTTTGCAACAATTGTGTTTTGTAAGAACTATTCAACAGATTTTTAACGACAGATACGTGTAAGTTATAACCTCTTTTTTTTTGTTAGTTATTTTTTCTTCTTTCAAATCTCTGCTTCGTTGTTCTTTCTATGTTATTTTTATCAACATGTATACTTATTTCTGGTGTTGTAGTTTTTAGATTTACCAGCTTTTTATTTTTAACAAATTATTTAAGGCTGTTAGATAAATTTAGAAAATTGGGTTTGAGTTTTGATAATGCTAATTCTCTTTATCCATTCCACTTCGGATCTACTTCTTCATTCTTTTGTTTGGTCGAGAATTTCTGTAATCAACAAGACATGAATTCAAGAACAAATCCTTATCCAAAATTTAAAAAAATGATTTAAAATAAATAAATAGTTTATTCGAAAATTAACAGGGAGAAGATAAAAAATATTAAAGAAGATTAAATAAAACTCTTCTGTTCCATAAGCCTGAAAGAGTATAATGATATCAATTAATTAATGGCAGCGAATGGAATATTACTACACATCCGAAATTTAAATGAATTTTAAAATGTATACAAAAGTTAGTCAATTTATTCGTTTCTAATTATTTTCAAATTATAAAATTCATAAATCTCAATATAATATCAGAGTCCGATTAACGATATCCTGATTAATAATCGATCTAATTCAAAATTGATTTCATCAATCCATATTTGAACATACATAAATTAATGATGAAAATAAATATCATTTCGAAGAGACATATTAAAAAATATTATCAAAATCGGAAAAATTAACCTAAATATAATGTTTTAAATTTATGTATAATTTATTTATAGTAAATATGTATTTTTAGAAAAAAATTTATGTTATTTTTATATTTTTAAGTTTAAAATGATAAATTTGGGAAAAAAATTTAAAATATAGTATTTTAAAGTATTACTCTATTATAATATAATGCAATTTACTAATTACTATTTAATTTTGAATTATAAATTCATAAACCTCAATATTTTGAGTTTTTAAATCTCTTTTGACTAAAAATTGTTATCGTTATAAAATTTTTAAATCTATATTTTACTTTATTTATAATATAAGACTCTAAGATATGTTCTAGAAGAGAATATGAAGCGAACATAATTTTTTCGTTAAAAAGTATTGTTATTGATAAAATTTATTGATGTTGTTAGTTATAACGAAACCAACATGATTTATTCGGTAATCATTATCAATAATATCATAAAACTATTATTTTATTAATCGGAAGCCGGCAAGGAAAGTTCGTGCGAACCTCTTAATTCTTTGTTGATCGCTAATCTAAATTTCTCGGGTTCTAATTGAAGTGATTTTGGTAAATTAAAACCTTAACCGGAAATTGATACACAGATTTAGAAGCTCTGGTTATGAATAAATAAGAGTATAACTCTGGTTGTTGTTTTAAGTTATAACCAACTTCTTATCGTTCGTATCTCAATGTGATTACATGAGTTAAATATTATGTAAAAATATGGAAAATGGAGTTAAATTGAAAAAATAGTAAAAATATTAAATATGAAAAAATAGTGGCTTCCAAACGTGCTGAGAAAGCCAATGTGTCTCCTTGGGAGAGCCTGATGGACATTCCCTCTTGCCACTCGGACTCTGACGATGGCTACGAGGTCTTTGAAGACCCTCAAGATGGATACAACTATCCATTTCCCGAACAAGAGCCGCATTACTTCGCGAATCGACACAAACAACTTGTAGTGGATCGTTCACACCCATCTCTCATGAAGCCAGCTCGTAGACCCTTCAACGAGAAACTCATCTCCAATGAAGCACCTGAAAGGTATGAGTTCTTCATACTTAGTGGTTTTCCCGATCAGAAATATTTGCCATTGGATAATCCTAAATTGCATGGAATTCGAGATATCTTGGATAAAGCTGGATTGATTTACACTGTGTTAGATGTGGATCCTTACTTTGCTGGTCCGAGAATTTTATGCTAATCTCTATACTTTGGAAGATTGTAATGGGGTCACTTTTGTCTATATTCGGGGTATGATGTTTGAATTCTCCCGTACCATTATCAACCAAATGTTTCTTCTGCATGAGAAATCTATTCCTAGTAATATTGATGCTGAAGACATTGATGCGGCTACCATGGCTCTCACCGGAGGTCTTAAGCATAGGTGGGAAGGATTGTGTGATCGACATCTCGCACCTGAATACGGAGTCCTATACAAGTTATGCTGATGTAACTGGATGCCCAGCACAAACATCACCACCTTGGCCAAAATCGGCTCAAACTGATCTACATGATTTGGCCACATAAGAAGTTCAATCTCGAAAATTGATATATGATCAAATTCTTCAATTGGCTCGTACTCCGTCCCATCTGTACACTACTCTTAAGTTCCCCAATTTGATTCACCAGATGTTGGAATTCCAACGAATGATTCCTCGACATTGGGATGATGGATCTCTTGAAGGCTTTGCCCTGGCCATCACACTTGATCCTAAGGCTGGGAAGGATTCTGATGATGAACGTCCTCAATATTCTCCTCTTTCCAAGCTGATCTTGATCAAATAGGCAAGATGCTCCGTACAATTCAGCTCCGGGTGAAAGGTTTTCCCTATCTTGTTCACGTTTTATGTTTATTTTTTTGCTATTTTTATGTTTATCTGACTGTGCTCACAAGAAAAGGGAGATTATGGCACCACAAGTGGTGGATAGATTGAATCCTCTGAAAGCGATGAGGATATGGGAACATGAAGAAAGTGAAGACGAACTAACAAAGGAACAATGTGTGCTTATCTTGTAATGTTGTTCTTGTTTGTTTTTATCTCTAAAGCTGGTTTAGACTCGAATCTGTATTAGTTAAGGTGGTTGACTTTGATGTCTCAGTTGTGTTTCTCGAACATGGTCTATGTTTTGGTTATGTGAAAACTTTATGTTGCTTTATACTTCTATGGGTTAACTCATTTTGGTAAGGACGAGGTTCTATGTCTACAAAATCTTGTTATGTCACATTTAGATAAACAAGGGGAAATTGCAGAAATATGAAAAGTGGAGCTAAATTGAAACAAGGAGCAGGAACTTATGGAACGCTAAAAAAAAAGGAAAAAAGGCAGATTTCCAAAATGCAAGAATTCGCAAGAATGAAAATTGAACATTATTGTATTCGGCAGAGCATATATAAAGGTATAAAGAGCACATGTCGTCCTCTAGGGTTTTTGGCAGAAAAATTACAAAACACAAGATTTAGTGAGTGAAAAACGAGTGTTACACAGTTGATGATGTGTTTGTGAATTTTGGATAGCTTTATGAATTGGTCAATGATAAGAGTGTCAATATGATTAAACATAACCGTAGAGGTTTATTTAAGAAATTTCTAGTTAAATAAAGTATGGTTTTGTGAAAACTTTTATTGCTCGGTATTTGATTTATTAGTATTATGGTTTTTCATATTAGGTTACATTTTATACTTCTATATGAATGTACGTATGTTAAACTTCATTACCATATAATATTTTGATTTTACTGTTAGTAAAATTAACAACAATAAACACAAAACTTTTGAAGGAAAAAAACTCATAATGCTATAAAAATTGCAATCGCCTTCTAAATCACAATCCCATAATGCTATAGTAGCAGCTAGTACAAGTCTATAACCTAGTTAAGCTTATGTATTGGTATATCCCTAATATATTATTTGAGAAACTTTTTAACAAAATAACCTTACTCTAACGTGTTAATAACAAAAATACCATGCTGATGTGTCGACACCACATCGAGTTTTAGATTGAATATATAAAAAGGTTTAACTTACTAGAATAATTACAATTCATGCTACTAATATTAATTTGGTTAGAGAATAAATATAATTTATTCAACTAACCAAAAAATACTATTACATTTGCAAAAACAATAATTTTTATTTCTTTAAAATTTTTATATGTTAATTTATAAATAATTTCAAATAAATATAAATAGATTTAAGTTACTACCATAATCCCTAATATATTATTTGAGAAAAATTTTAATAAAATAATTTTACACTAACGTGTTATTAACAGAAATAGCATTCTGATGTATCATCACTAAAGTAAATTTCAAATAAATATATAAATAAGTTTAACTTATTAGAATAGTTACAAGTATATCATTGTTATTAATTTGATTATATAATTAATATATTTTATTAAAATAACAAAAAAATACTATTAAATTCGTAAAAAATAATTATTTTTCCTTTTTTAATTTTAATTTGTATATACAAAAATTAATGTTAAAAGTAATTTTAAATAAAAGTTAAAATTATATAAATCTTTAATTTATATTTACTAATAAAATATAATTGTGAATATTTTTCCCCACGCATGGCGTGGATATGAATCTAGTATATGCTTATTATACTTTCGGAAAAACACTGAAGTGAAATATAATTTTCTCTGTTTTCATCTCTTTATCTTTTTGAAATGGTATCAGAACAAAATGATTTTCCTCCGCAAATCATTTCACTTTCTCTTCATTTTGAACTTTGAATCATCACTTTCAAGTTTCATTTCTCCTTGATTTGTTTCTTTTGCGACAGATCAATCTTCTCTTTCATCAATAAACTTTTCTTTCAAAAATGGTGGGTAATCGTGATTACTACGAAAATTCATATTTTCTAAGTGAAAATGATCATTTTGGTTTGTCACTTGTTTCCAATCATCTTACATGAGCTGTTGATTTTGAATATTGACATTAATCGATGCTTATGGTTTCAAATGGAAGAAACAAACTCGAATTTATTGATTAAACTTTATTGAAACCAGCTGATAATCACAAAATGGTTGTTCGAGTAGATAATCATCGCCTTGCATCAGAATTTTTTGAGATTAAGCGATGTGACTAAAAATCTACGATTAACCGCAACCGCAAACGCCGGCGACAGACAAACAAACAACATCTATCACAGCCGCAACTGTAGGATTGACCGCAGCCGCAGCCGCCTGCGACGACTAAACGAACAACACTATTGTTATAAATCAATCTAGTTCAGTCAAGTTATCAGATTAATTTTTCTCCGAGATGTTTTCTATGTGTCTTCTTTTCACATTAATATCATCACTATAAGCTCATTCTTCAAAATTGTGCATATTTAGTTAACTTCTTTTCTTGCTATTGTAAAATTCAGAAGCTTAATCAAGGATTGATGATTGGGAGGGATAAACTACCTCAAAAAATTTATGTCCTGGATACCAAATTTCAACCATCACACTCCATGCAATCATTCCTTGACAATCTTTCTCTAAAATTCAAGGAAATTCAAGAGATATCTTAATTTCAAAACCCAGATTTCAAAGACATGATACGAGCATGGAAAGCACACAAAAGGAGAAGCTCATGGCTAGGAATGAACCAGTAGAACATGAAGAATCTCTTGCACTACCACTTGGACCATTAACCCGAGCCAAAGCCAAGAAACTCAAAGAGGCAATCAGCCGCATGCTCAACAAGGAGAATGCACAACAAATTCACTTGAGCTTGAATGGAGAAGTGCCTAAATGCACTCTGATTTTAGTACAAGCTCAAGACAGCATACAAATGGGTATGTGATCCATTTGTACTCTTTTTCCCTTATCCAAGTTTTCTCCCATTGGGTTTTATTGGTAAGGTTTTTAATGAGGCAAATGAATCACATTACAACCAGCCCAATTTGTTGTTTAAAATCAAAAGGAGTTCAATTAAAAATGCTCAAAATTGGCGTCATCAAAGGAGGGGAAAAGTGTCTACATTCATAGTCAAAATAAGAGTTAATGAAGTCAAGATCTTTGGTCAAGGTCTTTGGTCAAGTCTTCCCTTGTAATTGTAACCAATTTAATGTTGTAGGCTCCTCATATTACGTTCCCTTATAGTATAAATAGGGGCTTTCAGTTGTAAACTTGATCATTCAACTTTTCAAATAAAAACAGCTTCTTTTCTTAAGTTTGAGAGTGATTCTCTTCTTAATCTGATTGTTGGTGTGTAATATCCTTCAGTCAACATTTAGTAGACTTAGTGTGTAATATCTAAGCTACTATCTTAGGTAAATCAGTAGTCTTTCCGCAACTACTGTGTGACCCTTCAATCCACAACCTTTGAACAGATTGAATTTCGATTCATTCTGTTGCAAAGCCTATCTCAACCGCATCCAGAAGTGCATTCCTTGGGAGGTTCGCATCATTGTCACATTGTCAGACTTGTTATCTTGCAAAACAAAAAGATTTAGCCTTTCCTTTTAGCGATAATATTTCATAAAATCCTTTTGATCTTATTCATTTGGATGTTCTTTTGTGTTTTTACTATTGAAAGATTCAAATACTTTTTTACTCTTGCTGATGACTGTATTCCAGTAACATAAGATTATTTTTCTAAAATCTAAAAGTGATGTTCTTCATGTTTTTCCTTCATTTATAAACATTGTGGAAACACAATACTCAAGTGAAATCAAAACTATTTGTTCTGATCATGCTCATGAACTAGCTTTTACTTTTTTCTTGATTCAAAAGAGATTTTCTATTATTTTCTATGTGTTGACATGCCACAACAAAATTATAGAAAACATCAACACATTACAAGAAATTTTGCTTATGGTTTTAGAGAGTTCTAGTGAAGCACTCAACTCTTTAGGTCATTCCTAATCCTAGTTGGATTGTTCGAGATAAAAACAAGATTTTTTGGAGTTGAAGTCGCGTCCGCGGAAAAAAATTTTCTTTTATTAAGACCAAAAACGGATTGAAATTTCATCACTTTATATCTATAGAAGTGTCTTGACTTGCTTTTTCACCCTGGAAAAGTCATCCACAACAAAGATTTTACTGAAGCTTCCTGCTCGGGCTCGGGCTCGGGCTCGGGTCTTGGGTCTTGGGTCTCGGGTCTCGGGTCTCGGGTCTTGGGTCTTGGGTCTTGGGTCTTGGGTCTTGGCAAAGGGCCGTAGGCGGGTCGTAGGCCCAATAAGATTCTTTTTGGGCCAAATTTTGATTATGGTTTTGACTCAAAACTAAGTCAAAACCCTAAACCATACCCACGGTTTTCTCTCCTAACCGTCCACGATTTTTTCGTTGGTTCGGTTCCCTCCCACGTTTTAGGGTTGCGAAAACCGCTCCCTTAAGGCTATAAAAACAAGCCTTAATCCTCATTAACCTAATTTGGCCGCCTCACCTTTCACATTCTCTCCCAAATCGTTTCCAGCGATCCCTCTCCTCACCATCTTCCATTTTCGCACTGTAAGTCTCGAGAGTATAGCGTAGTTGTCGTTCGTAGATTCTATAATCGAGTGTTACGATTATAGTCTTATCGCGGTTGTATCCTGGGATTCAAAATCTCATCAAACCGCCACACTGCGGGAGATTTATTGAATTAAGGAAAGAGATCATCTCGCCTCCGCGAATTCGTCTTTCTTCTTAATTCGTTTTTTCAATCGTTTGATCCATAAATCATTTTTTCATATCGTGATTTTCATATCCGGTTTTCGCGTTCTAACATTCTTAATTCAATAAATCCGCTTCCTGCTTATCGCTTGAATCGGATTGAGAATTGCGATTGATTTTTAAAACGATTTTCAAAAATGTTTCAAAACAATTTTTCGATCTAAAAAAAAAACGGTTTCAAACGATTCTGATCTCGTTTGTAACGTTTTTTTAAAACGTTTTCACATTATTTCAATCGATCGGAATCGATTTCATAAACGTTTTCAATCCATTTTTCTGATCGATCTGAAACAGTTCTACGAACGTTTTATAACGATTCAGTGGAAAGTTTCAAAACCTAAAACAATCTAAATATTTTTGTCAAACGGTTTCCGCGAAGGCCTAACGGCGAGTTTCGCGAAACCTGAAAAAAAAATATTATTCTACAAACCCTTATTAGGGTTTCACGAATATATTATTTTAAAATATATATATATATATATATATATAAAGAAATATATATATATATTTATAGAAACGCCTGTCAGGGTTTCTGAAAGGAGGAAAAAATATTTCTGATTCATAAAGGAGTCAAAATATTTTTCTGGAATTTCGCGGAATATCAAAAAAATAATAATAATAATAATAAAAAAAAAAAATTTTGATATCCGCAGAAATCTGAGCGAATTCTCGGAACGCTTTTTAAAGCAAATTTCCGCAGAACGCAATTTTAACGATTTTTTAAATCGATTATATTGCTATCACATTTGTTTGTGATCTATATTGATTCTGTTTCTTTTATATTTGAACAGATTCATCTGAAATGGCTAACGAAACTGCTTACGTGCCTGTTGATACCACATCCCGAGGTGCAAATGATGGGATTAACGCAAGTGAGATGACGCCCCAGATTGGGAGTGGTCTACCACTTGGTTCATCCTCATCTGATGTCCCGTTTGTGCCTAGCTCTATAAGTGCAGGAATTACGCCGGACAAATTTGATGGGTCCAATTTTAAGACGTGGCAGCAAAAGATGCACTTCTTTCTGACCACTCTGAAATTGGAGAAGTATCTCACCGAGGTTAAGCTTGTCTTACCTCCGGGGAATACTGATCCACGAGCTCTTGCTAGTGTTGAGTCGTGGAACCATGGAGACTACTTATGTCGAGGCTACATTCAAAGCCACCTGGTGGACCAACTGTTCAATGTGTACAGTGAGGTCAAAACTTCCAAAGATCTCTGGGATGCCTTGGAAAAGAAGTATAAGTCTTTCAACGTAGGCTCTGGGAAATATGCAGTTAAGAAATTTCTTGACTTCAAAATGGTGGACTCAAGGCCCATCATGGAGCAAGTTCATGAACTGCAAATGATATCCCAAGAGTTAACCGATGAGGGAATGAAGCTGTGTGAGACATTCACTGTGAATTGCTTTATTGAGAAGCTACCTCCCGGTTGGGTCGATTTCAAAAATTATCTCGACCACAAGCAAAAGGCTTTGACGTTGTCAAACTTAATTTCCAGGTTGCAAATTGAGTCAACACATCGCAGATCAGATTACCATCTCGATCATAATGCGAATGTAGCGGAATACGCAAGAAAGGGCAAAGGCAAGGTTGTGGCAAACAACAATGGACCTAATAAACATGCGTTTAACAAGGTCGCACCTCAAGCCTCCACAAGCTTTAAGAAGCAAGGCAACCCGAATAAATTCTCTGGGAGTTGTCATCATTGTGGTAAGAAAGGGCACAAGTCCTCGGAGTGTCGTAGTAAGGCGAAGGGAAAAGCTCAAGCCAATCTGACTGAAGCTGACCTATGTGCGGTGGTCACTAAGGCAAACATGGTTGAGGAAAACCCTAGGGAGTGGTTCTATGATACTGGAGCAACCACTCACATCTGCATTGATCGAGATATGTTCAGTTCTTATCAGAAGAACAAGTCCGAGGAGCAGTTGATGATGGGAAACACGGCTTTTTCCAAGATTGAAGGTCACGGAAAAGTGGTGCTGAAGCTGACATCTGGACACGAAGTCACTCTCACCAATGTGAAGCACGTGCCAGACATGAGGAAGAACCTCATGTCCGGGACATTGATGAGCAAGCATGGATTCGCCATCAACTTTGAGTCCGACAAATTGGTTCTTAGGAAGAATGGGGTGTACTTGGGAAAAGGGTATGTTAAGGGAGGACTGATCAAAATGTGTGTAATGACAGTTCTCAAAAACAATGATGTTTCTACTTTTTCCAATGTTGCAATGAATAAGAAACTAGTTGCTTATTTGGTTGAGTCTTTTAATTTATGGCATGAAAGATTAGGACATGTGAATTATAAATCGATGCAACGATTGATTAATTTGAACCTAATTCCAAAATGCAAAATAAGTAAAGACAAGTGTGAGATATGCGTCGAAGCAAAACTCACAAAAAACTCCATCACCTCATGTTGAACGAACTACTGAACCTCTAGCATTAATACACACTGATTTATGCGATTTGAAAAGCATACAAACTAGAGGTGGTAAAAAGTATTTTGTGACATTCATTGATGATTGTACAAAATATTGTTACGTATATTTGTTACGTAGTAAGGATGAAGCCCTACAAAAATTTAAAGAGTACAAGCTCGAAGTTGAAAATCAACTTAAGAAAACTATTAAAATAGTTAGAAGTGATAGAGGAGGCGAATATGATGGACCGTTTAATGCATTTTGTCAAGAAAATGGCATTATCCATCAAACAACAGCTCCCTACTCACCAGAATCTAACGGAGTTGCAGAACGCAAAAACCGAACTCTGAAAGAAATGATGAATGCAATGTTGCAGGAATTTGGGTTACCCCAGAATCTGTGGGGGGAAGCATTGCTCACCACAAATTATATCCTCAACAAAATACCACACAAAACAACCGGCAAAACGCCGTATGAGTTGTGGAAAGGCATTGTACCTTCGTACAAATACTTGAAAGTGTGGGGGTGCCTAGCAAAAGTAGCAGTACCTCCTCCTAAAAAGGTCACAATTGGACCTAAAACTGTGGATTGCATATTCATAGGATACGCACACAATAGTAGTGCTTATCGGTTTTTGGTACATAAATCAGATATATCAGATATCCATGTCAATACGATTATGGAATAAAAAAATGCAACATTTTTTGAAAACGTATTTCCGTGTAAGGATAAACTTCCGAAACGAGCACGTGAAGAGAGTGATGCAATCACCTCCACAAATGAGGCAAGCACATCTGGTACTTCCGTAACTGAAGTAGAAAATATTGAAGATGAACCTAGACGAAGCAAAAGAGTTCGTAAGGAATAATCTTTTGGTGATGATTTCTTGACGGTCTTTCTCTTAGAGAATGAACCGAGAACATTCACCGAAGCCATGTCTACACCTGATGCGCCTTCTTGGAAGGAAGCTGTGAATAGTGAGATCGACTCCATTATGCAAAACCATACATGGGAGATAACCGATCTACCACAAGGCTCTAAGGCATTAGGGTGTAAATGGATTTTCAAAACAAAATTGAAAACCGATGGCTCAATAGAGAAGTACAAGGCTAGACTTGTGGTGCAAGGATTCCGACAAAAAGAAGGTTTGGATTTCTTTGACACCTATTCTCCAGTAACGAGAATAACTTCAATAAGAATGCTGATAAGCATCGCAACATTGAGGGACTTGGAAATACATCAAATGGATGTAAAAACTGCTTTTCTAAATGGTGATTTAGAAGAAGAGATTTATATGAAACAACCTGAAGGGTTTGTCGTCCCTGGTCAAGAACACAAAGTGTGTAGACTTGTAAAGTCATTGTACGGACTCAAACAAGCTCCTAAACAATGGCATGAAAAATTTGACAATGTAATGATGTCAAATGGTTTCAGCATAAATGAATGTGATAAGTGTATCTATGACAAAAATACGCCAAATGGGTATATTCTGTTATGCTTATACGTGGATGATATGCTTATCATTGGTAGCAATAAAGACATGATCAATCAAACTAAGAGTTTGCTTAGTGGAAAGTTTGACATGAAAGATATGGGATTAGCGGATGTCATTCTAGGAATCAAGATAAATAGACATTCTGAAGGAATCATCCTATCCCAAACTCATTATGCTGAGAAGATTCTTGAGCGGTTTAAGAACTACTCAAATGGAAGTGCAAAAACTCCTGTCGACACTCAACTTCACTTGATCAAAAATTCGGGTGAAGCGGTGTCACAACTAGAGTATGCACGCGTGATCGGAAGCTTGATGTACTTAACAAACTGTACTAGACCCGATCTGGCACACTCGGTAAATGTACTAAGTCGCTACACGAGTAATCCAGGACATAATCATTGGAAAGCTATAACTAGAGTATTAAACTACCTACGTTATACAAAAGATTATGGGTTGTACTACGGTAGAGAACCCGGAGTTTTGGAAGGATACAGTGATGCGAACTGGATATCCGACTCCAAAAACTCAAAATCCACGAGTGGATATATCTTTACACTTGGTGGTGCACCTGTGTCCTGGAAATCTTCCAAACAAACTCTGTTGGCTAGATCAACCATGGAATCTGAGTTCATAGCTTTAGACAAAGCTGCAGAAGAAGCAGAATGGCTTCGTAATTTTTTGGAAGATATCCCGATGTGGGAAAAACCAGTGTTAGCAATACATATACATTGTGATAGTCAATCGGCTATTGCTCGGGCACTGAACAATCTGTATAATGGTAAATCGCGTCATATACGAAGACGACATAAAACCATTAGGCACTTAATCTCAAGTGGTGTAATCACGGTAGATTACATCAAATCAGCTGATAACCTAGCGGATCCGTTTACTAAAGGTTTAGCTCGAGATCAAGTCGTACAATCATCAAGAGGAATGGGTTTAAAGCCTATGAATAAAGATGAAGTTTGATGGAAACCCCACTTACGTGACTGGAGATCCCAAGATGTAGGTTCAAAGGGACAACTAAATCAAACGGAATCTGAAAAAACACTGTGAGACTTACGTCTATACCTAGTTCCTAGGATGATAAACAGTGTTGTTACCTGTATGTGTAGGATAAGCATTGCTTTTAATGATTTGAGACCATAGTTTTGACATATAAGTGGAGTATTACAGGATGCTCCTTAAAACAAAGCTAATGGCGAATCACCTTATGAGTGTGAAATGGGGCCGTTTCTAGGAGAATGAAGGAAAGGCTATATTCTCCAAGTTCACTCATGATTAACCAGGCAAGTCCACGGCCACAATGGACACAATAGAGAACATAGTTCTACGAGAAATGAAACTGTGTTATACATGTTGTCTCGGTTTACATCAAAGCTCGGGTGGTTCAAGACATCATGTTCACCTCCTGGTCGAGTAAACCCGACAGATATTAACAATGAGTGGTTCAAAGGTGAAACATGCTACCAACTCAGATACAATAAATTTTCATTTATACTCTCGAAAGTCATTCTGTCTAGTCTATAGAATACGTCTAGATAATAGAGTATGTCGAGTCTATCGAGTCTGCATTGTATAGAGTCATTTCTATTCATGTGGGGGATTGTTGGAACAATTTTTATGAACAAATTTGCATGTTCAATTGGGTAATATAAC